>OZ007554.1:65407531-66607531 GCA_963931855.1 Philhelius festivus
TGACTGTTTAAAGATGAATGAGAATGACTGTTGAAAGATGGACGGTGATAAATTTAAAGATGGACGATAGTATTAAAGATGGACGATGGTTTAAAGATGAATGACAATTTAAAGATGGATGGTGTTAAAAATGCGTGACGTTTTTGTTTTTTTTTTTTTTTTTTTCAACAATTGTTTTTTGTACACATTTATTCAATAATAAATTATATATATAAATTATTTTTTATTTATATTTTACCACTTTTTTTTTTCTTGGTTTCGTATTTTTTTCTATTTATGCATGTTAGTTCTTTGTCTTTTTTTTATCACATGAATTGAATCACAATGTTTGAGTTAATTAATATTATTTGTTTTAATTTTAAATCCGAGCGTAATATTTCTTTATCCTACCGACTGCGCCAGTAATAAGATCTCACATAAGAATAAAAACTTTCTTTTGTTAAAATGTTAATTAAAAAACACTTTGATTTTTTTTAATGATTATTTATTTAATTTTTTGAATTTATAAAAAACAACTTATTCGGTTGAGGTTCGACAATAGACTGACGCCTTTGACTTACCACCAAAGCTTTGCACATACAAAAACAACGGTACAGCATCAACCAATCAATCAATAAACATTCAAGAGTAAAAAAGATTAAAAAGATAACAGCAAACAGTATGTTATGATGTTATGTATGTTACTCATGGAGGAGAACGAGAGATGGGGGTTGTTTTGTGTGTGTGTGTTTTTATTTATTTAACGAGACGAGACGATCTCAAGTCACGTACGCAACATTTTGTTATTTTTTAGAAAGAAAAAGGAAACACATATACTATGCTTAACACTCGCGCTTGGTACACAAAAAGAAACGAACTATAGGCACTTGAATGACTAAAATATGATTAACTCACCCTTTCCTGTACTATAGATATTTCTTTACTTTGTTGTTTTCTGTACGTTTTTCTTCTATACCTCTCCTGTACGTATACTTGCTGTTGTCTCCTGTACTTTCTTGTTGTGTGTCTTCGTTTTCCTCCTGTACGATTTTATTATTTCAATTAATTGTTCTCTTTTTAATTGTTTTTTTTTTTTTTGTTTGACTGTTCTCTGTACACTGTTCGATTATTTTTGATTTTGTTTGTTCTCTGTGAACTCACTGACTAACAATTATTCGATCGACCTTTCGCGGCGAATATTCAAAAAAGACTGTACTGGGGAGTGAGCGCGCAACTGGAATTTCGTTGTGCGCATACACAGACATATACTTGCGAGTTATATGCTGCTTGTTCTTTCTGTACGAATACGAAGACGAACTCGTCTGTACATGAGTATTATTAGCGAGGGGAATTTTTATGTACCGGCGTATCGTGTCGCGACTTGTTTGTGGGAAAGAAAATAAATTAAAGAAACCACAGGGCGGCACGATTATACTCGCGGTTTTTCACTGACTTCTTATCCGGCTCGATGCGACCAAATGTATAATCGCGAACCTGTAATCCATAGGGGTTTTTAATTAATAAAACACGGATTTGTTTAGGGTCGGGAAAATGTATAAAAATCCGACTATTAGTATCCTTTATTAACTCTAACTCGAATGCTGTACGTCTGTACAGGGGGACGTTACCTTAACGACTGACTTCTATACAAGGACTGAGTATGTATCTCTGAATATATTACTCATACTGACATAGTTATTTTCACTCACACATATGAGTGTAGTATAATGATATAAATGTAATACATGGTAGTGTAAATACAGTGAGGCATTCGATACAATTATCTTTATTTGGGAAGAACACTCTGTAAAACATGCATGCTGAACCTGAATAGAAACATCCATTTCCCCAAAAGCCATTGACATTTATGCATCCAGATTCTCCTAAGTACTCTTCATCAAATGGGTTCAATTCCTTGGATGAAGAAGAGGCAGCTTGGCTGTTGCAATTATCATCTTGGCATTCTCCAGCACCATCACACCTGTAAACCTTCGTTATGCTAGGCTTTGAACTGTAGGTAAAATACAATGATCTTTTACTACAAACAAGTTTAACAGATTTTGTTTTAATTCTTACAGAAGATAGTATTGTGCCATCGATGGATTTTGCTTGTATGCATGCATACTGTCCAATTGGCGCAACTGTCAGAAGCATATTATAAGAAGCTATGCATGATATCTTGCCACTAAGCTCTGTGCATGATATCTTGCCACTAAGCTCTGTGCATGATATCTTGCCACTAAGCTCTGTGCATGATATCTTGCCACTTAGCTCTGTGCATGATATCTTGCCACTAAGCTCTGTGCATGATATCTTGCCACTAAGCTCTGTGCATGACATCTCAATTTTCCCCTGGCAAGCTTTCAGAAAATGCCCCACAACAAACGAGACACAAATTTTGTTGGTCATCATCTTCTGATGAAGAGGCTAATACCTTTTTCTTCACCTGTTGTTTTTGTTTCTTCGTAGGCCCCTTTTTAGCTCCGTTCTTGGCTCTCTTTTTGGCTCCATTTTTGGCCAAGACTGTTCCTTTCCTCCAAAATGGCTGTTTTCTCGGGTGTATCCGTTGTAAAGATTCCGGCTTGGGGAATAACCTACCTCACCTACTAAGCTATGGGAGATATTATTAAGGCTTCCCCAAGCCGAAATGAATGATGGCTAAAGAGCCGATCTGTTTTGATTTCCTGAAAATTAAAAGAAAGAACGCTGAGGAGCCGATGTATTGCTTTTAACTTCCAAATCGAAAAAGTCCATTTATTTGATCAAACTTAAGCTATTTATACAAAATATTTTACTTACACTGCCGGTCATAAGGTTAGAAGCAGGCATTTTTGAGAAGTAAAATCGACATTTCTCCCGTTACATGATGGATTAGAAAAAAACAACTATGGTAAACGAAAGACTATTTTGTTAAGAACAAAATATAAAATTTGGGTATAGGAAAGATTAAGCTAACGGAGCTTTTATGACAAATTGTAAAGTGAGTCAAGAATATGCGAAAATAAATCGGGTCATTAGATTAGAAGCACATCAAATAAATGAAAATAAAATGCAGTTATTTATATTTTGTTATTTATTTTAGCTTTTATTAGATTTTTAATAATGTGTGCTGCCACCAGCCTTCAAAATAACTTCAAAAATTCTATCTTTTAAGGATTTATAAAGAGATTCCAAGTAGTCCAGTGAAATCTCACTCCAGGCCAATTTGATACCATGAATTAGCGCTTCCTTGTCATCGTATTGCTTCCCTCCCTCATATACCTTACGTGTAAGCCAGCCCCACACATTTTCAATTATGTTTAGGTCCGGGGAATATGGTGGCCAAGGCAGCAAGTGGACGTTTTGGTTCGCAATGAAGGATTTTACCTCTCGGGCTGTGTGTATGGGAGCGTTGTCCTGCTGAAAAATCCATGGAATTGGTCCAAACACCTCGCTAATTTTGGGGAATACTGATTCAAGCAAGGCTTTGTAGGTTTTCCCAGTCATTTTGGTATCTTGAACTACCAATTCTATAGCGCCATAAAATGAAATTGAGCCCCAGACCATAACGCCTCCTTCTCTGCTATGGTGACGGTTTAAAAACCGCTCCTCTTTCCTCAGGTCATGGAAATAATAATTATAACCATCTGGCCCATCTAGGTTAAATTTTTTTTTCGTCGGAAAAAATAACCTTCCGCCAATCATTTGTGGTCATTCCATTTTGCACATCCCAGCTCATGTGTTCTTTCGCGAAACACAAGCGTTGCTTCTTCCTTGCGTCATTAAGTGGTGGTTTTTTTTTAAGCTTCAGGCGCTTTAAGTGCTTAGAATGGCGAATCGTGCGTTTAACAGTGGACAAGCTGGCCTTAACATTAGCTTTCTCCCTTATTTTAGCTGCCGATAAAGCTGAATTTGACGCTATTCTAAGGATACTTCGCGTTTCGCGAAGTGTTAAGGCAGAGGAAGTGTTTCCTTTATAATTTTTTGAGTAAGACGATGGATTTTTTAAATAATTACTGACACAATGATCACTTCGATTTATTTTTCGGGCTATAGCACGGCATGAAAGACCTTCAGAGCAATAAACATCTATTCTTGCCCTTTCCTCCACTGTCAAACATTTTTTCTTGCCCATTTTTATTAAATCTCAATCAAGAACAATTAATTTATAAAATGTACCGTTTAAACCGAACAAAAATTTATTCACTTCACAAAACAACGTTGATTTGTTCAATGCTTCTAATCTAATGACCCGATTAATTTTCGCATATTCTTGACTCACTTTACAATTTGTCATAAAAGTTCCGTTAGCTAAATCTCTCTTATACCCAAATTTTATATTTTGTTGTTAACAAAATAGTCTCTCATTTACCATAGTTGTTTTTTTCTAACCCATCATGTAACGGGAGAAATGTCGATTTTACTTCTCAAAAATGCCTGCTTCTAACCTTATGACCGGCAGTGTACATACTAAGAACTTAAGCCTATACATATTATTACTTAAACATACATACAATATTATATGCTCCAAAATCGGGCAGCATACTTGCTATGTCATCAAATTAATAGCCAATATGCATGTCCCTTTCACAAATGCACAAATGTATCCAAATACATTAAGTCATAAACACTACGCAGAGGAAGATACATTTGTCCAGAATAAAAGTAATCTGAAACGTCTATGGCATTGGAAATATTATTAGGTATTATGTGTAAGGCATGAGGTTGATACTCATGGCCATAAATGAAATGCGAGTATAGTGCATTTAAAAATAGACTGGTCATTGTGAAGTGTACCCTGAATCTAGAGTCAATGACCAGTAATAAAAATTAATGTGATATTGGAGTTGTATGTGCACTACAACATAGTTATTTTCACTCACACATATGAGTGTAGTATAATGATATAAATGTAATACATGGTAGTGTAAATACAGTGAGGCATTCGATACAATTATCTTTATTTGGGAAGAACACTCTGTAAAACATGCATGCTTAACCTGAATAGAAACATCCATTTCCCCAAAAGCCATTGACATTGGTGCATCCAGATTCTCCTAAGTACTCTTCATCAAATGGGTTCAATTCCTTGGATGAAGAAGAGGCAGCTTGGCTGTTGCAATTATCATCTTGGCATTCTCCAGCACCATCACACCTGTAAACCTTCGTTATGCTAGGCTTTGAACTGTAGGTAAAATACAATGATCTTTTACTACAAACAAGTTTAACAGATTTTGTTTTAATTCTTACAGAAGTGGTGTTGTGCCATCGATGGATTTTGCTTGTATGCATGCATACTGTCCAATTGACGCAACTGTCAGAAGCATATTATAAGAAGCTATGCATGATATCTTGCCACTAAGCTCTGTGCATGATATCTTGCCACTAAGCTCTGTGCATGATATCTTGCCACTAAGCTCTGTGCATGATATCTTGCTACTAAGCTCTGTGCATGACATCTCAATTTTCCCCTGGCAAGCTTTCAGAAAATGCCCCACAACAAACGAGACACAAATTTTGTTGGTCATCATCATCTTCTGATGAAGAGGCTAATACCTTTTTCTTCACCTGTTGTTTTTGTTTCTTCGTAGGCCCCTTTTTAGCTCCGTTCTTGGCTCTCTTTTTGGCTCCATTTTTGGCCAAGACTTTGTTCCTTTCCTCAAAATGGCTGTTTTCTCGGGTGTATCCGTCAAAATTGCCGCTTTTCTAACCCTACGCGTTATATTTTTTTTTCGCTGCCCTGCCTTTGGAAAAGGCCTTATATGCTCGGGTGTGAAATTATTTGTTTGTAGTCCGGATCCGGATGGTCCCGGTGAACATGTAGGTATCGGAACAGGGTCCAATGATAAAACAGGTTCAGTAACTGAAGACTGTGCCACTGTAGGTAATGTTTGGTCAGGTTGCTCCTCGTCAATGGCTCCTCCTGTTTCAGCTTGTTGTTCCACACAAGGAAGTGTGTTATCAGATTCTGTTGGATTTGACCGATCAGTTACAAACGCCGACAAGAAATCATGATCCTGAAAAATGTGTTCGTTCAGGGGAACGATTCCAGTCTTCTTAAATCCGTTTTGTATGTTTGTCGGATTCAGGGCTAAGGGCAGAGCTTTGCTTACGATTGACGGAATATCATGCACTGTCATTGTTTTTCCGGGGTTATTTCGCATCCAGGCATCTTGAGCGTTGGCACAGTATGTTTTAAAAGGTTCATAAATACCTAAATCCAAGGGCTGCATTTTGTGAGAACAGTGTGGAGGAAAAGACAACATTATAACGCCATTTTCCTTAGCCTTTTCAATGACTGAAAAGTCTAGATGGGAGCTGTGATTGTCAAGCAACAAAAGAACAGGGTCAGCGAGGGATGGCTTTACGTGTCGTATAAAGTGATCCATGAAGATATTAAATTCAAGATTCGTCATCCAACCAGAAGCATTTCCAGCTCCTATACACTCTGGAGGTCCATCACGAACAAAATATTCCTTATATTTTATTCTTGGGAAAACAAACATAGGTGGAATCGAATTCCCAGAAGCGCTAACTGCCACGCAAACAGTCACCAATGTGCCTCTTTCTGCTGACGTAACTGCTCCAACTTGCTTAGCACCCTTTTTAGCTATAACCCTTCGAGGCTTTTGCACTGTGGTAACCCCTGTTTCATCACAGTTATAGAGGCGAGAAGGAGCGAAATTCCATTTATCATAAAGAGATGTTAGTTTAGAAAAAAATAATTTTACGTTTGTTTGACTGCTGAGGCTGGTTGCTTCTGGTGATCTTATTGAAATATTTTCATTTCGCTTCAAAAAACTTTGTAACCAGTCACGTCCAGCTTCTTTAATTTCCGTCCATGATTTTGGTATTGTTATATTATGCTTTACCGCACATTCGAAAGCTAGTTTTCTGGTGTCTTTAGGCGTTAGCCCAAAATAAATGCTCCTGCATTTAATCAGATATTCAGCAAGGATTTTCTCTTGCTTTTCATCACATACCAGTCTGGGTTTTGTATATCCAGATCTGGTCGAATCTTCTCCTGCTTTAATCTTTCTTAAATGCCTTGTCAACGTAACATGGCATATTCCAAAGTCCTTTGCGACACCACGCACTGATTTGTTTTTATTTTCTTCGAGGACAGACACAGCTTTGTCAAACGTCTCCTTTGACACCATTCCACGTTCACTTTTTCTTTTATAAACTAGCATGCTTGAAAAAAAAGAAAAAGTAAACAACAAATAATTCAAACACAAAAATACGCAGTAAAAATTAAGGTTGTCCAATGTGTGGGTATCTTATAATGTGTACGAGCGCATAGCAAAAAAAAAATAAAATAAAAAGGACTGTGACACTTTCGGCATCAATAAGACAACCGATCCATGTATTAAAGAAATAACACCTAACGACGACATGCGCAATATCACACCAGGTTTTCTTCATACCATGACCTAACGGTATCCTCGAGCTGTGCGAAATACTTATATCTCATCGACCACCAGCTGCATTTGGGACCGAGCTACCAAAACAACAATAAAATATATAATCGAATGCTTTTTTCATACACAATTGTCCACACTTGTGGCGACGAGACGGTGAGGACTATCACATGGAAACTTTTTCTATTTATATGTATCACACACAAAAACGAAAGAAAAAAACAGCTCTCGATCGTTGGTGTTCACAACGATCAGTAAAGTAAAGTAAGTTTTAACATGTTACTATTTACCCCGCAAAAACGTTACAACTTGCCTTACCATGAAATTTCGCACAAACAAATTAATATACAAAATACCGAATGTCACACATATATAAGATATACACACAAACACAACCAAAACTATGATGGATGTTTAAAAAAAACAACCACCACGCTATCTCTTCCGTGTGAAGAGGAACACCAAAAATACAAAAAAAAAAAAGTTAAAAACCTGCTGTTTTTTGGAACCACACACAGAACTTCTCTCGTTGACGTCCAATTAACAACTGAAGTAGGTATCTAGGTACGCTGATAGATATGAAAAGGATGCACATTTTTCTCCTTCACGCGATTCTTAATTTTAAGGGGAACCCTGTTTTTTTTTTTAGCTGTTACTTCTTACCCCTGTTACTTTAAGCCCCACTCTCCCCTACACTATAATATTTTTTTTGTCTCAATTGCAAGATTTATAGGTAGTTTTTTTTATAAATTTTTTTTTGTTTTGGATTAAGAATTTTAGGACATTACAAAGTTCGCTTTCCTAAAAAACTTAATTTATAAATTGTACAAAATGGATTGTTTACTTGATAGTTTTTTTCTGCATCCTTCAGTGGATCATTGGCTTCGGTTTCTCCAACGCATCCTGATATAAAGCAGTTAAATCCGATGTCAGCATTTCAATAAATTTATCTGGGGAGTTTTGTCCTTAAAGAAAGGAAGAAAAAAATTATTATTCATATCTTTTAAAATAATGAAATGTGGATAGAATAAATGGTTTATAACAATTAAAATGTAAGTACTCACCAACAAATGTCACTTGCTTATCAAGTTTTTCATTGAAGCTGCACTTGATAAAGTAGGAGAAGGCACAAGGTATATGTTGCTGGACAGCTGTTGTTGATGAAAATTTAGAGTCAGGTGTTTGGTGGCTTATCGAAGCTAGGATGGAATCAAAGTCAGCGTACACTAATAGTGGAACTTAAGTTGTCTTCCATAATTTTTGAAATAAATATTTGTCTACAACATTCGCTTTTGTGGTTTTCAAGTTTAGTCTTACTAGCAAAATGTTGTAGACATCCGTTACAGAGATGCATTTGATGTTCTTTACCCGAAATTTGACTGCACATTAAGCGAGAGATATTTTTGATATAAATGTAGTGAGTTCTACGATCAATATTTATACAATACAACAAATTAATGTGTATATTTTGCTCCTTTTGTGTATGATATAATGGACCAATGATTTGAACATTTTTCTTTTTATCATTAGATTCATATCCAAACACATTCACACTTATCTCTGGGTTGTTTTCTTCAAATATTTTCACATCTTTTAATACCAGAGAGAACTGCAAATTTTTAAAGCTGATTATTTTACCCACATACATCAATCAACTCATCTTTTATGTTTGTGATATTATACGAACTAGTTCTCAAGCGATTAATCGTAACTTCTGTGCTTAGAGCAGATATGATGCTCCATTTAAAACAATATTCTTCATTATTTTGAACATTGATGCAGGCGTTCTTTTTTATCAATTGAGGTGGTAGCTTGAAATATGAAGATCCACTAAAATAGGTCTATCTTTATTAATGTTTACCTCTATCCTTAAAAATGACAATAAAGCCCATCCATATTGTCTTTACATTGGAATTCCTAAAATTTATTTTTTATTTCAGCATACATTTTTTCGAGATGATCATCCAATTCATCTTCTGATACTACACTTAGCATTTTGGTTTGCATGCTTTTAGTGGCAACTTCGATATTGAATTTAAAGGAAGTCATCGCTTGAATTTCCTCTTGTAGAAGCCCCATAATTATGGAGTGCTTCTTATCAACAAGCATCTTTATATCAAGAATGCTTTCATCCACATTTTTAATGGAGAAAGTCTTAATTCTATTATTGAAAGCGGATTCAATCAAGCTAACATTATGTGTAACGAGAACTCAAGCCTTATTCTTATGTGTATTTTTACGTTGATGATGAGACCATTTCATAACATCAAAGTCTTCCTCACAAACACCATATCTCTTAAAGTCAAGTTTCAGCTTTTTTATTGCAGTTGATAATGATGTTGACGGTTTCGGAGAAATATCCCTCTTTCTTGAAGTACCCACCAACATATCTTCTCCACTCCTCTCCAATGAACATTCAGCAACAAGTGATTAAGAAGATCTTGGAAAACTCTGCCTTCCTTCGAAATTTATCATTTTTGATATATCAGCAACCTCAGTTATGGAATGTACAATTCCTATATGGCGAAGCAAAACATCTTTTCGCGAAAAGCTTTTTTGGCAGAAATTACACTTTATTTCAATTTTATGCTCACTATGGAGAGAATTATGTCTCACCAAATTCGTTTTATTTGCAAAGGATTTTAAACAAACTTGACACTTTTACATTTTGAAAGAAATAACTTTTTTTTTTTAATTAAACAACATTTTTCTGTCTACAGTTAAAACTGAATGGAACGTTTAAAATCTGAGTTTCCTTTTATATACGTATCAAATCATTACAAAATTGGGAAAAAATAATTAAAAAAAAAATTTAATGTATCCTGAAGCCACTACTATCACTTGTTAGAAAAAGACCTCTCCCATATATCATTCAAAATAATGGGATAATAAAACGTCGTTGTACGTTTTGAACCTCTTTGTACGTTCTAAACCTAGTTGTCAAAGTTGTTTTGGGTTGGGTGGGCGAGCTAACCTCCGAGAGTGCAGACGTGCCTCTCTACTCTCTAAAAAAAATAAAATAACATAACCAAAAGTAAAAACGTGTTACGGGTTTAAATTAAAAATTTTCCGTTTTTAATATGTCTTTTTGATTAAATATTATTCGCTAACATTAAAAGCGAACTTCCTTAACATCCTAAAATTAAACTCAACGCCGGATGGTGCAGTGATTACGACGAAAAAATAGGATCACTTTCCTAACCTAAAGTGCCCATAAGTTCTCCCCAGCGAGATGATAAAAAGTAGAACCTCGAAATGAGGTATACATTTGACAGGGGGGAAAAACCCGGAAAAAGGAAGCTTGATGCAGCCCACCAACTCCATGCATTAAGCAACAGTGCAAAATCCAACACAAATACAAATTTACTCTCGAAAGCTCCCGAAAAAGTAATGGGTGCAGAGGAAATCGACGGCGCCGACGTTGGCTAAATGTATATAAGTAAGCAGTATAGAGCCATCGCTCATAACTGACTATCTTTTTCACTCTCTCACTCGTCTAGTGAACTAACTGTATATGCAAATATATAGAGCGTTCTCGCCCTCATTTTCAAAAAAAAAAAAGACAAGAAATATCAATACTCAATGTAAAAAAGAAAAGATACAAAAGCGTTTAAGTTAGTATTAGCGTATTAAATTGTAAATATGTATATGATTTACGAAACTTCCGTTTCACGCAATGTATAACGCTCATGAGCACGAGCAGAACAAAACTATATTCTTATATAAAAATTGACATGCCACGAGGCTTAACTCTAGATAAAGAAAGATCGTTAAAGAAGGCCATAAGACTCAATAAAATTTTCATTCATTCATTTGGTTTTGGGTTAAGTCTATCTCGCCCTATCATGAACAGAGCAATAGTTCCGCACTGATCCCGAACCGGCCAAAACATACTACTGGTATGCAATGTTATAGTAAAACAAAATGAGTAGAAAGATGAAGTGTTATTTTAGGATGAAAATGCTAAATCGGAATTTAAAGAAAAAAAGAAAAAAATAAATAATGTTGCCTACATGACTTCTTTTAAAAAGGAATTTTGTTCTCATCTCTAATGTGAGAGAGAGTGATGAGAGAAAAATATTAGATTCATATACATACAGTACCGTGCAAATTAATTGGAAATTTTTTTTTTTTATTTTTTTCATTTAATGGTTTTTATTATTAATATAAACAGAATGTGGATAAATTTTTTTACAATTAATAATAAATATGACCTCCCTTTGCTTTCAATACAGCTTCGACTCTGTTTGGCATAGATTTTCAAGTTTCTTTGATTTTGGAATCATGATACCATACCTGGATTACTCCGCTTATCATCTTTGTTTTTGTGCTGCAGTCCATCTTTGAGACGTGATTTTTGCAAATTACCTATAAGTTTTCAATGGGGTTTAAATCAGGCGAGTTCCCAGGCTATTCCAATACTTTTATTTAACTTAAAATCATGAACTTCTTCACTTTTCGAGGTGTGACAAGGAACAAGATCATGTTGAAAAGTTCCATCGTTCGAAGAATATACATTTTTGAGCTGAGGAATCATTCTTTTTTTTCTTCGGAATTTCAATGTACTGATAAGATTTCATCATACCGTCAACTGGCACAAGAGGTCCAGTGCCATAAGACGAAAAACATCCCCAAAACATCTTCTTAACAGGGTGTTTCACTCTCTGATCCAAATGAGCAGGGTAAAATGGTTTCATGTTCTCCTCGTCGCATCTTTTTCCTTAATGATTTTAAGCGATAGATTACACTTGACACTTCAGTCGGTACACTTATGTGTGCATCATAAATAAGCTGAAGGGCTTTGGGATTCAATTTTCTCAATGTCTCGTCTGACTTTTTCCATAAGGTTGTTTTCTTTGTCTGCATATACTTTGCCCACAACTAAAGCCCGAGGCAAGCATAAATTGTCATTATTTTTTATGTTGATTATTCCTCGGCGTTTAGTATATTCCTCAGCGAATGTATTAAATTTTGCACTTTTAACTGACGTTATGGTCAGAGAAAAATCATTGGTGCTCAAACCTTCGGAATTGCTCTGAAAGATCATAACAATCATTTCGCATACGTCGCTAAATTTTACATTTGCGCAATCCCTAAATTTGATCCACCCATTTCCTCGTTCAGCAGCAAAACTCTTCCCGCAAAAAGTAATTCCTACTTTACCTGCAGGTCTGAGATCCTTTAGTGCATGTTCAAACATGTCGTTTATTGCTTCGCTGATCCATGACGTTGGTTCTTCTCTCTCTGGAATGGGCTTAATCCTGAATTGGATTTTTCTACCTTTTAGGTCAAACCGCTTAATTCTTGACTCAAACTCGCTGATTATCTGGAACAAACAGAAAAACGACATAATGTTGAGAAAAACCAAAACCAAATAAACAATAAAAAACGAAATTAGTTTCAGTTTAATTAAATTTTTTTTAAATTTATTTTAACGCATTAAAAACATATTTTTTTCTACGATTCTATAGGAAAAGTTTCAATGAGAAAATGAATAGAGAAACGCTTATGCATTTAGCATATAACAAAACCAAAAGAAAAATGCACGACACTAAAAAAAAAAGATTTTTTAGAGTTAGAATCAAAAAGATTTTTATTTAATATAAAGAATTATAAAAAAATATGTTTTTGGGTTTGCGGAATTGCAAATTCCTCTAAATTTTTTCTTTTGCTGCTGGTAGGAAGATTTACCTTCAATTTTTCTTTCTGTTGTTGTTGTTGTTGCTAGATTTTCTCGTGGAAATCCGGTTTAAAATTGGTCGCAAGGCTCGACAACCTCCAATGCCAAATTGGACAGCTCCGCGATGTCCTGAACATTAAATTGAGCAGCACATCTTTTTGGCAAGAAGACTGAGAAATCTTCCAGCTCGAGCAAAATTTATGGACCGTAGCGAGTTGTGCATCGCTTCGCTGTAAAAATACATATTGTAACGCTTATTCAGCGTCAAATTTTTAAGGCTGGTCAGTGGTTTAACTTGCTTATCAGCAAAAACATTCGCGTTAGCGCGGATTTTTTTCAAGATTGAAGACATTTTTTTTTTTACGAGACGAGACGATCTGAAGTCACGTACGCAACATTTAGGTTATTTTAATTCACATACATATATAACACTCGCGCTTGGTATAAAAACGAACTATAGGCACTTGAATATAAATGTAAATATAATACAATTAACTCACCACCTTGCTGTACTTTTTGGTCCTGTACAATAGATTCTGTCTTCTTTGTTTTCTGTATGATTTTATTTGATTATCCTCCTGTACGTTTTGTTGTTTCCTGTATGATTTTATTTTTGTTGTTTGTTTTCCTGTACACTGTATAGTTTTTATTTTTTCTGTATGATTTTATTTTTGTTCTTCGTAACAACCTTTGCTGTCGATGTTCACCAAAAGACTGTGCTAGAGCGTGAGCGCACAGCTGCAATTTCGTTGTACGTATACACAGACATATACTCACGAGCTATATGCCGCTTGCTTTCTGTACGAACCAGTCTGTGCATAGGTATCTATAGCGAGGGGAATTTTTACATCTACCGGCATATCGTGCGAGAAAAATTCTCTATTCGAGGAATATTTTTTTTATTCAAAAAATAAAAGATTTTTTTTTGATTTCTATTTTTACTCTGTTTTATTTAAATTTTTTTTTCTAATAATTCTAATAATAAAATAAAATAAAAATATCTAATAATTCCTACTTTATCTGCAGGGCTGAGATCCTTTAGAGCATGTTCAAACATGTCGTTTATTGCTTCGCTGATCCATGACGTTGGTTCTTCTCTCTCTGGAATGGGTTTAATTCTGAATTGGATTTTTCTACCTTTTAGGTCAAACCGCTTAATTCTTGGCTCTAATTCCCTGATTATCTGTAAAAAAAAAGAAAAACGACATAATGTTGAGAAAAACCAAAACCAAATAAACAATAAAAAAACGAAATTAATTTCAGTTTAATTAAATTTTTTTTTTTAAATTTATTTTAACGCATTAAAAACATATTTTTTCTACGATTCTATAGGAAAAGTTTCAATGAGAAAATGAATAGAGAAACGCTTATGCATTTAGCATATAACAAAACCAAGAGAAAAATGCACGACACTAAAAAAAAAAAGATTTTTTAGAGTTAGAATCAAAAAGATTTTTATTTAATATAAATAATTATAAAAAATATGTTTTTGGGTTTGAGGAATTGCAAATTCCTCTAAATTTTTTCTTTTGCTGCTGGTAGGAAGATTTACCTCCACTTTTTCTTTCTGTTATTGTTTCAATTCTAGTTGTTGTTGCTGTTGCTAGATTTTCTCGTGGAAATCCAGTTTAAAAGTTTGGTCACAAGGCTCGACAACCTCCAATGCCAAATTGGGCAGCTCCGCGATGTCCTGAACATCAAATTGAGCAGCACATCTTTTTGGCAAGAAGACTGAGCAGTCTTCCAGCTCCAATAGAATTTGCTGGCCATAGCGAGTTGTGCATGGCTTTGCCTTACAAATATTATATCGCTTCAAATTTTTCATGCTGCTCAGCGGCTTAATTTTCTTGTCAGCAAAAACGTTTGCGTTTGCACGGATTTTTTTTTAATAGAGAAGACATTTTTTTTTTTTTTGTTTTTGAATTTATAATAATTTTTTAACGGACGTTCACTTTTTGTGCTAGAAGGCAACAGAATTAGGATTTTAAAAAAGACCTGGTTTTATACTCTTGAGTGCGTTTTTCCCACAAATATGTATTTCATGATAGTCATGTGGGAACGGCATTTCTGTTTTTTTTTTTTTATGAACTTTGTTTTTTGTTTTTTTTTTTTTTTTTTTTTTTTTGTTTTTTGTTTTTTGTTTTTTGTTTTTTGTTTTTTTTTTTTTTTGATTATAAAACAACTGGAGTACTAAAGTATTAATTTAATTATTCATCTTAGGACTTTAGAAATCAAATTACTTTGTAATTTATTAGATGGCTTGACCTCAAGAATCTTCAGAAACTTCCATCAGTATGCTAGATAAGTCAGCAAGAAGAAGAAAAAAAAGTCGTCATTATCAATGGGCTTAATGATTTATGGCAATCTGATCTAGTCGGTATGGGGCATATTGGACAGACAATGGAAATTATCGTGTGTAACTGTTCTTTGTTTAAAAACGAAAATTGGAAAAGTAGCTCCAAAGCATTGCAACAGCATTAAATAAAATATTTGAACTTCATTATGGGACGACATCATTACATCAATAGTTTTTCTTACACTCAAAATAGCTAGCGGAACCACACAAAGTGTTGCGGCGCACGATCAACATCATCTCCCAATTTGAATATCATATAAGTAGTACACGCTATACAAAAATATAGTAACGAACACGTATAACAACTCTACTCACACATTATTTTTATTAAAAAAAAAACACACAATTCATATCAATTCGAACCCTCAAACACCATCAAATTCTAACGCACTGGGTCGATGCCCTCATCTAAAATGTCATAAAATAAGATACATATGTTTCTAGCTTCAACAACCACTGAAACACATCAACGGGGCAACAGTGCATACAATTCACTTGACATATATTACCTAATACCGATCCTCAATATACAAAAACCAATTAGAACTCCACAAAAGATCTCTTTTTTCCATCATGAATATTACTTCTCAAACTGCACCACATCCAACGGCAACAACTAATCCTAATTCAGTCTATCTATACGAATATGTTCCTTGCGACAACGACACTTGAAACACATAAACCGACAGCAGCAGTAAGTGTTATAACAACCAACCACCAATTTCCTCATCTCAGAAGTTTGTATATCTGATGATGATGACAAACAGATATATATTTATGCCTATCTGCAACGATACTTGAAAAACATCAACAGGAAATAGTACATTTTAAAAAATGCACTTGACTTATAAAATCCAAATACCAAAAAACCATTAAAAAGGTCGTAAAAAAAGTTCCCAGCCTCAAGTATCCTTATACCTACTACTCACTTCGTCCCAACATATTATGGTCGGTGCAATTTCCATTAATATAATTTAACAGTAAACATGCACATCTTCCAATATTCAATATCTTTGCAAAGGTTCCCTTCTGCTTTTGCAGTTCTTTTCAGCCAGTTGATTTTACAATTTTTTTTTTTGATTCTTTCTGCCTACACGTCTATTGAAGATAATTTTTTTTAAGATAGTTCGAATGTTTACTGGACATGGTTTCCCCCCTACTAGATATTCTTAAGCATAAAAGGAATGGAAACACATTCCACAATATTTTATCTCCAAATAAGCACACTCTATATAAAAAAAAACCTTTACTTAGTGAAGCACAAAAACGAAAAGAACCATATTCCTTCTCTACACTTCACCATCTCCGATGATAACACTCTGACATAATGATAAATACTGTATGCATTTGTTATCACTTCAATTTTCTTACCTTTCTCAATTATTGCTTTAATATTTTTGATCTTTCTCGATATCCCTCGCTAAATCTTTTACAAATCTCAGAAAAAAAAATAATACCTTTTGTATCTCAACTAAATTTAATCAACACGATATTTGTTTTTATTGTTCACAATCTGGATGTCACACACAGAATGAGAACGAGTGGAAAATTTTCATCCACCGTCGCTCGCACACACATTATTCATTATTATATTGTGTGTGTCTCTCGCTTAGTCGGTGCCATGGTAGGCAGCTGCACATGCCCGTTAGCCTTATGTACATGCTCTTTCTCGTTTGACTTTCGGGACATGTCTATCTCTGTGTATGTATTATGGTGGTTGATTATTCTTTCGCTGCGCTGCGTCGCCGCTCTTTCGTTAAGGAAAACATATAAGTCGACTTACCATTCTCGTAGAGGAATTCTTATGTGTAATGTACCTATCTTTGTCAACTCTAAACCATATCTTGAACTCGTAGCCGTGGATTTTTTTTTAAGTATCCAAGTATCTCCTTGTTTTGGTAAATAAGATACGAGTATTTTTTTCAGACTTACAGCTTCGTCTATTTTCATATTTTTTTTTTTGCAGATGGTGACATTTTACAGGGTGGGGCAGTTAACTGTGCTGATTTGAAAGTGTTTGATAGCTCAGCGATGAATAAAAGAAAAATATTTGATATTTAAAGAAAATTGAATTTTATTGCTCTTTAAAAATGGACAGTATAAAATATGCTCTGCTCGCCACAACGGACAAACAAACTTCTTATATTTCGGATTCCTCAACTATACAAATTGTATATTTTTCGTGCGAGTTATGTTGTAAATCTCTCTCCATTGAGGGCCTTGCAAATTTTGTCCAAGACTGTCAAGTCATTCATCAAAGACAAACCACCTTTACTTAGGTGGTCTAACCAAGTATATGAAGCCGTTAGAAAATCTTCTTCAATTGGTACTTTACTTCTGAGTTTGTGGAATTTATATCCAGCCATATTCTCCAGGCCATCGTTCTACAAAATTGCCAACTCTTCCGTATTTGTTGACATCAATATATTTGCCTCTCGTTTGAAGGATTTCAGATGGGATAAAACAGGTGCTCGACATAAGTTCCGACATTCCGTTCGAAATATTTTTTTGGATTTTTTTTCCTGGATTTTCCGTTCCCATTCATCTCTAGCTTTGGTCATTTGCAAAATTTGTTTCAATAAATTGCTTGTAGATGTGTCTATTTTTTTTTCGTTGCGGGGATTTCGGAAGGGCTGCAGGCTCAAAAAAGTCAGCTGGCGAAGCAAGTAGCTAACCAGGAACTGGTAATCAGATTGCTCATCATTTTCCTGCAATTAGTTAGTAAACGATTAGTAAAAATCAACTGAAAAGTATATAAATTAATACCTGTGATGGGATTAACGGGATTTCAACATTTATCCTTTCTGAGCCGAACGTTGGCACACGGAATACCATCAACAGTTATTGCTCCAAAAGCCTTTAAAGGCTCTGTGCACTCTTTATTTGGCACAACACTTTTTACCACGTTAATTAAATTAAAAAGTTTTCTTTTTGTTTAGTATTTAATTAATTACTTTATTTTAAATTAAATTAAAGCTAACATAGAAAGACTTAAATTTTAAGACGTCTAGTCTCGTCGAAGCCAAGGTAAAAACTGAGAACTAATAAAAAGAAAATGCCCAGGCGGCATTTAGTTTTTTTTGTACAATCAGAAGCAAGAATATTAGGCAGGGATGTAGTGTAATATAAGTTGCTCGTGTAGACGCTACAGGCTCTCTCTTCGTAATCTTTAAATTTAAGATTTGAAGGAGGGTCTCCACCAGTTGTTATACGGTGGACTTTTATTTTCCTTGCCCGAGATCGAAGCTGGTTTATGCAGTGAGATAGTGTCTGAAACATAAAACAAAAATGAAATGTCTTTGTTTTTGAGATAATACTTACGTCCTTCCACTTTGTTCTAATCGTATTGGCCCATTTAAGGCATTCAATGATGCCGTCAGTTGAGCCCACAGGTTTTTTTTTTACCCTTTCGGGACCGTTTTTGTTCGAATTATATTTATTCGACGGAATAAAAAGAAATTTGAAAAAAAAAAAAATTGTATTTTAAATATTAACTTTATTTCACTAATTAAATTCAATATTTCAATTGTTTTTTTTTTAGATTTTATTCAAGTATACAATTCATACAAAGTATATTATTATAAATAGTATATAAAAGAATTTATTACAATAGATTAACGTGTAGTTAAAATAGTTACAAAGTTAAATCATATAAAGAACTGTGGATATTCAGTAATGTGGATATTCAGTTGTGCTTATGCAAATTATTACTGTGAGTCCCGGTTGGGCGTTTTAAAAAACTCTTTATTTATTTCTTAAACTACACAACCGTTTTGTTTGCGATGTTCTACAAGACTACTTATTCTTAAACATAATATTATTCATGATATCTTAAGGTATTTGTCACCATATCATTTCAAGTTTTCTAGATCGTTCTTGTTTGTTCTTGTTAACCCGGAGTCTATAGTTATAGCGAATTATGAGTCATTTAATTTAATATAATTTAACATTATCTATTTGCGGTAGCTTGAGTTACAACAAAATGTTTGGTATTTTAAACTTACTTTATTATTACTTTAAACTATATATATTCCAAATCAAATAATGAATCGAAGACTTTTCGTTTGTTTTTTCTTACTTTTCTTTATTTACAACTTAACTATATTCTAACAATCGCGACCGATCGGTTTGAACTCATGAATGCAACTGCCTGCTGGCATGTATCTTTTTTACTTACCTACCGGCAACCCTTTACATATGTATATGTTTTATTCTTTTCTGTCTTTTATTCTCCTATTTTAAGGGGAATTCTTTTTCGCTTACAACTCGGCCCTCCTGACATACAATCGTCCCGATTGCTTCCGATTCTGACGTGCTCATTTAATACGGCTGCCGGTATCTAGTAGCGTTCATAATCTTCTTCATCATCGTCTTCCAATGTGAAAAACACTCACCCCGGAACTCTGGAAGTAACTCGCTGCTGTACGGCCGTATATCTCCCATACGACTCAACGCTTGACTCGTTCTCCATCTCGTAGTTTATAGAACACGAAGCACTCGCAGATGTGTGTGACTGAAATTTGAATTTCAACGGCGGTTGGGTACGGCGTCGTCGCGTCGTCGTCGTGTTTTATTGATTTTCTCGCGAGGGGTACTTTTCTTTCTTTTTTTTTTATATCGCGCGGTGGATATTCTATCCCACTTCTGAATTTTAAACTTACTTTCTTATTACTTTAAACTATATATATTCCAAATCAAATAATGAATCGAAGACTTTTCGTTTGTTTTTTCTTACTTTTCTTTATTAACAACTTAACTATATTCTAACAATCGCGACCGATCGGTTTGAACTCATGAATGCAACTGCCTGCTGGCATGTATCTTTTTTACTTACCTACCGGCAACCCTTTACATATGTATATGTTTTATTCTTTTCTCTCTTTTATTCTCTCCTATTTTAAGGGGAATTCTTTTTCGCTTACAGTATTTCACTAAATTTGCGTTTCAGTTTGTTTTGAAAGTGTTCGTCTTTCGTTATTTTAGCGGTAAATTACTTTATATTCACTTTTACTTTTAAGCTCCTTACGTGGACAAGTAAGTATTTATTAAAATATATTTCACTTTTTGCTAGATTCTTATGGATACATCAAATTTAGTTGTGTCCTACCGACCGCGCCATTTTTAAATAAAACACGATAGTTTCATTTTTTTTGTAAAAGGTTTCTTTATTTGAATAAAAACTCCTATTGAGCTAAAAGAATAATTATATTTGTTGGATAACTCTTAATAACTACCTCGACTGAATAACATGCAGTCGTATTTATAATGTTTATTCTTATGCGCGATCATAGATAAGTCCTAATCTTTTTATGTATATGACTGTTGATAATGATGTCCGTTTGGTTTTCGGTTTCTTTAATGTGTTACAATAAAAAACTGTTGAAATTGTAGAAGATAAAGTGTGACTTACAAGATTTTCGGTTGGGAATCTTTCAACGATCTCCTTTTCGATCCTACGGCTATCCCTGAGGGTGAAAACGGTATGGTTCTCCTCAAAATAAGGTACAATATTGTATTTATCAGCATTTTTCTTTGTTCCTCTCCAAACTTTTGGCAAGAATTGTAGTGGTTGACTAAAAACTGTCCTCTTGCTGTATTGTTAAGGATCATTGGGATGTTTATGAACTGTTTTTCATATTCCTCTCCTTGATTGCAAGGTTTCGGGTATGGTGATGAATGACTGCTGGTGGTTGGAGATTGAGTTGGTGCCATAGATTTTTCCGAGTAAAAACTACTGTTCAATCGATCTTTCCTTACACAAAAAACATATAATTTTTTTTTGCGAAAACGGACTAATGCAAAATTTGTTATTTAATTCTATACATTTTCACGACAAAAAAGGCAAACTATTTTATCTTTTTCGAATGTATGTAGATAATAATATTTGATCCTTTTGAAGGAATTTGTTGCGAGGCGTATAATTACTGATTTATCGCATTAAAAACGATACAAACTTGAATTTCAAAAATGGAAACAGAATTCATAAAACAAATTTTGTATGAGATCGAATAGTTCACCTTTTTAGTAGAGATTTATTGAAAATTTTTAATTTATTTATGTACATTACCTGATATTAACTGGAGATGAAAATCGTTTTGGACCAATTAGGGTGCTTAATTTGGTATTCTTATGTAATTCCGTATTAATTTCACATTTATATTATATTAATTGAATTTTTGTTTATTGATTCAAAATAGCTTTTTTGGTTGTTTATTTAAATTTATAGCACCGTTCCGTTGTTTAGATACAGTTAGTTTATCTCTTATGAGAAAATTAGTATGCAACCTAGATCTCTCGGACTGTGACTTGATAAAGTAACGTTATCCTTTCTCAGACTGGGTCCTCTTGGGACAACACAAGTTACTTATCCCCCATTGGAATTCTTTCCTTCGATCTTGATCAGGAGGCTCTACCTCCCTCTTTTTATCTAAGAGCCACTCATGGCCAAAACCGTGGCTAAACTATTGAACTCAACATTAGTTTTCGACTTTTTTTATCCAACTCCATTCACTATTTATTACATGAAGTTCGAACTGTTGAATTCAAGTATTATAAACATCTAAAATCCAGAAGGATACAAAAAGTAATATCTTTCTTCTTTTTAATTCAAGTGGACAGTACTTACCCGATTTTATTCTTAAGTCTTTTAATTAATAAATGACATTATCTATTATTTAAATCTTTCGCCAGAAAAATATGTATTTAATATTAACGAAAATGTGATAATATGTAACAATTATGACTTAAAAATGTGATTTATAATAAGTAATTCTACTTTTCAAAAATTATATACGTTCACTCTCCTCTAACTGTCATCTCAGTATCTGCATGTTTAAATGTTCAATGTTCAATGCCATAGAATCATTCATATTAGTCTTTGTACTTTTTGTATTCCTTAGTATAAGTGACACTCCGTCAATGAAACAGCAGTATATACTCTCATGAGCAAGAGCAGTAAATCATTATAAAAAAAAGTCAGCCACGAGGCGTCTCTATCTAAAATTTTCAAAGCAGGCTATTATACACTACAGTCGCAGTATTTCTAGGCTATTGTTAAGTAAACACATATACAACTGATTTTAATGTCTCAATAAAGAATTCAATTCCAAATTTAAGTTTATAGTTTTCGGTCCACAAGTACAGTTACTTTCGGACCGAGAATTTACTGCTCGATGTTGATCTATGCATGGCTCGCCATGCTGACGTCGACGATGTGGTTCGACGTCGTCGCTCCTTTTTTTTGTAGGCTCTTTGTAGGCTTTTTGTATAATACATATATTCATCTTATTTTGAACACAGTCTGAAATTATTGCCTAAGTATATTAAATTGTTTGCAAAAAAATATGCAAGCAAGACTCGTATACACAGCACATCCGACGCTCACAAAAACTTATCACAGACTGCAGACTAAAGCACCAAACATTTACAGCTTGCACTTTTTCCGCAATTATTTAATGTAATTTTTCATAAAGCAACGATTTATTTTCATAACTTGATGTAGTTCTTCGTAAGACGATGTAAAATTTCATAAAACAACGATTTATTTTCATAAATGTATGAAGTTTTTCATTATTTTATTTTAAACTTCATAAGGCTACGATATTTTTTTTCATAAGCTGATGTAGTTTTTCGTTAGTCGATGTCGAATTTAATTAAACAACGATTTGTTTTCATAAATTCATAAAGTTTTTCGTTATTTAAAGAAAATTAGAATGTATCCCATTAGTTTTTAGGCCCAGCGTCTGTTACAAAACAGGGGCGGCTATTAAAAGAAATTTTATACCTGAGGGAAACCCTTAGGAGCCCCACAAGAAAAAATCACAGTTTTCTTAATCATTTTAAATTATAACCTCAGAATTCTTTATAGAGGTGTGAACTATACGAATGTAATTGCTTGGTGTTTTATTTCGTCCACAATGTTTTCGCAATAATGCTTTTTTTTTTGCTTGCAGTACATGGTGAATATTTGGCCCTTAACACACTCTTACAGAGAATATTCTATTAATTCATTAAAAGTTAAATGAAGAAAATTGGAGGAATTGAAAATTCCCTGCAACTTAGTTCTCTAGTGGGTGCAAATCCTTATTTTTAGGCTTGTTATTTAATTTTGACGACTCAAAAATGTATAGTGAAATCATCATCCGATTGTGGATCGATTAAATTTGAATTCAATCCCAAGATTCGATAGCAAATTTTGGGGGTAGATTTATAATCAAGTTCTGAGCATGAAGATTTTTAGGTACACGTAGCAGATTTTTTTGGTTTACTCTTACTTACTTTGGGTAGAACTCCAGATATAATCTTTATATTTGGACCAGAAAAACAGCTGAAAATACGCGAATGAGTTAAACACGTTTCAAACTTTTTTTTTCTTTATTTTTAACTATTTTTTTTTCTTTATTTTTAACTATTTTTTTTTCTTTATTTTTAACTATTTTTTTTTTCTTTATTTTTAACTATTTTTTTTTTCTTTATTTTTAACTATTTTTTTTTTCTTTATTTTTAACTATTTTTGTTTTCTTTATTTTTAACTATTTTTTTTACATTTTTCTTTTCTTGGTCTGTTTTTTTTTTTTTTTTTTACTTGATTACTTTAATTTTGTCAATATTGAATTATGTATACAAATAAAATATTTCACGTTTGAAATTCAATTGAAAAGCAAAAACAAAAAAATAATATATAAGTTCTTTTGAGTCGCAAACCGAGCCGAAGGGACTTGCGTCCTATCAAATGGCTTGTCAACGACTGTCACCCCTTTTAAATTTCCATCTAACATGCGCAACTTAACTAAAATCACGCCATCACCACCTGACATGGATTACAGTTGGTTACTCACCATTGTAACCAATCAGAAACTAGAATCGCGCGTCTAATACAGTCTTCACTCATCCCATAACATATCTTTGAATACGAAAAGGGGACAATGAAGGACACACAAATAAAATTGCCGTAAATTCTTTGCATGAGCAACAAAATACATGGTGGTGTGTGGCGAGGGGAGATTGAGGCAAAAGCCGCAACCAAGGAGACAAAGATAGTAAACTAGCAAAAAAAAAAATAATTTCCCTGAACATTTGTAGGGTATCCAACCATAAATTGGCACATTATTGTTTGAATTAAATTATTAATTTGTTTTACCGAATAAAATATTTCATCAATAACATTGGTGCAGTTTTGAATCATTAATATTCTAATCAATTCGGATACCGTGTTATGTGCACTTTCTACTTGTTCGTTTGAGCTGGTAGATCTGTTATTATTCACTCGTTGTTGCTTAAACACTTGTTGAAACTGTTGTCTCTGCATTCCGCTTTTGACGTCATGTGTTTGTTTCCCTTGAAAATTACTGCTGTTTTGCTGATTAATTTAATTGTTGAAATTTTGTTGTGGTCTCTCGAAATTTCGATGTCCGGTCGTATTTATTCGATTTGCAATTTCCATAGGCTTCTGGAGGTTATTCTTAAATGGATTGAGGTGTTGTTGTGAGTTAAAGTTTGTAACGTCGTAAACCCATTTTCTTATCATTATTATTAGTCTTAGGCAGAGATTACGACGTATCTAACGGTTTCGTTACAACCACTGTAACGTAGAAATAAAATGGAAACGAGTGAACGTGCATATTGTCATGACAACCGCGAATTTAATTTCAGATAGAACTATTGAGTTGTCTATCATCAAAACCCCAAAAAAACAATTTTGATGCTGACCGATTTTATCTCACAAAAAATTTCTCAGACCGTTTGTTCGAGGGACCAATAATTATAAAATTCAGAAAATCAATATATATGTGTATGCTATATGGATTAAAAAAAATATCAATTCTATAATAAGAGTAAACAAAATTTACCATTTACGAATGGGTGTTTCAAAATCTGAACAATCCCATGTACCGTCGCAGCAGTGCACTCCTGGTTGGCTAAAAGGTTTATGATTAGTGTTCTAAAAGAATATGATTATATACATATATGATTCCAAGAATTTCAAAATATACTAAGATCTCAAACTGGGCGATGTGAGATTCAAGTTTGGACCGATTGATCTGTAATATAAAAGGTTGGGGTGGTGATTCAATTCGGTGGTCACTCGTATAGTGTAGTTCCAACAAAAAAACAGATGTTGACATAGGACAAACAAAAAAAATTAAAAATCTTACTGAATCGATATCCGGGACGAAGTATCTTAAATTTTCGCGATATATTTGTTCGAGAGACATTAACGGCGTTATATATCTTTTGGTACGATGTCAACAATTTGAATGGTTACGGATTAGATGCTCGGGATGCCATCGACAATCGTATCGACCGACAAAGTAATCGTGAATCTTTCAATAATTACGAATGAATTCTCAACTTCGGTGGATGCCTTCTTTAAGGAATTAATCCTTACAACGTAAGAGGATAATTTTCAATAATAAGTTGTATATTAACGATTCTTATTTAGGACAAGTATAATGGTACAAACATAAAAGTGACAAAATAATACAATATAAGTGGATAGTGCAATACTATCTGGATATTTAAGTTAGTTTCCTTAATATAATAACCCCTGACTATAATAACCTAGGCATATATAAATATCTCTGATTTGATTTGGAAGTGGTTAGCCGACTCGTGAAACAAAACTTTTCGTACGACGAAGTGATTTCGATGCGATTTCTCAAAGTACAGCAAAAGGTATCTCGACTAGGTATGGCGGACGGATGTCTTCAGCCAACATAGGAGTTGCTTGACTCTTCACTGATTTGTGGCTACCGCACTTGGTAGATATTACCTCGCTACACTTAGTTGTGCCTTTAATGTTGAGTTCGTCTATAGATACGAATTTCCAGATTGGATTTTATAGATATTGGAGGAATTGTTTGATTCCTTATTTTTTTTTTGTTTCTGACGTGAGTGCGATGATTACAAATCTAACCACTTCACTACTACTCTACCACTTCTCGAATAAAATTATAGAATTATACCTGAGGTGCTCCATATACTTATTAATAAAATGAGTTTTGAGTGAATCTATATATCCGAACTCCTGTAACAAAATTCCTTTGTATGAATATAGATGGGGTGCTCCTGACTGCCGTCATCCGTTCCTGGATGGGTGCAGTAAATAATTTTTATGATTTTTGGATAATTCCGGGGTTGGCGTACGAACAGTTCCTGACAAACAAAAAAAGTATGGCGGGCGTTAGATTTTCACAAGATAAATCAATTAAATGTGCAAAAGAAGAACATCGCCCACACAATAAAAAGTTCACAAAAATCATGAACTAAACTTTTGCGATTAATTAAATAAAGGGAATTGAAGACTTATCTCCTTTTAAGTATTCTCTAAGATTTTTCTTATTTCGTCTTAACTCTCGACGGCAGCTCAATGGAAGCGAACTTATCGGTGGCACAGTCAGCTTGTAAAAGAGAAAGAACAATCTGGAAATTGTGCCATTGTGCTGCGATAAAGTGTGTGTGCTGACATTTTCTGACTAGCATGGCGCGCATTTCCGATTTGGCGTAGCATTGCCAGCTATGCAAAATTAAGGATTCAGCACTTTTCGCGGACTGCGGTACCGACATTGAAATTGAAATATGTTTACGACTGAGTGTCGTAAATTTTATCAGTGTTTAAATACATTGTTACGTATCTCAAAAAAGATAAGACCAAGTCCATATCTGATTATCAGGATTAGTTTTCTCAAGCAATAATTGGTGAACGTGTACAAAGACAAAATGATATGTGACATGTGACGTTATTTAACAGAACCAGTGTTCAAAAAAATTAGTGACGTGAAATTACACAACAGACTTTACATATGTATGAAAACAAACCATAGTCTCAGGATTATAGATCGGTATTCCCCGAATAATGATAAGCATATTTGAGAATTATTCCTATCTCAAAAAAATTTTCCTTACAAGTTTCTCTGATGATTATTATTTTAATGATTATAATATTGCTCATTATTTTGATTTTGTACACGATGATCAAAATTGGGTCGTCTTTCAGTTTTTATTTCTCTTACATCACTTCTGTATCTATCTTGTATATCACTTACAATTGATTATCACCTATGTTGATTATCAGGTTCAATTTTTAATGCGATCGAAAATGCGTGTTCTAAATCAACTATCTTCGCAGTGTATAATGCAGCCCTAGTGAATGTATTACTTATTCCATCGATGAATATTCTTAATGCGTCATCTCTTGCATTTGCATTAAGTCTCGCAGTTATTGTAGATAAATCTCCTCTCATTGCAATCTTTAAAATAATCAAATTTAGTGATTGATTTATTTTAACCAAAAGTAAAAACGTATTACGGTTTAAATTAAAATTTTTCCGTTTTTAATATGTCTTTTTGATCAAATATTATTCGCTAACATTAAAAGCGAACTTCCTTAATATCCTAAAATTAAATCAATTAAACGCAGGATGGTGCAGTGATTACGACGAAAAAATAGGATCACTTTCCTAACCTAAAGTACCCATAAGTTCTCCCCAGCGAGATGATAAAAAGTAGAACCTCGAAATGAGGCATAAATTTGACAAGGGGAAAAAACCGGAAAAAGGAAGCTTGATGCAGCCCACCAACTCCTTGCATTAAGCAACAGTGCAAAATCCAACACAAATACAAATTTACTCTCGATAGCTCCCGAAAAAGTAATGGGTGCAGAGGAAATCGACGACGCCGACACTTGGCTCACTCCTCGTAGCAGGAAGCGAACCTGCACAAAAAAAAGCCGCAACTGCAGTTCTGCGGGCAATAGTCCGCCGAACAACAACCAATTCTCAATCCTGGGTCTGGGACTGAAAATTCTCACGTCACAAGCCCACAACTGGGGCTTACAAATTGACTACCAAATGCTGCAAGACACGGAATTGACAATTTCTGTGTTAAACACCCATAATATTTCATATATTCTATATTTTGAACACATATGTATTAGTATATAGAAAACACTTGATATCTTAAAAGTATTTTCTTTCATACGTCCTAAATGTATATTTATATTTGTATAAGTATAGATCCATCGTTCTGAACTTATAATCTCTTTCACGCGATATTAGTGCAATCGTATTCTTTCTCATACATCTTAAATGTATATAAGTAAACAGTATAGAAATATAAGTTTACTATCTTTGGTTTCTTTTTTGGATCACAGCTGGAGCATGTTCTTCGTATTTCAAGCTTGGTGAATCTTCATTTATTTGTAGAACACGGCAATATCCGTTCTAAGTGCGGCTTTGTAAACTGTTCTGTCAATTTTTTCATGAACTTGAGTTGGCTTTCAGTCTTTCGAGCTTGATTGACCACTGCAATCCTCGCCTAGAATATCTTCCTCATCAGACATCTCTTGCCGCAGCAATCTCTCAATATTTTTGTTTCTTATATTTATCTTACCACTAAAAACACAAAACTAAATAAACACAAAAAAATCACAACAACACATCACGAAACACAGTCAAATGGCTTTGAATTGCAATATTTCGAGAACCAGACCTCGCAGACGCTTCTGGTTTTCACCTGTAGATAGCTGTGAAAAATCAAATCAAGAATTTTGTTAACGGCAACCTCCTACAAGGCTTAGGTTGGAAAATATAGCCACGCAAAGACATTAAAGACGAAGAATTTTTTTGCAAAATCCATAAAATTTTTTGGCTCCAATCTTGCTTGTTTTATATATATCAATGGAAATGTCTATTAATTCTCTATGCAATAGTGGACATTTTAGCCGCGTTCGAGCTTTGGATAGCCTTCCAAAGAGTTTTTGGATAAGGTCATATATGCATTTTTAGATTTACTTTGGATGCAAATATTTTCACAACCAGACCTCATGGAATGTTTTAGTTTTGAGTGGTAGTAAGCTCTTTAATGGGTGTATGAATTCTAAAAATACGACTCCTTTTCAAGGCTTGGTTGCGGAAATATCTCATCAGAACCAAATGAAGCGCTCGGTCGAAACACAGTCAAATGACTTTGAATCTCGTTGTTTTTCCTAACCTGTATACCGCCCCTGATTTTTGCTTTCTTAGGAGGCAATTCTGGTAAAGCTATCTTTTTTTTTTTGTTGTCCTTCTTCTATACTCCTCTAGTGATAAAGGTTTTGGACCAATGTTCCTGTCCTCCACTACCACCCACCACAGGTGTCTGCCGAAGAATTATATTTGCCTTTTTGATGTAATCGGCCGCCAAAGCCAGTTGATCCGACATGAAGCCAGCCAAAACTCTAAAGATCTTCTCTTGGAATGGCTATTAAGTTGTCCATCTTAGCTAAGTTTCATTAACCTGCTCAATTAGCAGCTTGGATGGTTCAACCACAGGTATCAGGTGTTCAGCAGCTTGGATAATAACCTGGCAAGATCGCCATGTAAAGTTGAAAGGCGCGAGGTGTTCTACTGAAATACTTTAAGGATCTAATAGCCGCTGTTAAATTTCGAAGTTGTGCTTCCCCATGTAAATAACACTCTTCTTCTCCCGAAAATTCAGATAGCAAATCTTTAAGATTTGTGAAATCAATCACATTCTTTTGTGCGCCACTGTCATCAGTCATTTGTTGTCCTTTCTTCAGCCACTTATTTTCTCTCTTCAGCAAGTCATTTTCTTTTTTCTGCAATTCGATCTCTTTTTTCATTAGGTCCAATTCTCTGCACATCAACTTCCACTCATTCATCTCAGTTAGTTTCATTGAAGCACTCTTCTTATTTTCACTCGTCAACATCGATGTCTTTACAGCCGTCGTATTTACTGCCTCTTCAGATTGTTGTATCTCTTTTTCCATTTGTTCCATTCGGTCATTTGGGTTGCTATCCAGTTGTCGCTCGTTCTGTTTATTATGTGTGCTCCCCTCATTTGTGCCGACTCTCTTGTGTGTATGCGCGTTCATTTGTTGCCTCTCTGCATGCTCGTTCATTTGTTGCCCCTCTGCATGCTCGTTCATTTGTTGTCTCTCTGTTTGCTCGTTCATTCGTGTACTTACCTCGTTCATTAGCGTCGGCGTCACTTAAGATCTTATTTCTGCTTCTTCTGTGGTGGTGGTGAATTCGCCGCGCTCTTTCTCGGGAATGGAAATAAGACGTAGTAGCAACCAGTGTTGTCACTTCCATTTCGAAACCCGAGGTAGATTGAGATGAAAAACAGTGGTAGATTCAAATTTTATGTGGTAGATTTGTAATTTCCCAAATTATAAAAATTCAAAACGACAAAATCCAACAATATTAAATCATATGCCAAGAAATTGGACAGTTAACATTTATTGATATTCATTATATAAAGTTAGCAAAATAAGTGAGAATTATTTTTTTTTCAAAATATTTATTGAAAAAAAAAATAAAACCTAGAAAAAATAATATTAATACATATGTATATACATATATACAATATATTTATAATATATTTTTTGTATATACATTATAAATGATAATAAATAAAAAAGTAACATTCTTTGTTTTAAATATAAATAAACAATTTCATAGAATTAAATTTTCTTATAGTAAATAAAAAAACCATAAGGTACATTCTTTGGTTTAAAAAAGATATTTCATTAAATCACATATTAAGGTCATTTATAAGGAAACAGTTTTACTCTTTGATTTGAGAACTTTGATATATTTGTTGTGGTATTTTGTTCTATTATACATACAATACATACCTATTATATATGTTCATACTTTCCATCAACAAATTTAAATTTTAAATAAAATTGGATCAATTGTGCACAAGGAATAAAAGTATCAGATTTATTTGTCATCTCCTTTGCGAAAATAATACTGTTTACCGTTGTAACATCAAGTTTGTTTCGTTTTTTGTTTTTTATTTCATTCATTATAGAAAATGCTCTTTCTGCTGCAGCACTGCTATGTGGTAAAGCAGCTAAATTGCACATAAATTTACTTATATTCGAAAACATAGAATCTTCGTAAATATTCATCTCTTTGCTTAAATCGATCCAACCTTTTACTATATCCCCTTTAATATATATCAGTAATTTTTTCTCTATCAAAGAGCAAGAGCGATCTCCACTCGTTATTAAGAACTTCCTCTGAAACATCGTTAAAAGGGAATGCTCTTATTAACGGTAAAATAGTTTGTTGCCGACCTTTTTGAATTTCTTTCGGACTTAAGAACTGAAGCAGCTGGAGATGCTCACTTGAAAAATCAAATCTTTTTTTTAGCTGATCACAAAGCTTAATATAGTACGCAAGAAGATTTTCTTTAATTTTACCAATTTCAATTTCTTGGTTATATTTTTTAATGTGTTCATCAAATTTAAGTCCGAAGAACATTTCTGAAGCAGGCAAATGTAGGCTTTTGTCTTCGTAATCTGTATTTAAATCTATGTTATCGATTTTAATGAAATTTTGAAGGAGCTTTTTAAACATATGTGTTACATGAGGGTATAACAAGTGAATAACTGTTTTTTCGGACTGAAAAATTTTATTAATTTTGTTTATATCGGCAAGTACAAAAGACAAAAAAAGATAATATGCTAAGTTGGATGAATTCATTGCCTGCAAGATATCGCCTGCACATGATTCATTTAGTTCTTCAAAGGACATGAGTAAGAAATAATGTTTTAATGGCTCCCATTGCTCAACCAATCTATTCACTGCAGCTTCAAGAGAAAGCCAACGAGTTTTGCTTAGGCTCAAAATTTTATGTGGCTTAGTTCCGAAAAATTCCTGAAAACTTTCGAAATCAACTTGGCGCTTTGAGCTATGGGCAAAAAATGAATAAACGTTTCTTACCAGTTTTTCTAGCTCTAATGGTAGTTCTCTTGAAGCTGCAGATGAACACAAGCTTAAAGAATGACAAGTGCAACCCATATAAAATAAATTTTTATTTTCACTTTGCAGTCTGGTTTTGACGCCTCCTTTGCTTCCGCGCATTACCGAAGCATTATCCGTCGCAAGTCCAATAATGTTTTCCTGTGGTATTTTCAATTCTTTTAGGTTGTTGATAACAGCATCAAAGATGTGCGAAGCTGTTCCATCTTCTATTTCAAGGAGCCCGAAAAACCTATCCACCGTAGAGGAAGCATTTTCGCAAACGTAGCGGACTGTCATAACAAGACATTTTTTTGTTGTAATATCAGTACCTTCATCAATTATCAACGAAAACTTTCGCGTTCTCAAAATTGCGGCTATTTTATTCCTTTCAAATGGACCCAAAATTTCACGGGTCATTGAGGTTGCTTTTGTTTTACCACATTTAATAGCGAAATTTGTGGGGCATAAGCTTTGGAAGAAATTTGGCATGGTGTCCATGGTAGAAAATGGCAAGTTGTGTTGAATGCAGTACATCACCATAGAAATCTCTGTTTTTATTTTACTATAACGCGGACTATCGTTAGTATTTTGTAAACATTCAACTAAAGTTGTCTGTTTGGTTGGATTTTCTTCAGTTTCTTTACATTTTTTAATATGTTTCTTACTTTTTTCATGTCTATCTAAATTAGCGATGTCGTTTGATAAACTATGCTTACATAACTTACAATAAGCTTCGCCTTCGATTTGTTTTAACCAACGCTTTGTCCCTTCCCATTCATTTTTATATTTTTGTGAATATTTTATCTTCTTTCTTGAAACTGTTTGGTCGTCGTTCTGTTCTAGGTCTTGAATTTCGATTGGATTTTGATTCCTAAGAGAAAAATTGTTGTTGATAATAACAAAAATGAATAAAATGAAAAATACTTTTTTGTGTTCCAGATGAAAACAAACAAAAAAAAAGATTTTTTTCAAAATTTCAAAATTTTTTTTCTCAAAATCAATTAAGTTAAGAAAATCAAAAGTTTACCAAAGTTTAATTAATTTGTATAAAACGAAAAACAAAATTGATGTGTATTTTGCTTTGTTATTGTTATGCCATTTGTTTTTATTGCAAGTCTATTTTCTATAAAAGTGCACACCCACTAAATGGGTTTAGATAGAGCTCTTCTACCATACAAGTTTTTTTGTTTCTTGATGTCTTTATAAATCCTCACTCTTTTTTGCGAAAAAAGGATTTAAAAAAAGTTCCAAAATACACTGAGATTTTTGTTCGTGTATTAAAAAAATTAAATTCACGACTGGGTCGCAGGAACTTGCTCTTATGGAAACGACTAAGAATTTAAAATTAATGTTATTAGAGAAATAAGCATTTCATTTTTAATAGACTAAAACAACTCCTTTAGAAGTTGGAGCTAAAAACAGGATGCCATATGATTCAAGCAAATATGAGCTTATGCAAAAACAAAAATTATAAGTCTGAACTGTTTTCTTAAGAAAATAAGATTTTATATACAAAATTCTTAAAACGATTATTAGAAAAAATTTTGGTACGCCAATTTAAAGTTTTTATTATTTTACAAATAAAAATTAAATCTACAAACAAAAATATTGAGCCGTTTCCGAGATATCGAATTTTCCAAAAAACAAATAGATTTTTTTTTTCAAAAACTTAAAAATTATTTTTTTAAGTTTTGAAATGCAATGTTTTTTAAACTTTTTAGAAGCTTCTCTATAAAAAATTTCATTAAAATCCATTATCTGAAAAAAATTGTTCTATGGTAGGTACAGTCAGTAATATCTTGATTTAAATTTTTTTTTTGATTATAGATCGCAAAACTTAATCAAAAGAAAAAAAAATTTAGCAAAATTCTCGGAACCCATTTCGAGAAAAATACGATTTTCGAAAACTATTTTTTAACATTTGTATGGCGGGTACCGTTATTTTTAGGTAAAATACATTTTTTTTTCTAACATCCTATAATTTATATTAAAAACCTTTTTTTTACCAAGTTTTAAAAAAATCGAGCATGGGGCTTTCGAAATATTGAGTTTCCAAAATAAAATTTTAAAAATTCAATAAAAATTTTTTTGAAAATTTGAATACACAATAATAGTGAAACTGCTGGGGAGCCTTAACATAAAAAGATGATCAAAATCGGTTGTACCGTTTTTGAAAAAATCAAAAACAAAAAAATAGTTCCAAGGGGGCTACCAAAAATAACCATTTTTTGGAAATTTTTTTCCAACCATTACCTAGCTTCAACTAAATGAATTTTTTGAATTTTTTTTTAATCTTTGGGACAGTTTTTGAGAAAAAAAAATATTTATAAAATTTCGAAAAAAATTCGTATGGCAGGTACTGTTATTTTTGGTCTAAAAAAAAAAGAAAAAAACATGTGAGGGGAAAAAATTAAAAATGATATCGACCAAGTTTAAAAAAATCGGGCGAGCCTTTTAGGCTGTAGTCAAATGACAGACAGACAGACAGAATTGCGAGACCCCCTTTTTTAGTCTTTGCTATCATCGTAATGTCAACTTTGATCAAAATCTCGAGTTCGATTTTTTTTACTATTGCATAACTTGACTTATAGTACCTGTAAGTCGCAAGTAAAAAGGTTGTGTGTACTTACGTACGCGCGCTTGAAGTAAAACTTTTTTCCCCTAAGCCTCTATAAGATTATAACCTTTAAGCGTACAAACATTTTATATTCTAAAAGCATGTCGCCTTCTATGACTGAAAGCGAGTCGCTTTGACATGTCACTGATAGCTGCATAGAAAATTTTTTTAACGCCAATGTCGGAAAAGGAGTTTTACTTCGAAAAGTTTTAAACTATGAAACCAACTCATTGAAAGAAAAATCATTTAAATCCATGCTTCATTGATTGGTTTCGAGGTTAAATGCTAATTTAATAATATACCTACATATATCAACTATAAATCTAAAAAAGATCAGCAATCAGCACTCTCCTAACGAAAAACAAAGTTACCAGTGAATTGATTCAATTAATACACAAATTTTCAATTCAAACTGACGTATGAAGTTTCCGAATTAATACATAGAGAAATGAAAATTATTTAAGTTTAAGTTTGTTGTATTTTTTTCGGTCTGCGTTTTCATTTCAAGATTTTTGTTATTTCTTTAGATTTAAAATAAACTAGAACATTGTTCTTCACTAAGTGGCAACGTAGTACTTCCAACAACCCGATAAGCATCCTCCACAGCATCAATAAAATCTAAAATCTTTCGATGAAATACAGAGCCCGACAGTATTGAACCGGCATTCAAGATCTTACATATGGAAGCATAAAATCATATAGAACTCCATCATCTTGAAGAGGAAAGAGTGTTACTATTGGTGATCGAATTGCGAGGATTCCAGGATTACACAAATACAAACGAATGACACTGCCTGTCCTTACTTTATCTCGCCAAATACAAATCAACTTACAAACATACATACATGTGGAAACTAGTTCCAATCGGGAAATTTTCCTGTAATTTGCCTGCCCAAAAGTTAACAGCAAAGTTTTTGAATATTTCATCTTATCTACACAAGGAGGCAATCATAGGCAGGAGCCAAATGAAACTTAATAAAAATCTGTGACAGACTCATAAATGTCTGCGGATTGCCTTTAAGTTTTATTGAATTTCCTAAAAGAACATTAGCAAAAACAAATACGTTAACTCTGGTACATGGAAGTATACAAACGATTCTATCTGACAATATTCTGCGGATCAGTGTTCGCCATGTGATAAGATGTGTATTAAGTTACATTGCAGCTACTGTAGGTGCTAATTGATATATGACAATGCCAAGGCTGCAGAAACTATTGAGTTTATGGAAACATGACGATGATTGTGCTTTTGGACAGTGGAACAAGAAAATAAATAATAGTTTGCTAGTTTTAAGATTAATTTTAAAGTTAGTAAGAAAGCCACTATGTTTGTATTTGTGAGCTGACGGAAGGTGCTGTTTCAGTTTCTTAAAAGTAAAAGTCCTGTGAAAATGACTTCAACAACTCAGCGATATAGAAATGATATGAAATTTTAAGGATGCTTACATACAACAATGGGAGTTAGATATCGAAATTTAATACAGTTGTTCATCTTTGAATCATATTTTGCTTTCAAAATACGCTGTTGTTTCAAGTGTTTCGAGTTAAGGAAAACTTGAAAAATTTGAAGTATTTGAGAAATTTAACAACCCGTCTTTTTGTAGTACGTAGATATAGGACATTTTCTTGTATGAATAACTTAACAATTAATCTTAAAACTAGCTAAACGATAGTTTCTGATCTTGTTTCACACGATTCCATAAATTTGTACATTTCTGCAATCCTGGGCTGCCACTCAAGAACACTTCAGGTTGCTTTAATGTAACTAAATGCACATCTTCTCATAAAGAACCCTAGCGAACACTGATCCACAGACTATTACCATATGGAAGATGGATGCTCCGAAAGTCAGTGCAAATATTTTCTATTTTGTTTTTCTTTTTCACAATAGGTATGTAGCTGTTAACTTTACAGATATTTATTAAATAATACATATGTTTAAAAATCTGGAGCCTAAGAATTAATCCGACAAAAGAAAATATTTAGGAAACTTACATGTTTGGTAGATTATTTTTGTTTTTTTGAAAATTTTGTTCGCCATCATTTAGCTTAGAAGTTGATGGTCTATATGCAAGATTCCTGGATAAGAAAGCAAAAACCAAATAAGTATCATTTAAAATGGAACACAATTATATAGACTTACGTTTCAGTGGGTTTTTTAACTAAAAATTTCCTCATTTTTTAAATTATTGTAGTTTAAAATTATCTGTTGTTCAGTTCAGTTCAGCGTTCACACAAAAATTAACCGTTCTTCAACGATATAACAGAAGGCATAAAAAAACAATAGAAATAAGCTTCTAAAGCAAAATTCACTAGAGTAAGTGTGTTAGCTATACATTTTATAGGCAAAAATTGTAACATGTGGAAAAGAGTACAATATACATAATATGAAAATGAAACCATCTTCGCGAGTAATTCAGTCTGTCCAAAAAATGTAGTAGAAGGCTGACGATGACTGCATTCAGAAAAAATAAAGACGAACAAATTGTGTTGTAATAGCAGATTTTTATTTGGAATTTTTCTTTTCGGAGTCAATTTAAAAAACGGTGGTAGAATTTTGAACTACCGTGGTAGATGTGGTAGATTTTGCAATTCTTAAAAAACTGTGGTAGATCTACCACAATTGTGGTAAAGTGACAACACTGGTAGCAACTCACTTTTATTGCCTGTAGTCTTCTTCCCCAGCTGCGCCAGCCAGACTTTCAACTGCGACGCCGTGTATTTCTTGTATCTGTCTACATCCACATCTGCCATTATCACTCGTTATATATTTTGTGTCGTTTGTAACTGTTTCTTCGCACTCGCAAGGAATGATGTTGTTTTATATATATTTTTTTTTTGGCGAACCTCGAGTTTCGTTATTAAAACAAAATCGTACAAAACGCACTACGGTCTTTATATATAATTGTAAGAAAATGTCCACTCGTTTTTTTCTTTTTGTGCCACTAGCGAGGGTGGTTTCTTTTTTTAGGGACAATTTAATATTGGATTTGGGGGGGGGGGGGGGGGGGGGTGTCTTTATCCCACTTCTGAAATTGTAAGCATACTATCTTTTGTCTATGTTAATTCAATCAATCTTTCATTAAATTTTATTAAGTCCGATCATCACTGCAATCAAACACACGTCTTTTTCCTTTCGGTTTTACACAACAACTGAACATTTTATTTTCATATTTCCCCTACCTAACCGGCAGACTATCCATCTGTTGTATAGTCTCTCCTTATTAGTATATACAATTTTCATTATTTCTTTTGTTCTTTTATTCTTCTGGAAGTGTTGCCACAATATTTAAAAATCATCACAATTCGTACGTATGGGCTAAGGATGAACGACCAGCTATCTTCAGTGGCACAAATCGTTCGGTTACAATGCTTAGTTGACATATTTTGTCAACCTAAACAAATGACCGTTGATCGCACACCATCAACTCATTCACATAAAACCATGCACTTTGTATATTTATGCCGTTGAGCCATTAGGTAGATATGAAACTTTTGGTTGGTCATCGACAACGAGTCGGATATGTTTATTTCATGTGTATCTTTTTGTTGCGTACCGCCGTGTAATGGCGAGGACCTGAAAATATTTAAAAAGATTAGCAAATGGTACAATAGGAACAATAGAGAAAAAAAATGATAATAACAAACAATAATATATTAAATCTGTTGTGGTCTGTCTCTGTCGCTGTTGCTGTTGGTAGTAATTCTAGTTTGTGAATGGCATACCACAAAGACCAATCAGTGAGAATTACATAGATCTTCAACCAGGACTCAACCCGTCAAGCTTTTAGTCTCTTGTAAACGTCAACATAGGAGAGATAACTAGTTTGTGTAGAGATTGACAGTTGACTATTATTGGGTGAGGTAGGTGTTTTATGTCATTTGGTGAGGTTATTATAATTAAAGACAAATAGTTTGGAAAACTATCGAATAAGCCCTATGATTTTTGATCTCACAAAACACTTAAAGAAAATAAATGGAAGGAAATGGGTTGAGCAAATTGCTGATGTCATGTGTAGACAAATTTCAAGTCAAGCCATCTGTTAGGTAATGGAATAAGCGAATTTGACAATATGTGCGAAGGAGATGGTTTGCCAAGTGTAAAAATGAGAGTTGAAGGAAAAGAGAGTAGTCTGAAACCAAATACAATGACATCTCTAAAAAACTAAAACCAGCAAACTAGCGGGCATATGGAATCATACGATGCTATAGATGTGGGAGGAGAAATAAAAGTGGCATGTTCCTTGATTGACCCTCAAAAAGTCAAATCGTCGGTGAAACCGGAAAAGTGTGTAACTCCATATTAGCAAATTTTACAGGAGAGCATTAAAACGTCATAGTTTTGAAGTTATTGGCACGATTTGCCTGAAATTTTCAGAAATGATATTTCGTAATATTATTTATATTTGGAAATGATTGAAAATCAAAATGTTGCCCAATATTTAACTTTTTTTGGAGATACACACTTTTCACTAGAAAATGTTACGGGTGCTATGAGGAGATTCACATTTTTCCTACGCTGTTATCAGTCCGTGCATACGAATCTCTAGGTTCTTGTAGGTATTTCCTATGAAATAAATAATCTTCATCAAACATTCAGAAAACAAAAACCAATCAAACTGAAATCTTTCAAAATCTTTTTTTTAATACAGAAACAAAAGAACTCTAACAAAAAATTTTCATTCATAAGTAACAATTACAAAGTAAAAATAAACGAAAAGGAATAAAACTGAAAAACTATTTTTTTAAAATAAAGCGATCTACTTTGTAGTAAAAGGAATTGCATCGTAGAACGCATGATAATCAGATGGTAATCATTTCTTCAAAATCTGTAAATGGTCATATTTTTCTTTCTTGATTTGCCTTCTTTCCAAAAATGAAGCAGGTGATCTTTTCATATCATATTGTTCAGTTTGTATCTTTGTTGATCGTCTTACATCCAATGTAGTCCAATCGTTATCTGTGTGTCTCAGTTTGTATTGAATTACCGAATTGTGTAACTCCTTTCTTATTTTTTTTTAACATAGATTTGTGTGATAACCATACAATTATGGAGTTAAAAAATGATTTGCGCTACATTACCGCTACTTTGAAATAATATTGAAATAAGTTAATCACAAATAATATATTATTTATTATGCACGTATGTATATTACAAACATTTTAAGAGCACGATGTCACTCACACTTGTACTACCGCATAATGGGGAGATACACGGTTTTCTCACAAAATTAAGTGAACATGGAGTTACACCATTTTCTAATTTGTCAATAGAATAAAAAGTATGAACTGTAAGGGGATTCCCAGTTTGAGGAACGGTAGATATCAGGTTTGGCTAACAGATGGCATTCAAATCTCATTTTCAGAAAATTTGGAGTTACACGCTTTTCTGGTTTCACCGACGAAATGTCAGATGGCTGTTTAACGTTGTACTCGGATGACACTGTGGTTTTTTGGTAGTCATAAATTGTTTTTATTTTTGCTGTGGAAATAATTCAGATTTTTTTTTGAAATTGTAATGAAAATGAGTTTTTTTTTGTGAAATTTCGATTTCGTTGAAATTTTATTTCTTATTTTTGTTTGTGTTTTATAGTTTTTTATTATAAACTAAAACTAAAGTGTGTTATTTGAAATTGCTTTCCATCGATTTTCTGAGTGCGGCAAGTTGCTGCATCTCAAAGTATTTCCTTTTGGATAGAACTAATAGCGAGGTGAGTTTTAAGTGACCAACTTGACTTAAGAATATGTGCCTAAACGCGGTACTTTAATTTAGGATAAATACATGTCCCGTTGTGCTGTTCTGGCGGTACCAGCTTGCCAGCGGAGCGCTGGGCCGCCGCCACAAATTTTTTGTTGGTGCAATTTTTGTATTGCTGATTTTGGTGAGCGTCTTCACTGGAACGACCACGGCAGCCACATTGGCAGTATCCTCAGACCGCAGCAAATCCGATTAACAGCCTTGTTTTAGGACATAAACCAGTGGATCTGGATAATACTTCAGCGGAATACCCTCTCTGGTGGGGTCCCAGGTTTTTATTAAAATCGAAAAACATAACTTTGTTTAACCTTGGGTCAAAAAAAAGGACCGTTTACGTCCCTCCATTAAAAAAACAAAAAAAAATTTCGTTGTTCTGTGTTTGTGATTGTCCTGAAGAAAAAAAAAGAGACGTCAGTTTTTTTAGTTAAAACATTTTCTTTATTTATTTTTCGTTATTTTTGTATATACCTTTTCTTTAAATTTGTTATAATTAAAACTGAAAGTGTAAGTGAGAAGGTCGGTTGTCAAGGTCGGTCGTTAGAGATTACTCCGTTTTCACCATTATCGTTTTTGTGTCTTTTTGTATACCTCTATAGAGCTCTAAGAAGGTAGGAAGTTATTGGGTTCTTCAAGTAGTCCTGCGGGTTAAAAAGGCTACTTTTGGAGTTGGTATGGTCGTCCTTTTCTAGAATCGAATTTCTTCACGATGTTTTCTTTTGTTCCAGTAATTTTGTTCGGTTGCTAAAGAAAAAAAAAACAAGAATAATTAGATTTATTATAATTTTTTTGGGTTTACTAAGCATAAGATTTAATTCTATTAATTTTGTTTTTACTTTTCATTTTGTTTAATTAAATTGGTCTACGGATAAAAAGAATCCCTGTATTCTGTATAGCATAACCTTAAATACTATAAGTAATAAAGTTGGTCAAAAACGACGTCTCGTTCAAATGAAATACTTTTTGTTGTTTCTTTGATTTCTAAAAAGAAATCATGACTGAATGAGAGAAGTGAATTTCAGGGGAGTGGATGGTAGCTAAGCTATCAAGGTGAAGATGGAGTGACCACAACGCAAGCATCGTCCTATGTTTGGGGGAATCCAAAAATGGCCACCGGATTCCTACGGTTGGGTGGGTTTGGCAACACTGCGTCAACATCAGCAGTGCCTAGAAGTGGTAATCGTCCGTCCGCTGTCAATTTCAATGAATTTTGTTTTATTCATAGGCCTGATTTGTGTTTTTTTTGCTGGTGAAGTTGAGTTTCGGTGACAAGATCCCCCCATTCCGGCGAGCTAAGCTGTGCATCGCAAGCAGGCCGTGTCACTCGAAACTTAGCACTCCTACCCTTCTCTGAACTGTTCCTTTTCCAATTTCCTTTCCTTATTTTTCCTACCCCACCACCTTACCGACATCCTAATATTCCTCTTGCCTCGCAACAAAATATGGCGCCCAACGTCTTAGCTTTAATGTTAAGATTTTTGTAGTTTCGTTTTTGTGCAAGTCCTCAACCAAACTTATTATGGATTTTTAGGGATCGTATGTCTGCATCAGGAAAGTCTAGGACATACCTAGATTGCGACGATTTCTTGAAAATTCATAATGACTGCGGTTAGTGTTTGTTAAACGTTTTCTTTAGGGTTTCTGCAAGGTTTTGAAAAATGCGTATGTCTGCATCAAGCCTTATAACTAACGATTATATATAAACTTAAATCAAATCTAAACCTAAATTATTAGAAAATATAGAAATGTATCTAAAAGTGAGCTCTATTTAAGAGAACCCACATTCAGCGGTTCAATTGAAAAATAAAGCATTAAATTGTTAAATATAGGATTATATTATATATAGTGATTATATGTTGGATTATATTGTTGTTCGTCTAAATTTAAAGTGATTAAGTGTAGTGTGATAATGTTTATATAATTACATTACTATGAGCTTGCTGTTTAGCGAGGTTAGAGTACTGCCAAACTTTGACAATCCTAAGTATCAAGTTTGAACCCAAGCCTACAAGGCTTACTGTACTGAAAACACCTAATAACCCGTTAATGAAACCTTCACTTTTAACCAAGCCAGTTAGCACTTCTACTTGTGTTTCTACAGCATATATAGGTTTTGATGGATCTAACTGGCCTACAAATGAAAACTCAAAATTAACATTGAATGAAACATTTAGTGCGGGTATATTTATGTGGCAAATGGAAGCATAATCTGCTAATGTTAATTCATAAGGATCAATGTTACATGATACAAACTTCTGGTCAAAGCTACAATTGGAAGTTATAGGAAGTATACCTTCTTGCTTAATATCATATGACTGTAGTATTACAAATGGCTTTGAATTGCATCCAGTACAACTGTAAGTTGTGACAACTTCTATTTGACACTGTGCTTGCTGGACTTGTAAGTTGTTAAACTCTACATTGCCAATTAACATATTAGTTATTGCTTTATTGTGCCTAACAGTTTCAACTATATACCTATTACCAACTGTTATTGTATCTAGTGCTTCCATCTTGTTAATATTTTTCATAAATCTAGCAAGTTTAGGCTCTTCACCTGTGCATTTTACCCTACAACTATTTACTTGACATTTGATGCTGCCTTGGTTAAAACCATATGTTTTCCTGTCTAGACTTATTTGGTAATCCCCGATAATATCAGTTTGTGGCATGTTTAAGTCAGAGATCCTTGCCTGGTAACCAACTCCATCTTTGATAATTAACCCATTTTTGACAGTTACAGTTTCTGAACTAAAACTGGTTATATAAAGTGGCATTGCTCTCATAATTCCATCTAGGTTGAGTCTAGGATTGTTCCTTATACTTGGTTACTATCCCTTTGTATTCGACCCAAACAACAACCTCTCATATTTCCGATAATCTAGCATAAACTGGGTACATAGGACCAACTGTTTTTAATAACCATTTATACCAGGTGCATGATACATGATGGTAACAATAATCATCACACCCTATTGTATCACTATTGCACCCATATCCATTAACTGTTCCATTCCTTTCATATTTTAGTTCTTGCTTTTCAGTATCTGCAAAGCAGCCACCATTCCAGCATTCACCTGCTCCTTTGCATCTAGATGTTGCAATTATTCCACGCTATAATCAGAAGTATAATATTGTAAATAATACCTAGTTCTAAAGTATGACTCAGATATTTTAATCTTCATCATTTCTCCATCAAAATCCTTAAAACAAACTATAGATCCAGTCATTAAAGGTATTTCATACATGCCAGATTTAACACATTTGGTTGAATCACAAACTTGGCCATCAGAAAAGATGAAAAGTGTATTGTCACAACAGTCCCCTGGTTTAATTGATGAAGTAAGTAATAAGGTTCCAACAGCTATGTTAGTTAAACTAGGGTACTTACTGCATCCTGGAGAATTTGCACCAGATTCATAATTGTTAGAGTTTCTTGGTGGTACTTCAGGTTTATCGTTAACAGAGAATTCATCTTCTACTGGTGCTGTCCCCCTACTTAAACCCTTCCCTTTAGCATATAGTTCCATATAAGAAGGATCATTTAACTCTCTTCGGTTTATAGTCTTATTTATATATTTGGTCTTTGTGTTCATTGGGTCACGGTATAAAGCTCTAGCTTTAATACCAGTCCTCATCTCAATCGATTTGATCTTCTTATGCTCTCTATTATCTGTGAACTTATTGTATTTGTATATTATCCATTCAACTAATCTTGTCATTAAGCCATTTATAATATGTCTAAATACCAACAGCATTACTACTATAGGTAAAAGCCCGATCAGTACACCAACTAGGAATGGACCCCAGTATTGTTGACATCCAACTATCAACTGATTGTAATTGCAAAATAATCCACACATTTTGCATTCTAATTTAATAATCAATACTCCTGTCAGGTTTCCACAATTATACTTGATAAGGCCAAAAAACAATCCATTCATGGTTCCATTAACATTAGTTCCCATATCAATTCCATTTATAGCAACATTACATAAATAACCTTCTGGTAATGTTATTGACCCATCTTTTATTATAACATCCTCAACGCTCTCCCCATATCCTATAAATATAGTTAGGAATATTATGACTTCAAAAATCATTTTTCAAAAATATTTTAATTTATATTTTAATAATGTCTCTGCGTGCTGCTTGGAAGAAAAAAAGAAGGTCCCTGACGTACTTAGGTGTATTTGCGACGTCATTTAGCATAAACTTGCAGTAGCAATAAACAACGTTTTGGTATCGTTTTCCTTTTTCCTTTTCCTTACTTTTTTTTTTACTTTTCTATCTACTATATTTTCAATTTCTGATCCTTTTTGTCCAGTCAATTTAACTAAGGTACTTGAACGCAGTGACCGTGTTTGACGAGCCGTCGGACATCGATGCACCGTTCAGGCTTCTTATAGTTTTTGTTTCTACAAGTGTTAGTCGTTCTACTTTATGTTTTTCCTTCTACATTACCAATTCAAGGGATTTTTTTTTTCATACGTCTGCAGTCTAAATATTCAAGATGCTGCAAGTAAGGTCACAACATGGCGAAAAGAAACCACCAAAGACGCTACCTGAAGCAAGTTAAATTTTTTGGTTTTGTTCCGTTTAGGAAATATTTTTTACATAAACGCTTTAAAAATCACTACTACTTCCTACTTTTGCTCGAAATACGTTTTTGTAAAACTCACCGTATTAGTTATTCAAATTCATTTCGTTTTGATTATTTTGTTGCTTCGTTTTCAACTCGTTAAAGATGGCTTCCAATTATAAAGAGGAAGAAGAGCGCATTAATAATCTAATAAGAAATGCTGAAATACAAGAAAATTCTAGATTAACCAGGTCAGTTAGTCAAAATCTTGATGTTACCGAGAGACGTCAGAGGATATATTCTCCTCTCATATCTAATAGACATATTCGATCTTCATCCAACGTGCCCGCTAATGCTGATTTTCAGAACTCGAACGATCGAGTAAAGAGTTCTCTCGATTCGATTCCGACTCCTTCCTATTCCCATCTCAGTGGCCTAGGCGCTAAAGATAAACCAACTCCTAGACAGTTTAGATTTCATGAGCGAAACCGTGAAGCGTACTATAGATGCTTGACCCGGACAGGAAGTCTACAGAAAGAAATTCATATTGAGTGATTCCTCGAAATATTTGTCCGCTAAACTATCTCCAAAATACATCAAATGCCGTATTTCAAAACAAGTTGGCAACCAGATGTATGAATTAGAGAATTTAGCCGGAAGAAAAATTGGAATTTTTCACGCAAAAGATTTAAAACATTGAATAGTTCATCCCGCGAAAATTGGCCATACCAAAGGATAAAACGTTTTAAAATGAGATGCAAAGTCAAGGAAAAAGTCACAAACTTCACTTAACGACAACCGTAGATCCGTATTTTAATATGTTTAAATGTTAAAGGTATTTCTTTGTTCACGTTAAACCACTTTAGAAAATTAGCGATAGCCTTTATATTGTTTTTAGAAAAAAAAAAACGAAAACGCAAATAGTATCTGTACTATAAATCTGCTATTTTCTTATTTTTGTTCACTTTGTACCTGAAAATTCCTTTAGAGTAAAACAAATTTTTTTTTTTTGTATCTCTTTATCGCATGCTTTTGTCTTAAATGTTATTTATTTATTAACTATAAGCCGCCAGCCTACATACTGGTCGTTTTATCAGAAGTCGTATCGTCGGGGTTCTTGTCCGATGGTTTTTCGTACAACCAACAGCTTTTCATCACCCAGGGGTCATAAGCCGCCAGCCTACATACTGGTCGTTTTATCAGAAGTCGTATCGTCGAACCTCAGTTTCGCAAACCACCTAAAATAATTGAAAATTAAATATGTGAACTAGCATAAATTACACCTTAAGTACCTTAGTGTACTTATGCATCGGTGAGGTGTCGATTTCCAAATAAACACCTGCATAAATGCGAAGCATCTATATGAGCGGACTCTAAAGTATCAGCTACAAGCAATCCATAATTTTGCTTTTCCTGGGGTTATTCAAAGTCCCAAATAAAATAAAGCGAGATCTTTCTGAAATATAAAAACTAAACAATAAGAAAGAATACACTATTTTAAGTAATTTCAAAGCGATTACGCACTCAACCTATATTGTATGTAATATTATACATACCTATTCCACGTTCTGAATGAGACCCAAACCAAACGTTTTTTTTTTTTTTGCCCGGCATTGTATACGGTGGGTTGACTCCCCACGTCCCTTGCGTAACAAGAGGCAAGAGGAACCACGCCACGGCGTCCTTTTGTTTGTTTGTTTTTTTTTGGAGTATATCCAATAAACAAACAAATGTTGTTGCGTACCGCGGTGTCATGGCGAGGACCTGAAAATATTTAAAAAGATTAGCAAATGGTACAATAGAGAAAAAAAATGATAATAACAAACAAAACTTACCAATAATATATTAAATCTCTTGTGGTCTGTCTCTGTCGCTGTTGCTGTTGGTAGTAATTCTAGTTTGTGAATGGCATACCACAAAGACCAATCAGTGAGAATTACATAGATCTTCAACCAGGACTCAACCCGTCAACCTTTTAGTCTCTTGTAAACGTCAACATAGGAGAGATAACTAGTATGTGTAGAGATTGACAGTTGACTATTATTGGGTGAGGTAGGTGTTTTATGTCATTTGGTGAGGTTATTATAATTAAAGACAAATAGTTTGGAAAACTATCGAATAAGCCCTATGATTTTTGATCTCACAAAACACTTAAAGAAAATAAATGGAAGGAAATGGGTTGAGCAAATTGCTGATGTCATGTGTAGACAAATTTCAAGTCACGCCATCTGTTAGGTAATGAAATAAGCGAATTTGACAATATGGCGAAGGAGATGGTTTGCCAAGTGTAAAAATGAGAGTTGAAGGAAAAGAGAGTAGTCTGAAACCAAATACAATGACATCTCTAAAAAACTAAAACCAGCAAACTAGCGGGCATATGGAATCATACGATGCTATAGATGTGGGAGGAGAAATAAAAGTGGCATGTTCCTTGATTGACCCTCAAAAAGTCAAATCGTCGGTGAAACCGGAAAAGTGTGTAACTCCATATTAGCAAATTTTACAGGAGAGCATTAAAACGTCATAGTTTTGAAGTTATTGGCACGATTTGCCTGAAATTTTCAGAAATGATATTTCGTAATATTATTTATATTTGGAAATGATTGAAAATCAAAATGTTGCCCAATATTTAACTTTTTTTGGAGATACACACTTTTCACTAGAAAATGTTACGGGTGCTATGAGGAGATTCACATTTTTCCTACGCTGCGCTGTTATCAGTCCGTGCATACGAATCTCTAGTTCTTGTAGGTATTTCCTATGAAATAAATAATCTTCATCAAACATTCAAAAAACAAAAAACAATCAAACTGAAATCTTTCAAAATCTTTTTTTTTAATACAGAAACAAAAGAACTCTAACAAAAAATTTTCATTCATAAGTAACAATTACAAAGTAAAAATAAACGAAAAGGAATAAAACTGAAAAACTATTTTTTTAAAATAAAGCGATCTACTTTGTAGTAAAAGGAATTGCATCGTAGAACGCATGATAATCAGATGGTAATCATTTCTTCAAAATCTGTAAATGGTCATATTTTTCTTTCTTGATTTGCCTTGTGAAGCAGGTGATCTTTTCATATCATATTGTTCAGTTTGTATCTTTGTTGATCGTCTTACATCCAATGTAGTCCAATCGTTATCTGTGTGTCTCAGTTTGTATTGAATTACCGAATTGTGTAACTCCTTTCTTATTTTTTTTTAACACAGATTTGTGTGATAACCATACAATTATGGAGTTAAAAAATGATTTGCGCTACATTACCGCTACTTTGAAATAATATTGAAATAAGTTAATCACAAATAATATATTATTTATTATGCACGTATGCGTATGTATATTACAAACATTTTAAGAGCACGATGTCACTCACACTTGTACTACCGCATAATGGGGAGATACACGGTTTTCTCACAAAATTAAGTAAGCATGGAGTTACACCATTTTCTAATTTGTCAATAGAATAAAAAGTATGAACTTTAAGGGGATTCCCAGTTTGAGGAACGGTAGATATCAGGTTTGGCTAACAGATGGCATTCAAATCTCATTTTCAGAAAATTTGGAGTTACACACTTTTCTGGTTTCACCGACGAAATGTCAGATGGCTATTTAACGTTGTACTCGAATGACACTGTGGTTTTTTGGTAGTCATAAATTGTTTTTTTTTTTTTTGCTGTGGAAATAATTCAGATTTTTTTTTTGAAATTGTAATCTTAAAAGTAAGAAAATGAGTTTTTTTGTGAAATTTCGATTTCGTTGAAATTTTATTTCTTATTTTTGTTTGTGTTTTATAGTTTTTTATTATAAACTAAAACTAAAGTGTGTTATTTGAAATTGCTTTCCATCGATTTTCTGAGTGCGGCAAGTTGCTGCATCTCAAAAAATTTCCTTTTGGATAGAACTAATAGCGAGGTGAGTTTTAAGTGACCAACTTGACTTAAGAATACGTGCCTAAACGCGGTACTTTAATTTAGGATAAATACATATCCCGTTGTGCTGTTCTGGCGGTACCAGCTTGCCAGCGGAGCGCTGGGCCGCCGCCACAAATTTTTTGTTGGTGCAATTTTTGTATTGCTGATTTTGGTGAGCGTCTTCACTGGAAGGACCCCGGCAGCCACATTGGTAGTATCCTCAGACCGCAGCAAATCCGATTAACAGCCTTGTTTTAGGACATAAACCAGTGGATCTGGATAATACTTCAGCGGAATACCCTCTCTGGTGGGGTCCCAGGTTTTTATTAAAATCGAAAAACATAACTTTGTTTAACCTTGGGTCAAAAAAAGGACCGTTTACGTCCCTCCATTAAAAAAACAAAAAAAAATTTCGTTGCTGTTTTGTGTTTGTGATTGTCCTGAAAAAAAAAAAAAGAGACGTCAGTTTTTTTAGTTAAAACATTTTCTTTATTTATTTTTCGTTATTTTTGTATATACCTTTTCTTTAAATTTGTTATAATTAAAACTGAAAGTGTTAGTGAGAAGGTCGGTTGTCATTATCGTTTTTGTGTCTTTTTGTATACCTCTATAGAGCTCTAAGAAGGTAGGAAGTTATTGGGTTCTTCAAGTAGTCCTGCGGGTTAAAAAGGCTACTTTTGGAGTTGGTATGATCGTCCTTTTCGAGAATCGAATTTCTTCACGATGTTTTCTTTTGTTCCAGTAATTTTGTTCGGTTGCTAAAGAAAAAAAAAAACAAGAATAATTAGATTTATTATAATTTTTTTGGGTTTACTAAGCATAAGATCTAATTCTATTAATTTTGTTTTTACTTTTCATTTTGTTTAATTAAATTGGTCTACGGATAAAAAGAATCCCTGTATTCTGTATAGCATAACCTTAAATACTATAAGTAATAAAGTTGGTCAAAAACGACGTCTCGTTCAAATGAAATACTTTTTGTTGTTTCTTTGATTTCTAAAAAGAAATCATGACTGAATGAGAGAAGTGAATTTCAGGGGAGTGGATGGTAGCTAAGCTATCAAGGTGAAGATGGAGTGACCACAACGCAAGCATCGTCCTATGTTTGGGGGAATCCAAAAATGGCCACCGGATTCCTACGGTTGGGTTGGTTTGGCAACACTGCGTCAACATCAGCAGTGCCTAGAAGTGGTAATCGTCCGTCCGCTGTCAATTTCAATGAATTTTGTTTTATTCATAGGCCTGATTTGTGTTTTTGTTGCTGGTGAAGTTGAGTTTCGGTGACAAGATCCCCCCCATTCCGGCGAGCTTACCGACATCCTTATATTCCTCTTGCCTCGCAACATTTTATTACCCTGGCGTAGAAGGCAAAATAATGCATTGCATTGCATTTTGATCGTTATGTATCCATTACTTAAGGCAATGCATTGCATATTGTGGGAATCGAGTGTCAAATATCGAAGTATGGTTCTATATGAAACAATTAATTAAGTGGTCGCTAGTGCGATCCCTTCACAATTGCAATATTTCGAGAACCAGAAAACCCAGAAGTGAAAATTTTTTACTAACGTAGGCCAAAATCAATCTCATGCGCGACACTGTTTGTCGCACGACACGTATGCATTAAAATATTTGAATTTGAAAAACTGTTGCGGTCTGTTAGACCGTTGGTAGGTGGTTAAGGGTTAACCGTATTGACTGAGCGAAAGGTTCATTTTCTCTCCCCGTGCAATGTCATTAAAACTTGTTTGTTATTTGTGTCAAAAAAGTTTTTTTTTTATTTGTGTTGGTGTCAACACATTTATTGTTTCCATGTGTAATACTCTCAGTAAATTCTAAAATAATCAATTAATAATCATGAATATATCGCCATATATATGTCTCATTGTTAATATTCCGGGGGTTCTGATCAAACCATTGCCCATGCCTGAATTTAATGCTACGAGTAGCGCCAGCCCAGCATATTAATCTTGAACCTGTTACCGCAACGGGAAATCCGGCTCGAAGGACCAAATGTAAAGAATTCCTTACCACGGGTGGTTTGAATTTCTTGACTGATTTTTAAATAAAAGGAAGAAGTGTTTCCTGTTCAAAATCTTTATTGATACTTGAATTTCTTATTCTATGCTATTTATACCAATTTTACATAAAGAAATAAAAAAGATAAAGGAAATGTATGCACATTTTATTACCCAATAAACGAATACAAGCGGGATGATAATTACTTATCTCTTGTATGCTTATCGTACACACACACAAATGATAGACAAGCAGGATCGTGATTGCATTCGTTTGTTTATTCCTCATTCCGCTGCTGAGATATAATTTATCTCTCATGGAAAAAACTATCTCAAATCTTGAATTCTCAGATAATGATTAAATAAAACATATCCCTGATTCACTGACGGGGTTCTCTTGGGACAACACCCAGTTACTTGTCTCCTCTAGGAGTCCGCTCACTTGTTCTGAATTCCTCGGAAACATCTCCTTCCATGTTCTATACTGAGGCCATCCCTGACCAAAACCGTGGCTAAAATATCTCCTTCATTTATAACTTATATTAAAAATACAAAAAAAAAAAATGTTTGCACTTCCTCTTCCTCTTCCAATTCAAAATTCGTTTGTTTAGGTACATGTTGTTTAGTCTTTAAACAAATCAATAAATGTGTTACTCTTTTAAAAACAACATATTTTGTCCTTTCAAATTTTCACTCCTTTTTCTTTTTATGTTTCTTTGATATTGATCGTAATTAACTTTAGATTAGACTCGTATTAGGGTAAATAACGACTAGTTTGCTTATGGATTACAATTTCTTAATTAATTTTGCTTTTAAAAGAAAAGATTTTTGTTTGCAACGCTTTTTTCTGCTCTTCATAAATTGCTGAAAACCAGGTTTATATTAAAAAAAAAAAAAAAAAAAACCGGTGGTAGATCAATGAGATAGTAAGCGAAATAGAAATCAAATAATTATTAATGCTAATATAAATTTTATGGACTAGATATGTAAAAATTTCTTTCCTTATTTGTAAAACAAGTAATTTATATTTTGTTATTATAGATTATAAGAATTGAGTATTTAAAAAAAATTGAAACAAAAAAAGTTTGTACATGGCTATTCAACAACAAAAAAAAGTATGATAAGTATCGAATTGAAAAAGGCAGAGAAGGAAACGAGTAACAAAATCCTTGGATCTTATCAGGGTTTAACATTTTAAATGCAAACGTAGACGAAGTTCAGTTCTTGGCTAGTTTGAGAACAATTAAAAATTAGTAACAGAAAACCCTAATAGGCAGATATCTTATTGAAAACTTACTAGAAAAAATAATGAGAATGAATGGATTATTCATGCTAAAATTACTACCATCACGTGATCAATAATATGATTGATATTTGTAGGTAGATGATCCTTCTAAATCATTCAAACAAATGCTAAACAAATTATCTTGGAACGAAGATACCATACAAATATTGACCGAAAGCGTTTCATCTTATGATATTTCTAGAAGATTAAATGAAAATTAGGTGTGGAGCTGCTGTAATAGATCAACAAACGATACAAATTCTATTATTTAAAACATTGTTCTTGGTAGTCTTCAACGTTCAAATCCTTAATAATCATAGTCCGCATGAATGCATGGCTGGCAGTCATCATCCGTTTATCTCATACAGCTGCCATCTGCTTAATACATAAACGACGGAGTATGGCTTTGCATTTTGGGAAGCCTATACTACATGGAAAACAGCAATCGCCACTTCATTCCTGCTTTGTATAGCTGCCATCATCTCAACATATGAATATAAACGGAAAAGGTCTCAACATATAAATATAAACGTAAAAGGGCTTTGATTGTGTGCAAGCCCATACTGCATATAATTTTGACATGATCATTTTCGTACAAAACATTGCAGAACGCTGAGCAATATAGCTTACACTTTATATTTATAGACCTGGAAAATCAGCGAGTAGGGGTCCTCACTAACGCATTGTGAATCAGCTTTCTGGCATGTGATAACGACTGGATAAGCTTAACTGTCAAATGTAACACAAATGTAACTTAACATAGACACAATTGACAGTGATAATTGTACTAGAATACTTAGTACGATTCGATGAGGAGCGCCATCAAATAGATGAATTCTCTTACCGTGGCTTAAACAACAGGTGTGTCAAAGCTCAGATAGCTTTGCTTCCTATTAACGAGACTGTTTAAGTTCATCAGGACTGGCGAATGATATATCTGCTATAGCTGCAATACTTAAAATTGATTGATCCAAGAAACAGAAGTGATAAAAATGAATCACTAAATTTCTCAAAACTAAAATGAACGAGAACTGTACAGTATATATGTACTCGTATATGTGGTATTGCTGAAATAACTATTCTGAAAGGAATTCAGTTTGTTGCAAAAAAAAGCTCCATCAGGAATTACTTTCAAACGGAAACTCTAAACTAGCCAAAAACAGTTATTGGGAACCTCAAAATCTAAGAAGAAAATACTGCGCCTTTGCTTCTTCAAAAATGATATTCATCAAGGAGACCTATTAAATTATCCGAACCTATCATACTAGATATCGTGAATTAATTTCTAAATAACGCCAATATCAATGAAAATATTAATATGTCCTACGAACACCATGAACTCGAAACTTAATGTTATACCAATAGAATAAGTAAATTTGAATATTTCCATTAACACGAAATTTAATGTTATTCCAATAGAATTAGTAAACTTGAGTATTTCCTAAGAACTTATTATTTATTAGGCCCGTTTTAAATTAGATTTGAAGAACTATTGTTTAACTTTGTAGAAGTAAATTTATCTTTTATAACTAAACTTAATATTAAGATCAAAGTAAAATAGATATAAGGGCAAACAAGGAAAAGAAAAGAAAAAAAAAGAAAAAAAGAAGAAAAAAAAAAGAAAAAAAAAGAAGAAAAAAAAAGAAGAAAAAAAAGAAAAAAAGAAGAAAAAGAAGAAAAAAAGAAAAAAAGAAGAAAAAGAAGAAAAAAAGAAAAAAAAAGAAAAAAGAAAAAAAAAAAAAAAACGAAAAAAAAGGAAAAAGAAGAAAAAAAAAAACCAAGAATAAAAAGAAACAAAAAAAAAGAAGAAAAAAAAAGATAAAAAAGCAAAAAATAGAATAATTCAAAATTATAAAAGAGATGAAATAAGAACAAACCGAAATTAAAAATATATACTTAGAGACTAGTTGCTTATTTAGAATACATTTTAAGATTTAATCGAATTTTAGCTACTATTCAAGAGCTTTCTCAATGATCATAGAGTAAAAAAGTCTTATTCAATTTGGACTCCAAAATAAGCTTTCTTTTGTTTTTTTTTTTTTAACTATCTACCTATATATATCTTGTAAGATGAATGCCTTCAAAATAATCTGATTTTCAGCGTTTGATTGAAACAGTATAAACAGTAACTGATAAAATTAGAAATTGTATTTATTTTTTAAGCAAATTAGTTGTTATTATTATTTTTTTTTACACAAAATGTTTCGGTAATGTCGTTTTTAGGAATAGGGTCGAATGGTATATCTTCTGAAAATCTCCAGGTTTTCATTCAACTGGAATAAACCAATTAACCTAAAGCCACCCCACCCCATTCTTCGAAGCCTTCTTTAAAACAATTTAACTAACCGACTCAATTTTTCCCATTCCAGGATGTAAGCGCTGACGAATTCCATTTATGTATGAATATCTTAGGAGCAACCAAACTTGGCTCTACCATCACCGGACACACAGAATTGGTAAATTTGGCCACGGAACAAGCCGAACTTGGAGCCGATATCGATGCCATTACAATCGAAGATGAAGTTGTAGAACGTTTCATTCAATGTGCAACCCATGCAATGCCATATTTTTCAGTAAGTCTCAAAAATTGAAAAAAAAAAAAACAAAAATTAATCATATTTTTTTATTCTATTTGTAGTCTCAGATAAAATCAACACAATTTGTAATTTTTGTTTGTGACAAATTGCTTCCATTGAGTACATGGAATATGATTGCAACCGCTGTGCAGCAAGATCAAGTTCAATTACGTCTCTTGAAGGTATTTGCTGAGATGTGTGCATACTGCGACACACTAGAAAACGCATCAAACAGAATCGATGCTGTGTATACTATTTTAAGGGTAAGTTTTTAAATAAGTTTGTTTCTTTCAATTTTATATAATTCTTTTTCTTTAATTTTTTTTATAAAGGAATACATGCCATTGCCATCACTAACCGATGATGATTTAGCTACCCCACCATCATTCCAATTCTCTCATGCAGAGTGTCTTTTATATGCCCTGCATATGTTGGGCAGAAAGAATCCAGATGGTTTAGCTTTTGTCAATGATCCAGAGAAATTGAAAGATTTTCGATCAAGATTACAATACTTGGCACGAGGAACTCAAGGGTAAGTTTGCAAAATTTGAAGTGAAAAACAATTTGTTTATTTAATTTATATGATTTTATAGATACATCAAGAAATTAGAAGAATCAATCAAAGGAAAACCAACAGAAGAACTTAAATCCGAGGAACATCAACTTAAATTAACCGCCCTAAAAACAACATCAAATATTAGTTCATTAATTCGTGATCTCTTTCATTCACCACCCAGCTTTAAGACAGAAATTAATCTCTCCTGGGTTACAAGGAAAAATGTAAGTTTCTTAATTAAATCCCCAAGGAATCTAATAACAGAATTTTTCAATAAAATTTATTTGAATATTTTTCTAATTCTCGATTCTCTTTGCAGAACAAAATCAGTTCAAAGCGACATGCACCCATAACATTCGACGGCAAATCCGAAAACGGAAACTCAGATGATAAGAAACCAAGAACAAGCTCAGACCAGAAAGTATACGTCCCACCCTCAGGCAAATATTCGAATAAAGTGCAAAACTATGGCACAAACCGACCAAGAGCTCGAAATGGATCAGGTGGCGGAGGTGGCTACAGGAATAATAACCGTCGTTCTTACAAGAAATACTAAATATAAATTGGACAGAATTGAAAGTTTGCTCGTGTTCAGCGGGAAGATGGAGAGAATTCACAGAAAAAAAAAATAGAATAGAAATCGAAATAGAAAATGAAAATGAAGTTTTCAGACACAAAAAATATGAACTTGCAGAAATCTAAGACACCTGCATTTTCAATGGAATCTATTCAAACGGTCGTCGGTTCACAATTAAAGAAAAGAAAACCATTTCATTAGCTATTCTCGATCGCCATCGAAATCTTTAATAAAACTCAATCTAATGAAGCAATTATGGAAGACAATATTGAAAAATCCTAAAGGTAAGATACAAATTCTATTTACTAATTTTTTGACTCTCTTTTTCAGCTACACCGGGTGCTCCTTCATTCATGGGATGAACTTTTATTCAAACAGCACTGATTCCTTATAAAAACGTCTTTTACCTATAACCCCTCTAAAAAAAAAAGAAATATTAGAAAGATGAAAACTCATTTTCGAGCAGATACTTTCAAAGTATTTTTTTTTAATCTTTTTTTGTTTCTATTAATAATATAATTTATGTTTTTTTTTTATAAAAAAATATTCTCTTGCAATAATGAAGTTAGTATTAAAGAATTAATGTTAGGGATTTTGACTCTCTACCCATTTGAGATGATTATTTTTTATCTTCTGATTTTATTTTAAATTATATGAATTAAAATGTAATAATATTACAACAACAAGGCACACACATGATAGGAACTGCGAAAATAAAATCTTTTTGTTCTTATCCAAAAGTGTTTTTTGAATCATTTTTGGTGAGAGAGGTTTTATTTATTTATTTGAGATGTGCAAGGAGATATTTTACTTGTGCATTACTAAAATAGATTTTTTGTAGGATCATATAAATTATATATAAATGTGTAAAATAATATTCGATTCGATTTAATTGAAATAAAAGTCATAAAGTGACAAAAAAAAGTAAATAAATATGTATTGTGTTTTTCTTTTATATTTTGATTGAATTGAAACACGGAGTGTGTTTGGGAAGCATGTTTTGGTTCGATGAGGTAAGCTTAAGCTTTTTAAGCGTATTATGGAAGACAACTACTACTTTCAGTGGAATGGAGCAATATAACATGAAAACAGTTGCACATCTGTTAACTTATAATTCCTATCAATAAATCGGTTATAGCGAGCGGATATGAACATACACACTAGTATGCATGCTTGAAAACACGTTTATATCTACTATATAATTACGTGGTACAAAATGTCCGGATAAAACATAAGGGAGTTATAGCTTGAACCAATTCAGTTGGCCAACCTACTGCGCAGGTCTCTTTAAATTTATCTGCTCTACTCTTTAATTCTGAAAGAGACAGAAAAATCACTGAAAAAAAGAAAAAGATGTACATGCTGGCGTTGTTGTCAATGACGCTGCTGCGATCATACTGAAGCACTAAGGAGCAGTGTTCCCAGGTTGAGGGGAAAACCACCATTTTTGCCGATTTTGTATGCTAATAGGGGAAAAAACCTAAACGGGGAAAATATAATCTTATCAAAAACAGTCTTTAAAAATTTAGGTTTTGACAATGTAAGAATTACTAAAAACAAATTAATTTTAGTACGACAAATTGCAAGTCGTATACATTGATGCAACTTTTCAATCAAGAATTTGTGGTTGATAAGGAAATTGATGTGTATCTATTTTGTTGATATCCGTACCATGTCTATCAAAAAAATCATTCACAGTAATGATAAAATCTAATAAAATTCACAGTCGATAGAAAATGTTGATAGTTGATAGTTATAATACCAACTCATTCAAATTGTTGATATGTATCAAGTATCTAGTTGATAGTTGATAGCTATAATAGGGCTGACAATTACAGTTGGATAAGAGCGCTTTTTGAAATGCCTTCATTTACGAGAGAAGAATACGCAGACATTTTATTCGTTTATGAGTTGTGGAATGGAAATTCAAGAAGAGCACAACGAAGATGCCAGGAACTTTATCCTAACAGACGACTTTCTTCTCGAAATGTTTTTGAAAATACCTTTCGAAAGGCGAGAAACTGGATCAGTTTCAACGCGGGAGCTGCAAGCACAAGAAGAGTTTCTGTCGATGAAAGAATACTGGCAGCTGTTCAAATCGATCCTTCCAGTTCCGTAGGGTCAAATTCCTTTCGAGGTATCCTATCGGAAAGAATAAAAATACACAAATGCGTTGTCGTAATTGGTTCCGCGAAGAATTTTTGTCGGACAAAATCGGAAAAACAATAGCATTTAGCTGTCAGAAATTTCACAAATATAGCACTTCAACACAGTTCGCCGAACAGCTGTTCGGAAGAATACCTCGAAGCAAATATCCTCCGAATCGTACGAAATCGGAGAATTTTCCTCTCCGAACAGATACCTCGCTAAGGCCGAGTATTACGAATTTCCATAATCTCCATACATGGGCTTCGAGCAATCCATATTCAAGACGGCAAAGATTATTTCAGCACAGATTTAGTGTAAATATGTGGGTAGGTGTAATTGGAAATAAATTAATCGGACCTTTCAAATTACCACCCCGACTTAATTCTACTATCTGGAGTTCTTACAAAATAATCTACCAGACCTATTAGAGTAAGTTCCACTATACTCTGTCCAACAAAAATATGCAGTGCGGGCAAGATAGGACGTTTGCCTCGCATTCTGGCTACAGTGGATTGCATAAATCTGTCCTTCATTAAAGCTCTCACAGGGTTGTCGTAGTGGTGATTTTAAATGGACCCTTTATTTAAAGCTCTAAAATCAAAAGCACCTCAACAGAAACCCAAGAAAAAAAAACTGAATAAGTTTTGATGAACAAGGGTAACTCTGAATGCACATCAATATGTAATAGGGGTTGAAATTGAATATCACCAACAGCCATTCAGTAATTCAGTGCACACTCAGATGTGCGGTCAATAGGACATCGGGTCTAGAGCTGTGCCAATCGTTTATTTTGAAAGATCGAATCAATCATCGATTGATTGGTTCAGGGATTCGGTCTTTTCAATCAATCGTTCATTCAATCATTTTTTATCCACCCGTTTCGTTCCGAACGAGATATAGACCGACACGAAATATTTTCAATCATTCATTCAACTAAAATATTTTATTTCCAATCGTTTCGTTCAGGGGGCCTATTCCTGAACACGAGTCGAGTAAGGTGTCACTCCAGAGCTTATAGTCGAGTCGAGTGAGAATTGGTATTCCTCAACACGAGTGAGGTTCAAAAACATGACATGACTCTCAAAATGTTGAACGCACCCTTTCAACCGTAGCTAACTTCAATAAACGATAATTTGACATGTCACAGACAAATATTATTATTTCGAAATAGTTCTCAATTCAATTTGTTGAAAAATAAATGTGGCATAATTTAATTTAAAATAATATAGGATAATAAAATTAAAAAGAAAATGATTATTACGGAGATGTTTCATGATAGTGATAGTGATTCAGATGCATTTTCAAGAAAATTAGAGATGCAACAAATTCCTTGGAGGTTCCTAGCAACGTGTAAGCATTAATTGAAATAAAGCAAAAATGCCAGCTGCAGTTTTGGATCAGCGCCAGTTCCAACTGGTTCTTTTTCTCGAGAGGACGACCTTTGACCAAACGCAACGCTTTGAGGGATACCTTGTACTGCACAATCTAACGAAACACTGATGACTTCTTCCTCATCCTCAAGTGGAGAAAATGAAAATTGCTTTTTTGGAACGCCGCCGCCAGTACCTTGTTGATGGGATTTGTTCTGGGACAACTTCTTTTGTATGTTATTTTTATAGTCGAACCAAACCTTTAAATAAAATAAAATGTTTCTTAATTAATATTAATATGTTTCTCCATTTGATTTATTAAGAAATTCAAAGCGAATCAAAAACGAAGTTCATTTTGTTTAACTTATCATGAAATAAAATGACAAATAATTATGTACCTTCTTCCAACCATTTACATCTCTTAAAGGCGGTCCAACTGCATTGAGGCTTTTGCTAAGGTCCTCCCATAACTCGCCGGCTTTTTTCCTTGCTTCGACTCACTGGATTCTTCCCTTTGCAAGGTGATAGTGGGTTAGGAAAAAATCAACCAAAATTTCATACTGCCTAGCAGACGTAACTTTTAATCTATAATTTTTAAATTTAGTTAAAATATGCATATTCGCTATTATTTTAGTTTGTTTTTTACTTACATTTTCGGATCCATTACTTGACTCGACAACTTTTTAAACATGACTGATTTATCACACAAAAATACTCACTCTAGTGTTCAGGAATACCCTTTTTTGACTCGAGTGGTATTTGACGTTTGACGTTCGCGTTGGGGAATACCCATTATTAGTGACTCGTGTTCGCGAATACCATTTCATGTGAAATTTTCCCATGTCACATAAAACTCACTCGACTCGTGTTCAGGAATAGGGCCCCAGACCGAGACCGAAACGATGTGAAAATGAAAGAAAGTTTGGCTTTTTTCTACTTCGTTGCTTCATTCACGCCATCTTCCATTGTATATAAAATAAGGAATATACATTCTGTTTTATGTCCATTCCTATTTGGTATTGTGAAATGATTGAGAACAAGTTGAATGAACGAAACATAACTTTTTTTCGTTCGTTTCATTCATCGGTTTCAGTGGCAAGAGATTGTCATTAGGATTGATTGATTTGGTCTACTTTGATTGCAATCAATCAATCTTTTTGGTGAACGGGTCACAAAGACCGAATCAATCGCGATTGACACAACTCTAATCGGGTCTGCGTCAGAATCAATCGAAAATTTACGGGCGCACAAACCCTTTTTTATGGAGTAGTTCTTTCAATTTAGTATGGTGCAAAAATATAGCACGCTACTGATTTTAAAAAAGCTCTCCCATAAGACGTGTACTGCATATTTTTGTTGGATGAAGTATAGCTTCATCATATTACCAACAATATAGTGCTCCTGCCCACTATGGTCGTGAAGTTAAGGATTGGCTGAATGAAGAATATGGTGATCGATGGATAGTTAGAAATGGACCAATTCACTGGCTTGCAAAATCTCCCGATCTCACTGTACTGGATTTTTTTGTATGGAGATGAATGACAGAAATCGTTTAGTCATCTGAAATAACAACTTTAACTGAATTAGAATAACGTATTTCCGAAGGATCACTTAAAGTAAGGCAAGAGTTATCGAGAATAAACATTCAAAACATCCAAAAACGGGCTCGTACCAATTTTTATGATTTTTCCATTTGTCTGGCGGTTTTGAGGCACAAAGAATTTTTTATTTATTTTTTAAGTTACAAAAAATATTACAAGCAAGGACACCTACCCTTAATGCTAAAACCATGGATGATTGAAATTCCGGATCGGAGAGATATTCAGGATTGCCAAATAAAAACGACATTAGCCTATTTAGTACGCCTTCGATTTTCGATCAGATGAATAACATTCTATTCGGGTAATGTTGACATGGCTGATGTAATTTTTCGGAAAAACCAAATTCACCAATTAGTAATCAAAACTAGAGGAGCCCATTAGCCGAAATTCAACCATATCGTACACAATTTCTTTTTTCAGCATTTGGGCATATGAATATAACATGCTTCCGTTATAGTTCCGTTAAATAGGTACCTCAGCAGAAAAATTTACGACAAGGTATTATTTATATAAAAAATAATCATTAAGTTCCAATTTAAGTTGTTATTTATTAGGTAGGTACATAACATCAATATTAAATAATACATACATAATAACAATGTGTAACAAAAGTAATAATACACTAAAAAATTTTGATTTACTGGGTCTAGTGTATACTTGCTATCAAATCAGAGTGTGTTTTGCTTATTCTAATAGCTGTACCAATGTTATTCTGTTTATGCTTATGCCTTTTTATTTTGCATTAAGGGCCGATGTTGAATGTGAACCACAACTAAACGTCAAGTTTTTTTTATGCATTTCATTTGACATTTCTCAATTTCAGACTAACTCAACTTGAACCATGGAAAGATACACAATCGAGCAACGCGTTAAAGTTATTCAGGCTTATTATGAAAATGGGCGTTTAAATCAAAATGCATATCGTGCACTTCGTGATTTTTTGGTCAATTTAATCGTCCAAATATGCGTACAATCGGAAAACTCGTGCAGCAAAAAGTCTGCTCACTTGGAGGTAACGGTAAAATTGTTGTTCAAATCATTGATAAGGACTTATAGACACACAAACTCTACAGTAAAATGCTTTGCTTCGACAATTTTTACCAATAAAGTAATTTTTGGACAAAATTAAAATTAAATCTTGGATGGGCCCTGTTTTGTTTTGAGTAGTTTACATAATATAATAAAGTGTTCAGTTGGGATTGTGGATCGGAGAGATATTGCCAAATAAAAACGACATATGTAACTCTCTTCGTTTCTAGATACATGTCCTTGTTGTTCGGATGTGCGTTAAGAACGGCAGCATATGATAAGCTCATTAAATTTTAAGCTTCAAAAACTCAATGATGTTTCCTGTAGTAAAGGTAGATTTACTAGATTTCGATTCGATATGAAAACTCTATAAATCGAGAATACGAATAGTCAAAATTAAAAAATTAAACACAATATTTTAACTGGAATCCAAAATAATTTTTATATTTATTTTATCTTAAAGAAATCAATACACAACACTATAATAGGAAACAAAATACGTTATAACATAGTTATTATCTTTTTTTTTTTAAATTTAATTTGTATCTTAAGAATTAGTTTAAAAAAATTACATTTAAGTATAATAATAAAAAAAAAACATCAATGTATACAATAATCATGAAAATAATGATTTAAAATTTATATATATATATATATATATATATATATATATATATATATATATATATATATATATATATATATATATATTATGAGCTACCCATAATAAATAAATGTCTAAATAGAAAAAAAAACATTATAAAATAATAAACAACACAAATAATAATAATAGGGAAGTATTTTATATAAATCAATTAAAATCTATAGGTTTTCGTTGGATATCTATTTGAATGTTTTTTTTTTAATTTTTATTGTATGATAATATTTGTGTCCGTAATTATATTTTAATCCGGATCTAATTTACAGAATTTGCGCATGTCTTATTATTGTTTTCTTTTCTTAAACATAACCGAATTTATTTATATAGTATTTTTTTTTTGGAAATTTATTTAAGTAGGTACATTAATTCTACGGTTGAAAAGAAAAAAAATGATTTATAAAATACAATGAAAAACAAATAATATCGAAAAAAAAATTACCATTCAAGGACGTATTTAATTTAAAGTTAACTTTATTTATATTCAAAAGGGGACTAAAACTATAACTTTAAACAGAAAATTATAACAATTTAAAGAATTACACGAAGACATTTCACAAATTTGTGAGTATTAATTTTTTGTTCACATGTAATATAGGTATAAAATAAATTTCTTGTGTATAAATTTTAATACATTTATTAGAAAAAGATTTATGATTTTTTTATTTTTAATTGTTTTTGTTTTTCGATTTATTTCCTGTGCAAAATAGTTTAATGTGACATTCACAACATTTACAACACATACAATATACAAATTCATTCAAGTTTTTTTATTTTTCTTGTTTTATTATTTCATATTTATAGTTTTTATTTGGAATACTAAAATCTTTTGTTTTTAAATTTTAAAGTACTTTCAAGACTTTATTTGAGGACCGATTCGAAAACGATATGTTTTGTTTGAATGTATATAATTCTTCTGATACACTCATTAAACAAATAAAAACCTAATAAGTAAAAGTTTAAGGACGAAATACAAAACAAAAGACACTCAGAATTTAAGTTTAGTGCTAAGGTTATTGTATTTTTTATTTAACATTAAGGCGTAGGTGTGTATAGTTTTATTAAAACTTTTTTAATTTTTTTTTTTTTTAATTTTTGTTTGTTCCTAACAAATGAGTATTAAAGGCGACATGTATGTATGTAGTAATAAAGTATATTTCATTTGTAGGTTTTAAAGTTCTATAAATATATTTATGTTTTGATCTATAAGCATTTTATTTTCTTTGTATAATATTACATAAATAATATTAAATATTTCTTTTTGTATAATATTTGTATCCATTTAAAATAGATTTAATATAATCTAAAAACCTATCTAAGAATTTTGTAGTTTTTTTTTATTTAAATATAAAACCATATAGTGGAAAATTTGGAATTTTGAAAATTTTTGTCTATTCTTTTGTTTGAAATTAATAAAAAAAAATCATTTAATAATGTCTTAGGCTAAGCCTTTCCAGTTAATATTTTAAAAGCTTTATGTTATTTTCTATTTCTATCACAATTCATTTTGTACAACACACATGCATACATATACACATAATGTCTGGTTGTAAATTCGTTCCACTGATAACATAACAAAATAAAAACTATAATAGGAAAAAAACTTAACATTTAACAAGAAAAATACATAAAATTTACATTTCATTAGTTTGTAACAATTAATTAATGGCCACTTGGGGAAAAATTTCGAGATCTGATTTGGGTTAAAATTAAATATCAACAAGCCGAACGAAAATTTCTTTTAATTTAAACTAATTAAAAACAAGATATTTAATATTATAAAATAATTATTGAAAAAAAAACATCATAATATAAACAAAACTGGCAGTTGTATAAAACATTACAATCACAAACAAAATTAAACTTAACAGAAAAAAAATAATAATAACTAATAGCTAAAACGACTAGAAATTTTATTTAAAGCTAAACTTTATTGTTATTTATTTTGTTCAAAGAATTATTTTTATTTTAAAGAAATAAAACAAGAAATCTACTTAAACTTTTTTTTCCTTCTTAAATGCGTAAAAATCAATAAGCAGAAATATCTAGCCAATATTGTTCACCACATTCATTGGATTATCCCTCAACTTGAAGAATGAAATAATTAAGGAAGGTTGAAAACAAAATAAAAAAAAGTATAATTACGAAACCCCATGAAATTGTATTTTACAAAGTGAAGATACATAGCATAAAATTGTGCTCTTTGTTTGTTGTATTGAAATATTTATTAAATCAATTCTAGTGCATTGGAGAAATTGTCCAATTTGCCTGACAACTTTCTGATTGACTGCTATGGTTGTGAACTGAGCGAGGTAGCAACCTAAGCTTCGAAACATAGTGAAGTGAAGGGTTTAGACAAGTAGTCACGAAGGTGCGACGACAACGTTGCTGTCGTTGATGATTGTTCTAATCGATGGCGCAGGCGATATTCCAATTTTCAAATAAATATTTAATTTTATTCTTTCAACAATATGTAAGCTTAGAGTTGGTTGGTTCTGGTTTCTGGAATTGCATACGATAAATGCATTGATTTGACACACGTGAAGTGTGATAACTTCCTAAATTATATACAATAAGGAGTTTTATCAATACCGAATAGATAGGGAAGCTATTAATGAAAACAATGATTTTTTTATTAAAAAAAAATTGAATAAATTAAATAGAGGCCAAAAAAGCCATCGCAAAACCTATTTACTTAGCCAGTTCAGGGGGTCAATTATTTATCTGTGAAACTATGAAGTGATAAAAAAGCTATTAGTTCTGTTCAGTAACGCTGTTACGAACAGTTTGGAACAGCTTGAAACAGAAAAGTTCACCTTTTTGTTGTTCAATGAGAAATTTTCTGTGCTAAACTGTTCTGATTTGCTGTTCAATGAGTTTGTCTGGAACAGTTTAGAACAAGATTTCTTGCCCTCGCTTTTTAGTTAGAGAAAGGTAGAACCGATGACTGACTGTTCTAACTTGTCTGACATTTTTCATGGAAACTGTTCTGTTCTACTCTATTCTGCTCGTTTTTGTTCTGTTCTACTCTGAACAAAACTATTATTTCAGTTTTCACAGCCATTTTTATATTTCATAAACTCACCTTATGCAATTCATGAATTCATTGTGATTAATGTTTGTCAAAATATGTACTAAACAGTACTAAATGATAAATGGGCTGAGTTCGTAATTGCAATGTTTGTTGCCCCTGCCCTGCCTAAAAAATGCTTCGAATACATTTATGAACAGTCATCATACTTTGTTAAAAATGAGTTCATAATTGCCAAAATAGATCGATATCAGCATCGGACCAGATTTTGGCCTTGTATTCAATCATGTGGATGGATAATTATTAATTTCTTATCAAAGATGTAAAAATCAATATTTGTACGATTATAAATTAATTTCAAAATTGACCGCATGTTGACTGTAAGTTTACTTTTATGAACACAAATGTTGCCATGCTCATGCAGAGATGATGCTGTTTGTTTACAATTATGAACGCAATTTTTGCAGGACTGCGGCAGTTTTGCAATTACGAACTCAGCCATGCTTTCATTTTGATTCCATTTTTGAGTTTAATTTTGTTTGTAACTTTCATGTTTTATCAGGGCTTTTCACAAAATCGCTTGAGTGTGAAAACAAATTTATTATTTTAAAAAATTTTGACATTTTATTAATTGTTTTCATACATTGCGAATCGCTTAGTCTGTGAAGTTGGGTAAAAACTTAGCACTTCACAGTTTCACAGATAGAGAATTGACCCCTAGTTCTTTTTCATTAACGATTTTTGAACAATTTCATGATAAATATCGGACCTTTTAGAAAAAGTCATTTTGCGTCGAAAATGCAATTGTAAGATGTTCGATGTTCTAAGACGCAAACTGCTAAAGTCAACTATTCGAAAACCAAAAACGAAATCTTTATATTATGCAAAATCACTATTTTCGATAACACAGTTTGCTAAAGAAAGTCATAATGTTCGATAACATCTTTTGCGGCGCAACTTTGCAGCAAAAAAAATCGAGTTTGCGACAAAAATATTGATAATGCAGGGAGCGTGTTCGTAAACGTCAAATGTATTTGCAAGAAAATTGATTGACTTTGATCAAACAGATTTTGTGCAGGCTGACAATTCAATATTTGACAACGCATCAAAAAATGATGATCATCTGATGATCAAATTGACGTTCTTTTGACGTTTTCGAAATCGGCCACCGTTATAGGTATAAGAAACATTTTTTTTTCCTCTTCTAGATAGTGTTAAAAAAACGCTCAAAGTCAAGTTTCAATTTAAATTTTTTCTTATATTCAACAAATATTTTTCTTTGAAAATTGAAGGATGTTTCTGGATAATAAATTATATCAGAATCTAATAAAGAAAAAAACTGTTATATAGGAAATAGTGTTGTTAATCGTACACCTAATAGAAAGGTAAAAGTCATAATTTATTTATATGTTCCGTTCTGAACGTTTTTTTAGAAAAATTAAATATTCCATAACAGTTTTACGAATTTGTATGCAGGTACCGTTATTTTTGATTTAAAAAACAAAACGAAAAAAAGCATTCTAGAGGAATATTAAAAAATCCCTACGTACTTAGAAAGAAAATCGACTCAACCGGTAAGGTTGTAACTGCATTTTCCCAATAATAATACTGAGAAGCAGGTAAATGCAGGATAACATCTCCCATCTCTACTATGATGGGGGTGTCTAGTTCAATATATTTTAATTTTGGCCGCTTCGTTCTTTTCTACAAAAAAGTTCATAAACAACAGTTTTTTTCTTTTTTAAGTTCCAGGGTATGACCCTAAGGTTATAATTTTTTATAAAAAAGTTTATTCTGAAAGTAATATACCAAAGCCTTATTACAATTTATTTCTTTTAAATACACTAGGTAAAATAGATCAATTTAATACATTGAAGAGAATAAGGTCCTAGTGACTTACAACTCTCAACCATTCATGTGTTACTCTATTCAAACCTGTTTAAAATCCCATTGCTTATGAGCGAAAATCTTTTTATATGGCCATATTAATGCTGGCAATTTGTTTTTTGGGTTTGACATTTATTTTTGTCAAATGTCAGTAAACATAAAAAAAGCTCATTCAATCTTTATATTATTTATCCTTATCCTTCTTTTCAAAGTGAAAAATCTACTGTTCAGAAGAAGAGGTATTCAGGGCTCGTATCGCATAAGAATAAAGTGATCACTAAATTGATTGATTGTCGTTTTGACAATTGCTCTCTCTATATTTCTTTATTGATATGATAGAGACATCTATAGCCATAATGACAATCAAAAAATTGATAATCAACTATCACGTTACGCGATTCCACCCCAGATAACATTTTGGATGCCTTAGGACGAATTGCACAAATCTTGGTCCGCGGATCAACGACAGTATAAGCTCGTTTTAGTGTGAGGAAAGATGTGTAACAGGAAAAAAATTTGCATACAAAAATAAATAATATCCAATCACATTCTTCAACTTAGCTTCAACCGCAGTTAATCCGGAAAAATCGGTAAGTTGAAAATTTCAACCGAGGATGAACTAAGAATATACAACTAGATTTTAGAGAAATGTTTATACACTGAACGATTTTCTCATTGGTTTTTTTTTTGTGTTTTCCTTGATTTTTCACTATCACACTCATCAAACAAATGGCAAATATAACTTTTAAATCACATAAGAAACTGGAAAAAAGCCGAAAGAGAATAAAAATTGAAAAGAAAAATCTTGTCAGGTTTTTGGAGCTCTAGAAATTATATATAATGGTCTTATTTTCAACTAATCCGTTTTCGCTGGACAAAATAACACTAGGAAAATCGGTCAATATGAATCTAGATTAAGGCCGTTTTCGACCACGTCAAATCAAAGTCGATTGATCGTCATTTTTGACGAAGAAATTGCTTTCGTCAAATATGCAATCGTCCTGCTGCCCAAAATCTGTTTAATCAATGTCGTCAGTCAATTTTCTTGCAAACACATTTAATGTTTTCGAATATAACTGTCGTCAACTCGAATTTTTACTGCAGAGTTGTGATGTAAGTGATGTTATCGAACATATGATTTTGGCAAACTGCGTTATCGAAAATAATGCTTTGGCATAAAAAAACTCATTTTTATAGGTTTTCCAACAGTTGACTTTTGCAGTTTGCGTATAACAACATTTTGCAATTGCATTTTTGACACAAATGACATTCATTCTAGTTTTATTCTTGAAAATACAAAGGTTTAGTAAAAATCAAAGTACTTTGCTTGAATACTCATCTTATATGTTTCCAGCGACCACTAAATTGAGATTTAATATGTATTTATTTCATTCTTCAATCTCAGATATTTATCTTCACACTTTTGGTAGATAAGATAAGAAATAATTAATCTTTTTAAATCTTCATAACACCGATAATTGATTTTAAGAATCAAACTAGCTTATACCTATATCGCTCTGAACGCATTCAATCAAATTTTGTTTGCTTCGTTTGATATCAAGTAAATTGTCTGTCTAAAGCGCGGAACAGATTGAACCAGCAACAGCACCGTCAACAGCAACAGCGGCCGCCATTAATTTAGAGCTAATGTATTTCAATGGTTCAACACACATAAGAACGGCAACAGCAACGCCAACAGCGTCGTTAGGCCAAAGTCCTAAATTTGCTGTTGCTGGTGCAGTGTTGTCAACTTTTCCACTGCAATATTCAGTTGCCCCACAATGAAAAACTTTTTTTTTCAATATGAAATGTCAAGCAGATGAGATGACGTTGCTGGTGGCAATGTGTTTGAGAAATGTTTGCTGGTCAGCGTGCTGTTTGCTGTTGACGATGCTGGTGCTGTTGCTGGTTTAATCTGTTTCGCGCATAATACTACGTTTCCACTGAACGATAATCTAGATTATTTTCCAGTTTGATTTAAAATAATCTAGTAGTGTTTCCACTGGACTTGTTAGATTTATTTTGACATCTAAAATCTTAATTACAAGCAGTGTCAGTTATTAGAATGTTTTTTTTTTTGTTCGGTGTGTCAACACACTGTTTTTTTTTCTTTTTTCTTCCATCAAACTGTCAGATTTATTGGAAATGGAAAAGTGAATTCGTTCAGTACAGTAGATTTCAAGTAGATTTATTTGAAATCTCGGATCGAGATGATTAATTTTTGTATGGTAAATCTAGTGATTTCAAGAAGATTTCAAGTAGATTTGAGTAAATCTCAGATTATCGTTCAGTGGAGACGCAGTATGACTTTCACTTAACACCATTTGCATTTGGAAGATACTGTCAAAAATTAATCTACTTGTTAATATTTTTGTGCAATGAAAAAGCTACGTAGATTAATTGAATTTAAACTTTGCAACATTTCATTGGAAAAGTGCACTGGAAGCAAGACTTTTATATTGTAATTTTCGCTCGTTTTGACATTCAATTAGATAATTCCATTGGAAGGCATGATTTAAACAGCAACTATAAGAATTGGCAAACCTTTTTGGTGTTTTTTGGGGACAACCCAAAATTTTTTATGTTAAAATTTTGAGCAAGGCTCGAAAGGTACTAGTTACCATCAAGAGAATAGACTAAACATATTTTTTTTTTATTAAAAACGACCAAAATCATATTTTGCCGTTAGATTTTTTCAATATACTAAATCATGCAACTACAACATCGCATCATTTAGTAAAATTAAACTGGAGCACAATTTTATTTTCCATTTTTTGTTTGTTTTTAAATAAAATTCCACACATGAATATTATGTAAGTAATACATCTCAATGCATTTTAAAATATCGACACTTAAACATGCTAAAGCTTCTTGAATTCAATTTTCATCGGCTGAAATTTAGATTCGAATCAAAATGTTACCTTAACTTGCTTTACCTTTTGTGTACAAAAAAATGCACAAAAATACACAGATAACAATTAGATTTAAAAAACAATCAAACAAATAGGAATAATTAATTGACAGATTGGAAAACGAAAAACGAAACAAACAAAAAATAATAATTATAAATATAATCAATAATTCTATATTATAATATTACTTAAATATTTGTGTATGTACTTTAAGTATATATCGTTATGCAGGTCTCTGGTATTTTTTTTTACTTATAGACTAATTGTATACATATATTTTTTATATATATTTATTAAATATATACTCGAATTGAACTTAATCACTGGATTTGTCTTGACAAACAATAAAAAAAATAAAAACACAATTAAAAACAAATATACATTTATATACTTAAACAAATATTTATATAAGTAGATTTAATAAAATGGTACAAATTTGCATATTCTATATTTATAGTGTAATAAAATATATATAATATATATTATGACATTTATTAATTATTTTTAAAAATCTAAAATGGTAAACTTGCCACAAACATATTTTCTATGAGTGTTGGGGCAGGTACTAGGTCCTCTAGCTTCAGGTAGAATATTCTTTGTAGCCCTTGTACGCTGAGTGATCGCAATTCGGGCAATTTGCCCAATAATCGACTAAAGTAGTGCGGTTTCTTTTGGGCTTCGGCATTATAGGTGACATGATCGCGCAAACTGCCGATAATTTTCATTTGCAGTTGTTCGACTTTTTTCGGTTCACGGAGACCATGGCGTTCTGAAATACATTGAATAAAAATTATATTACAAAAACTGTCAAAAAATGTTTAAAATTGTTATAAAATCTCACCAGTTATAAGTGTGAGAGCACATAAGCAGGCAAATGCTGAAATATCAATTTCCAGGTTATGTAGACTTTTGCTGAATTCGAGAATGCCATTTAGCCAATCACCGAACGAACGTTGACATTGAGTTCGATTAAGAACAACGCCATTGCAGAATGTCATTTTGGTGTCGTCGAATCGTGCTCGATAGGAAAGCCGCAGAACGAAGAGTTCTAGAGATGCCGATTGGAAGAGTAATTCTTGATCTTCGGCACAAAACTCCGAATAGCCTGGAATTTTGTCGGCGAACTGCTTGATCACGTCCACTGATGTTGTAAGCAGGGAGTAGAATTGTTGTACTTTTTCAGCTTCTCCAATAACAGGTTCATTGAGTACTGGCTCTTTGTATTGGGAGTAGTCCAAGCACGATGGATCTGGTGTTGTGTCCACATGCCCTCGTACTAGGGCGGTTATTAATGAAACAGGTGGGCTCGGTGGTGATTCTTGTGGGGATTTTGGCTTAGATGGTAGCCGACCACGTCTTCCTTTAAGGGAGTCTGTTCGTACTACTTCTTTTACCATTCCGACAACTAAACACTTTTGGAATCTACAAAACTGACATCGATTGCGTCGCCGCTTGTCAACCGGACAGGCCTTGTCGGCGAGACAAACATATTTCGAGCCCTTTTGTACAGTCCGTTTAAAGAATCCCTTACAACCTTCACATGTGCGAACACCGTAATGCTGGCAAGCCGCGGTATCACCACAAACAGCGCACAATTGTGACGGTGACGGATGCATGATACGACTGCTGGATACTTCATTGCTAGAGTTACTATTATTTTGGCAGCTGGGCGAACTGGATGTTGAGCTGGGAGCACTGGCCATTGCCTTGAGAATACCCATTTTTGGAAGTTTCGGACTGTGGCTACTAGCCGGAGAGTCAGAGCGCTGCATTGGGAGTGATGCCCGACGAAGTGGAACCGCCGAAGCATGAAGCTCAGAAATGGTTGGGAACGTTGGAAGTGAGTAGCGGTCATGAGTTGAGCTATAAGCCTGAAAGAAATTATAAGAGCAGAAATAGGTTTTGTTAATTTTATTGGCGTTATTTATCCAACTAAAAAAATTCTTAAAACAAGAGAAAACTGCATTCATTTTTGGAGGGAAATTGAAAAATTGATGCTTAAAATTGATTGGTACAAATAATTTAAAAATTTATTGATAGTGTGGTTCTGCGTTGGGCGCCATTTATTTATCAATGAAAAACGGCTGTATATTTAAATTTGAAATCTGAAGTTAATTGCTATACAAAGAAAATTATTTGAAGGAAATATTTTAAGGATCATCTCTGCCATATTTATAAACTGTTATCAACGCAACTTGGTAAGTCTTTATCAATATGGCTTTAGGCCAGCCAATCAATGACTGAATATTTAAATTATGACATATCCAGAAAAAATAAAACGCAGAACTTCGATTGATGTTTTTGGTTCCGTCTGCATAGACACGGAGTGGTTGAGAAGATAGAACAATTAATTGGAAAATCTTTGAGTTTAAACCAGAGGGAAGTCACACCACTATAGAAGAAAACAGCGCTTCATGTGATGCTAGCAAGTGAAAGAATAAATCAACCAAGTTTTGGGTGCAAAGCTGAAAACAGCTATACAGAGAGCTGGCTGGAAGAAGCTTGTTGGTTGATGTCCAGATAATCACCGGACTATAGCACTACTGTGCGTAAGTAATCAAGAGTAAATTTACTGTAGTTTTTGCAAGAAGGTAAGAATTTAGCATTTAAAATTTGCGATTTGAATTAAACACCAACAGTAGTCAAAATTCTTCGTTAAGTTTTGCCTTTCAGATAACAGTTATATGGCATTATTTATACATCCTTAATATTTAACTTCAAGCAGTAATTTAAGTCGTCGTACAAAAATGTGAATGAATTCGTAATGTCAAAAATAATCACAAGTAAAGGAAAACTTAACGAAACTGAGCTTTTACATCGACTGTTCTTTGTTTATTTCTCTTATTAGCGTGTGAAATTGGATAACGTTAACTTAAGGCCGAGTTGGCTGGAGAAGGCTGTCAGTTGAGACAAAAAAGCCACTCCGAACAGTAATGCAACATTAAGTATATAAGTAGTTAAAAAAACAACAACTACAACTGGAAGTTAGGGTATCTCATTATGTCTTGCACTTTAAGTTAGATCTTCAAACTTCAAAATAAGAAATTGTGAAAATTGTTTTAAACCATCGATCGGCTTGAAAATATTTAATTTACTTTGTTTAAAAAATAATCTTTTCATCACTTACCTGTGGTGGTGGCTGCTGATATTGTTGGTAGAATCCTTCAGGGTACCCTTGTTGCTGCTGTGCTATCTGCTGTTGCTGTTGTGCGTTATACTCGTACGAATTCAAATGTTGTTGAATATTCGCCGTATTAGCGAAGGATCCATGGTAATACGATGAGATCGTTGTTGGTACTTCTGCAGGATTGTGCGTTTGATTATGTTGCTGTTGTTGATGTTGAAGTTGCTGCTGTTGTGGTTGTTGTTGTTGATGATGATTATGATGATGGTGATTGTGATGAATATGATGATTATTTGATGGCGGATGTGATGCTGCGGTGGTAATGTTAAAACAGTCCTCATCCATTTTCAAACTCAAATTAGGCATTGGATTGTACTTAAGCGAATAGGTTTCCTGAAAGCTCGGCAAAGAGCTTCCGCATGTAAGTTGTGCTAATGGTGGTGGCGTTGAAAGTAGTGCCAATGGCTCTAAGCTTTCACTTGCCTGTACAGATACTGCACGCTCCTCGAGACTATGTAACGCTATTGCAGGATCACTACTCGACCGAAGGCTTAGTAGACCAATTTCCTGTGGTGTTGTCCGATCAAAACACAATGAATCCGGTGATAAAGCTTGTTGTTCTGGAATCGATGAAAGTCGCTTTTCACGCGTCGGGCACGATAGCTTGGCGATATTCTCTATCGAACTCGTAATATCTTCCGCACCGCTACCGAGAAGCGTCTCACTCGTTGGCGAAAAGGACTGTTTGTGTAATCCTTGCAATTCTCGTGGACTGCCCCCAAAGCCTCCCAAAGCTTCTGCCTGAGCTTGTGTATCCACACAAGACGACAATAACGAATTATTTGAATCAGCCGGAAAAAATAGATCGGAAATCTGACCGAAAGTCGAATCGATCAATTGGGCTTCCGAAGGCTGATTATTTTGATGATGATGATCGCTCGGCGACAGATGCGATTGTTGCGAAGAGAAGTTATCAAAGGGAGAGAGAGAACTAAAGGAGCTCTGTAACGATAAAACACAAGTTTCCGAATGAAGAACACCAATTATTACAAAATTGAAAAGGCTAACTGATAAAATATTAAAAAAGCAATTTACAAAGAAGGGAGGTATTCCAGCAGTCGTATAATCGACTATATGAATCAAAACATGCGCCGGAAACGAACCAATCCTGACGACACAAAAACCACCAAAAATCCCAGTTAACTTACGTATTCTTACAATATGAAAGAGTATAGCAGCACGTGAAGAAATCTAGCATGGTTCTATACAATTCTACAACCTCACAACCCCACAATGACGAACACATCCCCGCAAAATTGGATACGGAATACCTGCCAATCCTGCCGTATGTTTTAATGTTTATATGGTGAGTTCTAGGAATTCAAGATGTTAGTCATGGTACTTCACTCGGGTTTCTATCTATGATGCGGTATGGTGGTATAATGACGTAGGGATAGGGATATTCTTAAATCGAGGAGGCAGATGCTCTATCAAGCTGATTTGGCGTGTCGAATCAATAACATTTGTTTATTTTTATGTTAATGCAAATAATGTGCGTTTTTTCTCCAAACAAAAAATAAATGAGTGACAATTTATTAGTAGGTATGTATGTCTCGAATAAGTTGATAATTACGTATAAATAGACTTTTGTGGGTTATAAGGATGTACATATGTACCGTACTTATTATGATAAGGGTGGAAGATTTAAAAGAGGATTGTTCTGCATGAAAGGAATAGCGGCAAAATCGAATGGGCGCTGTTTGAGGATATTTTTGAATGGATAGAGTTTGACAATGGCTTTCGATAGATTTTTAGTATATTTTTGTTTTATCTTGTACTGACGTAAGACAAAGAGTGACGTAAATTTGCTGATTTCATTGAATGGGGACCATATGGAGAATTGGAAGACCATGTGGGAATAAACTGACGGTACAGGTGGAAGTTTTTGTATGGCTATTGAATTCTGACAGTTAAAGAGGCGGAAATATCAACATAGATGCTGGTTCATGGAAAAATAAGAGCAACGTTTTTGTATTTGGATATCAATTTGGAATTTAGAATACTGCGTATGTTTTTGCAGCTTGATATCTTAATAGTCCTGTGAAGGTTACATTTCTGAAGGAGAATTATTGAGGTATTTACTTTGTTTCACTTTCTCTACAAAATGTTGTAGGATTCATGTGGGACAAATTGGTTCAGCATTTGACATATATTTAGTTAGACACCAAGTGTGATATTAAAAGGTATAACTGTCAACCAAGCTTTTATTGAATTCGATGTTGGCATATATATTCAGTGTAGAGTAATGTGTCAAAGTCCAAATTGTTCAAGTTTAAAAATCCAGTGAACGGTTTTTATCAACTACTCTTATAACGGTAAAGTGTGTTCAGCGAAAAGCTTCCTGTTTGGAAATAATAATAATCTGCAAATGTAGATTCCTGATGTATGCAGACAAATGCAACATTTGTTGGGCTTAAACTCTGATGTTATCATCTGACATTAATTTGTTGTATCGGGACTTATGATGACATAACTTCAAAATACATTTGTTTATGAAGGGCTTTAGTCTCATATTAGTGGGTCATAAAATTAACTGGGTTCTTAAAAATGTCTTTGGATAACAATATTTCTGCAACGAAGCGACGCCTTCTAAGAGGCTCTCCTTTTCAAAGTTGCTTAATATTTATTCAAGAGCTATCTTCACCTAAAATCAATAAGGATCTTTAAATATTTCAATATAATCTGTTTTTTACTGTATTTTGCGTCAACATTTTAAAAGCCTCATGATAATTACATATATTTCAGTAATCAAGGCTTGTAAGGCCAGGCGCGCACATTCAATTTTTAGTTTCGCAACTGTTTAGTTGCTAAAATGAAACATATGGGCTTATATGGGACGCCGCGCACTTAGAGCAACTCGATTCGAGCAACTAAAAAGTTTGTATTTTGACACAAACTAAACGATTGCTTTAAATTAATTCGCAACAGTTGAGCTGTTTTCTATAAGCGCAAGAATGAAAAAGAGTATGAGTAAAGAGTTGCCAGTGCGCGATACTCTATCAACTGGTGATTGAACTATTTGATTTCGATCACAATTGCCAGTGCGCGGCTAGCCTAAGGCAGAGTTCACATTATGTTGATTTGAGTAAATGAACATAGCAATAATTTTACGGAAAAAAAAAAATTCTTATAATTTTACGGAAAGGCAAATGTGCTGATCAATAGCACCAATCAACTTTTGTTGATCCCAATCCAACCCGATTAACATGGGTAGAAATCAACAAAGTTGTGCCGTCTGAACAATAATTTTTTAGTCTGCACGTATTCATTAAAATATAACAGTTGTGGAATTTATTATTGCTTGTTCTGTTTTGTACTTGGTGCATTTTTTTTGACAGAAGTTGCATTGCTAAGATGAAAAGATAATCATCTTCCTCACTCATGCGGATAAAAAAGTTAGAGAAATTATTCTGACATTATTTTCAACACAAATGACACTGTAAACGTCAACTTGACAACTGTGATCAACATGTTGATCGAAAATGTAAATAATCAATACTGATTGGCATAGTGTGGACACAGACTTTCCATGGATATTGAAATCTGGACAATTCTGTAAGAAAAAGTTATGGGCTTATGGCCCACTGAAGTAGGACCGTCTTTATGATGAAAAAGTCCCAAGGAGTTGTAATTTTAGCAAGATGGCGCCACTACAACCATAAACCTTTAACTGAGAGGAAATTTTAGTCGAACAGTTATTATCAAATTATGCAACTTTGGAATATTTTTTGCCATCAATATTGAGGTCAAAATTGTTCATGTAAATCGAGTCGATATAATACCAAACGTGCCCACTTCTCAACGAATTTTTGCAAATCCTTCTCTTTCTTAATATATTCTTATATCAGTTATCGTGTTCAAAGATAAAATTTAAATTAAAAACAAATCTTATTTATGCTTACATTTGGTTGCAAAAGTAACATGCTTGATGAGGCTAAAACTTTTGAATTGATTTTATCGCTGAGAGGCGATTCGATTTTAATTTTATTTGGTTGAACCTTTTCGGTATTTCCCACCAAAGGAAAGCGTGATAACAAGTTAGTGTTGAGTAATTTGGAAGCACCTGTAAATATAAAAGCAAAACAAAAAAATTCAAATTATTATTAAAAAACAATCTTATGATTTTTGAATAAATTATTCAATAAGTATTCATATCTCTTTCTTTATCGTCGTTTTATCATTTATTCGTTAAGTTTTTCTTCCCATACATTTTGGCAGGTGTAAGAAATTGACATGAACACTTCTTAGATTTACAAAAAAACGTGTTTAACTTCTCTCACATCTCATAACTAAAAGAACATGCAAAATCGAATTAGCAAAACGTGTAAACAAAAAAAAAATTAATCAGGAAAAGTCCTTTGGGGCTCGTGATGTGTTCAATGGCATTTAAAAATAATAGAATAATGACATTTGTAATATTGCGCCGTGACATTTAAATTTTCACGTTACGGTACTTATGTTTTATTAGGAATTTGAACATGCTTTTTATTAATATGTTAATATTTACTACCTTTCCCTAGTCAAGTAAGCAGTTATGCATGGCTGTATGGGGTTTTAAAGGACTTTTATTTCAATGAAATAAATAAATGAAATCAAAGGGATATTAGTTTCTGGTTGTTGTTTTGACAATTTGATCTATTTTTTAATTTTGTGTTCAGAAAGCTTGACCGCTGAGGTTGAAACGAGACGACATAGAATATAATTTAATCAAAAAAATGTTTAACAAGATGGGAGCTAAGACCTTTTAAAAGACAAAAATCAATTAAAATTGTCTTTATTTTTCATAACCTTGTTTACAGGTCAGAAACGCTATTCGTATACATACTCATATTTATATCGTATGGATGTAACGTATCTACCTATAGGAGATAAATTTGTGTGTGGGATTTGAAAATATAAAATTCCACCGGCTTAAAAGGAGTGATAATGTTGGAAAAATAGATAAATAAAGAACACTTGAAAATCAACCAATTTTTCTGATATTTTCCTATATAAGTGGAAATATTCAATTTAGGATTAAAACTTTGTATTATAAATGAATTTGTTCATTTCGAAATTCAATACAAAATAATAATAGGTCTTAAGCTAACGAAAATTACTTTTACGCGTCGTCGTTCTATAGGTGTTTGTAAAAGAATACAATCGCTTGTGATTACATTTTCTTTAATGAATTCAATTAAAAGATTGTATTCATTGACTTCACTTTGAGACTGTGACTGCAGTCATCAATCATTTCACTTGAAAAAGATTGCAATCATTTTTTCACCATTCATTTTACAGTAATCAATTGATTGCAATCTTTTGAGAATTTATGACTTTCTTTTCCATATTTTTTCAATTTTTTTTTCTAAATACTAAAACTAACTGACGTTATGTGATCGATTATGATGATCTTTTAGGTACTTTAATTCTATTTTGAAAATCCCAGATATGGGGTGTTTATATACTAGGGCCCGAGAAACAACACAACTCAACAGCTTTTTTAACGTAAAAATAACAAAAACACAAAAGTGATCCGTCAAATATTAGAGTAGAGTATGACATACATTACGTCTTATCGTTTGTTCCCATTGAGTTTGAAATTTGAAAATTTCTAGCATCCAACTTCAAAATTTTCCAAAATTCCTAACTTAAAATTAAGACAATTTTGTTTGACGGATAAGCAGCTAGAAATTCACCACAAGATTTTATTCAACAATTATGCCAAAACTATTTAAATTGATTTGTTTGATATAGTAAACACTTAATTAAGAATCTTAAAAAAAAACGAATAGACATCTAAAATTCTAAACCGTAAACAAACAACATTTCAAAGAAAAACACAAACTGACAGTTTCATTAGCTCTGGTTGTGCGCTTAAACTGGAATATACTGTAATAAACTGTAATAATATATTATTTCAATTTATTTGGTTTGAGTTGATGTAACTTAAGTTGATTTTAAAAGTCAATGTAAGGAAATTGTGCAATTTTGAAGATGAAAATATTATGAAAATCGGTAAGAACACAGTGTAAGGAGAATACGACAGTATCTAACTGTTGAGTCCAAATGTCTTGTCTAGGTGAAATACATAATGAACTTTAAATTGAATTTCATTTGTTTGACTGTGTTTTCTCCCTTTCCATAAATCAGTTATGACCAATGTCCAAATGTGAACACAACTTTTTGCTGTAGATATTGTTGTTTTGTAATGTTGATTATATTCACAGTCGATTGTAGCAAGATTCGGGGCTAAGGAAGAATTTCTGTGCTGCATACATGTGTAAATGCTGCAAAAATAGGTCAGCCGTTTTGACACTTAGTGAAACCTAGTGGGTGAAAATTCTGATCACAGTCTGCCTGGTTATAGCTTTCCTCACCATGGCCTCGCCATATATGTATGTACGAAAGGAAAGATGTTTCGTATCAGCTTCAACTACAATATGGCATCTGTTAAAATACAAACTTTAATTTTATTTGGTTTAAATTCACAGTTCATAAGAGCATCATTCATACTTTATTTATCATAGCCCAATCCAGATTTTTCAGAGTTAAACATATAAACTTAGCTCGTTCACGAGTCTACTTGAATTCATGACATTGCAGGTCAATACGCTACTCTAGACTTGTTTCTTACCCCTGTGTTATAGCATCTCTTGTAAACAAAGGCCTGGTCACTATGCTTCCTCGAGAGTAATGTGGAGTCCAGTTCAGATATGATTTCAAATTTAATACTTTTCGGAATGAGAAAGTTTATCCCGAATAGGGAAACATCTATCAAACCCAAAGAGAATTCATGGTACGAGTAAGTTTCCGATGGTATAAAGCCAACTATACAAAGGAAAACCGGAATAAGTTCAAACAAGCTAGAAAGACCTGTTATGACCATATCCGACAGACCAAATATATGCATGACAAAAAATTAAGACAAAAAGTAATACAATGTCGCAAAGGTAAAAACGTTTTTAGTCATGTCAGCTCACATGAACTTTCTTGCAGCACAGTTTGCTTGTTAATTGAACGTTGCCAGAAAGTGTCATGACTCTTCCTCTTATTGAGAGCGATAACGATTTTATGGGACAAATCTTTTTTCGCAATCTTACAGTTGCAAGTGTAGGTGTAGGTACTAGAAGATGTCGATATACACAAATCCTTCCATTGTTCTGAAGAGGTGTTCTCCAACGCTGGCAAAACCACTGCGTAAGCTTTTCCATCTGTCGTAGTCTACTGGACTCTTTCCGAGAGGATAGAAGTCAGTATGTTTCCAGCATGTCTCAAAAAAGGGGGAATCTTCTTCCCTTTCTAACAATCGTCCAGTTGCACTTACATCCCTTCATTCCAAGTTAATGGAATGGCTGATAAATCATCAGCTCAAAAAATATCTTGAAGAATGAAAGCTTCTTCATGACCGGCAATATGACTTTCATAGCAATAGGTCTACTGGTGAGCTGATGGTATATCTCACCCAGCAGTGGCACACATCTTTACATCGTTTTGGAGAAAGTAAGATTACTGCACTTCAAATTTCAAAAGCATTTGATAAAATTTGGCATCAAGTTGTCTTATCTAAATTGTGTGGATTTGGTATTGATTAGTATTTTCTTCGGTGGATTGGACACTAACTTTCGAACCGCTCAATACAAGTTCTATTGGAAGATTTTAAGTATGTAATTCATAAAATAAATTTTGGTGTGCCACAGGGCTCCGTTTTGTCTCCGTCTCTCTTTCTCATTCTCATGAATGATCTTTTTCCTGAAACTTCTAATTTATTAAATTGGTTTGCTGATGACAGCACTCTCAGCTTCTCATAGTCGTTTCTAGATACATCTCCTCGTTCTGCGGATGTGGATTTAGAACGACCGCGTATAAGAAGCTCATTAAATTCTGATCTCGATAGTATTTTGAAAAGGGGAACCATAAACAGAATAGAATTAAATGCTTCAGAACCTCAATGCTGTCTCCTATTGTTGAAGCGGAACAAACTACCCATGTCATTATCCATCTACATGCTTTTAGGAAACAAAACAGCTTTCAGTTCTCGGTATGTAAATTGTGTGGAATGATCACATATTCAAAGTCGCCAAAAACGCTGCTAAGTGTTTAGGTTTCCTTCAACGTTGCAAGAAATTTTTCGCCTCTTCTGATTATCTGTAATCTGTAAAACCTATATTTATACAAGGTAATATTTCATACATGGGTAATGTTTCCATACTTGAGCAGTTGCCTCAATAATCCACTTGAGTCTCTTGGATGGAATCTGAAAAAGAGCTTTTAAAAATAATAAGTGATAGAACTACATACATATATCAAAAACATTTGCGTTTTTTGAGTACCAGCGCAATATTTCATATTTTACCGTTAATTTTATTGACAGTGTTCTAGTGAAATAGTCAGTTTATTTTCTCCCCTTTAACAATTTATTCGTTATACTCGCGCTTCAGAGAATGCCCATCAGTCTACCCTTGAGCCCAACTTCTTACGTATAATTAAGATCATAATTCTTTATTTAGCCTCACTTCACGAATGTGGATTGCTTTGCCTGAGACAATGACTCCCTTCCATATTTAGAAATTCCAAATCAATGTGCATCGGTATCTCCTTTTAAATCCTCTTCAAATTTCCTTAACGATCGCTTGACCTCAAACATTTTAAAGGGGTAGTCAAAATCCCCTTAATGCAAATTTTAAAAATATTTGCCTTATTCAACTTTCACAAAACATAAGTTGATACCTAAAATTATGTAAAAAGTTAACGAGAACCATCACATGCATCACACCTTTAATTCAATCGGAAGATTTAACTTATTACCAATTTGATATTTTACACATAATTTTTTGTTTGATTTTAAAAATACTCGTAACCCAACAAGCTCTGATGTCAATTAAACATTTGCTACATTTCCTGCCAACATGTTATTTCCATATTTACATCTAGGCAATAAAGCACGATTCGATGTTGTTACATTTCATTGTTTTTTCAAACCAAAAAAAAAAAAAAAGAAATCAAAACGATCCCAACATCGCGCTTTGCGTGTACCAATTCGCACAAAGACAAACCGAACCGATTTTCAAGTATCTAGTCTTAATTTGCCTCCGAGGAAAAATTGGATGTTAAATGAAGAATATTTTTATCCCGCACAATCAATTTAATTAGCATTGGTTTTTCTTGTGTGTGCACCTTTTGAACGATCCTCCAATCGATTGCTTTTGTGTTTGCTTCTTTCTCAGAGACTTCTTGCTGAACTCGAATCTCGAAGTATTTACATAGTACAAATAAACTCTTCGAGTTCATTAATATACTTCATCAACAAAAACAAAAACGAAGTGGAAGTCTCCTCGTGTAAATCTCCAACAAAATTGATGATGGCGATGGCAGCGCAGCGGCGACAGCGGTGGTGGTGGTGTTGGTGATCTGGTGTAGCACCTAATGTGGCATGAAGCTCGCATTTAAACTGCATGTTTATCCCATGAACCCGGCTTCACCTTCGGTTTTAATCACAAATCGAGATCGGTCTCGTCGTTGTTGTTTAGTTTGGTTGTGGCTTTATGGTTGGCCGTCTTCGGTTTGGCGTCTGCTATAGCACAAACGCTCCCACAAACCTAGGTACACATTGTCTTATAAATGTTGACGCTTGGTGTCGTTTTATTCAAGTCATGGTTGGATTTGAAATAATGTTTCAAATGAAAGGTTTTATATCTTCGAAAAATAGTTACCAGCAAACTGACTTTCAATAAGTTCGTTTTTATGAAGATAAGTCGAAAATTACAGTCTTTTTACCGGTCAAGAATGTTATCAGTTGGTTATTTTGAAGAAAAGTGTCAAGCTTATCTAGCGTTTAAGTGATTGAATAAGCTGTTATTACAATTAACATAACATCAAACTTTAATCAACCTTTAATCCTCTCATGAACTAAGAACATTGAACACTAGCTTAAATAATTTGTTTCTGCTAAGCGCCCTCATTTCTAGCCAAGCACCTGTTCTTTATATATATCAACAAACAAAAGTTCGCCCCTGTCAAATAACACCAACCTACATCTACGTTAACTTCGACTTTATCATTTAATCAGTGGATGCAGTGGTTAAATAATATTTAAAATAGTGTTTAATTTATTTCTGTATTAAAAATGTAGTCCGCGTTTTATAAGGTGATGCGCACACCTCTCATCTGCTTAATGGTGTTAGCAGCAGGCACACAGTGTTTGATCTTAGTAGAAACGACATTGCCGGTATAGTTGATTTGTATTATATAGACTATAGTATGTATTTACAATACCTTGAAGAACTAAACGTTGGTTTTTGAATTATCCTGACGTAATGATCATTGCTAGTAATTATATTTGCAATGATATCATCTGTAAATCTTTTTATTTATTTTTTTTTTCGTTCGATAATTCGATTTGAATATCAAATGGACTTTCCCTTTCGATTGAGAGGAATCCAAGAAGTTTGTCCAATAGGACTGAATATGCTTCCGGGAGTAGACAATGGGTTCGATGGTGTAGGAGTAATTGAAGTCTGATGATGCTGACAGCAAAAGGGCGACATTTAAATGGACAAAAAAAGTAAATAATTTGAAACCACAGTAATATGTACTTTTAACTATCTGATTGAAGGCCTGTCTTTTTAAGTCAACGAAGAGGTGTTTTATCTAAATCTTCTCAAATGGCTTCGGGTATAAATTAAAGTTGGTCACATATTTGTTAAAAAAAAGACGAACTGTGACAGTTTAACAATGGAGATAGTAAAAGGGGATAACAGCTTATCAGATTTAGCTTAAAAAATAGGAAATTTTATTGTATAATCTTTTCAATTATTTGTTTATAGATGACGTCTATTTAAATAATATTATGTAAAACTTATTCTTAAAAATTAACAAACAAACATTTTTTGATTTTTGAAGAATTTAGCGTAATTTATCTAACAAAATGTTATTTTTTTTTTCGATGAAATAGTTTCCTTGTTCAATACAACAACGATATCGTATATCCGCTTATGTCTAGGCGCATTCAAAATTTTACCTCGCAGAAAAATTAATGAAAATGTGCAGCACTTTCTAAAATCAAAATTTTCAAGTTGAGGGTTGATTTTCTTGCAATGTGTATGATTCAATATTGAGCTGTATTTTTATCTTTATTTAGCTCAAAAAATTATGTTTTTTGCGTACTTCATAGTTAAATAAGAATTGCATCATACATGTGCCCTGTTGTGGCAGTAAACTAATATCTGTTCAGATGGATTATCGACCCAGCATCCATTTGGAGTAATTTGTTAACATAAATTTTGTAAGCCTTACCTTTAAGTCAGATATTATTATTATTATTATTATTAATTTAAAAAGATTTATTAATGCCATTGCATACATACATTTTACGGTGCAGAGAAATAAGTCCACGGGAACTAAGTCCACTGAGGGACTAAGTTCTTACTTAAGGTTTGAAATAAGTCCACGGGAACTAAGTCCACTGAGGGACTCAGTGCTCCCTTAATGGGAACGAAATCCACTTTACTAAAGTGGTCTTTGTTAAGTTTTTGTTGCTGGAAATTCATTCCCACTTTATACTTTCGAGTGTGTTCTAATTTCCCATAAGAAAGTGGACTTAGTTCTCACTTAATGGGAACAAAGACTACTTTAGTAAAGTGGATTTCGTTCCCATCAAGTGAGAACTGAGTCCCTCAGTGGACTTAGTTCCCGTGGACTTATTTCCCACCTCAAATGAGAATTTAGTCCCTCAGTGGACTTAGTTCCCGTGGACTTATTTCCCTGCACCACATTTTACATTTAACAATTTAACATACATATCTTTAAAAGATGCCTCCCCATTGAAGTCCATAGATTCTTGTCTTTTGCTTCATTATACAATTTTTTGTTATATTCGTTTAAATCATACGTATTCCCATCTCTTCCTTGGTCTTCAGCAGGTTTTTCTTCTACCAGGTTTCCATTTCGTTGATACTTTTGTCGTTGATCTTGAATTCTCGAAATATGACCAGCGCAACCCTATTTCAACTGTTTCTCTCTGTTTACTGCATCGGTAACACATTTTTGTCTTCTTAGACTGCTTTTAAATGAAGCAATATTACCTTGCGATTTTTAAGCCCGTAGAAGAGAGGCGTGTGTGGTGGCGGGGGTACACAAAATTGCTAGGGTTGGAAAAATTGCAGAGTTATCGTTCTTTCTTCTTTGTGGTTTTCTTTATTTCTCAGATATGTTTCAATTCTATTTGGCACTCGGTGAGCGAACTTCGATTAACAAAGTAGAGTAAAGAGTGCGGAGAGATGTCTCCTTTTCAATATAACAAAGTTAACTTTGATTAAAAATCGCTGTGTTTAAGAGCATCCATGCAATCGAAAGGGAGCCAAAAGAGAAACAAAGATTAAAAATCGCTTTCGTGTAAAAGCAGTCTTATTTCATAATATTACTGCTTTTACACGAAAGCGATTTTTAATCTTAGTTTCTCTTTTGGAGTCATCTTCCGCCTTGTGTAACCCCGCCACCACACACGTCTCTCTCCGACGGGCTTAAAAATCGCAAGGTAATATTGCTTCGTTTAAAAGCAGACTATGGTAATCTTTGAGATAGTGCAATATTGAGCAGTTTGCGTTCTATTTTTGGGTGACAGATTCTTAATTTTTTTTTGTAGTCCGTATGTCACGATTGGCAATATAGTTGAATCAAGTATTAACTTTCAAGTTTGATTGCTTAAATATTAAATTGCTGTCTAATAATTATTTTATATTCCAATATTGTTTCCAACTATTTGAAATTCATCTATTTACTTCATTCTCTTCTTGATTGTTAAAAGATTTAATTTGTCCCAATAATATATTCTTCTAAATATCAATTTCTTCATTTTCTAAGTACATATATCGGAATTTTCACGTGGTTTGTTAAAGCTTTCGTTTTTGTCAAGTATATATTGAGGCCATGTCTTTTACCTTTAAATAACAAGATCATTGATCGTTGATTGGATGTGGCTGGGAGTATCCGAGATAAAGACGATTTCGTCAGCAAATCTTAAATTGTTTAGAGTTTGTCCGCATATTTTTATGTTTCCAATCTAGTTTTTGAAAGATTTCTTTTAAAACTGCTGAAAATAAAGGTGGTGGCATGGGGTCTCCTTTGCGCACTCCACGGTTGATTCGAAATTCGTGTTCTGATTTGACAGTTTTTATTCTTGCATTACTGTTTTTGCAAATATTGTTGAGAGTTGCAATGTAAGTTAGGTGAATATTATGTTTTTTCCAGAGCTTTTCATATGTTTTGATGTTCCACTGTATCGAATCTATGAATAGAAAGTAGATCGGTTTTTATACGTATTTTCGTAAAATTTTTGGATTAGTTGGTTTGTTGTTTCCAGGTGATCTGTTGTTGAGTACCGTTCTCTAAATCCTGTTTGCTTGCTTCGAGCATACACCCAATATATACGTTTGACTTTTTCACTTACACACTTGCACATTAAGGATTTGACATCCCTGTTCCAATCATATCTGTCCGAAAAATATTGGAAAAATTTCAGAGATATCGTACTTTGTGGTTTTCTTTATTTTTCGGGTATGTTTCATTTCTAGTTGGCGTTCGCTCAGCAAACTTCCATTAACAAAGTAGAGTAAAGAGAATAGAACAAAGTAAACTTTTATTTAAAATCGCGAAGAAATTACTCCTTTTTTCTTCCAGTTAAAAGGAGTTAATTCTTGGAATTCTTTTCTCTACTTAGTTTTGGGAAATTTACTGAGCGAACGCCAAATAGGAAATGAAACATACCCGAACTGCAATTTTACCAACCTCAGCAAATTCGTCTAGCCGCTCCACCACCTACGTTTCTCGCCAACGAACTTAAAAAACGCAAGCGTCATCATTTTGTTGATTCGTTAAAACGATGCAATATTCTCTTGCGATTTGTAAGCAAGAGACTTATGTGGTGGCGGAGACTGAGTTTGGTAAAATTGCAAAGTTATCGTTCTTTCTGGTTTTCTATATTACCAAGCCATTTTTTATTTTGTCTTTGGCGTTCGCTCAGTAAATTTTGTTAGACAAAGTAGAGTAAGGAGAGCGGAAAAATAACTCCTTTTTACTTGAACAAAATAAACTGTTTTTCCAACAGCATCTATACAACCGAAGGGAAAGGTTAACAAAAAAAGAAATATTAAAAATCGCTTTCGTGTAAAAGTAGTTAAATCAACATCGCTAATCAAAAATATGTTGAGTAAACATAGTAAACATTGAGCGACAATCAACTTTTGTTCACCCGAACTTAACTAAATTCAAATGAGTAGAAATCAGTACAGTTCTATTGACTTCAAAATAATTTTCAATTCAACTATCAGAATCGTTTTGTCTTTGTTCAGTTCATTATTCAAAGATGTTATTGCTTTTTTGTAAGTTGAATTTTTCCGAAGAGAAGAATGGCATCTTCCTTACTCTAAACAAAAAAAAAAAAAAAAAACAAAAATTGTTCTGAAATTATTTACAACACAATACCTACACTCATATGAGGTATTTCTATTTGGATATGCATCTTTACCCTAATAAATTTCAACTGATTCAATAATTTAATACAGTTGATTGGGTGTATAGAACATCTAGGTTTAGATGGTATTTGGTATTTATTGTAAAGTGTTTGTATTGCTATAGACCTGATAAAGAATATTCCTTAAGGAAACAATGTGATTTGAAGCGATATAACACAGCTTAACAAAACATTATACACTTTCGCATGCTATAGACTTCATATACCTATGTGTGTAAAGTATCGACATCATAACGCACCATATTTACCACATTTAAATTAGCCCCACCAAGCCTTTATCTTGAAACAACTAGGTATAGTACTTCAATCCTTTGTATTTTAACATAGTTCCCACCGATATGACGATAACATTCAAACTCAAGAGCCTAATAGCAACAACGCATAGGTATAATGCTTTCAATTTACCTTGCCAATTAAGAAAACCCCAATAGAAGAGCGCACTAAATATCATCTTCTTCATTTGCGGTATTTGCATCATTAGCCGCATCCATATGCCACCGCGTTAAAGCTTCCAACGTCTTCCTTTAACTATTACAGCACACGGACAAACATCAAAGTACAAGCAGTACCCCAAAGAGGACTCTCCTGCAATTATTATAAAGCTACTACTTGGCTTGGCTTATTCCCTCCTGTGATGATGCTAACAAGCATCGACTAGCTATATAGGTAGCTGTTTTCATTTTGTATCTCAAATTTTCAATGGATAAACGTTTGTCTTAGCTTGTATATCTTAACACACTAACAACGGCGGCGGCGGGGCCAAAAGTCAGACACTAAAGTTCCCAATTGCGGCAGCATTCCGAGAGCCGTTTTACGTGACGAATTTAACGAATTTACATCGCGTATATAGTTTCGCTCATTTTGTCCCACACTGAACGCTGCCACCTTGCCAATATAGCTGTCAAATATGGTCGTGGGATTTAAAGAAAAGTTTTGATTTTATAGTTTATGAATAACGGTTATTTGGAGAATTATTTATGGTTAACACCTTATTCTAATGTTCGTTGGTTGTTTTTTTTTTTTTTTATTTTTAAATATGGAAGATTTGGTCTCAAAACATATTCTGGATCGCCTTGGAAAATAGCTGTTAATTATTATGCACCAATTAGATATTCAAAGCAAACAAAAATGTCCACTTCTAGAACAGATATAATCATAAACTCTATTCACTTTTTATGGTTTTCAAGAATGAATAAAAAATTAAACTGGATAAGATAAAGATATGCTTTTTAAGCCTTGGTTGCTATTTTTGTGTTTCCTATAGGTACATGCTTTAAAATTATATACACTGAAAGAAATCAACAATGTTAATTGTTGTTATATTGTGAGCAGATTTATGTGACTTGCTAAATGTATATGCAAATAGTTGCTTTTAAAATATTATATCTAATGATCCATGTTTCGGAGAATAGATGTAACCAACCTAATTAGCCAAAGATGTCTTCTTCTTCCATCGAATGTTGTGCTTAGAGCTTAGTTTAAATTGAATGAATTTATGCAATGTTTTCACCGGACAAAAAAAAATTAGGAAGTATCGAGATTTAACTTTGACATCATTTTAAAATGCAAATGCATCAAGTGAGATTGAGACAGCAAACAAAAAAAAAAAAAAACATTTTCCAGCGAATGTTTTCAGAGCAATATACATATATTTACATACGTATAAGGTTAAGTTAGAATGCTTTTACATGAAAACGATTTTTAATCTCTGTTTTTTTTTGTCTGCCTTTCGATTGCAAGCATGCTTTTAAACACAGCGATTTTTAAGAAAAGTTTTGTCACCAAAAGGAGTCATCGCTCTGCAATCTTTACTTTACCTAAGTACTTAAGCGAAGTTAACTACGCGAATGACAATACCAAATGGAAAAGGAAACATAACCAAACAATACGGAAAACCACAAAAAACGTTTTTCTATTTAGTTTCAGAGCAGAGCCTGAGTTGTCAAATAATAAATTGTATTTCATTTTTAGTTTAGAGTGTACAGAGATTTGAATATGTTTCTCTTTTTTTTTTTTTTTTTTTTTTTATAATCAACTCACGCTCAAGGGAATATGATTACCCTTTTAAATGTTTTAACACAGCGTGGGCGTGAAGTTACGGAAGAGAAAGAAGGATAGGAAAGATGTGTGGCACGATGTTCTGAGACTGAAGGTTGTTGTCTCAGATATTTAGATATTTTATCTCCAGGGATGGCGGCTGAACTAAAGCGGAGAATTGCCGTGTCTTATTTCTATGTCCCTTATAATTCGCATTATTTAATTCGTTTTTCATCCTTGTTGGGCATACTAGTTTAACTCAATCACATGTTGTTAGTGTTATGCCTAAACAACATGTAATGAGTAGACCAGCAACCCATTGATGACAATTTTAAGAAGGTTTATAATGGAATTAAAGACGACATAGACGACGCACAGTGTGGAAAATGACAAATCTAGCGGAACTTAATTAATTTTTTTTTGCTTCAAATATATAATTAAAGTTAGCAATACGATTCATAGAAAACCGGTTTTTAATATGGCGTTAAAATTTTTAATCATCCATATATTATCAAAGAGGTACCTCGCTGAAAGTGAAGCCTTTGTTTATATTCGAAAAAATCACTGAGTATTTCTTTGATCTTGCAATTAAACGTGTGTCTCAGTGATAAAAGTTATAAAGTATCAAAGTTTGGAAATTTATTTTTTAGAGTCCTGAGCATCTTGCAAGGTAAGAATTAATGCATAACTTAAAATGTAAGCAAGTCATTTTGAAAACACAATTTGAGAAGTCTTAATTTGAACTTTTTTTTTTTTAAGTTGAGTTTTAAAAATGTATCCTCGTGTATCTTTCGTGAAATAATTTTGTTTATAACTGTTAATTCACTATCTATCAAATTGTGTGAAATTTGGCTTTGAATATTTGCGGCACTCATACATTTTAATTTAATTTTCAATGATATGTACAGTATGAAAAATCGTAAAATTTTTGAAATTTGGCATCATAATAGAATGCGGAATGGAAATAACGTCATTTATAACTATATAATAGAAAAACACAATGTTGAGGTGGAAGATCAAAGCCTTAGAAGTCTAAAAATTTTTGTTTAAGCAAAAAAATAGACATATAAAATGGAAGAGTAGCTACCGAAGGCTTCCAAGATTTCTAGATGCAAATGAAACATGGCTTGAAAAGTAATTATCCCTTTCAGATAAATTGAATAAGTTGCTAGGATCTAAAAGGTCGACGAATCCTAGACGCCTAGACCGCGCAGTATAGGACGACCAGCGAAAGATTTTATTGGATTCAGAAATGTCCTTTTCAAGTTCCAATGTATCTGATGACAGTAATAATGACAATGATGATGACGATGCTGTAGACGAAATATAAATTATTAAACAAATAAATACATAATGATATAATTCTCATATAAAACTACAAAAATATTTTAAAGATGTAAAGTTTTTAAGCTTAGATAAAAGATGTCATATCCAAAACTAATCAAAAATTTATTCATATATATTTAGAATGGACGTTTATCTTGGAAGTCTAGGCTGTTTATATAATATATATGTTTGTATATATAATTGTCTTTAGTTTAAAGCATGAGAACAAATTAGAAGGACAAACTGCGCGTACAGCTAATTTAATATTATAATGAATAAAGAGTAGTTAAATTTAACAGTTTGGTCCTAAAAACGATGTTTTATATTTTTGGGACAAAAATAAATTAAAAAAGCGGATATTTTGTAAAAATTTCACGAAATTATAATAAAATATTCATTTTATGTTTTAAATAAGGTAACTAGATCTTTTATTATTAATTATTATTAATGTTTATAGTTATATTAAGTTTTCAAATGTCCCACTACAGTGCAAAAACAGGTATGTTTTTAGAGCTCGTTTTTTTTTTAAATTGACAAACTATAAAAATAATTGATGTTTTCAATTATTTTGTAGTTTTTTTATAATGAATACTACACAAAAAAATATCAAAAAGTTTGTTTTTTCGTGCATGTTATTCAATTTTGAAAATGGACCTACCTTAGTAAAAAAAATGGGTACTTTCAAAGCTCGGTTAAAAGAAATATGATTTATGAATATACATATTTACTGTTAAATTTCATTTCTTAGTAATTTATTATTAATCCTGCAAAAAGAAAATGACGAAAAAAAATAAAATATAAACGCCATTAATTTAATTCCGCTAGATTAGCGAAATCACACACTGTGCGACGGCAGGGATCGAACCTGTGATACTGAGGTTGACAGGCGAGCACACAACCATCGCGCCACGGCCACCCCCATGTTGTGATCATGTTCTGAGCGTGTTCAGAGTGCGCTCTGTGAGCTCAGACAAAATTAACATTTGACAGATAAAAAAAAAAAAATGCAAAGTGTTCAGGTCAGGTGTGTTTGAAAAACAACTCAGAGCGCTAGCTCTTCAATTTCACCAACCACAGCGATTTCTTCAACCTCCGCCACCACAAACGTGTCTTACTAACGGGTTTACAAATCAAAAGGCGATATTGCATTATTTGAAAGCAGACTAAGAATTTTTGACAGCGTTTTATGAAGTGGAAACTTTGTATATATATTTGAATAGTACTCTCATGGAACACGATTTTAAGTTAACTTATTGTGCCGCAAAATCGTAAGTGTGGCTATGTTAAGCAGTACAGAGTTGACGTGGAAGGAGAAAATATAAGCAAAAAAAGAGATGAGGTAGAGATATATTTATTCTGACAACAATAAAGAGGGTAAGGGAGAAAGTCTTATCTGCGTTTCTTTTTGCTGTCAGAATCAATTGTAGGTAGGTATATACAGTTTTATATGCCATGAGCGAGATGAATACAAGCAAATAGTATTGAGAGTGTATGAGAGTTTTTGTGAATTTTGTTTCATTGCTCATGCAATATGGTTTGTTTAAATTCTGATACGATTAATTACCGAGGTTGCCATTTTATGGACTTTGTAATAAGATCTAGAGGAATTTGAACTTAATAAACTCAAATGGTTTTATTTCGTTTTTGAAAACTAAATAATTTCAAATTGGCTTTATTTCGTTATGGTAACCAAAATAATTTTATAATAATAATTTTATAATAATTATATGCAGTGGGTAGTTAGATAATGGCAATTGTATTTTTTTTGTAATTAATATAGATATGTACATACACAGCTAAAAAACTATTTCTTTAAGAAAATCTTATAGGTACGGACCTATATTTTTATTAAAGAAAATAGCTTTTGTATAGTATTTAGGTACATACCCATAGAAAATTGTATGAAATTAAAATAATAATTTTTATTAGGTACAAAAACGAAAAATTATTGTTGTGCGTTGATAGGTATTTATATAATTAAATATATAAAAAAATCAGATACCTTTTTTGGAAAAAATATTTTTTATGCATTTACATATTGCTTATAAGCAATTTTTGAAAAATTAAAAAAAAAGGAATTTGGTGTCAATTTTAAGAAATTATTGATGCACCCCACATGAAAATTTTTAAAATAAAAATAAAGATTCTAGGAAATATTTTCAAAAATTAATCGCTCAAACATTTTCAAGACATTGATTTTTCAAAAACAATGTTTTTAGATAAAAACATATTTTTTCGTGTTCTCTATCATCGTAAAGTCAAATTTGATCAAAATCTCGAGTTAAATTTTTTGCACATGCAAAACTTGCAATTACATAATTTTGTAAGTGAAAATAACACTAGTTTACAAATTTTCGGTTTTTGGCGAGTACCTCAACAAAAAAGTAGTTTTTAGACTAATTTTGGCTCTCTGAACACGAAAATGGCAATCATTTATTTTTCCAAAGAAGCGTTTTCGAGATATGACCAAAAAACGTGTTTTTCTGCTCCTTTTCCATGTATAAGCCTAATTCTCAAAAACGGTCGAACTAATTAACATATACTTTATAGTTTTGAATAGATATTTTATTTGTCTTTCCAACAGTATACGACTTGTGTAAATCGGCCCAACAATCATCAAGAAAAAGCCGTTCAAAGTTTCAAAAAACACAATTTTTCGCCGTTTTTTGAAAATCTCTTGTTTTAAGTCATTCCGTAAGGATAGAAAAAAAAATATTTTAAATATTTTTAAGATCTCAGGTGGAAGATATTGTTTTTACAAAGCTAAAACGCATAAGATCAATGAAATCGGATAATAAATGTGGAAGTTATAAAACATAACGTGAAGGCAGATCATTTCAGCTTTTTTTCATAATTTTTATTGAAAATATGAATAAGTATTGTTTACACTTCTTCTTTTATGTGGCGTTGAATCTTTTCCATGATAGCAAGATCCTGGTGGAATCTTTCACCTTGTTCATCGCTTTCAGCTCCTAAATTCGAGGGAGAAGTTTCCAAATGGCTGTGCAGGAAGTGCATTTTCAAAGACATGCGAGCACCTAAAAGGAATACAAATATTTAAATTTTAGTTGTCAATAGAATTCATTGTTTTTGAAACACTAATCTGCTAAATACTCACCAATAGCATGAAATGTAATCATCATTTTTTCGATCAATTGACGATAGTTTGGACTTCTGTAGTTTCCCAAAAATCCATTAACTACGTCTTGAAAAGCATTCCATGTTCTTTTCTCGTTTTTTTTAGACAATTAAAAAATCCGGTGTCACTAAACAATTTTTTTTATCTGTGGACCAACGAATATACCCGCATTAATTTTTTCGGTCGACAGCTTGGGAAACTTTGTTTTCAAATATGTTAATCCTTTGTTTTCGGGATCTTTTGCTAAGGCTTTTACAAAATTTTTCATAATGCCGAGTTTTATGTGCAATGATGGAAGTATTACATTTTGTTTTTCAACAAGTGCTTTTTCAGCAACGTTGCTCTTTCCTACTACATGATTTTCACGAAGTGGCCAATTTCGTTGGATGAAATGCTTTTCATCTGCTCTGCTATCCCAAAAACACAGAAAACAGCAGTATTTTGTGTAGCCACCCTGCAGGCCAGTAAGTAAAGCCACGACTTTTAAATCACAGCAGATTTTCCAGTTATAGGAATTGTATTTCACAAGTTGAAGAAGTTTTTCCATGGTCTTGTAGTCCTCTTTTACATTTGTGGAGTGACCAATCGGGATTGATGGTTTCGTGTTCCCTTTATGAAGTAAAACAGCCTTCACGCTATACTTGCTACCGTCGATAAAAAATCCTAAGCTTCGTGGTGTTCTCCAAATTCAGCAAATAATCCTGTCACATCATTGCAATAACAAAAGTCACCCGTTTTTGAATAATACCTTTCAAATTTCTTATTCCGATTTCTGTAATAAGTGACTTTTGTGTCTGCTTCCAAGCAGTTAAATTCCCGCAATCTCGAAGCGAGCAACTCAGACTTCTCTTAAGATAAGTTGAGATCACGGCATAAATCATTGAGTTGGAATTGATTAAATAGCTTTAGTTTTGGACTTTCAATTTCCAAACTGCTGATGATACTGGAACTCAAATCTGATACTTCTCCGGCTGTTATTTTTGTTCCTGGTGGTTCTTGTTTTGGATACTGAGAAGAATATGGCGCTGCCTTTGTTACTGATTGTACTTCGGGATAGAAAGCTTTCCGAAATTTCCCTCCTTGTATTTTAGTTAAGCAGAAGTAACAGTCAGTCACATGATCAATTGGGTTTCTCCATTCAACTGGCTTTCCAAACGATAAATACTTCCTATTTCCGTTTCCAAATGCAATTAACCTCACAAAGCACGTAGCACAGGTTGACAATATAGCGTTACTTTACTATAAAGCACTACAGTAAATGCTCTGAATTTGTATATTTTTTCAAACAATTCTTAAACAGGTAGATAAAACTAAAAAACATATTTTTTTTGAAAAAAACTGAAATGGTCTTCCTTCACGTAATGTTTCATAACTTCCACATTTATTATTCGATTTCATTGATCGTATGCGTTTTAGCTTTGTAAAAACAATATCTTTCATCTGAGATCTTAAAACTATTTGAAATATTTTTTTTTCTATCCTTACGGAATGACTTAAAACAAGCGATTTTCAAAAAACGGCGAAAAATTGTGTTTTTTGAAACTTTGAACGGCTTTTTCTTGATGACTGTTGGGCCGATTTATACAAGTCGTATACTGTTGGAAAGAAAAACAAAATATCTGTTCAAAACTATAAAGTATATGTTAATTAGTTTGACAGTTTTTGAGAATTTGGCTTATACATGGAAAAAGAGCAGAAAAACACGTTTTTTGGTCATATCTCGAAAACGCTTCTTTGGAAAAATAAATGATTGCCGTTTTCGTGTTCAGAGAGCCAAAATTAGTCTAGAAAATACTTTTTGTTGAGGTACTTTTTTTGTGTAAACTAGTGTAATATAAAAAAAATTTGGTACGCCAACCTTCAGTTTTTATTATTGTACGAATGAAATTAAGTTTCGAAATAAAATATTGAGCCGTTTTTGAGATATCGAATTTTCCAAGAAAAAAAAAACAATTTTTTTTCCAAAAATAAAAAAAAAAATTTTTTCAAAGCTTTGAGATGCAATGTTTTTTAAACTTATTGGAAGCATCTCTATAAAAAATCCCTATTTCAATAATGAGAAAATTGTCAAATGTCAAAATTTGAAAAAATGATATCGAAAAAAGAATTTTTATCTTTAAACGCGATTTGCGGCTAAACGGAGCCTCGTAGACCCCTCAAAGTTGACATTTTCAAACGTGATTTCTGGCCAAATTATTTATCCTACAGAATTAAAAATTACATATTCGTGATCTAGGGAGTGCCTTTCAATCCACGTATGAAACGAAAAACGCGAAAACGCTTAAAACGTATTTTAAGCGTGGAACAAAAAAATATTGTTTTTAAGTTAAATCTCCTCAAATCGTGCGCTAGCTTTAAGTTTTATTACTGTACAAATGGAAATTAAAATTTTCAAAAAAGTATGAACATTTTTTGGAAAAAGGAAAATTTGTATACGCGTGAAAATATTTTTTTTTTCGTAAGTTACTTGGTATTTTTTCAAAAAAGGGTTTTCGAAAATCGTATTTTTCTCGAAAACTGTTCCGAGGCTGAAATTTGTTTCTTTTTATTAATTTTTGTATAGAAAAGCTTATATTTTTAAGAAAACAACACGAATTATAATTTTTGTTCATGGAAGATAGTTTTGAGGAAATATTGAGTTTTCAAAAAAAAAAAATTTTAAAGTTTTCTTAAAAATCCAAAAAATATTTTTTTGGAAAATTTGAATACACAATAATATTCAAACTATTAGGGACCTTTAGCAAAAAAAATGATCAAAATTCGTCGTACAGTTTTTGAGAAAATCGAAAACAAAAAAATGGTCCCAAGGGGGGTACCAAAAATAACAATTTTTTGTAAAATTTTTTTCAACCATTACCTAGCTCATTGTATATACAATGCCTAGCTTTAACTAAATGATTTTGATTTTTTTTAAATCTGTGGGACAGTTTTTGAGAAAAAAAAATATTTATGAAATTTCGAAAAAAATTCCAAAGAAAAAAACATCTACCAAGTTTGAAGAAAATCGGCCGAGCCGTTTAGCTGTAGTCGAACTCAAATGTTTAATAAAGTGGTTTTTTGAACATAATAGTTCTTCATAACTTAAAAACTAAAAGAGATACCTAGAAAGAAATGGAGTATGCCATTCGAAAGAGCATGTTTGATTTATAAAAACTGCATTTCTAACTAAATTTCGCCAAAAATGCTCTTGAACAAGATAATAACTCAGACGACAATATGCACAGAAATAATTTTCTTCTATCCCAAAAAATACGTAATCGCCAAAAAAGTATTGAAAGTATTGACCTTGAAAATATTTGCCTACAGAAAATAACAACTACCAAATCCCCACACACACCTACATTCTACTCCAATGTATGTACATAGTATGTGCCTTTGTTCTCCTACTTTATATAGAGTATTCCTATTGCTGTCACTGTCATAATATTAAATGCCTATCTGTTAAAACTCTGCCATAGGCATCTCTGCTAATTTAGTAATTATGGTGCCGCTTGGTTCGCCTAGTCGCGTTCCTATTCATGATAGTACTATTCAAATATATATACAATGGTGGAAATAAGACATACAATTAATCGATTTTCCAGTGAATGCCTTCAGAGCAAATTAAATATAATGTAGTTCGATTTAGGCTAGCCGCGCACTGGCAACTGTGATCGAAATCAAATAGTTTAATCACCAGTTGATAGAGTACCACACACTGGCAACTGTTTACTCACGCTCACGCTTTTTTCTCTCTTGCGCTTATAGAAAACAGCTCAACTGTTGCGAATTTATTTTAGACAATTGCTTAGTGTCAAAACACAAACTTTTTAGTTGCTCGAATCGAGTTGTTTTAAGGGCGCGGTGTCCCATATAAGCCCATATGTTTTATTTTAGCAACTTAACAGTTGCGAAACTAAAAATTGAATGTGCGCGCCTGGCCTTATAGAACTATTGGTCCTCTGAAGATTGATTTCAAATAAACTCGTTTAGTGATATAAATTTAAATGGTAAATTTCCAAAACTTGAAAAAAAAATTTAAGAATAAATCTAATTAAAGCAATGTGAAATGAACGGTGTATTAACCTCTTCCCTCTTCTCAGCTGGTAAAAACTTGTAATGCGCACTGAAAGATTCCCTATTTCTGTGAATAACGTGAAATAAATTGATTTCATCAATTTTGAGCTGAAGCACTTGCGATAACGATATTTTCGTTAGTTGGTTCTCTCATCTGCACAGAAAAATTCAATAATGATTACTTTGACTTGAATTTATCCATCTAACCCATGCAGATTGCAGTGCTAAGCACTCATAAAGTCGTCAAAACTGATAAAGAATTTCGATAATGACAATTTTTTTAACGATGCTCTTTCGTGAACTTCACCTTGATAAAAAAAAAGTTGACAGATCAGAAGAATAGTTAATACGACAATTGAGTATTCCCAGATTCCAAGTAGTATTGGAAGTATATATGTAACAGATACTCTAGAGACCATTATGTCTATTTGAATTGGTAGAACAAATACATAAACAGAGAAGCTTTCCTCCCAAAAGTTAAAATTAGTATGCTGCTGATGCGAAACGAAAAGTCTTCAAGAAAAAGAAGTCATGCACAAAACATTAGCCGTGTTTTATTATTTACTGATCTGGATCGGATCATTTTGTAACACGTAATACAAAAACAATACGGAATCCTGTTCTCTATCTGGATCTATTTCCAAGATACAAAGATTAGTTCTTATTCTGGTGGGTAGAGAGCGTTTTACGGTAAGGTAGTGTAAACTTCAGTAGCCGTGTTTTGCAAATCCATATAGAATTGTAGAAAAAAACGACATCCAGACTGAGGAACTTTTTTCCGAAAAGTTGGAAGCACTGTGCACGCTATGGCATTTGACAGTTGTATCGAGACTAGCATCAACCAGTATCCAAAAACGTCACTTTTGACTTCTCTGAACAAATTATCGATAACATACAGATAATATCATTTTGGCATTACCGTTTTTATCACGAAAAATTATCTGGAATTAGCTAAGTCCGTATAGAATTAAGTAGTTGTTGTATTCACATGTAAAGCGCTTAGTACCAATGTCGTTTTTTTTATAATTCGTTATCGACTTGCAAAAAACACGCATAGTGTAAGGAAAAAAGACAAGAAACAATTGAAAATTAACAAAAAAAGAAATGTACATATAACATTAAGTGCGTTTTATTATTCACAAATCTATCTGGATCCGGATCTGGATCTTCGCTTGAAAATAAAACGATACGGATCTTAGTGACAGCAGTGTTATAAGCCCATCTCTTTTTATCATTGGGTTTGTAAATTTTAAGAGACAGCTCTTTCCTTTACACTGTAGTTTACACTACCTTACCATAAAAGGCCATCTACTCGCCAGTGTAATAACTAATTTTTGGATCTTTGAAATAGATCCCGATAGAAAACAGGATCCCAAATTGTTTTTGTAATACATGTTAAAACTTAATCCAGATCCGGATCCAGATAGATTTGTGAATAATAAAACGCACCTATTGTTGTCACTATGATCCGTATTGTTATACATATTTTCAAGTGATGAAATATATGGATCTCCTTGTCTAACTGCAATACCTATGCTCGTCGAAAACGAGCGAAATTGATGTTTTTAGCAGTATTTAGAGAAGTCTCCACTCTATTTTTGCACACGTGGTTGACTTCTTGTTAGTTTTCACTTTCATTTTCATTTCCGCCATCATTGAAATTAATCGAGAAAAATTCCGGAAATTTCAGAGACGTGAACTGGTTAAATAGAAAAGATCACTTGTCAAAGATTTTATCACTTCTTTTAACTTTTTAAAAGTACTGTTGAAAGTATTCTTTTTAAGGTTCAATAGAGCTGTCAGCTGTCAGCTGTCACTCTTACTAGCTCGCTTTTGAAAAAAAAAATTGTGCAAAAAATTGTGGAACGTTTTCATTTTACTTCCACAGGAACCGAGCAAGAGGTTTAAATTGAAATATTTAGCATGTTTTGCATTTAATATATTCTACGATGTAGCATAATTCTTAAAGATTTCTGTTTGATATTACATAATATCGCATTAAGATGAAAAACTGAGTTAAGCTGATGAGCTTCTAGTGAAGTGAAAATTGGAAATGCTTTACAAAATCTCCGTTAAATTACATATTTTCAATTTGTTATAACATAATTAATCTGTCACAGAAAAATCATTTGAGGAGCTACCAAACAAAAGCGGATTTTTTTATTAAAACTGCTTCATAGGTATATAAAATTTACTTTTTAATTAATTACAAAATTTTATCGTATGTTTGTACGTCTTCTAACAAGAAAAGTTAAATGGATAGGTCAGATTTTGTTCGCCGGCTCTTCAATTTATAGTCGTACTGAATAAAGAAAATTCTTCAGATCTAAGAAATGTAGTAGTAGAACTGACTTAATAGCATCGTCAGCAAATTAAAAAGATTTTTTTGTTAACAAAAACTAGTGATAATTATTTATTACTTTTTGTTCAGTGTAGCTGATACTGACAAACATCTTTCCGTCTGCAGGGGGATGATGATGCTTATTCTTGCGTTTTTCGATTGCAGATTTATTGAAATTGGTTTTCTTGTTTGCAACATATAAGCACACATAAGCTCTCAGGGACCCATTAAGATGGTCAAAAGAAACAGAACTTGTTTTGATTATTTTATTTTTATGTCGTCTTCTTCATCTAATAATAAAAGTATAGTTATATCCGTTTTCGATATGCGCATCGTAAATCGTTTAATTTATTATAGTCAATGTGAAAAATCACGCGAATTTTATTCTTTTTTTTAGTTGTTGTGTTGTTGGTCCATTCCAAGCTCACAGACCAACTTTGTACATCCATACCTATGTAAGATACAACATAGCTGATGGTGCTTTGGCGGGACATCTATCTTAATTGTGCAAGAGACAGTTTAATTACTTGATATCTATTGATCTTAGCGTGCATCGCAAGCAGTGATCAGTGAAGTTTAGTTGCAATTGCAGTATCTTTTGTATTTAATTTGCATTATTTATAATTAAATGTTTTTTATGTTAACTGCCTCTAATGGGGTTTGACATATAAATAAAAAATTTATTTATATAGGTATAAAACTAAATCATTAAATGGCGCTTATGGTTATGAGCTGGGTTAAATATAGTTAGTGTTTAATGTTTTAAATTAATTAGTGATTCCGAACAAATTGAATTTTTAATACATAATTTGTTTGCTTTTTTTTTTTGCTAAGGACTTCCTGCTAGCATGTTTCTAAGGTGTCGGAGTTAATTACGAAAAAAATTACAAACATCAAATGTCAACCGCTTTCAAATAGAAAGATGACAAATGAAGAAAATTTCATTGAAATGTTCATGACAAAGATCTTTTCCTTGAGGAAAGAAGATACAGAGAGCTATTATAGATTTTTTTTTAATCTGTATGCTTCGGGAGCTGTCAAAGTAATTGTCAAAATGTTCTTTTGGTTTGCATTTCTTCCAGACGATCTTCGACAACGCCATGAGTTCTCTAATTGGGCGCTTGAAATATTGGCCGGAGATCCATCTTTTTTCTTAGGGAGTATGTCAAAATTGACGTTATCGGAGCGGACACAATCCACAAGTGTTCGACCAAGCATCAATTCATCAATAAAGATTGACAGTTTGGTACGTTACGGGATGGAGATATTATCGGATCTTATTTCTTTAGAAAGAGGATGGAGGCAGCGTTACCGTTTACTGCCTTTCTGTACCAAAGCTCGATTTAATCGACATATCCGAGCTGTGGTTCCAGAAGATGGCGCTAAATGCCACACAACCGATGCAACGTTCGAAGTTGTGAACAGGAAATTTGCCAACTGGGCTACCTTACGGAGAGCTTTCATAGATTGGCCGCCCCGATCTTCCGACTTGACACTTCTCGAATATTTTCTATGGAGTAATGTCAAGTCCTTAGTGTACGGTAAAAAGCCAATCATTTTGGACGAGCTCGAGGCTAACACATCTGAGATGTTATTTCCGGTATTATATCAATAATTCAAGCGACCGCTTAAAGCATTGCTAACGAACACAAGGTGTCTTTTTGTCATGAATGTAGCTTCAAAATGAAGCCAAATGTATTTTGTACCTCACACCGTTACTGTTTTAAATAAATTTGAATCTATATTGTTATCTGGTCAGGGTCACCCTTTGTTAATGTACACCAATAACCATGGATATCCTGAAAGTCATAAGGGCAACATTTTGAATTCAGAATTATTTTTATTCAAACCCCATAATTAATACTCCGCTGCATAAAAGAACAGAGGTGTGCTTAAAGTTCTCAATTTGGTATATCAATATAATTTTCTTGCAGTATTTTTCACCGTTTATGATCTAATTTGATTTCAGGATATAATATAATATAATATAATAACAATACGAGTACAATAGCTTGTAGTACCCCTTGGCGTTATGGTTAGTGTATTGAAGACTAACGCTGGAGATCTGGTTCAGTTCCCAGCCGAAAAACTATTTTTGTTTTTCAGACTATTGCCTTTTAGAAAGAAATGAAAAATCTTCCAAAAACATCTCTTTGTCATGAAAAAGTGCTTCTTATTTAAGCCGTTTGGACTTGGCTAAAAACATTCACACAGGATTAATTGGTTGAGATTTGTAAGTCACTAGGCCCTGGCTTTCCACTAGGTGCCTTGTCTCAAATCATAAAAAATAAGGGCTTAAGCTGGGCATTTTAAGTTTTAAGCCCTAATAGTATTTTTTTAAAGATTTACAACTACCTTCCTTATTTATTAGTTTGAACGAAAATATTTGTCCTAAATTTGGACTTGATTTCAGACTTTCTATAGTCTTGGTTTTTCCGTGTAGTTCTGGCCATTGCTCGTATAAAGATCCTATAGACATTTCAATCTTAATTATCATCAATCCATTTGAAAAGGATCATTTATTATACCACATAAAATTTTGACATTATATTTGCCCTTAACCAGCTCCCAATTAGCATTTGAAACCTGCCATTTTGCCATCAGATAAATCAAACTAAATTTGCCACACTTAAAAAAGCCAATTTAACTTTATATCATGTGACTTTAATGATAGTTATCCGTCAGTTTTGACAAATCTAAAGGTACATTGTTTTTTTTTTTGTGCGGCAGTGATTCTGTCTATATGTTACAAAATCCTTAATAAAAAATAAAAAAATGTATGGTGGCTCCGTAACCTTATAAAACAATCATCCACCTACAACTATTTCATTTCAAGACCTCTACTAAGACTATCCCAACCACATAATCAATTCACTGTGGATCGAATGTCTTAATTAGATAGCCTTGCATCTTGTCTCGTCTGTATATCTATCTACTGTGCATCATAACTACAGCCTCTACTATCATCATTGAGGTCTTCGAGCAAATTAGGCGAATAATCGAAATAAATTGCTTTTTTGTGCGAAGGTATCAATTGGGAACTCTGCTAGGTTTTGCTATAGGCTTTGTGCGCTCGCAAGTTACCGGTGTTGATGAATCAACAAACAAGACAACATGTGGAGATTCCCTCAGCATGTTAACTTTTCTGCTAACGTGTCTTGTTTCTTGGACTTTTAAGCTTCGTGCTATTGTTTGAAGTTTTGTTTTTATTCTTTTTTTTTTTGCTGAGGTTCCTAATGGTTAAAGAAAAATAATTTTGTCTGTCTCGAGAAAAGACATGGCTTCACCCAATAGACTTAGAGACCTACTAAAAATGTTTATACCTTATACCTTCTACCTATACCTACCTATACTTCCCTCCATATGGATGATGGTTCTTCTATGGTTTTTTTTATGTTCGTTTATTTAATTTTATTTTTATAGCTTTACTATTGCATAATAAAGCAAATCGGCTAAATTTAAAACACACACAGGCTTACATTGAGGTCTTAAGGAAAAGCGGGACAGTGTTGTTTCGCATGCGCTTATAATGCTGCCAGATCATGTTGCATGTGGTTAAAGGTTTAATCTTGGGAGTCGTTGGCTAGCTGGCCTAGTCTCCTGTGTTCCTTGTTTAAAGCTAAGTAGACAAGGCTGGGCCCTATGAAACTTTAAATCAGGCGCTATAGTTCGTGTAGATTCAAAGAAGTTAAAGACCATTTAAGAAGTAAATTAAAGAGCAATAGCACTACTTACAGGGGCAAAATTAGATTTTTACTAATTAAAAGTTAGTTGCTTGGGCGCCACTTAAGAAATGAAATCATTTATTTTATTGTATTAGAGGCTATTTTTGGTGAATTCAATTTATTCGAAAGTGAAAGAGGGGAAAAAATAGGAATTCCATGGACCTATAAGAGCGAAATTAGTATATTAATAATGCAAAGTATTATTGCCTGGGCGCCATTTTCAAACAAAAATATTTATTTTATTTTATTCGAAGTTATCTTTGATAAATTAAGATCATTGAAGAGGAACTATAAGAATTCTTCGATATTAAAGAGAAAAATCGGAGATCTAATAGTTACCAATTAAGTATGTTACTTGGGCGCCATTTAAGAAAAAAATATTTATTTATTTTATTATATAAAAAGTTATATGCAGATACATCTTAATAATTCGGAAGCTTATTTTAACAAAGCAAACAAAATATGTTTATTTATTGAAGAGACTTGTTTTTGTCTCCCTTACTTTTGAATAACAATAAACAAGATTGTCTTTTTTACCTATAGGGCCCAAGAACTCTACAGCGCCTATGGCAATAGAGAAGACATTCCGTGTTTAGAGGTTTCGTCCGTCTTTCTGTCCAACGATCGTTACTTGACAATCAATGTTAAAAAGGAAACAAGATGAGCGCGTGTTTAACTCATTTCTATGACCGAAGCCGCATAGAGGCACAGGTATGCCATCTCTAGCACTCTTAGAGGTGTGCAACTAAATAAACTATAAGCAACGGAATGAGATTCTCTTACATAATCAAGACTCCCCATCATTACACACCTTTATAAATTATTTGTTTCAAAATTATTACCTCGCAGGAGACGAGGTAGGAGATAGCAAAATAGTAAGCCATTTTTTTTATCATTTGTAATATAACTTCACAAATATTAACGGTTTTCTTCTTGTACCTTGTGTGGTGCAATATGCATTGAGTGCAAATGAACGTTTTGTTCGTCAAATTCTATGTTTATTTTTGAGGAGGTTAGTTGAACATAGGCCCAACAGGTAGGTACAAACATTAGTTATAAAAGTGTTGTATATCTTAATGGATACGCACGCGTTGCTCATGTGTCATGTTATGCGCGGACAGTGTATAGAGACGTTATAAAGAAATATAGAAATATGAATTATGAACATGTTAGAAGGCTTGTGTGTTTATCTATGATTAAGTGAATAATTTGAGGTTTTTTGGTGTTACAGAGTTCGTTGGCCATCATGACACATGTCTGCCATGCAAACGCCATGCATCAACATGTTTCTTTGAATTGTAGTCTCTTGAAGATTAATCTAGGAAACCAGCATGGAATTAATGACCTAAATTTGACATCTTATTTAACTGCCGTAGCTTATCTTAATATAATTTAAGTTATGGGCTTAGACGTGTATGCTTACATGCTGATAGCTTTATCATCATACAGAAAAAAAAAATGATTTTACCAACATACTCTTGCACCACCCAGTGTGAAGAAGTAGCAATAATAATAAAATTGACGAAATTTACAAGCGAAGCGCTGGAATGGAGTTTCGTCTTGTCGAGCGCATTGAGGTTAAATGCATTGAACTGCGACTATAATATTGAATAGATTATATCGCAACACGACAGTGCGTTGACTTTAAGCTTAATTGAATTTAACATCGAAAGATTTATAATAGAATTTATTTCCGCTGATAATATAAAATATGCAAGTTATCAGTTTGAATACTGAAAATTAATTTTTAGTTATTAATTATGTTAAGGTCTAGTAGATGTAATAATATAATTTATCAAAAAGTTTTTTTTTTTAAGCTGGTTGCAAATATGCATAACCAGATGAATCTATATATTGGATAAAAAAAAACATTTAAGAAAAACTTGTTTGAAGAAAACATTTCCAAAAAAACTCGTCCTTGCAGTTTTAAGTAAAAGATAAACCTATTAATATTTGGTTTTTACTTTTTCATAACTCGTGTTGAGCACCATTGATTAGGTAATAAATGTATCCTGATTGTAAAGTTTTATCTCGTTTGATAATGCTCACATGAATACCGAAAAACGAGAAGAAAATATCATCTGATCAAAAATATATCAAAAGTTTAGAAATAATGTTGGGCGCCACTTAAGAACATTTTTTTTTTTTAAATTCTCAGAAAGAGCCTTAAGGTGGTTATTTTTGTGGCTGAACTTATGTTAAAAATATAATCTAAGACATGGAATTATGTTGTTGTGTGAAAATTACTGTTTTTGAAAAAATGTATACGCCTACAGATTGAATCATGCTACAACAAATTAAACATATAACTACTAGAATAATAGTTGAGTAAAAAAAAACACAAAATCTTAAAAGTCTAGATTTTCTATTTTTTCCTCAGAGTCTAAGGTACGCAAACATGCAAACTAAATCGATTGCTCTTTCAGTACTTCCCCAGGTTTTGCAAGATCGTAAAAAAAAACAAAAATATTAATATAATCGAACTGAAAGACGAAAGAATTTTTGATTTAAGTCTTAATTAATACAAATTTGTTGTTTAAAATTGACTTTAAAAATAAGATATGAGTAACTATATATTGAAGCAGTCCTGTAATTTAAAAAAAAATAAAGCCTCTAGAGTGTAAAAGTTCTTGAAAAAATATTTTTTAAGTACTTATTGGGCGCCACTCAAGGTAAATTTCATTCGTCACACCTTGATATAAGCCTAACGAAATAAGAAAAATATCTTAATTCAACGTATTCTAGTAGTATTTTGACAGCCACTTAGACAAAAAAAAATCGGACAAAACTATTTCCAGCAAGAAATGTAATTTTTATAATAAAATATTTTTAAAGTATACACATTGGGCGCCATTAGTTTTGTTTCGTCAAGCAACTGTAGATAATAAGTTAGAACACGAGACCTATATCCAGAAATATGTTAAATTTAGCTGCCAAAGACTTTTTAATATGGTCAAATAACTTAAAAATTGTTTAAAATATTTAGGCTTCCAATGAGCTTGTGAGTTTTACATTATGATAATTAGCAAATACCTGCATGAGCCTTTTTTCCAATATGTAAGTGACTTCAGTAATTCATCTCATTTGCATCGAACCCATAATATCCATCTACTCACTCCTCCATTAATTCAACACTTATTTGAATAAAGCTGCCAATGAGTCTTCTTTAACTATGATAGACAGACAACAGACAACCACACATCATCGCGGCACGATAAACAAGTTCGTCCAAGAAATGAAAACGAAATTAAAATGACTTTGAGCTGAGATGATTCCCAGAGATAGCCTCGAATGAAGTAATACCTAGTTGCTATTATACTGCTGGTGCTCAATAGGTTCTCCTTTTGGGGACTCCACTATAGGGAGAGTGAAAGTTCGAAAGATGTTCGACGTTTGCCGTCATCGTCCAACAAAAAGACTGCTTCCTCAAATTAGATGCAAACTTAAACGTGGGCAGCGCATGCCTGAACGTATATAATACATATCCCCTAGATCTCTACCCAGAGAGGCCGACCTGAGACGACCCAAACTCCTTTGACATCGTCTGGGCGCTGAATATATATATTTTTTTTTTCGCCAACAAGCTGGATTATACTCTGCAAGTCAAGGCATGGGTTCACACGAAATGATGCAAATAGATGCCTTAAGTTGCCCATCTATATGTACAAATTTGGCTTATAGCCGAAACAACGATCGATAATAGTGCTGTGAGCAACGACATCAGCAGCAACCGAATAGAGCTTCAGGCTCATCATCTTCATCCATGAGGGAATAAAATAAAATAAAAATAAAACCCACCTTATTCGCGATGATCTTATGTAATTTGATTTACAATAAAAATCAAAAAAAAAAAACAAATTTTCAAGAAGAGGAAGACCAAACAGCAAAAGAGATGAACACCATTCTATGCACATACACATAATTTTCGATTCATTATAATAAATTCAAAATTTGTTTTATTAGAATTGATTTTTCAATATTCCAATCAATGGAAGAAGTTACCGAGATCAACTTATTCAGCGCACAGACCAAGTGACACAACACAGACCCACGAGGAAGAGATTGTCCTCGAATTAGGCGAATTACGCTGAATGTATTGTTTGTGACTCGGCTTTGGAGGATATTATAATTTCGGAATTAATTCGTTGATTGTTAAGTCGATAATGTATGTATATACGAGTATATCCATACCTAGGTCTGAAAACTGGGTAGACAAAATTGAAAGTTTGAAAATTCAATTCGCTTTGAATTGCCATGTTAGGACTAAACACGGTTTTCTTTGAAATCCCTTCATGTTGTCCTTCGCCAAGAGCTGAAAAAGGTAATCTTTTCGAACAGATGTTGTCACTGATTTCTATAAGAGACTTTTATTAAATGGAATTTGAACGCTAACCTTGTTTAGTTGTAATGAAGAAGAGAAGAAATTCAATTGAATCTGTGTTGGGCGCCAAATTATTGAAGATGGAATAATTCATTCAACTAAGCAAGAAAGCAAGAATATCTTTACACGTCTTATTCAGAACTTAACGTTATACAAAAACTCAGATTTGTTTTTAAGTTGGTGACTTTCGGACCAAAGATTTCAAGCCTATTTTTCATAATCTCATGCAAGGGAACCAAAGAATAAGAACCGGATTTTAGCTTTATATGGGTTACTTCATAACTTAAAGATTAAAAACAAAAAATATTAATTTCCACTTATGTCCTAGGACCGTTATTATCGATTAAAAAGTAAGGAGTAAGGAATAATTGCATGCTAATTTATTACAAAAATATATAATTTAAAATAATATTTATTTACCCAATTCAAATGACAGAATCAGTCGCGAACAGTCGCATTCGTTGGGCGCCATTTAAAACATTTAACTTCTTCTAGATTGTATTTCCATCAAAAGATATATTTAAAAAAGTCGACACTTTGGTTCAAACGTGGAAGACTACCTTAATGTTATAAAAGAACCAAGTAACTTTAGGTGCCACAACCTATGTATTATTAAGCCTTACGAGTATATGTGAATATTGTAGGATTTTCGTTGGGCGCCATTTAATTTTTTTTTATTTCTTCCGAAGCTTTATTAAAAGTACAATTAAACACTTTGTAACAAGAGGAATAATCATAATTCGAGATCTTTTAGTGCAATGTTCTTACACTTCAAAATTATCAGATGCCAAATATAAAAAAATAAAATAATGTAGTATTTTCATTATACGATTTTGCATAGAAGCAAAATTACAATATTAGAAGGAATAGGTAGTGAAACATAAAAAATCAAAACCGTATTGGGCGCCACTTCCCACACCACATCCCAACATGATCATGAGAAATGCTGACAATAAGCAGAGTTAATATCTTTGTTAAGGCATGTTTCCCAAGAAAAAGTTAAATGAAACAAATATTGGGTGTCTGTAAAAGGAAATATTGAACTTTGCCAATTATTAAAAGGGAAGGAAGGCCCCGGCAAATGTATATATATCACAGGAAAAGAGACAGCCTTTTAAAGAGTTAAGTTGGTAAAAAGATTTTGTAGGCGAATCAGCAAACTTCACACTCAAAGCCTATGACATTAAGTTGTACACGGATGGTTTGAGAACGACAGAAGGGACTGGTGCTGGAATATTTGGTCCTATCACCAAACTTTCAATACTAATGGGACAATCCACTTGCATTTTCCAGGCAGAAGTCAATGTCATAGTGGAATTTGTGTGTTGAAATCTCGAAAGGAATTATCAAAACCAAAGCATTGTCGTTATGTCAGATAGTTAAGTCACACTCAAAGCACTAAGCTCATACGCCATCACGTCTAAGTAGCGAACTTCGCAAGAGCTATAATGTCTCACTTCATTGGGCACCTCGCCATGTAGATGTTGAGGGAAATGAGGAGTACGACTCCCGAGCAAAAATAGGCACGAGAACTCTTCCAATGGGGCCAGAGCCCTGCAAAAGAATAGGAGAAAAACTGGAAAAGAACTACCAAAACTGAGACTGGCCAAACTAGTTCTTGCGAACTATAACAAAGATCGTTTCAAAAATTGTATCAGCTTAAGTAGGAACAATCTATGAAGAGTAAAGGGGCTCCTCACGGGTCACTGTTAACTAAGAAGACGCTTAAGTATTCTTGACCTAGTAAACAGCCCCACATCCAGATGCTGCAATACTCACGATGAAACGCCAGAGCACATGCTAGGCGCATGCGAAGCACTAATGCATAAAAAAAAACAGGTATCTGGGACGCTAAGAGTTACAAGGGAAACAAATAATCAAACTTTTGGATTTTTAACGGATTTTTACTGGTAAACATTTGAAAATGTTTGAGTTTGGAACCTTTTGTGTAGTTATAAATAGACGAATAACGACTTAAGTATCTACTTTTTAAAGAACTTAGATTTTCATATTTGATATTTAGTGTTTCAAAAAAATGGACTCAAGGGCGCTAACATTGAATGAGGATGATTTATTATATTATTTTATATAAATTAGGACGTTCAAAAAGCTAATGCGATACTGACTAAAATATTACATTGAACCAAATGCAGGTAAAGTTTCTAGTTGGGCGCCAGTTATTAAGTAAATATTTCAATTCATTTAGAATAAATGCTTGATCATTTTTGTTTCGATGTTGTGATTTCTGTTCACAAAAATAAACAAAAGAACTATTATTATCCATTTTTCTGAAAAATTTAAGTTTTTCATATCTCTGATTTAATATTCGAATATATATTTGAATAAATACAGCATCACTAAAGAGTATAATCATTTCCCGCCAATCAAATCCTCCATCAAATAGTCTTATCTCAAATTAGTATTCAATACGAATAAAAATATACACAAGGAAGCTGGAATTGCCTTGCGGATCAGTTCGAAGTACGAGAAGAGCATTCACTCTCTAGTTCACAATCACAACCAGCATCTGCATCAAGTCAGGTCGTCTTCTGTTCGAAGTTGTCTTTTTAACTACCATCATCAGATCAAATAATCATTACGATAACATCATGCATCTCTTTGGTGCATCCACGGAACACAGAGTGCAATGTTATATTTTATATATGCATCATTTTAATCAGCAACATGGCAGAAGAACAAAGGCCAAAAGGGTATACGCTGGTTGCACTAAACTCAGGCGAAGCCATATCACAGACTTTTGGTCTTTTGGCTGCTCCCTGGATTTCAGGCCATCAGATCTTCGGTAGACTCGTAGTTCGTAAACCAGTGGAATTTCCATCTAACTGATATGTTCCTCGATGTTATTTTTATGATTTATGTTTAATTATACGAGCGCATTGCGGCAACATTATAGCGATGGACATGCATCATCCAAGATGTGCCTATTCAAACTCTGGGTAATGCTGGTTATCCCAAATGGAAGCCGAAGCAGGCTTATAACAAAACCAAAAACAAAAAAAAACACATAAATTAAATTCTTTGATTTTGTATGCAATATAGTTTGGATGTTTCGATAGTTTAGGCAGCAAACAAAACGAATGCAGATACATTAAGGCGCGAGAAGGAGAAATGGAAATTTTTGTTTCGAAACATTTCAACGAATCCGAAATAGGAAGCACCGTATTGCTTCGATGTGTTGTCTCTGCGTCGCACCTCACACCATTCATCGTTTTAGTCAAAGTTGAGAGTTAGCTTTGGGCGCAGAGTGAGGTCGGAATATATCAAAGAATTCCTTTAGCAAAAAGTCGCTCTTTATGTTGGGTTAAGCGTTTTATGCTGCATGTTTTGTGTTTTTGTCTACTGTTTATGATGATCAGGGGACATTTATTTCAATTGTACAAATTGCCGGAATGTTTTGCATTTGTTGTGTCGACTGGAAATAGAAATACGTAAAATTTATGGATGCATTCTTGTGACAATATAGCCCAAAGAAACAAATCGATTTTGTAACATAAAATCAAATATGAATCATTTTTTCAACACGACACAATTTTTTTCGCAGCTTATGTCTTGCAACATTTGTTTGTTGTTGTTGGTTACGCATGAATTGATTCCTTATGGACCTTGGAATGATCTTACTTGGAAAAATGAATTGAGATATTTGCAAGTATAGAAGGGATCTTAAACCGTGACCAATTATACCAAAAAAGGATTGATAGTTAGGAAATATTGGTGACAGATAAAAGCAAACTAGTAAGGAAGTTTTGTTTAATTATTTCGTTTATTAAGATACGAGTATACCTATATATGTATGTATTACGAAGAGAAATATAGAATTGACTTCTTTTGATCAATATAAAAAAGTCTTAAATGATTGTAAAAATTTGCTAAAATTGTTTAATAAGACAAACATTTTAAATAGATTTTTAATTGGAAAGATTCAAACACTGCAGGAAAAAAGATTTTTTTTGTGGTGGTGCAACAGCTCGGAGTGAACCAGGACCTAGTAACTTACAACTCTCAACCATTCCTGTGTGCGTGTTACCAGGAACGGAGGGGACCTACAATTTTCTGCCGATTCCGAACGGCTAATGAGCAGCACTTTCCATGACAAGAGATACTCTTGGAGAATTTGCCAATTCCTCGCAAGAGGCAGTACACCCCTGAAAAAAACTTTGCAGCGGCTGAGAATCGAACTCGAGAACTTCCGCATGACAGTCCGACGCACTAACCATTATGCCAAGGGGTACTACAGGAAAAAAGATACCTACATAAAATACTATTAATGTTTAACAAACAATATTTGGAGAATATGTTGCAATAAAGATTTCTCAAAAATCTGCGAATAAATTCTTAAGCACATTAAATGATAATAGTTACTGTATAAGCTCTTGCTAAAAACGCTTTAAGATCTTGAATGCAACTCCATTGGAAAATCAATAATGTTTCCATTCCAGTTTGAAGGGTTTTACTCTGAGATATGATGAAGCATTGTTTTCCATTTCCCCCGCAAAACCAATCGAAGTGTTTTGACTTTGTTTTTCCTACCCTCTTCTTTCGCAGCTCCATATACATATGTTCTTGCTACAAGCAAGGATTGCCTTTTTTGTAAATAAGGCATATCAGACGATTGCTAAAATCTAAAAGTATATTGTTTTGACCACCATGCTGTTCATCCAATCAAGCGTTATTTCTCTACAAAAAATACAATTTTTCTCCACAATTTCAATGTCTTGTTCACAATTTCTTTACTTTTGATAGTCGAGTTCCTGAATTTTGAGTATTAAGGAAATTGTGAAAGTCGATGCTTGCCCCTTGAAATAGCTCGCATTCAAGATATTAAGTACTTGCCTTGCTTCGATTAGCACATGATTGCTTCGGATGGGGGTTTGTCCGCTTGGAGAGCATCAGGTTCTTTTGTAATTTCTTAGCCTTGAAAATCTGGCAAAATATTTCGAGCTGCAGCAAAACCTATTGGTCGGAAGAAGAGCTGTATAAATCGTTCATTTCAACTGATCGAATCGTTCAACAATCGATTACGAAAATGATCCGATAATTTCAATCGATCGATCATTCGATCATTTTCATTTCACTGAAATGTTTCAATACTGTTCCTATTCGATTTTAATTTCGATTTCGATGATAAGATTGACTTGTGGCTTTGATAGTTCTCACAAAATACTCTAACATTTGGTACGAAATACTCTTTGTACGTCATAACTGAATTCGTCCTCTATTCGTCAAGTCATAAACTGTCAAATTCCATCAAAGGATGGCTACGATGTCGATGGATTAAGAAACGTCCAAAAATCCACATTAAACATACCGGATCCTGATACATCAAATAACATCAGTTCTACCCAACAATTGTTTTTTCGGCCTACAACATCAAAAATCAACTCGATCAATCATGTTCTTCAATGCCGAGTACAACCCAGAAATTCCAGTCCGGTTAGAACAAATGGAATCGAGTAAATCATGGTTAATCGAGTTAACTGATATCGAAAATCGAGGCTCATTGAAATGATTGAGATTTAAATAGAAAATTGAGAATCCAGAATCGAGAATTATCTAAATGATTGAGATTGAGTTCGATTAAAATGATTGATTTCTATCATCAATACTTTTCGATGATCGGATCAAAAAAATCGAATCGATCCTGATTGACACAGCTCTAGTCGTCTAGTCGGAAGCTGTTATCTATTGTCGTTTCTGGCAAACTGTACTTATCAACTAATCTACCAAAGAAGAATGAGCTTATATCTTGAAAAGTAGCTTTGATGCTAAACATGTGTAACCTTTTATCATAGCTGTTATATATATTGTAATTCCTACTTTTCATTACAACGCTTGAGGACTTACCGAAGCTTTTAAGTAGCACCTTTCAACCATCTCGGCTAACCTTGAAAGTCTCAAATGATCTCAGTTCTAATTAAGTAAGACTATGGCAGTTATTGTGTGAGCGTAGACGTGCTCATCAACTTTTGTTTACTCAAACCCTATCCGATTCAAATGGGTAGATTTAAAAAAGTTGTGTCGTGTCGACTGAACAATAATTTTCTAGCCTGGACGTATTCTTCAATACAACAGTCAGTTGTCATATTTTTTTTTGTCTGCGGTTAGTCGAATTTAATATTGCTTTAAGGATTGTTTTATAGTTGATGTTTGGTAGTTGAACTTGCTAAGATGAGAAGAAATTCTGAAGTAATTTTCAACAATAAATTTGGTTTCACAGTCCTTGAACTGAGTTCATTCTTTAGTTTAAGTTAAACGGCACTATTCTGCCGTTTAAATCTCAGTTCGACAACCCCTTCAAACATTTGAAAATATAATTTATTTTCATTTTTAATTTTTGTTTCCTGTCACAGGTCACAACTGAAACAAAGCAAACTTTACTTGATTGTTTTTTCTTTGATTCAGATAGAAAGAGAAAACAATTTACTTAAACTACGTTTAATGAAATGAAGTTCAAATACGACTGTGAAACCGGGCGCGTTGAACTTCAAATTTAAACCCCAGTTCAGGTTCAGCAGAACTTAAGTTTAAACTCTCACTGTGAAACTGGGGGTAAGAGTCTTAAAAAAGCAAACAAATTATTCTGAAATATTTTTCACCATAAATGACAGTCAAGACGTCAAAATTGTCAAGCACAATATACACTAAAAACGAAAAGGTTAAAATGTTGACCATTTTGATCGAAAGTGTAAATAAACAACGCATGTTCATCTGCATAGGCAACACAGTTCATTGTCATTCTATTTATTGAATTCATCCGTCGTACATCATTCCTCTGATGATAATAAACTTTTGATAACTCATCTGGTCAGTCATTTCTGACAGAGCATTATAGTGTTTCTATTTTCTTTTGGGAAAGCTGTAAACGCCAGTAGTTGAACTATAAGTACACACCCAACATATTTTATCTTCCGGACTTCCATGCACATTACACATATTTCATGTTAAAACATTCATCACCTACTTTTCCACATAAATCGCTTAGTTTTCTCATTTAAAAATTCCTTTCGCTTAAAACAAAAACAACGACACGTTCGTTCCCACACAAAATTTATCGTCATGTGTATTGTATACTTAAAAATACCTTAGTCTCATTAGACCGCTTTAAAATATACTATTAATTGAACACATTTCTGAGAATCCCCTCCTTAAAAAATAAAAAAACAAAAAAAAAAAAAACATTTTCAACATCTTCCTAATTCACCGTGATTACCGAGAAATTGCTCTCCCAAACCGTCAATATGCCCATAGTGCTCATTATCTCTCATCGAGATGACAATAAATACACGTCTAATGGATGCACGACACCATAAATTCCCTCGCAATTAAGTAAAGCAAAACTTCAACTACTCCAACTGATCCAACACCCAGCGGAGCACACCACACCACCAAAAGCACAATGCAATGCACCTCCATCTCATCAAAAATTGCGATCACCACCAACAACAAACGGTTTTGCCGTGGATTGGCAATCTTTGTCTACGTGCGCACAGGCTAAGGCGCACACCTTCATCCACGTTGGATGTGTGAAAAATTACAATAAATTAGTAAATAATCCCAGTTCCCACACGATTCAGATTCGAATTCGGATTCAAATTCGGATTCGGACACATTGTGTTTCTCTAGCTGCTGTTGCTGTGTCTGTCCCTCAGCCATAGCCAAGATATGGGCCTGGTTGACTCTGGCTGTAATGGGATGGGATGGTGCACCACAAAACGGCAGAATCATCTTCGCGCTACAATCGAATGAGAATCAAATTATTTTTACATAATTCACTCGCTTGCAACACGGCGGAAAAAAATCAAATTTTTCCAAGAGCCACTGTACTCCATCGAACTGTTACTCTCATTGATTAATCTTTTACCAAAATTGGTACGGTTACAAGGAAAAGACCGAAAAAGAGACAGGGTTGGAGCAGTTTCTAGCACTCCAGCACTCCAGACTAACCTAGTCAGCGAATAGTGGACCAAAATAGACTTAAAATGGAAATCAAATGAAACAAAGGAAATACAACTCTATATCACAAGTTCCTATCTATCCATGACTTTTCAATTAAAGGGTGTTCTTCAATTGACGCAGGTGGATTTTGGCGGCAATGTTGTATTGGTGACATCTGTCAAATCTATTGTTTATTATTCAGTTACTGATGCCAAATCACCATGGCAAGTAACACGATTGAACAGCACGTCTAAATGATAAAATTTTATTATCAAAATAAGTGTTCGTTAACACAAAAGTTGCGCCCAATTTACGATACACGTGTTGGGACTTCACTGACTCTTCGATATTTAGTGGCCAAATTTTAGATAACATTCGTACGTACGACAAATAAACGCAAAATCGGGAGAGAGAGAGGCAATAGATTCCTTGACGTTCCCAAGAACACGGCTTTTCGCAGACTTCAACTTGGCGAATTTTGCGTCAGAACTTGGGCCTACATTAATCCAAATTCCAACTGACCTTGAAGCTCAAAGTTCATGACAGTAGCCAACATTTTTATGTCAAATGAATGCAGTATCCTTAGAGAGAGAGGGAGGCAATATATTCCTTGACGTTCACAAGAACTCAGCTTTTCGCAGACTTCAACTTTGTGAATTTTGCGTCGGAGCTTGGCCCTACATTCGTCCAAGTTCTAACTGACCTAGAAGCTCAAAGTTCATGACAATAGCCAACATTCGTACGTCAAATAAACGCAAGATCGTGAGAGAGAGAGGCAATAGATTCGTTGACGTTCACAAGAACTCGACTTTTCGCAGACTTCAACTTGACGAATTTTGCGTCGAGACTTGGTCCAACTGACAATCGACAACGCCATTTGTTCGCTGACTGGGATTCGAAGAAGAATTGACTGGGATTTTGAAGAGAACTCCAGTTTGACCGAAAAGTCTTCTTTAGCGACGAGGCCCATTTCTGGACAAATGGCTGAGTTAGCAAGCAAAATTTACATATATTGGATGCTACCAACCCACACGTGGTTCATCGTCAAAAAGTAACCGTCTGGTGTGGGTTTTGAGCCGGGGGCGATATTGGACCGTACTTTTTCGAAATTTACCTTTGGTGAAGAGGTCCCTGTCAATGGTGAGCGCTTTAATCCCTCCACAATGTATTCCCATGCTTTTATTTTAATTTCAGCACATGGTATCAGAAGTGGAAACAAAACTGGAAAAATGTGAAAATATTTGACGAATGACTATTGGCACCTAAGCTATGTGACCGAGATGTGACAATCAAGCTTTTTTATGTATGTTATAGACAAAAATTTAATGTATGATCGTTTTAAAGAAGAATTTCTGTTGAAATATGCTAAAATATTTACTAATATTTTAAAATGTCCCACTGTTGTGCGCCACCAAAATAATAGCGTGAAGAATGTGCAGTGAAAAATTCTATAAATCAATGTGCAATTGGCTCAGCTCAGAGATGATGTTGCCACAGAGCCCAAAATATATTTTAGAAAAAAAAAAAAAATAACAACAACAATAACAACAACCAAACACGAAAATCGAAATTGTGACGATTAAATTGCACACTTTTTAGATACTTTAATGGGGGAGAGACAACACACAATAAGTAGTCACGTTGAGGGCGAAGCCTTCACCAAACTAAATAGTGCCTTGAGAGAGTTAGTCTCGAGCTGAACTTTAATTGATTAAATGTGGGTGTGTGTTTGATTGAAATCGAACATTCCAATCGAGGATCTTCGGATACGGATGGTGTTTTTTTTTTACTTGTGTAAAGAGAAAAAACCAGGGTATAAATGTGGGTCAGTAGTGAGGAAGCTCAAGGCTGTTGCACTTTATTCATACATCAAGTGAATTGTTACATGCTCTATAGGAGCAGTATTGGTTGCATGTTGAAAAAAAATATTTGGAGGTTTTAATCAATCTAACTGTATGATGATGGAAATGTTTAATAGAGGTGTTTTAGACATACCGTCCGTCGGTCTGTGCGTCCGTACGTCCTTGCGTCAGTACTTTCACTCTGCATCAAACTAGAGCCTTAATAATCATTTTAACGTGATTCCTTAGGATAAGAATTCCAATTTTTGTTTTAGCACAACTACACGACTTAAGTTTGGCTAAAGTTTCTTTAAAACGGCTTAAGCGATTTTGATTCAATTTGGTACCTTTGATGCCTTATGTGATTGTAATATATGTGCGTTTTCAAAAAGTTTTAATATTTTAAGAAAAATTGTCTTATTTTTGAATTATTCTCGTATATTTCGTCAAAGGGTCGACTAACTTAGTTCCAGTTTTGCATAGAGGTAAATAATACAAATACTTGTAATATTGAATTCTTAAATTATATTTAATCAAAAAAATACTTTTTGTTAAGAAAATAGAGAAGGAATAAAAATAATTTTTATTTTTCTTATACAAACGATATTACATAAGATATTCTTCTTTGAGAAATAATTTTTATTAAGTTGTAAGTCTTCGCTCGTTAATTCTAGAATACTCCTGTCCTCTTAAAGTTTGGAAATCTCATAATTGCAACACTGTAAAAATGCTGAAACATAACTTAATGAAACTTAAAGGTGGAAATACGTTCTTTCAGATACCATTAATTGTTTTTTGAAGAAATATTCGTTTTGTAAGTCACTTTTTACCTTAGGCTTGGCTTTAATTCACAAGCTTAATTCATAAGTCAGTTGTTGACTTGTGAATTAAAAAATTTTAAATCAAAACATTCTTAGTGACTTATGAATTAAAAAAAAATAATCCACAACCTACTAAGTGACTTATGAATTAAAAAAATGAATTCATAAGCTAATGGAGAATTCTGATTGAAAAATTATTAATTGGAAAATGTATTAGCTAGCATGATAATTAAATGACCCACAAAATTCTCCAATATCTTGAAAACTACTTTCGTTAATAATTAAATAATTATGTAGTCAAAACAAGCTCAAGAATTTCCAATCTACCAACTATGAATTATCAATCTACCAATTATGAATTAATTTTTTTTTTAATTCATAAGTCACTTAGTAGGTTGTGAATTATTGTTTTTTTAATTCATAAGTCACTTAGTAGCTTATTAATTTTTTTTTTAAATCATAAGTCACGAACTAACTTAGTAGTTAATTTTTTTTTAATTCACAAGTCATCAACAGACTTATGACTTAATGTGTTTTTAATTCAAAAATTTGTAACCCTACTTTTAATATGGTGTTCTAACAGAACTGATATTGTAAGTTGTTCATTAGGCTAGTCGATATGACTGTGTGTGAAGGCAGGCCTGTTCTTTTTGACCAGTCCTTGATGAATGCTTCGTAAAAGCTCTTTTAATATCAAAGAGCCAAAACGTGATTAGAGATATCCTTATAAATCATGTAGTAATAAATGTCTGAGAACTCAAAAAAAAAAAAAAAAAATACTATTGTACCGTGCACAATTAACCACTAAATAAATTCTTTGATATTTCCCGAAAATCATCACAGGAAACTCCTTTTGCTTGCGATTGCAGGTATTATATGAGAAGTAATGGAATTAGTAAGAAAACTCGAACTCGAAATTTTGACTAAACTTGACATTTCAGTGTCTTTCGACCACAATATAAACTTGTTATAGCATTTTGAAATTTCCCTCTACATATGTTTTTTTTAAAAACCAAAAATAGTGGCAGGTTGGATAGAATTTTTTCCAAATTTTAGAATGATTTTTTAAATATTCTAAGGATTTGTTTTTTAAATGCTAGCTTATGGATGAACAAATTTTTCAAAAAAGTTTATTAATGGTAGAGCTTAAAACTGCTCAAAACTGATTTGGATTTAAAAAAAATATTCATTTATATAAAAACAACTGTACCTATACATCTGTACATATATGTTTAATATGTTTTCATAAATCATATTTTTCTAACTACCTAGAATATTTTGCTAACAATTTTTCCGTTTCGCTTATTTTTAACGATCTATAATTCAATACAAAATATTTTTAAATTAAGACACTGCTAAAAGTTCTTAAAATACCATACCATTTTTTTGATTTTTGACTTTTCTACTATCGGGCTGAAAATCCGGTATCTCAAATGATTTTTATCAAATTTATTTTATTTATTTATTTTTTCTTTAAAATGTCTTAAAACAAAGATTTTAAATGTTTTACGAAATTGTAATAGGGCTACAAGAAGTTGCAGCCTTTCAAAAATTAATTTTATAATATTTACTTTAAAAATTCTAACTCCCTGAACATAAGAGGAAAGTTCGTGTGAGCCAGTAGTTAATTTTATTATTTTAAATTTTTCACATATTCCTCATATTTGTCATGTCTGGTTTCCTCTTGAATTCTGTTTTATTATTGAAAGGGAAAACACTTAAACGAATTTAAAAAAAAAATTATTTTATTACAAATAATTTTGTAAACTTTTTTCCAGCGCTACTATTTATGTATATATTTAAATGAGAATATATTTTACTGTTTTAATTTAAGTTATTAACTCTTCATTAAATTTAAAGTTGGCATTAAAATAGGAGACTTTCAAAATTTGTATTAAATTCTATATTTTTTATTAAAAAAGTGTGCCCCCATTGATTGTTCAAAAAAAACGAATACATTAATCTTTTGACAGTTGCATTATTATAATTGTTTTCTGTTAGACACAATGATTAGCACTCTCAGTTAAAGTATTTCTAAGACTGACCTGACAGTAATTGTGCCATTCAACTGCTAATAAATATTATCTTCCGTAAAGTTATGAAATATTAGATAATGTTTCTTTCACTCCACGAACAATTTATTAGCTCAATGAACACTCTTATGTCAATAATTCGTTACTTAATAAATATTTCAGTGTCGCAGTGAAAGTTCATTTATTAATTGTGTTTTCTTTGTTCTAAGTGACTTGTAAATTGGAATGAAAACCTTCATAAGCAAAATTCATCTAAATAATTCGTTTATCAACGAAAAGCCTTTTTTGAATATGATCATTTTTCATCTTTTAATCACATAAATTATGGTCTGTAAAAAGTAGAAAAGCATAAAATATATTATCAGTCTATTGCAATATTATCAAAGAAAAAAAATTATAAAAGAGAATACGAGTAGAGATTATGAAAAATATTTTCTCATTTAAATGAGAGAGAATACAGAGTTTAAGCGAGATGGCGTTTGCGTTGAACTGAAATAGGTTGGTTCAACTCTATTGAGCTCTTTCAGTGGAATTACTCTGTGCATCCAACAAACGTCAGTGTGTCTGGGATGTAAGTAATTTCGGACTGCATTGTTGGAATTTTAATAAGGAACTTAACGAATGAGTCAATGAAAAAAGTGGCCGAAATTACTTTGATGAGCTTCGAAAGAGGTAAAATTGCAAAGTGAAAATAAAAGACGTTTTGTGGAATTTGCTTTCAGAAAATCCTACTTTCCTAAACTCTCGCACTAGCCAGAAACATTTTAATGGTAGTCACAATCATTTTACTGCGTTCAATATTTAAAAAATAATAAACAAATAGTTTCATCAAAGTGAAGATGAGATAGTGTAAAAGGGCTTTAAATTGATGTGATGTGTGCGCTTAAGAAAATGACAAAAATGTAAGTTGCCTATTTCACCAAATTCTAATCTGTTTCACAAACTACAAGCATGATTTCAACAAAGTTGTGAAAAAGAAAACAAAGGAAATTTTACTTGTAATTTACAAATACAAAAAAAAAGTCCGATTTACCATTTATTTATTAGACTTGTGATGCACCTTCAATTCTTTTTCACAAATTTGTAAGTCAGTCGAAATATTCATCAAAAAGGTTGCGAATTTAATGCTCGAATAAGAATTATTATTTGAAAAATGTTCAAATGTTATTACACATAACGCCAAGTTAATGGAATAGCAAACATTTTATGAAGATGTTCATGTCTGCGTTCCCATGACACTGTCCCCTATTCCAGCCCATTGTTAAGCTGTAAGAACTTGATGCATCGGTATCAGTTTTTTCAGACTCATTTGCAATCAGTGATACAATTTGTCTTATGACTTTTTTTTGACTTACACGTTTTGAGCGAAACTTTTTTCTAAAAGCAACGTGCTTGTAAAATACAGTTCGTAAGTTGGTGAAATCGGCCATAGAAGTCAGTCAAAAAAATGTATTGAATGTTTTGTTGTAGTATACGATTTCGATTTCGCAAAAGTCAACTATTCGAAACCCCAAACCGAAATTTGTATGCAAAAGTATTATTTCTGATAACGCAGCAGTTTACTAAAGTCAAGTCATATGTCATATGATAACTTTATTTGCAACGCAATTCCGCAGTATAAGAAATCTGTTTGACGACAAAAATATTGATAAGTCAGAGAGCGTGTTTTCAAATGTCAAATGCGTTTGCAAGCAATTTGACTAACGATGATCAAACAGATATTGTGTGAAGCAGAACTATTGCATATTTGACGATAGCAATATCTGCGTCAAAAGTGACGACCATTTGACGATCAATTTGACGTTGACTTGATATTTTCGAAAAAGGCCTAATATAATTAGACTAACGAACAAAATTCATACATTAATGAAAAAATTCGTATCAATATGAAAAAAATATTTTTCCAAAACCTTGTACCAAATCAGAAATACATTCACAATATGTGTATGGGGCGGCAATTTATCGTATAATCATGTTTTGAAAATAACATACATTTCTTTATTGAAAAAGCAGACTTTTTTCAAAGTAAGGCCCTTAAACAATCAGTAATGTCCACCAGTTGAACCTTGAACTCAACTTTTGACGTACTGATAAGTTAAGTGATTCCTTCCTTAGCCACACTACACAAATGTGGTCTGCTTTACCTGGCTCAATATTTCCCCCCATTGTGATATCCATACTTTCATTTAATCAGATATTAAAATAAATACGCTCCTCACTGGTCCAGCGCATGATCGAAATGACACCACTCCCATCCCAAGTACAAATTGAATGACTGCCTTTCAAAAAAAAAGGAACTAATCTTCCCGCACTCTGTGCATTTTCAGTTTTCAAGCCAAGAAACTCTTAGGATTTTATTATTATGTGAAATATGTGCTTTATTTCATATTCTATTGTTGGTGCTAAAAGTGATTTACTAAAACCAACCTTATTCGATTTATAAACGCCCTCAAAAACATATAAAATACGTTCCATCAATTATTAAAAGCAACGACGATATTGCCTCAGGACAACAATTCTTCAAAACCAATCCCACATATAAAACGTCAAACGAAACACCCTCAATTGCCAATTGCCATTAACAATACCTCATCAATGTCCAACTGAGAAGTGCATATTTTTTGAATTTTCTAAAAGACCCCAAGATGAAACTATCGCACCTAGTTCACCCATATTTTCTCCAAAAAAAAAAAACTTAAAAAAAAGTTAAAAGCCTTAAAATGGAATTCTACAACAACGTATTTTACTTTTAGCCTGAAACTGTAGGGAATCACATGGCAATCTCCATCTCTATGGGTTGTACAACATGTAAGCTCTCATAACAGCAAAGACGAAGTGAGGCAACCAGACTCGATAGCATACCGACTACGAAGACTATATCTGCAAAGGCTGAGAAGACTGCGGCCGGGCTGTGGTGTGTGGTGTCTATTTAGTGGCTTATGGGTGCGTTCGGTGAACCCCACGATTATTATTAGCCCGGCATGCATCCAATTGCCGATTTTTCTTAACTCAAACGACGGCAACGACGAGACGCCTCGTCCCGCTCCAAAAGCTCGAGATCAAGAATCGTCTTCTTCTCAAGTTTCTATAATGGCTGTGTATATGCTTGGCATCTCCATCTGAGTGTCGATTTTGGCTCAAAAGATGGTTACATTTCGGATGCCGCATGCACCACCTCGATATCTGTCTTGTCTATAATGTACCTGTTTGATTTCAAGCTAAGCAACTACAAAAACAACAACAACAAAAAGACACAAATAATAGTAATAAAGTCGAAGAAGTCAGGTCGGAGTCTTTGATTGTAACATGGATTACCTTTTGGAGGCTTGAATTCCCACTTTGGCACTGCCAGTCAAGCCATAGATATTGATTAGCCAAAGATGCAAAAGGGGATTCAGATGCAGGCAGTCAGGTACATCAAGTAAACGAGGGTGAGGTATTCCTCCACACGACACAATGACACTCTAACAACATCGCAGTTTGCTCCAAACTCCGACTTAAAAAAAAAGAAGAATAAGGCATGCCCCATTCTCTAGGAGAGGTATGTGACTTGAATTAGCATTGTTGCAGGCTTTGTTTACTTCGAATTCTTTCGGAGTGAATTTGGGTCTTCCATTGTGGGAGCAGCGATAGCAAGCGGCGGCGGCGAGGCGACACAGAGCATACAAGGGTCACCTGTAATATGCTGTCGTTCGTTTGTTGGTGCTTGCCACATAATGAGGTGGGTTCTGGTAATTTTTCTTCTTCATATCGTCAACGTCCGTCGTTGTCCTCTCTTTGCAGAAGCTGCTGCATTGGAGTCAATTTTTGAAACCGACACCACTAACTTCGAGCTTCAAGCTTCAACCATGAGCTATAGAGATGGTTATTTGAAAACAAATGACGTCCATGTTACGGGACGGCAAAGATCTCGAAGGAAGTAGCAAAGGGGACAGACGTGCACAATTTTATTATGAATTCATAATTCATTTTGGCACAAGTGCATGTTGCTAAGAGTGAAACTATCTTGCTTGGTCGTGTTGCTAAGTGATACTAAATGCATCTATCATGTCGAGGGCATTTTTTTTTTCAGAAACAAAAAAAAAAAACAGTTTTTTTTTTTGTTCAAAGCGGGAGGTTTGTCCATTTAATTGGCTTTTTGAATTAATGATATTAAAAGGGATTTGCATAAGTTAATGGTAGTTGTGGTATTTCCCCCCCCTTTACCCCCATGAACCAACCCCATACAATTTACTGTTTTTTTTTTTCTAATATTTTATTACATAATAATGCCTTGGAGAGTTTTTTTTAAGTTGAGGTGAAAGATCCTGGCGGATTAAGAAGATACATGTAGTCTGAGCCAAAATTGGTCACAAACAACATTCATTTGCCATGAGGCTGTAGACTGCAGTCGTGTTCAGGGTTTAATATTTTAAGACTTACTTTGCCAATTTTTGTGGTATGCTACATAAAAAGTGACACGAAACGTGTGGTATTTTATGTTGGAGAAGATCCTTATATGGTCAATGAGCATCTTTATTTTTTTGTTTTTATTTTATGCCCACCAATTGAGATTGGCGATAGGAATGCTATTGGATATTTTTACAGTTGAAGTAAAGAAGTCATGATTTTTTTTTAACATTATTAAGATAGTTTTGAGTTGTACAAAAAAGAAGTGCGAGAACATTCTTATAGATTTAATATTTAGGTATTGAGGAGTGCCTTAATTTTTTAAGGCATTTTGAGCAGTGCAGGCCAGATAGTGCTTGATGAACAATGAAACCTCGAGCGATGCGACGCCATTGGTTCTAGGTATGATCTCTGTTGATAAAAAAAAGTTTCCAAAAAAAATATGAAGCAACACTAAGGAAGTCTGATGATCGGGTTGATCTATGTGAAATATTAACTCCAGCTTATATGTATATCGTCAGCTTACAAGCAAAACCAACCAACTATCAAAAATTATATTTCATATTATTGATGGAAATTATTAGATTTGTTCCTTGAGCCCTGATGTCACCCTGGGGTCGCCCTAAATCGTTTTTTGAAAAACCTGAAGTCACCCTGGTGAGTAAATTCTGTGTTTTTTGAGACCTGGGATCGCCCTGAACTCGCCCTGAAGTAGATGTAGATATTTTGCTGGGGCGAGTTCAGGTAACGATCAAACTGTCAAAAGTCATGTGAGATTTATTATAGGCGTTTTTCTTTTTTAGCCCCGAGCAGGGCACAGAGCGGGGCCTGAGCGCTTAGAGCTCGCTCCGAACCGAGCGTGACCTGAGCGCTCTGAGCTAATTAAGAAACACATCTGAGCACCGAATTGTCATTGTATCATTTTTCAAATAAACCAAATGCCGAATTTATCTCCAGCGAAACTTCCTGGAACGCTATTTTTTTCACTCCGGTGTCTATCCGCAACTTGTTCCTTTTTAATGATTCTATCAAGAACAACATCATCTGTTTCGTCCACTTCACCCCTTCGAAAACAAAAAATATTATACTCTGCTCATAATTAATTCCTTACCTTCACTGGGAGAACAACCAGCTTCGCCCGCCATTTCCATTGTTTTGATTTTGTATTTCTTTTTTTTTTTCTTTTACTATCATCCCTTGCAAAAAAATTTAATGAAGTTAGCCGCGCTCAGCTTTTTGCTCCGTCTGCTCGGTCATTTATTATCGAGCTCATCGAGCGAGCCCCGTTCGAGCTCTGAGCTAAAAAAGAAATGCAAGTTGAGCGCTCAGGGCGCTCTGGGTTAAAAAAGTAACATAGTTCTTTTTTTGACAGTTCAGTGCCCCGCTCGGAGCTAAAAAAGAAAAACGCCTTATGTAGTATAGTAGGTATTTCTTTTGTTGTCGTTTGGCGATTCGCATGTTGCATGTTATTGCTGGTGTTTGCAATTAACTGTTTTTTGTACTCATCAAATGAAACATTCAGAAGCAACGCAAAATTGTTTTCGTTAATTTTTAAAACTAATTTATAACAAATTTAAAGTTTTGTCAGAGCACAGAATTATTTTGTCTTGCTTTTAGCTGTCAACGAAACAGTTGACAGCTCTTGGGTGTTTTTTGAAAACTGAAAACCTCAGTTTTTGTTGACAACTCTGAGGGTTGTCAAGAAAACCTGGGTCAAACCTGGGTAAAGTTGAACGAACGAACCTATTATAAAAACATAAGTACAAAACTTTGTTAGAACTGCCTATCTGTCATTTTACCTAGAAATATTCAAGCTTGTTGTTGTTGTTTTAATAGAACTTTAATTTGGTTTTCTTGTCTTGGTCTTATAAATTTTAAACTGATTGCTGCAAGTTAAGTTCACTTTATTAAACTGGTTAATACAAGCTTAGCTCACTTAATGTGCTTTTCCATTGGCATAATAAATCAATTTGTTTTTGATCTGGATCTGTCGAAATGCAATTGCATTAGATTCGTCAAAAGAATTGATTTAGTTTTGGATTTATGTTTTTTGTTTAACTTATTTCAATTGTAAAAATTTTATTTATACAAAAAGGGGAGGAAATTATTTTAACCAAGAAATGGAAGCAGTTCAGAGTAGAGCTGTGTAAATCGTTCATTTTAAATGATCGAATCGTTCAACAATCGATTACGAAAATGATCGGATCATTTCAATCGATCGATCATTCGATCATTTTCATTTCACTGAAATGATTCAATACTATTCCTATTCGATTTTAATTTCGATTTCGATGATAAGATTGACTTGTGGCTTTGATAGTTCTCACAAAATACTTTATTATTGTAAGCCATAAATTGCAAAATAACATCGAATGATGGCTTCTTTGTACATGGATTAAAAAGTGTCAAAAAAATCAAGAAAAAGAGATTTTATTTGTTGCTCCGGAAAACAGCAATTTTAGGGCTTTCGGCTAACATTTGGTACGAAATACTCTTTGTAGGTCATAACCAAATTTGTCCTCTATTCGTCAAGTCATAAACTGTCAAATTCTATCAAAGGATGGCTACGATGTCGATGGATTAAGAAACGTCCAAAAATCCACATTAAACATACCGGATCCTGATACATCAAATAACATCAGTCTACAGGTACAACATCAACAACCAACTCAATCAATCATGTTCCTCAATGCCGAGTTCAACCCAGAAATTCCAGTCCACCGTCCGTTTGGCATTCATAATCCACATTGATTGAATTAGAACAAATGGAATCGAGTAAATCATGGTTAATCGAGTAAACTGATATCGAAAATCGAGACTCATTGAAATGATTGAGATTGAAATATGTAGAAAATCGAGAATCGAGAATCATATAAATGATTGAGATCGATTAAAATGATTGAGATCGATTAAAATGATTGATTTCGATCATCAATACTTTTCGATGATCGGATCAAAAAAATCGAATCGATCCTGATTGACACAGCTCTAGTTCAGAGTATTCGATAAACTAATGTAGCTCATAGTTCCCTACTGAAAGTGACTTAATAATAAATGTTTTTTTTTTTTAATAATAAAATAGACACAAAATGACACTAAAAAGAGTATAGATTTTCGCGGCCTGTGATGGCCATGTTGTTTAGGTGACATCTGTCAAATCTTTTGTTTATATTATTCAGCTTCTGATGTCAAATCACAATGGAAAAGTAAACGATTCAATAGCGCGTCAAGATGAGTGTTCGTAGGTGTAAACGTTGCATGCGTTGTGCACATTTATCGGTAGAGGTGGTGATCCTTCATAGTCGACCGGTTCGATTCGGTAATCAATCGGCCAACATTAGTACGTTAAAGGAACGCAAGATCGCCCGAGAACATCGCCACGGACCATGAAAGTGTACATCAGAACCCGAGGTAGTCGATTTCTCGCCATGCACAATGACTTCGTCTTTCTCAGACTTTAAATTGGTGAATTTTGCGTAGCTTGCGTCGTCGGCACCAAGGCCTATACAAGTTCTAGGTTGTACTGACCCAGGAGCTCAAAATTCATGACTATAGAAAAAAGCTATTTCATCGCTGACTAAGCGTCGGAGCATTTCGAAGAGGACACCAATTTTGGCCGAAAAATCATCTCTAGCGACGAAGCGCATTTCTGTGTGTTTATAAGTAAAATTGACATAATGGGACGAAACCAACCCACACGAGGTTCAACAGATGACATGACAGCGCATATTTACGGTTTCGTGTGGATTTTGGAACAGCAACTATATGCACCTGAATGAAATGTGATTCCAGTACGACGGCGCTTCGTGCCACACAGCAGACGCCACGATTGACATACTGCTTGAGCGATCTGAAAGTCAGGTTATCTCTCGTAGAGGTGACGTGAATTGTCCACCAAGGTCATGCGATTTGACCTAAGCCTTTGCAATAGGAAAAGAATTTTGTTAATACCTCGCACATAGTTTGTTCTATTCCATTTCAACATCTACCTGCCTTATTGAAAAACAGTTAAAAATTAATTCGAAACAGAATGCATATGATGAGAACAAGATTAGGCTGAAGTTGCTGCCAGCGTCTTAGATGACATACTTACACCAGAGTTTGTCCATTAGGTTCCCCATCAATTGGTCCCAAACAACTGATCCCACGACAACCGATCCCACTACAAATAGCAATAATTTCATACAAGAAAGCTAGGTGGATTTTAACGTGAAGCGTTCCTTTTACATTTTACATGCAGTAGGGGTAAAGAGGAAAGAAGAAGATAGGGATAGCCAAATTTTTGATTATCTAAAGAAGATAGATAATGTGGGATCAGTTGTCGTGGGACCAGTTGCTTGGGACCAAACATCCTTGGATGAATAGATTGGGACCACCGATCGGCGCCCCTGTCCATTGTGATACCACATGAATCTAAAGATTTTCTCTCTACCCGTTGAACTATATACCCGTTGAGAGACTATAAATGTCTATATTAATTACATCACTAGGTTCCTCGAAGAAAGACTCTCCAAGATGGAGTCTACGTCTATGGGCTAGAGCAGGGCATGCACATAGAAGATTAGGAATTGATTCTACCTCTTGCTCGTCCATAGGGCTTTTGCAAAAAACGTTTGAATAAATACCAAGCCTGGTTGCATGTTTGCCAATAAGACCGTTTCGGGTAACAGTTATAATAAATTTCCAGTTTTACTATGTCTTCGACCCTTAGACCGCAGTTTCTATCAGTTAATAACAATCTTACAATAAAAACGAAGCTCTTATCATCGGTTTTGATGCTATCAATGTCACATTATCTTGTCAGTGTGGGTAATTCGATCTACCGTCATATAAATTCATTTTGAAATGCGAAAGTTTCGTTGTGGGTCCAAATGTTTTCCATTTGTTTTGGAGAGTTTTTAAACAGAACTCCAGACATAATCAAGTATCGTCCGGTTAAAATGTGTTCCTTAAAGTAAGTCAGGAAAATTCTATAGGCAGAACCAAATAATTATCAAATTGGTAGAGAAAGATGTTTTTGACTTGTCTTCTATTCATGCCTTAAAACTTGGTCCCGCTCTTGACTGATTGCTGTCACTATTTTTGTACCGAATGACCATCACAAATGCTGACGGCATTGATTGATCTTCTCATACTTTTTGTAAAAACCATAAACAGAAAAAAAAAAGAAATATTCACAGATACAAGAAGTTCCAAAGAGCTTGACGAATAAAGAAGCCCAACCCAAATCATCCTTGAAAGTGTGAATCAACTGATTTTTTCTTGGAAAAAAAATTCTCCAAGATGTTAAGCTCGAAGCAAAAATTCCCCTATCCCTTTCGTGTGTCGTTTAAAATGGTAAACACAAAAAAAAAAAAAACGACCGTCAGGTTAGACCCATCATCAATTTTATGCCAATGATCTTCCTATAAATCAGTCAATCATTCATTTGATGCACCAGCAAGACAGTGCAGTGCAGCGCTGCATCGATTGAATTCCTTTATGGCCGGCCGAGAATATACTCGTAATAATTATGGCGTTTTAGCTAATGCATTTTCTAAGGAACAACTTTTTTGCTTTAATTATTTTATTGAAGAAGTTTTTTTTTTTTTTTTTGTGGCGCTCATTTAATGAATTGAGACGAACAAGATAATTACTCGCCAAATAAAGATGAAGAAGTGTTTTTTTTCTGATGATTTGTATCTCATAAGTCTCTTAATTAATGCGTTTATAGTGGATGCGGATAGTGGAATTATGGTTTGGGTTCTTGTGTAGCTAAAGGTATGTTGTATATAAAGATGGATGTCTCGTTGAATGATGGTGTCTAGTTTGAAGTTATTTTGACAGGTAAACATGACCCCAAATCATGTTGCAACATGGCTTCTGTGACATCGAGAAATTTAATGTTTTCAATTTATTATGTTTGTCAATCAAAGAAATAATGTACGTACATAAGTAATATATACATTTTTAATTTTGAATTTGAACAAAAATAAAGTCACAATTCTCCCGGGGGTTCATTTAGATACGCTTTTGACGCCATTGTTTTTTTTTAATTTTTAAAACTCTTAAAATAGTGTTTTAAATTTATCAATATTTCATCAGGTAGATTTAGTCTCCTTTGGAATTAAAATAAATAAATAATAAATAAATAAATCACCGAAAATAACTCAAGGTAATATAGAAGATTATTGTCAGAATTATATTTTAGAAGTTATCGTGACATTGAACAGTCCTACACAACAAAGCTGTTGGACTGAATTTTCGGACTGTTTCTTTGTTTTTGATTCTTAACAAATATATCAAATTTGACAAGTAATCCGACGAAAAACAATGCCAGTCATATTTTTTGACGGTTCTATCACATTTATGTGTATGTGTGTTATAATGTTATCTGTTCCTTGAACGCCGAATTTGGAGAGTTAAAATTTAACCGATTGCTATCAGATATCACAGACTACTAAAATTGTGTAAATTAGAATTGCAAGAAATAGATGAGTTAGCCTATATGAGCTAATTCACTCAGGGGGAATATGTTTCCTTTCCATATCCCCAGGAAACAGAAGACAGTTAGTTGCAAATTAGACACGGAGTACCATCTTGAATTCTGAATGTAGTTTAGTATGTTCCCTCATCTTTAGTGGCATGATCGAGACATCGCCCAGTTCGGTAATCAAATATTATCCGATAGCTACTTTTTTAGTCTAAGCTTCCACTTGTTCATCACGATACCTCTGTATAAAACAGATGTGGAGATGCCCATTCTGCTTAACTACTCATTTAGTTGTGAGTTGTGACTCGTTAGAATTCTCGCCAAGGTTGTCTATTGGGGCCTTATTTAGCTTAAGAAAGTGGTCTCTATTTGTTTTTAGAAAGGTGCAGCTATAGATTTCTGTAAACCCAACAAATATCAATTGTTGTACAACTGGTACCATTAGCGTCTTTGTGGAAACTCTGGTAAATTGTACTCTTTCCTATCTTCTAAAGAGTGTTAACAAGAGGTGTTTACATTTTTTCTACTTTAAAGGCTTCCAATGTATAAAATATGACATCATTCAAATGCCCATCTCAGTTTTTTAAGTCGGCACGGATCCTAGTGGTCCAATTTGCAATGAGTCTTCTGCATATATATCCAGCTGAATTAGAGCGATAGCCTGTGTTAAGGGCATCCGTCAATTGTAGTTTAATCGCATAGACTCTGCGAGCGATATTCCTATCTATCGAATGTCAATCGTGGCGTCAATGAGGCCGCTGGACCAATATCTACACTAAAAGGTTACTTTTGGAGGATTGGCACCTGTTGAACTTTGTGTGGGTTGGTGTCATCCCATATATGGCAATTTTGCTTGTTAAACGGCCATTCGTCAAAAAATGTTAGGGTCGTCTTCGAAATGCTCCGAAGCCCATTCGCAAACGGCGGTTGTGTCATAAACTTTGAGCTTCTAGTTGAAGTCTGCGAAAAGCCGACTTCTGATACACGCCGAGGAATCGACTTCCTCGGGCTCTGCTGCGGTGATGTTCTCGGTCAATCTTGTGTTTTTTTTTGACGTACGATGGGTTGATTGCACTGAACTAGTAGTCTCAAATTTTGTCCACTAAACTTTGAAGATCCGGCTATGTAGGGCCACCATGTCTCCCGTGAAATGGGCGCAACGTTTGCTCTTCAATCGTGTTACTTGCCATTTTGATTTGGCATCAGTAACTGAATAATAAACTACAAATGTGACAGATGTCACTAAAACAACATGGCCGCTGGTCCAACTGAAAAACCCTTGATTATATTCTATTCAACTTTTGACCCGTGTTTGGTCACTTTAAAGTGCAAAGTTTTGAAGAAAAAAAATATACACATAACCTAATTTTTTGAATTTTTTATTTTGAGTTTGAAAACTAATTCTATTAAAGTTATCAGTTAAAACAACTCGATTTCTGATGGGTTTCAAAAATATAAATACATATATAATAAAATTATAAAAATGACTGTTGGGTTTCAAATGTAATAAAAGTAATTTTTTTTATAAAACTGTTCCATCTACCTAAAGGTGAGACCCCTTTTTTCATATATTTTTTTCGTCTCAACCCAAACTGCACGCATTTGGATTTTTATCCCATATTCTGCCAACCATACTGCAGAAAGCCGAAGCCACACATTTTTCATGTGGTGTGTCACTCTTAAAGAATATGACATATACTACAGCTGTCATACAAAACACCATGTGCTCGGGGTAGGCTTCCTAGTCAGCGAAAAAATGAAGTCTACCATCATTGGCTTTAACGCTATAAGCGAAAGGCTATGCACCCTTCGCGTGCGAGGCAAATTTACGAACATCAGCCTCATTAACGTTCACGGACCTACGGAGGAGTCCTCAGACGAAGAAAAAGAGACTTACTACGAACAAGTCGAGAAGGCCCTCAATGCCTGCCCAAGGTATGATGTTAAAATCATCCTTGGGGATTTGAACGCAAAAATAGGTCGGGAGCCGGTATTCAGGCATTACGCAGGCACCCATAGTTTGCATGAGAACACTAATGACAATGGACTTCGAGTCTTAGAATTGGCAGCATCGAAAAACATGGTCGTTGCGAGTACCAGGTTCCCGCGTAAAGATATCTACAAAGCCACCTGGGTATCACCTGATGGAGTCACTCGTAAGCAAATAGACCACGTGTTGATAGACCGTCGCCACTACTCGAACTTGATGACGGTACGAACGTACCGAGGTGCCAATATCGACTCGGATCACTATCTTGTTGGTATGGTTTTCCGAGGGCGGATTGCCTTGCGAAGACGCATTGCATCCGCCGATCAGGTTCGAATCAACACGGCTGCCCTGCGCAATGAAAACACCAGTAACACCTTTGGTAATGCGTTAGGACTCGCCCTAGAATCACTTGATTTAGGGAGAGTAAGTCCTGGAGCCAGTATGCTGGGCGTAAATGAGAACTGGACACGCCTTAAGAATATTGTCATTAGTACTGCCAACTCCATCTTAGGCAGCAGTCGTAAAAATCGGAACGACTGGTTTGATGATGAATGTAAGCTAGCGACTGAACGCAAGAATGTTGCGTACCGAGCAATGCAACAATCTCATAGAACGCGGGCACGCGAAGAGGCCTTACCCTTAGGCAGGCGATGGAAAAATGTCTAGAATTTAACATCCCAACATACCATCTGTTTATAGACTTTAAGGCCGCCTATGATAGCATAGCCAGGGTAGAACTTTACAAAGCCATGAGAGAGTTCGGCATCCCAAATAAATTGACACGACTATGTAGGTTGATCATGACCAACGTAACAAGCCAAGTAAAAATAGCCAGATTGCTATCCAGACCAATCAACATCTTTAATGGACTCTGACAAGGGGACGGTTTGGCCTGCCTCCTCTTCAACCTGGCGTTGGAGAAAGCAATCCGTGACTCTGGCACGGCAACAAGAGGGACCATCGTCAACAGGTCCAGCCAGTTACTGGCTTACGCAGACGACATTGACATCATCGGAAGAAACGAACAAGCTGTACACGATTCCTTCATCCAGATCGAGCAGGCGGCACAAAATCTGGGGCTGCACATTAGTGAAGGTAAAACAAAGTACATGGTGGCGTCGAATGCGAGAGGAACAGTTGGTCAAACAATCAAGGTAGCGGAGCACGAATTTGAAGTGGTGCAATCCTTTAAAAATACCTTGGGTCAATAGTAGCAGCCGATAACAATATAGAAGAAGAAATACGTGGGCGGCTTCTCAAATCGAACAGAGCCTACTACAGTCTGTCAAAGCTCTTCAAATCCAGAAATCTCACCACAACTTCAAAACTGCTGCTGTACAGGACCATGGTCCTGCCAGTACTCACATATGGATCCGAGACTTCGGTGCTTAGCAAAAGGCACTCCGACCTCTTAGCTGCGTTCGAGAGAAAAGTCTTAAGGAGAATTGTTGGCCCCATATGTGAGGAAGGACGATTCCGGAGACGGTACAATCATGAACTGTACGCAATCTACCTAGAAGCAGATATCGTGACAAAAATTAGCTCGCATGAGCGAAGAGGAACCTGCTCGGAAAGTTCTTTGTGGTACATTCTATGGTAGACGACAGCGTGGTAGACCATGCTTGCGCTGGACAGATGGCGTAGACCAGGACGCCCGAAGCCTTGGGGTGCGCAACTGGATGGCGTCGGCTAGAGACCGGGATAGGTGGAGAGACTTGTTGAAAGAGGCCAGGACCGGAACCCGGTTGTCGAGCCGATGATGATGATGTGTCACTCTTCCTTTCGTGTATTTCATATGCGTTGAACCATATTTGTAAAATGTTCTGTGTTGTGGTGTGCTGCGTTTTGTCGAAATCCTTCGGGTTTCTATTGCGCCATACCGCAATGTGTTTCTGTACTTTTTTTTGTGCACAATATTGAGAAGGTAGTGCTCTCGAACAACTTTCTTAAATTAAGAATATTTGCAACACAACAATCTTGATTATTGTGTATGTTCAATAACACAACTCCACACCACACCACACAACAGTACAACACACCACACCACACCACACCATACCATACCATACAAGTGTGTAGCCCGCTCAACAACTAACAATACGATTTATAAAAATGATGGGCGCGTTCATAGTCTACGCTTACGGATTAGCTTGTTTTGTCGAAATCCAGTATGAAAAAATCATAGCTGATGCAATAAATCTGATATTAAAATTAACTTTTCACAAGTCTTATCACACAGAAAAACCCGATATGTCAAACAACAGTTGTTTTACTTCCAGATTTAGTTGAAGAATTCTGTCAAATTCTTTCTTTAAATGTATTTCGTAAATTATAATGAGTTTTTCTGCTAAGCAAATACATACATATGTATGTACATTGTATATTTTGGCGATGAAAAATTTAATTTAATATCGAGAAATATTGAGTACATAAACTAACGTCAAAATGTAATTAAAAGTTTCAAAAAAAAAAATACCAATAAAACATATGTATAATGAAATCCTTACACGAGAAAAAAAGGTAGGTCTCACTGTTGACAGAGAAGGCACATCGAACTATGCCTTTATTACGTTGCAGGTAATTACGTGTGCGAAAAATTGACAAGTTGCTTAAAACATTTTCCAATTTATGTATCAACTTATGTGTCAACTTTTTAAATTGCCACAGTGAACACCCCTGTAATTTATTAGAAGTTTCATGAGGAGTTTTTAGTCAATAAATAACAGATCTTACAATGTTATACACTATCCATATTTAGTTAGTCGTTTTTCAGAAGAATTTCAAAGCCAATCAAGCCAAAAATATTTCTGAAAAAATTGGAACACATTTGGATTAAAAAATGCTTTCGAAATATTTTAAGAATGTTCCCTTTTATTCAAAAATATCTTAGAAAAGCACTTCACCACCTGAAAGATTTGATAAGATTAATGATAAGTAAAGTAGCAGGTATTTATAAAGGCCTTCCTGATCCACGCGTTGAACTTTCGCAACCCATTTGGTATTGATTGCAAATTGATTGAAATTATGTAAATGCGAGACTATAATGAATCCTCCTTCTGTTTGATTTTCACCACACAGCTTACAAATGCATAAGAGCAACAATGTTGTCGTCAGGTGATTAAGTGCAAATAGTAAAATAATATATTATCTTCTCGACTCTGAGCTTGTGACCGCAAACAAAGCTATTATTTGGTCTTTCTTCTGGCTTGACCGGGTCGTCTTTGTACGCGTATAGCCGCGCTCCACGTCGCTTCTCTTCAGCTAAGCTATCGTTCTGCACCTTCCTTCTTTAACTTCTATAGCATTTCAAGTAAATTGCAGCAATGAAGTTGTTGGCATAGAAAAATTGAATTAATTTTTCATTCTGTGAATCTTTTTTTCTTGAAATTTTATTGCTGTTGGGGGCTTGAATGTTTTTTTTCGATGATACTTGCGATGTAGGTTTATCTTTATAAGGGTAACTTAGGGATTTGTAAGGAAAATCTAGCTCGGTGTACTCGTATTATACTTGTCCGATGTTCACAAAAGTTGTTTCTTCATTCCTCATTTTTCTCGAAAGCTGCTCTAACGATTCTGATAAAATTATTTGTGTCGACTATTGTAGCGACATTTGTTACTTTTTGATAAAAATTGATTTTACCAAAATACGTTGTCAAATAGCTTAAAATAGTAGCACACCAGGTTTTGAGAAACAGGGTCTCAACCAATACTGGGTACATGTTGTTAGTCGACTTGAGTGCAGATTACTTATAATTTTCTACCGAATCCGAACCGTGAAGATGATAAGCACTTTATCAAAAGCAGTGATGCTCTTTGAGGACTTGTCTTTTGGTCCCCTGATGCAGTATCCAGAATAAAAGCATTTCGAGTAAAATAAGCTGAAATTCAATACAACAGCTCCGGCATTGGTTTCTAAAGGTGGAACGGATACGGGTGGCCGAATTTTTATTAACTCTTCCGCATAGATTCGGCTAAATTTTAGCGATAGCCTGTGTTACGTTCACCTTATGGACATCAGTCGATTGTGGTGCATTGGAAAAATACCTGTGACTTCAGGAAACCCGACAAGAAAAATCACTTGGTGGACAGTTCACATCGCCTCTGGGAGAGATAAACTTTTCCTCAAAATCGTATAGAATGTCAATCGTGAAATCTGCGGTATGGCACGTAGCACCGTTCTGCTGAAACCATGAAACCAGCTATAGTCTAGGTCTATATGGTTCAATGTGAGCCATCAGAAATTGGTTATCACTGTTCTGTAGCGCTCACCATTGACGGTGACTACCTCACCAATGTCGTTTTCAAAAAAAAAAAAAAAAAGAGGCTGGGTGCCTACCCACACTGATAACTTCCCATTTGTTTAAAAAAAAACCATTAATTCAATATTTGTCAACATTTTACCAACTGTACAAAATTGTACTATGTATAAAATAAACTAAATTAGAAGTCAATATCACTACTAGTTCTCCAGAAATTTGAGTCGAAAAACAATTTTTAACAATTTTCAATAGAATTTTATATAGTTTTTTATTTTTTGTAAAAAAACTGTAAACTGATTTTTTTTTGAAATTTTCACCAGTTGTCAAAAACATTATTTTTCGTAAAATAAAATTATTTTGAGTTTCAAACTGTTTTCCGTTCTTAGAATATCTGGGTTATGAAATTTTTTGTTCAGTTTTTTTTATTTAAAAAAATAACGGTATGTTCATTTTTTGCCAAATTCATACCAAATCTGTATGACCTTATAATGAGTATCTACATTAAATTTTATTTGAAATCAATAGCATTATTTTTTCGTGAGATATTTGAAACTAACCAAAACTACCCACTGAATTTTAATAAATGCCTTTTCGGCCTCATTCGAAGTTATTATCTATTAAACAAAATTTATTTGAAGTCGATATCTTTACTCGTTCTTGAGATATCGACGATGAAAAATGGTACCAGAACGTACGGACGTACGAACGTACGAACACACACACACACACAGATATCTCTCTAAAAATGATTGATATAGCCTCTAGGGACCTTAAAACGTCGAGAAATGTCAAAAATTCCAATTTGACAAATCGGACCGATTACAATAACTCCCTATGGGAAGTTACTCGTAATAAGGACCAACGACGCCATCGATCGGCCCAAAATTCTAACCAAACGGTAACTTTTAGACCATGCTTTGTTAACACAGTCATTCATCCAAAAATGCGCCTCGTAGCATGATGATTTTTCGGACAAAATTGGTGTCCTCCGAAGCCCAGTGAGTGAACAACCGGCGTTGTATACGGTCATGAACTTTGAGCTCTTGGGTCAGTTGGATTTTGTTCGGTTGTAGGCCCAAGTCCCGACGCAAAATTTTCCAAGTTGAAGTCTGCGAAAGGTCGAGTTCTTGTGCACGGAGAGGGAACAACTGCCTCGAGATCTGCCGGACACTTTCAAGGACCGCGGCGATGTTTTCGCCTTATGCGAACGAATGTGGGCTAATTGATTATCGAACTCGTTGTCTCGAATTTTGGCCACCAAATTTTGAACTGTCGTTTGTGAAGGGCCAACACATCAACGCATCACGTGGAACCTTTATACTAACGAACACTCATTTTGATAGTAAAGTTGTATCATTTGGTTGCGTTCAATTATGCAACTTTCCATGATAATTTGGAATCAGTAACCAAATAATAAATAAAAGATTTGACAGAATCAGAAACAAAATGGCCGCCCCAATTGAATAATAATAAACCTTAACTATTGTTAACCACATAATCTAGAAGAGCCAATACAAGCGACTGAGTCGTGCATTTTATTTTGTATTCTTTACTTGTATGAAGGTGTCGTGCTGCTTGGACATTAATCCCCATATAACGGTATTATGCTTAGCGACCACATACAAAAAATCGAAATGAAAATAAAAGTTGCCCGTTCCGGTTATCAGATGCAAAAATAAAGATACTTGGACCGACCGGATCGTATGTTTAATGCGGATAGTTCACTACTTGTGAGATCCTAAAGCTTGGTCAGCGCATCTAGATGTGAGGTTATGGTTTTTTTTCGTCGATATGTATTTACATATTTCTGAAAAATAAAAACAAAAACTCCACCATGCTGCAGGCGTTGCAAAGAGCCAATTGCAAATTTGTAATTAGCCAGGTATTTTAATTCGATGATTATTGCACTAATAGATGCAAACTACTTGACATGCACTAAACTACGTATATTTGCGATTTGCATTTGGAGTGCGCAGACCGCACGAAGCGAAGTTGAGAAGTAAGCAATAATATACCTTCTTGATTATTAAGTGGTTCTTACCAAAATTGAGGGTCTTTCCGAAAGGAAAATTATAGTCTTCGTGAGATAGGGGGCAGATTTCATTTACATGTGAATTTTTCATTATATATTTTCGGTGGATTTTGCTTTGGGTGAGATTTCAGGATGATTTTAATTTAAAGATTTTGACATTTTTACAATTGAGTTTTTTTAATTTGATCATTCTTTAGTATAAGTGGAGAAGTCATTAAGAGTAGATGGATTATGGTAGCTTAAGGCGGGTAAGAATATAATATTATATTATTTAAAACCATACCTCTTAAGGTGCATCTAAAAGATATTAAATAAATTGGAAATGATAAGAGCTGAAGAAACTAGCTTTTTTGAAGATTGATGTTGAGATTGTTGTGCAAGTTTATTGTATATTTTTGTATATAAACACAGCTAACGGTTTACAACTCCTAGACAAATCGGCATCCTAGAACTCCTCAAGACTACTTTTACAAAATAAAGTTATCTTAGGTACCGATCCAATCGAGTATTTAAATTCAAAAATAAGTTTTCTTAGGTCTTTGATTTATAATCACGCTCGAACAGCTGAATGGATTCTGATGAAATTCGTGATAGAAATTCATTTCGTCGAAAAAAAGATATAGACATAAGGATTCGCGATAACTTTAACTTTAAAATTGGCTCGACCTGATCGACTGAATGAACATCAATGCTCTAGCTATGTGAGTCTTCCAGTCCCGAAAAGCAGCAGCCAGTTTAAAAACCAAGACATCATGAATTTCTGGTATTCACTTCGTGTACTTACTTACTTAGGTCCTCGGACCTGTTACATCCGTGTGGTTTCCCTTGCAGGGCATAGGGCCTCCACTACTCCTACGCGCCATCGTGTACGGTTTCTGGAGATGTACCTCAGCTCTCTCCAACTCTTCCCCAATTGTGCTGATTCCTCTTCGACCGTTCTTTACCAAGCACTTCTGGGTCGGCCCACTCCTCTGCCTCGCTGCGTGAGAGGGTTCCATTGCATCGCTTGACTCGCAATGTACTCGTGGCCTTTTCAAAGCGTATGTCCAATGCACTGCCACTTACATTTTCATATTATAGAGTCGATGGGTTCCTGACAGTCGTAGCTTGGTCCTTAGGCTTATAGAGTTGTTTCTCCATATTTTGGACAGTATTCCGAATGCGGCCTTTGTTTTCTCGATTTGGCTGGTTATATCTAGTTGGGTCCCGCCATCAGTAGAGACAATACTCCCAAGGTATTGAAAACTCTCTACCGTCTCTACTGGTTGTCCAGAAATATCTATTTAAATAGATGAGGAAGTTCCAAGTTCCAAGGCTGATCCTTTTAGTTTTTGCCGTATTGATCTTAAGCCCGACGGTTTCGGCTTCTCTCTCCATCGTTTTTATCATTTAATGGAGATCCATGATCCTATGAGAGAGTAAGCACACATCATCCGCGTAGTCCAGATGTTTCAGGTGTGATAGCAGATTCCACTGAATTCCTCCATTTAAAGTCGACAAAGCTGCATGCAGCACATCACTTATTACCAACAGGAACAGTATTGGTGACAGTATACAACCCTGTCTAACACCATTTTGGATTTTAAACTCCTCTGACAAACTTCCTTTATGCAGAACATGACATTTGGATCCTTCATATGTAGCCTTGATAATAGCGATCAATTTATCCGGGATGCCACTCCCGCGCAAGGCAAGCCAAATAAATTCTCTATTGACACAGTCAAACGTATTTTCGAAATCGATGAACAGCAGGTGAAGTGGTGATCGATATTCAACGCACACTGTTCAATGATGATCCGCAAGGTGTTGATGTGATCCACACAGGAAGATGCAGTGCGGAAACCTGCTTGTTCGGCGTCAAGGGTGTCTTCTAGGTGGTCGCTATAGCAGGCAGCACGCAGATTCCTCTCCAGTTTTCGCACTACCTAAGGTCTTATTTCTTTGGAAGCTTGACAATCATCCCCTTTTTCCACTCCTCAGGAAAACTTTCTGTTTCCCAAGCTCGTTTTATGAGTGGGTGCAGGAGCTCAAACGACGGTCTCATGTCTCACTCTGATTAGGTCAGCTACGTCCCTCAATCGCGTCAATTGGGCCCCCTTACCATTTCTAAACGAAAGTTGTGAGCTAAATTCTAAAACTAAGTTGATTCCACTTCGTTTGCGTATAGTTTAAGATTTTCTTTATTCCCAAACTTTGTGCAAGTGAAAATGAAACATAATTAATATTTCCATCAAGCTTAAACTTATCAAAAGTCATCGCAATAGCAATTGAATGTTGACAGTTCAAATATAAAATGACATCTCTTGTGAGTATCAAACATTGGAACTCTAATTTTGACATATACTAATCGACCGGAATGTACTTGATTTGGCAAATTTCGAAAGGATTTTCTGGTGGAGAAAATCAATCGAAGAAATTCGAAACTTGCGAACGATCGCAATTTTTGACATTTCCTTCACAAGACAGCTATCAATTGTGATTATAAAACATAAGCAAGTTAAGTTTGATTGAGTGGAGTTAAATTTGAACGACGGACATTCAATTCACCCACCGGTTTGTGGAATGTGTTCTAAAATTGTGGATTCAAAAAATTGTATTTGACAGTTCCCTGAGAATATACCAATGTTTGGTCGTGTATAAAATACTAACGCAGGGTTTTCTGTTTAAATTTCTAATGTGATCATTTATTCTCTTCATCCAAAAGTTAAAACAAAAATAAGTTGATATTTGCTCTAGAAACTGGGTTTTAGGTTTTATTCACTAAAACTACGAGTATCTCTATTTTATTACATGCCTTATTAAAGTTTACTCAACATCATACGTTATTCTCATTCATAATCAGACTCTCCCTAACCCACCTATATTTAAACAAATAAATTGATTTCATCTATAAATAGTATAATTATTTATTACGTTGATTTGTATTTGATTAAATTATTGCATGATGAATGTATTCAAGAAAAAATGATACATGCTGCTCTTATCACTTAAAAATTATATACATAATAACTAAGCTATGCTCACGTAGCTCACAATATTCATCCAAAACACATCAGATATAATTTAATATGCACAAAATAAAAATGCAAATACAAAAAAAAAGTAAATTTTTTTTAAATAAATACAAAAATTACCATGTTAGCCAAAATACAAAAAAAAAAACTACACAAAAAGAAATAACGTAAAATCTTGTTCGCTCTATTGCGAAGGCCATCTTTGGCCAGAACAGCAATTCCCGCAGTCGCAAATACCGCAGCAATATCATCTCATCATCAGCGCATCATCTTCGTCACCGAGCGACAATACCAGTTCGCTTTTATTTCGCATAAAATTATTAAAAAATAAAATACATGATTGGGTTGCAGGAACTTGCTTTTATGACTGCAATTTTTATTATTTTAATTTCATGCGAAATATTTTTGGAAAATTTTGGGCACCAAATCTTAGACTACTTCAAGTATATACACAGAAAGAGGGGCTAGGACTCCCTCGCACCCCAAGAATTGTTTAACTTTATGCAAACAAAAAACACTCTATTGTCTTGCAAAAATACTTAAAAACTAGTTTAGTTTTTAGTACGAATATAAAATGCTTAAGGGTTAGGTTAGAGAGGGCGAAAAGTCGGTCAGAATCCAGGCATGTGCTCTTGGTCTGCTCCGGGATTTCCCCCTTTGCAATTAGCTCGAAATTCGTACCGGGGTGGACTTCCCCGAGCCTGCTAATAACCAGCTTGTACAGATAAATGACTTCTGACCATCACAATCGATAAGTTTGACATGCCGCTGATGCCAACCGTCATCGCTTGTGATTGGAAGTGCTCCCTGGTTACCCCTCATCAAGCATAAGATGCCAGCAGAGAGCTTCAGTTTGACCTCCAGTAAAAATTCAGCCCATTCTACATCGTTGGTATCGATAACCTCAACTATGGAGAAATTGTTCAATGCCAGGAAAATTTTGTATGGAATGAAATTTTTAGATGCCATGAACTTGACTTAGTGTTAGGAGTTTGACGGCAGTTGGAAAACTTATTTCATGCCAAGAAACTTTTGGATTTAAGAACCCTTTTGAATGCCAGGAACTTTACTGAGTGCTAGGAACTCGTGGCTGTTGGAGAACTTATTTGATGACAGGAACCTTTTGGAAAACCGCAACTTGCTGGATGGTGGAGAACTCGTTCATGCCAGAAACCTATTGGATTTCAGGAACTGGCTAGCGGTTGGAGAACTTGTTTGATGCCAGGAACTTTTTGAATGTAAGGAAGCTTTTAGATGCCAGGAACTTGACTGAGTGTAAGTAAATTGCTGGCTGTCAGCTACTGGCTGGCTGTTGGAGAACTTGTTTGATGTCAGAAACCTTTTGAATGTATAGAACTTTTTGTGGATGCTACGAACTTGACTCAGTGTCAGAATGTCTGGCAGTTGGAGAACATATTCGATGCCAGGAACTTGGGTGAGTCTTATGAAGTTGCTGGCTGTTGGAGAACTTGTTCGATGCCAGGAAAATTTTGTATGGAAGGAACCTTTTAGTTGTCTCTTAGATGACTTAGTGTAAGGAGCTTGCCGGCAGTTGGAGAACTTATTCCATGCCAAGAAACTTTTAGATTTAAGCAACCTTTTGAATGCCAGTAACTGTACTGTGTGTTAGGAACTTGCTGGCTGTTGGAGAACTTATTCGATGACAGGAACCTTTTGGAAATCAGCAACTTGCTGGATGTTGGAGAACTCGTTCGATGCCAGAAACTTTTTGGCTGTTGGCGAACTTGTTCGATGCTAGAAACTTGTTGGATGCCAGGAACTAGATTAAATTTCAGGAACCTGGCTGAAAAAAAAACACCCATTGGATTTCCACGATTAACCTAAAAGGACTACCTGCACAGAAATACATTTATGCAGGTTAGGCTAGTTAATCCAGAGGTCGATACAGTACCAGTGAGAAAAGAAGACTATGACATTCGAAAATGGGCTTACAAAATATTAAAGCTTTAAGCCAACGATTTACGAAGCTGAGTAACTCTATATTATGACAATAATGAAAATCACTCAGTGAGTCAACAGTAAATTGTTGGTGTATTGTTAATACGATAAGTTCTAGACTGCAGCAGGTTATTACTTCAAACTTGTTGACATTTACATCAGGGAATTTTGTAAGGTTTATTGGGAGAGGATATTCGCCTGAAGATATTTTCTTATCACTAGCATACACTGATATCAATGAGCGGTAAATGGTATATGACGTCGTTGATTCTCAAAATAAAATATAAAGGACCGAGATGGCTGCCCGGTGGAACACCAGAGATTGCTTGAATGGGATCAGATTCGCTTAATCTCAAGATAGTGATCTTTTAAATAAAATTGAACCCCTGGTATATGTATGTATACAGTAGATAAAAGGCCAGAGCCTTAAATTTGAAAAGGATGAAAGAATGGACAAAATATTTTAGATCTCACTATGATGCTAGATAACCACATTTATGAGATTTATTTTTCTAAGCAACTCCATACCATAAATCAAAAAGTCAATGGATTAAAGTATTGACGAAAAATAATTGCTTTCTCCGAATCGTAAAGCCAGGTTTGATTGGAACCTCAGAATTATCGGTTTATTCACCAACCGAAACCAATACTTGACCCATAGAGTGAAAAACTAACTTCATGTGTGTGAATGTGAGCGATGGAAAAAATAAATAATATAATAATAGTGATTATAGAAGTAAAAGAAAAACCTCTTTAAACATTTATAAAACTTGTTAGCACGACTCGCCCCCGGGTAGGAGATGTTCTTTGGATGCAACTGTGTGGACAACTTAGACAAATGGGTTACAAATCAAAATATGGATACATGTTGCCAATTGATTTGTTGTACGGGCTTAAGTTTGACCGTAAGAATCCAGTGGATTTATTAAAAAAAAAAAAACTTTTTTCTTTTCTACATTTTTCATTTTGTTATAAGACTCTGGAGACTAAGTCATTTTAAATACAATTAAGCTTTGGAATTTGAAGATGCTGCAAAAGTGATTTATGCTCAACTCAACACCTTGTGTTGGAAATTATACAGACTGTTGGTCGCTCTGGTCAGTGGACTAACCAGCATTTTTGTTTTTTGTTAATCAACAATCTTGTATCTTTGACAAGAGAGAAAAAAAAATGAGTAAATAACAACAAATGGGAGGGTAAAACCAACACATTTTAGCAGACAAATTTTGTTGCACAATTTATTTATTTTTATTTTTTTTGCAAGCAAAAATAAATTAAGCGTGCTGTAGCTTGAGTGGTGTCCAGCAGGTTGGCGGCGGTGGTGGTGGCAGAAGAATGGGGGGAAAGTTAATAATGCAACATGAGGCTGGCTGACTGAGTGTGGATACACGCTGCTTAAGCTAAGTTGATGGTAGGTGCATGAGTGGTTTCCTCATCACCCACGTTTTTTATTTATTTTTTTTTTTTTGGCTGGACAACCTTTCGAAGCGAAATATATTAATAATTAAAATTATTTGAGTTAAAAATTGGGCATTAATTGGAAGGGGGATATGGTAAGAAACATTGCTAAATTGTGGGTAAATAGTATGTGCAAGTTTAATTATAGGAACACTTAGTTCATTTTAAAATTAAGTGAGAAGGTTATGTCTTAAAACCAACTTATGTCTTTATTTACATTAAATTGATTGGCTTAAATTAAGTATTTGCGTGTAGTTTATGAAATTTCAAAACTTAAAATTAAAAAAAAATCTACAAACTAAGTTTTCGAAATTGTCCGAAATCTATCGGTTTTCGGATATTTTGGAATGAAATATTACTTAAAAAGCTTACAACTAGAAATAAACTAACTGGAAATAGATTCATAAAAGCATTCTTAAAGAAGATTTTATTTGTGGCCTTGGTAAAAATGGCTGTGAAAATAGATAGACCATGTCTGGTTGTACACTAATTTTTTTAATTGACGCAAACTATACTTAATATTTGGAACCGTAGGTAGTTATTTCAGCACATTTTGAAAAAAGTAACGATGAAATTGGGATAGGCAAAACATACTTTGTCGATTTTCAAGAAATGATTTCCAAAGTCGAAGAGGAAACAAAGTTGTTAACAGGTCTTCGGAAAGTTAAGATTTTAATTAAACAATTATAAGCCAAAAAAGTCTGTTGTACCAGATGGTGTCCCCTACTGCATCCTGAAAAGGCTGCCACATGCAGTAATGATTTTCCTCACAATCATTTTAAACAACTACATCAACAACAGTTACTTCTTCTAGAAGTGGAAAACAGCGAAGATTGTGCCAATTCCGAAGAAAAGTGCTTCCAACTTAGTTTCCAACTACAGGTCAATATCACTTCTCAACAACATCAGCAAATTACTGGATAAAGTAAACTTAAGAAGACTGAAGAAATTCTGCTGTGAAAATTCCATCATTCCTGACATGCAATTCATCTTTGGAGAAAAACACTCAACCTTGCATCCACTGGTAAAATTCCAACACGATATCACGACAGCCCTCAGCAGTAATCGTGCCACCGTCGGATGCTTTCTGGATGTCGAGAAAGCATTCGATAGCGTGTGGAAAGACGGCCTAATCCACAAACTTAATCTTATGCAAGTACCTCCGCTATTAATAAAAATTCGCTTTTCTTTCCTATCTTTCAGGAAATTTTTCGTTTAAGTAGATAACTGCAAGTCAAATTGAAGACCATCAGAGCTGGAGTCGTCCAAGGCTCATAACTAGGCCTCATCCTCTACAACTTGATGACTTCAGAGCAAACTTCTGCAATTGGATGCGAGAACCTTCTGTATGCTGATGACTCACTCACCTACGCCACATCAATGTCACCACTAATCGCTGTCCGAAAAGTAGAAACCCACATCAACAGACTCTTCCGATTCTACCAGAAATGGGGCAACCGAATCAACACTTCCCAATGGGAACTTGTCTGCTTCAGGAGACCTTCAACTGGCAGAGGCATTCGCACCGCAACAATTTGCAGAAACCTGGTCCTGAGACTCCCTGACGAATCAATCATAGTGGCAAAGCCAAATGTCAAGTACCTGGGAGTGCACTTCAACGAGTTCCTAAGGTCTAACTCAACAAATGTTCAGCAGTTTGCACCCATTGCTGAAAAGAAGATCAGGTCTTAGCCAACCGACAAAGATATAAGTTAAGAAAATCATTCCTGAGTTTCAGAACATTACTTGTGTAGAAAAGGACAATGTCTCGAATCATCTGGTCGTTGAGATGCAAGTCCGATTGAATCACTGGATTACAACTGAACCACGTATTCCCGAATTTCAAAACCGATCCGACAAAATGAACTGAAGAAGATTTCCTTCAGAAGTGGAAGAACCCCTCATAGAAGTTTCTAGAATCAGTAATCTGACCAATAATGATATCGACAACACATCCATCAATTGAAACAGTATTCAACAATACTCTGAAAAGGGGCAAAAAAACTCCCCACATTAGTAGAGACAGGTATATGTAGACTTACCACAGCATGTACAAGAAGTATAAACTCACCGACAAATGTTCCGCAAAACCTACTACAGGACCTTCAAGCTTCAACAATGAAACTGCCGAATACCAGCGACTGCATTCAGAACTACAGTGCACATTACAATGTTCAACAAGGCAGTTTAAAAATTATCAAGAGCTGGATTTCTAAGATATCAAACCAGGCTTTGACAGATTTAAAAAAGATAAATCTGATTGTTGGAAGAGTGAACTCAATAACAAAATGTTCAACAATTTTCACTAAAAAACTGAAGCCAACCACTTCAAAGATAATTTCAAAGACCACTCTCGCATGCACATTTCTGACTTCATCGAAGAAGCAGAAATTTGCTTTGAGCAGATAGCAGCTACTACCTCATTGAAATCAGAAAATCCCTCATTGGAGCTGCTATTGACTGATTGACTTTTCCTGAGAAAGTGATTGACATCATCATCGGAAACTTAAAAAAAATCAACAAGAAATGACATAACTTCTAAGTAATTAAAAAATTTCCAAATCTTGCTGTTCTCCTGTTGGCTGACTATAATCTTCAACAGCTGTCTTATCAACTGCTGCTTTCCTGAAGCCTGGAAAACATGTGCTCCCGAAAAACATAAAGCCCGCCAATTTCACTGCTCTGTTGTATCAGCGAGCTTCTATAGACATTAATATTGAAGAAACTCAACTTTTTTGGAATAAGCACTCCACCATACATCCACTGCTGGGACTTCATAGTGACGCTGCACTTGAACTCAACACACAGAAAACGACTAGGTATACTGTGCTTTTTGTACATCGATACAACTTCTGTAGCGTTTTGGATAAAAGTACTGCTATTAAAACTGTCGAAGCTTGGACTTTCTAATCACTTGGTTAGAATAATCAAAAAATTTCCCTACCCATAGACTTTTATATGTATGTATGTACAGGTTGTAAGACACGAAATATCAGCGAGTACCTCAAGGATCAAGATTTGGACCTCTGCTGTTCAAGATCTATACTGAAACTAGATACCAGAATACTTCTAAACCATATCCAACCAGAATACCCCTTTCATTTTCCAAACATTGTTCGTAATTTGTTTGTGGCCCAACATTAGTTTGTTTTATATTATTAAGCTCTGTTTCATTTAACTTGGATTTATTTTACTGATGCATTTAATTTGAAATCCTCATTAAATTGTAACTTACCAAAAATTAAAAAAAAAATTAAACGAACCCTCTTCAGAGGGCTTTAGCAACAAAAAACAATAGTTGTATATAACCAAAACCGCACTTTGGAGAAACTAAATTTCGTATAAAAAATAAATAAACTATTTTGCAAATGAATTCATAATAAAAGATTTAAAATTATCGAAAATAAAATAAACAAAAATGAATTTGAAATCCAGTTCTCCCATTTTGAGTTTTTTTTAAATTTGTTTTCCTCTTTTTTATTGCAGAACAGAAAATCCAGTTGGAGTTTTTATTATACCTGTACGGACGTATATGTAGGTATTTTCAGTTTCAAACCAAGAGCATCACGATGTGCTAATTAGTTCGCCGTCAATAATTAATTCGCATGAAATTAATTCACCTCAGTTCTCTCTGGCGTTTGAAGATATGGTGGTAGCAGTAGCAAGTAAGGTAGTAACATCAGCAGCATCATCATCACCGCTAATCACTTAAGTGATCATTGTCGCTGAAAGGCAGAAGCGTATCTAGCAATTTATTTAAAAAAACACGGAGAGGGCATTTGTGCGTTGTATGAAAAAAGAAGCGGGAAACAAATTCACGCTTGAATTTCAATTGATCTAACGAAAAGTATTTTTTTACTTAAGGGGTTTTGTCTACCCTTAAAAAGTGTGATCGCAGTGCAGGCGTATAGGAAAGTTGGAGTGGATTTAAAATGAGTTACCGATGCTCATTGATTTTGAATGTCTGAATATCGTAATGGGAGGGAAATATTGAGCCGGGTGAAGAATTCCTCATTTAAGTAGTGCGTCTAAAGAAATATTCTCTATATTTAACAGTACGTCCGAAGTTGGGTTAAGGCTTACTTGATGGGCAGTATCTGAAGAGCCAGTATTTTGGTTGAATTGTTTAAGGAGAGGAATGCAACTGGGTATTGCAATATAACACTGCTTATAAAAATAACGTTAATATAATGAAAGACAAGAAACATTGCGGCGATGCTTTTTATAATCATTATCGAAGCACCCGAATACCGCTAAGAATAAAATGAGAAAGTAAGGTGGATTATAAAAGGTCCGCCAAACCATTTTCTCAAATTATTTCCTACGCATTTATTTTAATGGTAAAAACGAAACAGAAAACGAATGAAAAACCGGGTCTTAAACGCAAATCATAAATCGGTCTTTACAAACGGTTCCAAAATGGAAGCTGGGGTAGGGTCAGGCATCTTCTCAGATAATCCATCCAAGGGGGGAAAATAAAACTGCTTGCAGTTCCACGCCTTTCCACATGTGAAATGATTAACAATAACATTGATATCGTCATAGGAAGCGAGGCGGAAATCGCAGCCATTTCGTTAATTGTCACAAAGTCAAAACTGGTTGCTCGTTGCTGTAGTGAATTAAGATTGCTCGGCGCAAAAAATTCAGTCACCCTTCGCGGAGTCCTGGGACACCGTTACATTTATGGAAATGAAATTGCTGAGAATTAGCCAAAAACGGTTCATCATTAGGACCGAGTCAAATTGTACGCTGTTAACTTATGCAGGAAAAATCTAGAATTCACCAAAGTTTGCTCATGACCGCAAATGACAGATGGTCAACAATTTACACCTATCGAGTTTCAACGAATCAGATAAGAGTATGGGAACCAACATAAGCAGAATGGGCATCAGCACATCTTACTTATGCAGAGGGTGTCAGGACGAAAAGGTGGAAGGGGGCTGATCTCACTTCCTTTGTGAATGCTTCCTTTGAGAATGCTTTTCGACGAACTGGGCGACTTCTCATTTTTGCCACTGAAAACATCCTTAACTTCATTCAGAAATTAAGATGGTTCAAGGAAGTTCCCCAAACCTAAGACTTCCAATAAATCCTTCCCATTCCTACATTAAATTACACCCTGGTGAGCACAATGGATCCATTCGAGTGAGGTCATACGGCTTTGCGCAAGATAACCCCACCTAACTAACCATACATGTCAAAAACTTTTAAAATTTCCACAACATGTTAAAATATGTCACCCTCTTCCGTTAGTCCGCACCTGCCAAGTTAAAAAGAGAAAAACCAAAACAAACTGAAGATGGCGTTTCGATTGCTATCAACAACATCGCATCATCTAAAGTGAGAGTGTGTGTGGTCAGCAATTTTACACTGAAGCAGAATAGTTGTCGGTCATTTGTTAAGATTCAGACTGAAACCGCACGTCCACTAGATGGGTCTGTCGGTCATTGTGTCGTATGGAAATGGTGGGAAGATTCAACGGGAGCGGTGTGACAGCAGTGTCGTCGTCAGACATCTTGTAAGCGCGAAATTAAAGCACCGTTGCTGCAGTGACCTTGAGCAACTCTGAATCGCACACGTTGGACGTGTGTATCGATGTTTTCGTGTATGTATCTGTGTATAATTATGTCAAGCGGACATAAATGCAAATCGATGCCAGTTATAAAAAATATTGTATAAATTATTGGATTTTTTTTCTTAAATTGCTATTTTGTATCTAAATGTATTTTTTTGCAGCTATGTATAATATTATTAAAATAAAAAAAACGATCTCAAGACTTTAGATACATCTTCGATATTCCATTAAACCGTATTCTTGAAGAGTGAGAGTTCTATCGTGATTAGCTAATCAAACACTTTGGTCATCATATGGGGAGGTGTGAGGGGGAGCATCATTAAGTATTTCTATATGTGATGTTCCTAAGTTCTGGAGATACTATACGAAGATTCTCAAGCTTCTCTGCTAAAATCTTGGACCGGTTATTTCACTTTTACTATCTACAGATTGTAACAAGTGTAGTCCGGGTAACTACATCAGCTTAGCTCATCTCATCTTAGCTCAGCAGCAGGAGCAGCTTATTTTTTGTCAGTGCGATTTTTATTGATTATTCTGCTTTTTCAGTTTGAGCTTGTGCGGGCTTGAATGTTGTTTTTTGTTATTCTCTTCTTTTTTTCATTGCGAATATGGTGTAAGTGGTTTATATATCTACATACATGGTTTGGACCTGAATGCTTTGGCTATATGGCGCGAAAGTGACCACTCGGTCAGCTATGCCGGTAACGGCGAGTCTTTGGTGTGTGCTCATCGCAGCACATGAGCGCACAACGGCGCGGTTGGTGGTGGCATTATTTTCTTTTCACCTGCAAGGTTATCGCGCGGTATATTGGTTAAGTGCGATGTTATGATGGGTCGGTCATATCAAGAGGGGGCATTAAGAGATCAATTGATTTATTTTTATGATCGAACACATCATGGAATTACCATTTTTTTGTTGTATCAAGACTGGTCTTTGGTTGTTCTTTTTTTTTTGTGTGAGATGGTTGCTTTGTTTTGACGTTGTACCTATGCACTTTAATGTACATCCGGATTGTTCTTTTTGTGTATAATGAAGGTGGTGAGGAGGGTAGTTTTGTATCTTCAGATATATGTATAACATAGTTTCTTGCCTACTATTAAAAAGCAATGTAAGAATTGACACGAGCATCCCGAGCTTAGATATAAATCATAAATACCTTTCTGGCTGTTGTATGCACGTAGAACTATTACGCCGCCGGAGGTCTGAGGTAGAATCGATCCTGTTCCACCTTAAAAATAATGAGGTAATAAAAAATCCTCATAAAGTATGATGTGATGTCTATCATCTTCACCGTTTGGGTTTAGCGGAAAATTGCAGGTCTTCTCCACTTTGAATGTACACACAAATTCTTGGGAGAATATGCCACTAGACGCTGGTTTTTTACAGCATGTACGGTGCCACTATTTTATATTAACTTTTTACTCAGAACCTTACATCGGTTTGTGCGAATTATTTTTTAGACACGATTGCCTACTTTAAGAAACCAGTTTAAATGTTTCAAATTTGTATAACTCACTCATCTTTGATTATAAACAATTTTATGACTTATCAAACTTATATGTATTTAAAATTTTTTAATTTATTTCTGGAAACCTGAATGTTGAATTTAAAGCAACGAAAATATTTATTTTTAATTTTTGAATGTATAATCACGCATTACACGACACAGCGCTTTTTTGGAAAAAAAATTAACAAATTTCTAGAGATAGTTATATTCTTCAAGAGATGTTTTTTTTTTGTACGAGTAGTTCTTAGAATTTAAAAATAATATAACGAGATTAAGTGTGATATTTTAGTTAAAGTCCCTTAAAGTCAAAATGGATTTCACCAAAAAGAATAGATTAATTTTATTTATGAATTCTTTCTTTGAGGGTTCAATTGATTTTTAATTATTGAGAAATTTAAAAATTTTTTTGAGAAGAAAACTGAAAGTGTACTTTTTTGGGCCAAAGCAAAAAACGAAATTAAACAAACTTTTATGTAATTCTGGCCTGGCCACTTTTAAAGATTTGTAAAAAGTTCTTAGCTGGAACAGGGGCTTCCCGAATTTCGGAAAGACCACCATTACATCAATAGTTTCTTCCAAAATAAATTTTCAAGTATCAATTTTAACTATTTAAAAGCTATAGCTTTTAAGTAAACTAGATATACATTTTGTGGCCAGACAACCTCCTCGTTTTGGTCCTTAACTGTTACCCTGATATATACTACGTAAGTATATAAATAGCCTCTAGGTACAAAAAATATTAGAAACTCCACCTCGTCCACGTTCATCTATAATGAAACTCCCTTTGTTAACTCTCTTGCGAAAGTTATCTTCTAGAGAGCAAGTTCGCTACAAATTCTACGCTCCCAGAAAATTTTCATCACATCTCCGGTAATCGAGCTTATTAATGATTCAAAGGGACCAATTGTATTTAACACTCATCCTGTTGCAAGATTTTTAAAAGATCTTGACATACATATGCACTCCACCATTGTTTTGAACAAGTGTCCTTCCACACTGCCAAAACCACTGGGTAAGCTTTTCCATCTTTCCTTATCTACAGGTTTTTTTCCAAGTGGATGAAAAACTGAATTTTTGCAGCCAGTCCCTAAGAAAGGCAAATCTTCCACACCACACAAGAAAAAGAAGAGGAGGAATCGATCACTCACCTTCTCTGTATATGTCCTGCCTTATTCCAAAGACGTTGACTCCACCTGGAACATTTCTACTACAATGTTCTTAGTGATCTGGCCAATATGGAGATGGGCAATCTTGCTTGCTTCAATTGTTTAACGAATAGAGAGAAAGTCTCCAATATTCAATTTGGTCATGGTCTAAGTGTTTCGGCGCTTCTACTGACAGCCGCGTCGACCTTATCTAACACACATCGTATTAGTGAAAGTAAGATTATTGCCTTTGATGTTTCAAAATCATTTGATAGAGTCTGGGATCAAGCCTTTTTATCGTGCCTTCGGTTACAACGACTCTCGTCTTCGATGGACTAGGAACTATCGTCCAAACCGTTCAATACAAGTAGTAGTGTACGGGTTTAAGTATAATACCCACAAAATAAATGCAGGTGTGCCTCAGGGTTCCGTTTTGTATCCGTCAATTTTTCTCATTTTCTAAAAACTTCTAAAATTATTTTATGTTGCTGAGTATCATAGTCCTAGTTATATATATTTGATTAAAGATTAACACCCTGGAAAGCATTGCACAATAGGGAATAAGAAGCCGCATAGAAATGAATGTTTCCAAAATTCAATTCGCTTAATTGAAACCAGGCCCAACTGCCACTGTCCTTGAGTAGGACTTGCAACGAAAAAACTGAAAAACTTTCAATTCTCGATATGTGCATTATATAAATAAACCAAACAGACTTTCACACACTTTTAATTGGCAGTATCGAAACGATGGTTTCAACTTACAACAAAGAAATCTACAGTTGCTAATCTAGTTGAATTCATGTGTTGTTAACAACTAAAGCTATTGAGAACGGCCATAGAGTTGATTGTTTTTATAAAGATTTTAGTAATGCTTTTCTTAGTAGCAGTTCATCTCTTGGTTTTCCTTCAGAATTAGTTCATGGAGCAGATCGTAATTGAAGGAAATAACTTAGCAAATTCTTTTTAGGGAACCACTTCTTATTCGATAAACGCAGCCTCTGATGTACCTCAAGGTAGTCACCTTGGTCCAGTTCTCTTCATAGTTGCTATGAATGACGTTGTTATACCTATTACTATTATTGAAACTTTCCCAGATCTTATAAACTTAATATGTAAATATAAGAATATAGTTAAGTAGAATATTATTATTGAGAAACCTCAGTTTTAAACAAGCTTTTCTTCGTTCATAATATTTTTTCTCTGAGGGTAGGTTTCGAAACTTTCAAAAGATAAATCTATCATATCATAACTAATACAGCCCAGTTTGACCAACAAAAACTGTCAGAGAAAATATTTTTCTGCTTATTCTGTTAAAAAGAGACGGAAAAATTTTATTTTCAAGTATTAACATAGGCTATTTCCAAAAAACGGCATTTATGTCAAAAATTCAAATGGAAGACGTTCTTAAACTCAAACTGCGAAAGTAAATTGTTAGAAACCCCAAGCCGATAACGCAGTTTCCTAAAGTTATATGTTCGATAACATCATTCGATGCGAAACTCTGAAGTAAAAAAAATCAGGTTGACGTCAAAAATATTGATAAGCCAGAGAACATGTTCTTAAACGTCAAATTCAACTGACGTTGATAAAACAGATTTTGTGCAAGCAGAACGAATAGATATTTGATGATGATATTAATATTTGCGTCAACCAATGTCGATCATTTGACGATCAAATTGGCGTTAGCCGTGTTCGAAAACTTAATTTCAACGTTAATTTTATCATCAAACGATTTTCATTTTTTGACACATTTATTGCTATTGTCAAATATGCAATCGTCCCGCTTGTAAGCAAATCTGTTTGATCAACGTCGATCAATTTTTGGTAGGCGCTTTTGACGCTTAAAACATAGAATCTACTTATAAATATATTTGTCGTCGACACGGTTTTTTTTTAACTACAGAGTGGCGCCACAAATGATATTGTCAAAAATATGACTTTAGTAAGATGCGTTATCGAAAATAATAATTTTGCATACAAATCTCGTTTTGGGTTTCCACAGTTGCACTTAAAAAGATATTCTTTCATTTCCATTTTTGACGCAAATGACGTCTTCGAAAACGTCCGTTAACTTGACGTTTTCGAAAACGGTCTTACACAGATTTTTCGATAAAAGAGCCTAAATTATAGATATTTTTTTCGGAAGCAACGAAATTAAGATTTGTGTTCTATGTATAAGCAATGACTAATTGCTAGTATGGGTGAGTTTATTTCTATCGTAACCAGTATCTAGTTATACTTTAATTTTCGATACCATTCGAAAGAAGGACAGAATATTTTTCCTTATAGTATCTATAGACTGTGATTGTTGATATTGTTTACTTAACGGCAATGTTTAACAAGATAATTTTATGTTCCTTTTTTTTACTTTAAAATAAAAAAAAAAACAAAACCTCAATATAACTTTGCACTAAAAATTCAAAACACCTATGACAAACGATGTTGCAAAAACAAAAAAGATCACCACGTTTTAATGAAACCAGTTTGCTTATCATTTTTTTAATTACTTGATTATTACCTTGCCGATTGCTTCCCAAACTCATTTAAATTCAAAACCCCATTAAATAATGTTTCGAAATCACCTAATAGAGCAGCGATCATGATGCGTGGTTCATCTTAGCTCATCTAATCTCATCTCAAAGCTTCATTTTAATTTTCGTTTTATTTCTTAAATTTGTTTAGTCGTCTAAACCAAAATCTCATAAATGCAGCTTCTAATTCACCTTGTTTCTCTTCCTCACAATATATTTATAGCTTATTTTTGCTTCGCTAATTCATTAGGTTGTCAATAGCCCCGGCTCAATGGGATGCAATTAAAGCAGTAACAAAAAAAATAAAAACAAAACCTGAATCAAGAATTAAATATGTGCTTTAGTGCAAGATATTTAATCCATAAAATGCGAATGCATATACATCACATCGATGTTTTCACGCGCACATTTTGTCGCTAAAAACTCGACCAACCTTGAGCGAGAAAGAGTTATTGTTGTAGGAAATGAATCGAAATTATTTAGTCGAATCGAATCGATAGCTATTAGGTTGTGCAGTTTAATATGCCTTTATTTAGCAACATGTTTCTTTAAATACAAAAATAAGTAAGAACAATGGGCAATACATAAAAATAGATGATGTTTTCTTGTTTTTCAAATAAGTTCCTATGTTGAAAGTGTAATTTATTTGAAGTGTCCTTGGGGGGAATAAGAACAATTTTTTTTTCTTTCAATTTATTGCAATACCTATGTACATACGCGAGGAATAAAATATTTATAAGTTTATAGGTTTATGTTTTTTTTTTAAATTTTTATTTAGCTTGACACGCAAAATGTTGCTCGTTAACAGGTAAATCAACTTAAGGGGGAACATCTATCTCATCATCTGCAACATTCACTGACGCAATTTATTCAAACTATATGCAAGTTAAAGAGGAGCTTGTATATGCAAATACATCCTTCAACTCTTCAACTAGTTACGGTAAATTACTTGATTTTTATTAAGTGAAGACTGCTGCTTTTAATGATGATGCAGCTAGGCTTGTGTTCGAGTAAACATTTTTGTATGTTTTTTTTTTTTTTTTATAATAATCTAAGATAGTTGATAGGAAATTGTGGTCCTATGTCTTGTTTTTTTTTTTTTTAATTTTAATGTTTAATTGATGAGCAAAGAAGTTGATTTTACGAAACTCCTCGACATAGTTGCATTTTGCAAGAACTTGAATATTGATTTCGTATTGGGGCTCATCTCATATATATATATATATATATATACAATAGTTTATTTTTAATTACACTCAAAATATGTTCATATGTTATTTACAATAATTAATTTCTTAAGTCTATCTTATTAATCAGCGAGCACAAAAGGGGCTCTGCTTCATTAGGTTGGTTATGTTTTCTTTTTACATTTGAATAACATTTGTGTCTTAGGTCTAAATTTTTTTCTTATTATTATTTTTGATATTTACGTCAGCTTGAGCAGTGCTAACGGTTGTTGGATTTCGTATTGGGGACACAAATCTAGCACCGTTTTGTGCTGAGATTAAATATTACGATAAAGATACTCAAATGAATATGTATGGAGAGTAATGGAACATGAGAGGTTAACACTTTAGCCAAATAATGAATAAAGTTCAATAGAAACATTTAACAATAGCATGTTCAGTTGACTCCATTTCCACGAAACATTTCATACAAACTCGAAATCCACTGAGGGCTGTGGGGGCTGAAATATACCCAAATAAACCGAAAAATACACACTCTGGATTCTGGAAGAACAAGACAAGTTAAAAAGATATAATAACACCCATAAGGTTGCTTTTCGCTTGTTTCTCTACACAGCATTCGCTCTGTGAATATATTGTATTGGAAAAAATTCTTGTAACCTTTGCTTCACTACCTTACCGACAGTATACGAGCATACAAACCTAATTAGAGTAGATGAACCGTCTGTCTGTACCTACAACACAAAACAAATATTATGAAAATATATTTTCGTTGAGTTAGGCAAAACTGGACGGACAAAATTCATGTTTGCGTTTTAAAATATAGGTATAATAGGCAGTTTTGCTGCAAGCTGATAAAAGTCACTTAGACCAACCTCCAAAAATCGGTAGATTTGTTGAAATTTTGATAGAAAATAGGTAGTCGCTAGAAGTCGTAGAAAAAAGCTAGAAAGAAAAGTTACAGCTTGTATTTCCTCTTTGAATACATTTTTATTTTCGTGAAAAAGTTAAAGCAGATCAACAAAATACTAAGGAGAATATGATAAGGAATACAAAAATTGAAAAGTAAAAACAAAAACGAATTCAGTCTTATTATTAACATAAGTTTATGCTATAAATGTCAAATAGGAATATTTACTCGTAATCCGAATCTTGATAAATAATTGTATCATGGATTTCTTCGATTACACCGGGTTTATTAACTTCGATAGTACACGTATTTTAAAAAAATATTTTTCTCTAATATAATTTCTGGTATTATTATAGCACCTCAGCCTACTAGCCAAATTATAATTGAACTAACCGAAACATCAACTTGACGAACGAATTGGAAACAGAAACAGTGGTCGATTACAGAACAGGGAATGTCTAATTAATAGTTAAATAAATTACATTATTATTTGCACGTCACATCTCACAAATGCTAGAAATAATCTAGCGACATCGAAATATTTTTAATCACGCACAATTAACCGAAAACATATTTTATACATAATTTAAACAACCATCTGTAGGTACTTTAAAATATTTATTCGTTAAATCGTCCTGGTTTCGCTATCTTAGGTTAGCTTACCGCCCCCTATACTGCCATACTTTCCAAAGGTTTTGTAAAAAATGACCAATAATAATCAATTGACAATATTTCTGGAAAAAAATAAACATAAAAATAATCAGCGGTTTTAAAAGAAACAGATGATTTAAGAGTTCTCATGGATGAAAAGTAACTATATTACATTTTCTACTGGATTTTTCGAAAGCCTTCGATAATGCAAGCCTCTTCAAACTTGTATCTTAACTACAAACATCCTTCCATTGTTTCTAATTATGTAGTATCAAACTTCAATTTCCATATCTTTTTCGTAGAAAACAGGCCATTGTTATAGAAAAAGAATTATCTGACTTTGAGACAACCTCACAGGGTGTTCCTCAAGGTTCAATATTGGGCCCTATTCTGTTAATAAATGATCTTCCAAATTGTATCAATAATTCGCTTGTTCATATATCAATCGGTGATGTCCACTTCTATATAAGTTGTAAGATTGGAATAGTCGATGACGCCTTATCAAGATTGGATGAAGATCTAAATATGAATGTAGAATCAAGAGTTTGACCATTGAAAACCTTTTTTTGTTGGTTTGGTTATAAGTAAATCTGAGTTATATCTTGGCCTATGGTTGAACAGAAATTTGGCTTAAGAAGATTTTATCTTTTACAACATAATTATATACTATATGTTGACTAGAAAATCTCGTTGTTCCGGCGCTTGGGAGGTGGTCAAACTTGCTTAAAAATTAAGAGCGGACTGACTACAGGAATAATCCAGTGAAGTTCCGGCTTTTGATTAAGATTGTGAGAATGTTTGCTAAAACAATGCGCATATAACACGCAAATTGAATGTCGCCTTAAATAATATAAGATCCCATATTTATAGGTTAAGGCGGTTTGATCACGTTCCATTGTACATTACGAAGGTTCTGGATTGCAAAGTAGAAAAGCTTCTAGACTATTAAGCAATCAAGTACCTTTATAAGATTATGACTATAGCAAATAGCGTTCATATTTATTTCTGAAATAAATTTTCTTAATATCTTAATGTTCTAAGAATATTAATCTTATTATTATTGTAAATGACATGTTCTTGTACAATTTTATGAATGAACGAATATTTTATTTTGAGGGTTTTGTGTAACTACTATTACTGGCTGGATATTGAATGAATGAATTTCAGTAGCCGGGTACGGTGAAAATACACAATTCTAACATAAATTATTTTGGTCTTAACTGCATAAATGCAATAACTTTCATGCACTCAGGTATTCCTCAAGGAAGTCATTTTAGGCCATTTCTATTTTTGTTATTTATTAATGATTTGAGTCTACACATTTATCATGATTAATCTTTTCAAATGATGCTAAATTGCTTGAAAAGCGTTTTTTAAATGACATAGGTGTCTTAAAATATAAGTAAATGTAGGTTTCTGTCATTTTCAATATTGTCCTTCCCGTTTTTTGTGACAGTTTGTAACGTCAAGGATTTAGGAGTTTTATTTGATGATGATTTTAGAATGCAGGAAGATCTCTAAGGGCAACTCCTTGCTTGGATTTCTGATAAGGAACTCTAACGATTTTAAATGTCCTTTCACGTTGAAGTGTCTTTTATTTAGTTTATTTCGACCGGTCTTAGAATACTGTGTTATTTGGACTTCATACTATAAAAACGCGCCAAACAGAAGAAATAATTCAAAAACAATTCAAGTGGTTTTCGCTTCGACATCTAAATTGGACCGAAACTATGCCTGCGTATAAGACTAGATGTGTTATGATTGCTTTTTAAAGTCTTGAATCTAGGAGAGTTAATGATCTCTGTTGCACGTAATGTTGTCTGGTCACATTAATTGTCCTCCTTTACAACTGCTGTTTAAACTATACCTACTTTCGAATGCTCTAAAAAGTTTGTAAAAAATAAAATTATGAATGTGATTTTATATTTTACCCTTTTTTACCAAATAATAAATTATTTGATAACTATTTGTTTCGACATTTGTTTTGAAATTAAAAAATTAAAATTTTTAATTTTTAAAAAATTAAAATTGTTAATTCTTTAATTTCAAAAGAAATGTCGAAACAGATTGTTATCATTTATTATTATTATTTTTTAGAAATTAAAGTTTTTGTTTTCAAAACAAATGTCGAAACAGATTGTTATCAAATAATTTATTATAAATAATTTTGATACTGATGATGAGGCAAATATACATATAGATACAAAATAAAAGAAATGCGTTTTATTGAATTCAAATGAAGAAAAACAAAAAGGTAAAATATAATTATATGTAATTAATTCAGCAATACAAAAATCGTAATATATAAATGTGATTTTAATTGAATAATAATTATTTATCTAACTATCAAAAAACAATTTATTTTTATTAACTTATGTCTAAATCTTATTTTATTCAATAATTTTGATGTACATACATATCTATTAGAAGTTAACATATTTTTAAGTCTGAAAAAGTTTTTGAACTTAAAGACAAATAAATAAATAAACTTTTTAATATTTTTTTATAAAACTAAGATTGTGTAAGAGAATTATAAAAATTATATTTTGAAATACTTTTTGATGACTCGAATCTGTTATCCAATATCAAAGGAAGGAAATACTTTAAGTGGCCGGGTACTGATACACTTATTGCTACATACCCTACATTTGAAAAACACATTTCTTTAATTTCCAAATGGATAACTACCGAAAACTTAAAAAAAACTCAACCATTAGGTAGTAAATTTAGAAGTCTTGGTTTCCTGAACAAAATTTGATTTTGTGATTTGATTTTTTTAAGGAAAACATAAATATCTAACACTATAATACCCTAACCTGGTTGCATCGCAATCGCAATCGAAACCTGACGCAAACTTATACCTTTTAGATCAACTCGAACTCGTGCTCCACTCCCGCGCGCCGACTGAAACTTTCATTTCTATAGAAATCCAAGCACAGAAGGTCATTCATTATTTTCCCAGACTCTAGGTAAAGGATGTCTACTATAGTTGCACATCATTGCCCCTCCCCCCCCCCACAAACCCATCCTTTATAATGACGTTCCTACTTAGCAGTTAGCACTCTCCTAACATACAACCTACATCATCGCACAAAATAAATCAATTTTTAATTATCCACCAAACAAAATAAATTAATTTAATGGCATAATGCCGTCGTCACTTAGTTTCTTCTCACATCCACACTTCACCACCCACCAATATTCATTCCGTTCCTGGTGCGTTCACTGAAGTTGCAACCCTATCGCAACTTTTAATGGGGGTATCTAGTTGGCGGTGGAAAATATGAAACTAATTTCACTTTAATCATCCACTATCGCGTGTTCCAGGGATGGCGGTGTTCAATGTTCAATGTTCACTCAACACCAAACCAAAACTAACCCCCCAGCCCCCTCATCAAACTGTCAATAATTGAGTAAATCAATATTTCCTTTCAATTGGATTCTTTCAGACCCTCTATGTCTGACATCGTCACTGATTCACTTAATTGCCTTAAAATATTAATATTGCACACAGTAGCGGGTATTGGTAGGCAGATAGACGAATACATCGACAAGCTTTTAAATCACTTCCAGTTAGAAAGCTACAAGGGCGATAAAAAGGGGTGCATCATCAACTTACATAGGTATACCCAACAAAAGTTCTCCTATGATGAGGCAATCAATACTTTTTCTTCCCAAATGACGTCATGAACGAATTCGTGGGTTTGCCTCGTTACGGCAATTTCTTTTGTTCTTGTTTTCTCTTCTCGCCTTTCTACTCTTTTCACATCACAGTCACAGACACACTGACTTTTCTCCTTCAATTTTTATTTCCTCTTCCATACAGCACAGCTGTTCAAGGTCGTTCTGACACTGCTATACTGCTTGCTATACATCATGCCCGAGACAGAGAGATAGAGAAAAATAGAGAGAGTGCTGGCTGAGTGCTGCTGCCAACACACATGCATAGTCAATTCACCATCATCACCACCACCCGAACCCACATTCACTGTATCCAAATTTGTTGGAACTTGGGGCAAATCATAATTTTAATGCCCCCGAAAATGTCTTCCTTCGGTTTGTTGGGGGTTGATAGGTAGGTATAAATTGATTTATTTATGTATATTCCGTTATATAGGAAGTAGTAGATATGGTCACATCTGTGTGTGGTAGGTTATGTCGGGCAGTTTTTTAGGCATTGCCAGATTTGTTTTTAGAATTCTTTCTTACGATATCTGGAATTGTCTCAAAATTGCTGTGGTTTTTGTAGTGTTATAGTATAGGTACTTGTTTAGCCCTGTTAACTATTAAAGTTTACCATTTTCAATGGAATGGATGAAATTAGAATGAAGAGTGTATCATGGAAGACTAAAGTCAATCAGCACCCTACTCGACTTTATTTCGATTCTTATTTTTCGATTTTTATTGTTGCTCGGTTTGAACTGATAGTTAAGACTGTCTTAGATTGTAAATTTTGCAAGCAAAAGTTGGTGTTTTTGGTCTTTCTGTTAGGAAATGTATGTAAAAAGGAAAATAGTGTATTTCAGATTTAAATTTTTGTTACCGATTTTTGTTTGCTTCGTTTATTGTAATGATTTTCTTTTAAAGATACGGAGCCCTTGTAGTGTTAATAAGGGTTATACAGTACCCTCTCGTTATAAACAACCCTCGATGAACGCAATATCTCCGTTAAATCAACACCCAATGTGTGACTCAGTAATTTTTAATTTTTCCATCCATGACCTCATATATATAGTTGAATCTTTATATTTATTTTTCGGTTTTTTATTTTATCGTAGATCCTAGGTGCATTGCACATATTTGCGCTTTAATTTCCCATTGTTCAGCTATTTTCTTGTTCCTTAATTTTATTCTATGGCAATTACAATATAACTGTTCCTTATTTATTTAGAATGCAGAAGTAAAAAGAAAATCGAAAATCGAAAAGAGAAAATATGTGCTTAACAAATTCGTATCTAATTCTGAGTCCAAAAAAACTCGGTTTGAGTATAGTCGTTACCGATTTCTACAAAATTGACAAAATTCGTATCATTGTAAGCCTTCTGATGGGTCTACGAAAAAAAAAGTATGTGCGTTAAAAAATTTTAAATATATGGGATGTGGTAAACTGTCAAAATATAAGCGACAGATTGTGTCTCACGCTTTTACTTTTTTTTCATTTTATTTTCTTCCATTTCTCCATTTAAATTTTCTATTTATTCACTCCTCTTTAGTTAAATACCTTGGCGCAAAATTTTAAAGAGTTTTCGTTTAAGCAATAAAACCAGCTTTACTTAACGTAGTCGTTTAGCTTGGAGACTTTGTCTAACTTTTTCATAATTTTAATCACGTTAGACAACTCTTCTAACTAATGTGGGTTTTATAACAGAACTTAAGCGAATTTGCGCTGAACAACCCTTAATTTGACAGATACATAACTCACACAACTACAAAAACACAAAAAAAAAAGTAAAAAGAACAGACAACTTCAAACCAAAAATTTTTTCGCCGAAAAAAGTACATTTCATATACTACCTCGGTACAGATTTTGATTGTTTATAAGTTATTTACATTATTTTAGATGGAAATAAAGTATAAATCGCAAATTCACAGCATAAAAACTCAATTTGTTGTTGCAAAGTGCAGATTCATTTGGATATACTCGTCTCGGCATGCATACATAAGATACATACGTATGTACATCTGTATATATACAGATTTATTAATCGTAGAGCACTTTCATAGGATTGTTTCGAATTTATAATATTCAGTGATTCAGTATATTTACAAAGAGCATCTTTAAAAAATCTAATAAAACATCAGTAAACAATTTTTCTTCGATTTGCTTAAAGTACACTTTTAAAAGATAAACTAGCTATTTGCTGCTGTTAAAGTAAAACGAGCTCTTTAACGTTAAAGTATAGTTTATGTTCTCGTTTTATACTCAATATTTAGAGTCGACTCCCATTCTAAAATTGATTTAGAGTAGGTTTTAAATGTTTAAAATTTTGCGCCCTTGTTTTTAATAAGACATTTAAATTAAAAATTTTGTTTTAAAAAATCCCAGAGATTTTAACGTTATTGTAAGTAGTCAACCTCCAACAGTTTGAATATTTATAATAATTTTAAATTGATATATTATTAAAATGTCGACAAAACCCGAAAGGACTTCAAATTTTACAGAATTGGAAGAAAATATTCTCCTTGAATGCATTTTACGACGTTCTAAAAAACCGACGCATGCACGCTGAAAGAAAAACAGCGCGTTTGGGAGGAAATTGTATTTACATAGAACTTCTCGATAGTTTTAGTCATTTCCGACATACTTTCAGGCAACCGAATAAATCTCGATCGACCTTTAGCTATGGTCCTGTTACTTTTGGCAATTAAATGCAAACGGAGGAGATGCTTACACCAGCAAAATCAGCAATAGAGATTTGCATTAATCCAAGTTTGGTAAGACGAAATTTTTGGAAGAAATCTTTATCATACCATTTTCCCATGTTAATTCTATCGGTTATTATATACTGCCATCGTTCGGGTGGAAGCAAATTTTCGTCGTTCTCATCACTTATGTATATCCAACAAATATTGTAGATTATTATCCATTTAACAATTGTTTTAATTAAAAACTGATGACAATTTATTTTTGCACAAAATAAACAAAACCTGATTTTCAGAGCTAATTGAGAATGAATAAATAGAAACACTTCAGTTAAATCCTATTAGCGCTCAAAATCACTCTTAAAAGATGTATTTTGTCGTTTTAGTAAAACACGTATTTAGATTAAATATATAATTAGTTAATGAAGGAAACGTCAATTTAAATCGTTAAATGTGGGTGAATAAATTATATTTTTTTTAAATCGATAAATTTCCCATTTTTAATGATAGAATTAAATTTTATTGAGATTCCATTCGATTGGCCCTAAGAGTTGTTTAACTTAGACAGCGAATTCAGTGTTTTAAACCTTACCTAAAATAGAGGGTTATTTTATTGTATAAAGCATTAAGTAGGTATGACTATATACAAATATTTAGACACTATCTAACTAGGCAACCTTCTGATGAAATCTAATTAATATTACTGATAGGGTTTACATGGAACTTTTTAATAAAATTCGAATACGAAGTACATTTTTAAGACAATTTTATGCATACTACTTTTTGTATAAACGAGACTATTCCATATTCTTAACTTTCAAAGGCAAGCTACTGACCCTTTTAAATCTTCAGGTAGGTGCTTGTCTGGTTTATTTGGAGAAGGAATTCGACACCGTATGGTCTCTATCTAAAACTGACTAGACTCGGCATAAGTAAACCACTATTGTATATACTTTATGACATGCTCAATGGTACAGCCTTTGCCCTGACGAAACGGTTGTTTTACAGCAGCCGGCTTGACACCAGGGTGAAGGTGATTTTTAGACAGTCGAAGGTTGATCCAGGATAGAATGGCGATTCCGCTAATCTACCACGTCAGCCTGAGGACTGTGGATAGGTGGCTCTTTTATAGCAGAACCAGTTTTGGTGGTTGTATAATACGAGTAATAATACAGAAAGTTGACGAGGATTTAAAAACAAGATATAGAATCCGATCTTTTTTTACATTTTCTCCAGAAAACAAAAAAAAATGATATAGTTTAAATTAATCATATAGTCTTTAGGCCGAAAGGTATTAGAATTAAGATAAAGTTTAGCTTAGAGCGCCCGCATAGGGCCAGTAAGTTAGTTTTTAAGTAATTGGATAATTAGGCTAGTTTTTATGAATTTTTGTCTAGCTTTAAGATAGTTTTAAGATTAATGAAAATAAAAATAAATTAAAAAAAAAAAAAAAAGCATGGCTTCCCATTGATCAGCGAAATCAAGCATCATTGTGCGCGGTTAGTACTTCGATGGGGGACCGTTCAAATACCAACTGTGTGCTGTTGACATGTCCTTCTTCTGTTGTTCTTTCTTTCTGTTTCTCTCTCTCTGTAGTTTTGTCTAAAGCCGATGGCCTCAGTTGTCACCAGTGCTTTTCAGTAATGTAATGTAGTTTTTTATTGTACATACCAATTCACTGTTTTTTTCACTACAAACATACTTTGAATTTCTTTGACACAAGAACATTACCGTCAAACTGTTTATACCTAATACTACCTTCATACCAACCACTTCATTAGCATTGACTGAAATCTACCCTTAATCATCTTCAAAACTCGAGATTTATAGCATACAAATTTACTTCGTGAATCTAATGATTACAAATAAGTCTTGCAAAATCTTCTTTACAAAACAAATTATCCTATGCCTTTTCGCACTGAACTCATTCATTGGAGAATCAAAAAGACATTTTCATCTTTTGACAGTTAAAATAAATTTTCTGTCAAATCAAACTTGCTAGTACGTAAAAAAATACTATTTTCCTTTTAACAGCTCGTGTCAAAGTTGATCTTTGTTGTTTTGTTCGGTTGAAACACTACAGCGCAATAAAGTATTGAACGTCGCCATTTTAGCCAAATTGCTTCTTCAAGCATTTAATACTTTTACTACGTTTATATGACGTAAACGGGTATTGAGTTGAAATGAGCTTCGTTCGACTCGATCTCACTCGCTCAGCGATGTCGAATCGAAATATGAGACGAAAACCTGGGTCGAGGAGTTGGCTTAACAAAATGTTTCAGAATCGCTCAACACCATTTCAACTCAACTCCAAATCGAGCTCTCAACTCAAATGACGAAAAACCTGGGTCGAAAATCCGACCCTAATTCAACTCCATCTTTCAAAACTGCATATAAACGTAGTATTTGAGAAGTAATCAAACGAAAAATACCTACTATGTGCAATGTTTAATCTTTGTTCAGATTGCACATTTAAATATAGTCGTGAAGCAAAACAACGAAACAGCCAATGGAAGTTTTTATTTGAAAGTGTAAATGGAGAGCAAAAGAGTAATAACTTACTTACTTGGTCAGATATGGTTTCTAATTTTCATCAATGTTATTAATTAGGCTGGCAACTCTTGTTTTACGTCATCAACAAAAAAAAAATATTTAACTTACCGACAAAACATTTCGTAATTGATATAAAACACCAACAAAAAATCCTACATACTCACCGTGCCGCCAATTCTGAGTGCTTGCTCTACGCCCCCTCAACGAGGAAGGAAATGCCAAAAAAAGGCAGCTAAGCTCTTATGCCTTCACGTGCGTTAACAGTCATAGATGATAATATAAGGTTTTATATTTACTTGGAAAACATACAGGAACCCGCACCAGCCACACGCATCCTTATATCGATTGGCAGTCCTTGACGTCATTTATATCATAAGTTGTGTGTGAAGGTTATCGATCGACAAAAGAAGAGCGGGCATACAAATAAACTCCAACCACCACACAGAACAAATAACCAGAATAAGAAAGACACATTGCTGTGTGGCTGTAGCAGGAAGGAAGGCAGTGGAAAACGGGGGAATATAAAGGAATTTTAGTTATACTCATATCATGGAACAAGGACGTCATCGTTGTAAAAACGTTTTAGCCAAACTAGTGGGAGTAGGTATGCTTTTTGTATTTGTTTTCAATAGGGATTTATTTTATGGACGGGGTTTTGCGGTGCCATCAATTAAGGGACGGAGAAGAATAATTTTTTGTTCGAGCTTCCTTTCCTATTCTGCTGTGTGTCAATCAAAAACGTCCTTCATCAGGTGAATGTATGGAGGTTTATTTTTATTTTCACGTTCCTATTTACCTACCTACCACAAAAGTTGGATGATGCCGTCATAGCTTCTAATTTATCACTAAGTATACCACCCCACTTTCAAATTGTTTGGGCTTATCTAATGATAGATTTATATTATGTAGATACCTACCTACACGTGAATTAATTTAGTCTTCAAAGAGGTGTTATACATACATAATAAATTAATTACATAAATATGTAGTTAAGGCCTCAACGTAATGAGATATTCTTGTTCTGGGTCAAAAACATTTCGAAAGCTAAATAGATAGGCGCAACATTTTAGTCGGATTAGTACGATGTCAAAAATTGTTTTAGCATGATACTTGGTTAAAACGACGATTTTGCAGAAGTTAATTGAGTTTGGCATCATATTTTCTTTAACATTTTGACATTTCCAAACGTCAAAAAAGGTCTGTTTACTTTCTTTTTTTTGCACGAACTGACATTGTTTTAGGTGTGTTCGGAAGTACATATTTATAAAACGAATAGTCTTAGATCGTGCTTGTTATAAAATGTTTGAAATTAAGAAAAAAATATTAAAGTACCTAAGTACTTTGAAGTTGGCAAATTATTCAGTAGTACACATCATACTAATACCTTAACACTAAGCTGTTTAAAATTTTGCGCCAAAGGCTTCGAAACTATTCAGCAAAAATAAAGATTTAAAGTGGAAGTGAAACTCATGTAACAATATGAGGCGATATATTTTTGAAGTAAAACTTCTTTTCCGGCGTTGGGGGTAAAAAAATTTCTATCCAGCTGTCAGTGACATGTCAAAACGACACGTTATAAGTCAAAGGCAGCGACATGTTTTAAGAACACAAAATGTTTGTACGTTCATAGGTTAGAATCTTATAGAGGCTTTGCTTGAGGGAAAAGAAGTTTTACTTCTACCGCGCGTACATCAGTGCACACAAACTTTTTTTTTTTGTTTCAGAGCAAAACCTGAGTTGTCAAAAAATTGTGTGTTTGAGTTCAGAGCTACGAATTTCTGTTTCTTTTTTCGTTCTGAACATGTTCAGAACGCGTTCGATAAGCTGAGCAAAATAAACTTCATATTTGATTGCCGGGAAAAAGCGACACAAACAAAAACTAAACAAATAAATTTGATGATATGAATATTAGGGTAGTACGCCTGGTTCTGGGGCTAAAGGTAAAATTAATAGATAACACGAATATTCTTTTAAAGATTTATCTTTGTTTCGGTAGATATATTTAAATGGAGGAAAACTATGTTTTTTTTTAAATCACAATCAAAAAAAAATTAGAAAATGGTATCGCCTTAGTGCTCAAGTGTTTTCAAAAACAATTCAGCAGAGTGCTCAGAGCAGGATCGGTGGTTGAGGAGGTTCGAAGCGTACTCTATGTCTATACGTCAGAATTGTGTTGAAGGCTCTCCTCTGAATTGATAAATTCAGAACAAGATATTGTATATTGTACTGTATGTACCAAATCGTTAATGTTATTAGCAAAATTGTTTTAAAGTTGATAGGACAATCTATTTTAATTTAAAGTCTTGAAGTTGTTAAAGACTTAAATAATCTGTGGTACCTATTAGAAATACATAGCAGATAACATTTGCTGGTTTTGTCTAAAAAGCTTTCGAATAATAAGACTCATTCATAACATCGCACCTAAAAAACCTTGTTTTAAAAATATATTATTTTCGTTATGTTCATTCATGCAAAAAAAAAAACAATTTTATTATAATCACATATGTACATAGGTTTAAAATTTTTAATCTTAATGAGCTTAAGCGAAAATTCAAATTTCTTACCAAGGAAATCACATAAAATGCTCCGTACAATATTTGAAGCAAATCGTTCGTATCGTTTAGGTTTTTCCTCGATTTACAGTGCATGCATAAGGCCTTTTTTTGTTTTTAGCTCTGAGCAGAGCACTTAACAGAGTCTGAGAAAATAAAGTAATCTCTGAGCAGAGTGTGTTCAGAGCTCTCTGATATTATTATCAAACACTCTTAAACACGATCAGAACAAAATATATCTTATAAGTTATTTCTAAAATTATTTTACCTTCTGTACCAGCTTGACAACCGCCAATCGCCATTTTATTCGTTTATTCGTTTTGTTTTTATTAAAAGTATTAATAGTGACGTCTTCAGAATTTTACTCCTTGCACTCTATTATTTTTTCGGAGCTTTTGAGCTCTGAGCATATTCAGAAAGGAAACACAAACTACTCGAAGTCTGAGCTAAAAAAGAAACACAAAATTTTGTTTGACAACTCAGGGTTTGTTTTGAACTTAAAAGCAGTAAAACTTTTAGAGAGACGTAAGTTATGACGAAAAGCACTTTGTTGGATTAACACTTAATATTAAGTTTGACGTTTTTTACCATCAGAACTAAAGAGTAAGTCTTTACATTTGTAAGAAAAATTGAACTAGGGATTTTAATTAACCTCGATAAAAATGAATCCTGCAATTCAGTCTGCTTGTACGTCAACCTACAGTGTTAACCCCTAACCGACATTTAGCTCTAATCGACATCCGAAGAACAAGGACACGCATTTGGAAAAGCATGTGAAAACAGACAAAAGATCATTGATGAATATTAGAAAGAGAGTCGGAGAGAAAATCGAACCCTGTGGCATACCAGTGTTTATTTTATGTATTTCAGACTTTAAACCATCACATAAAACTTGTATTGAGCGGTTCAAATAGTAGTTTCTAATTCTACGAAGAAGAGATTTATCAATACCAAATACATAAAAAGAGAGCTTGGTTATTAAAAATAATAGGGAGTAATATCATTTTTGGCATCTTTTTTAAAACTCTTTGATTTCAGCAGGGTGATAATGACAGCTCCATCAAATTTGGCAAAGATCACTCCAATGACCTAGATGTCAAAAAATGTTCTAGACATGTCGATGCACTGTCATGCATCTTAGTAGTCATTGACCTAGTTCAAAATTCTCACACCAATATACTAGAGTCCTTCCAATTATTCGACCATATTGACATAACCAAATGAATAAACCGTTAAGTCAGTAGAGCTTTTGCGAGTGCTAAGACAGAATGTGAAGGAAATGCGCTTAACGGTCAATGACGGCAAGACCAATGTCAATTTCCTTTACACACTAGGGATTTTAGGGATTTCGATTCCTTGTCAAATTTTGTCTTTTTAGTGTGCGTATTTCGTATACATGTAAATCCCTCTTCAAATACGGATTCGAAGGATTTGATCTCTGTAAAAAAAAATCGATTTTTTGGTGTGAAGGAACGTAAAATCTGTCGTAAAAGTCAAAATTTGACAAGGGATCGCAATCCCTAAAATCCTTAGTGTGTAAAGGAAATCGACACAAGTTTATTATATCCCTGTCATTTTTGATAAGCCATCCAACTCAAAAGTCACAATAGACAGATTCAACTTCAAAGAAGTAAGAATTGACTACATAGTCTCCACAACGATACTAGCGCTAAGATCAATCTAAGAAAAACTCTTGACAACGATATTTCATTGCTCTTAGAAGGCATAAGCATAATATGAATTACAAACATTTTTCTCAAGCAACTTAAGAGTCCCTTTATAAGACACTAATTATCCCGGAAAATCCTTGCCATATCGGCAGATATTTGTGTTGTTTGAATTTAAATATTATAAGAAATTATAAAAAAAAGTATTATTTAATCCAAACCACATATTCGTTGCAATATTTGTATTTCTGTCTAATCTTACCACAATTACTCGTATTCACTTTGTAAAATTATTATGGGTGGTTCTGTTTAGAAACCTTATAGTTTATTTACAGAATGATTGATTGACTCATGGTAGCCCAGCCATTAATGATTATCTATTTTTAGCAACACACTGAACCCACTATGTTTCGTGTGAATTTCAATTAAGATACAGCGAGGCCTATTTCACGTCACTGTTGTCAAAGGTTTGTGTAGGATTTACGTCAGAAAGGGATTTTTCTCTTCAAAATAGAAAACTCAATTTATAACCTCATTTATATATAGCATGGGCCAAATAATAAACAATTCTGATTTTGATTAACAAGTGCAATGTGCGCTCGAAGCCCCGTCATCACCGTCATCATCTTTGCTACCATCACAAGCTGTTGCCAGCGACACGGGACAGTCATGTGAGATCCGTTTTTAGTCAATAGTTCTAATTTTTATCGCGAATATCTATGACCGCGGCGCTGTCTAATTTTAATCGCATTGATGCAGCAACCAGCAACGCGCACCACCAAACAATTCGATCAGAGTGAATTATAATCGCTGAGCACTCTTAAGGCTAATTTCAAAAGCCTCAATCGAATGTGCGCGCTGCCTTGTCGCCGCTGCCGCCGGCATGTCAGTCCGGGTGTTGTATCGCCAATTTTAGTTTTGATGTTGAAGTCGATGCGCTTGCAATTATTTTCATCAATTGATTCCGCATAACATGGATTTCCTGCAAATAAGCAGTATGGTGAGTTGGGTTAAGAGTTTGACCCCACCACACTCTGATATCCTCCCTGCTACTGCGATCAGTCGCGTCGCTAGATTCCTTTAAGTTTTTAATTAGAATTCTCGACGGGATGGAATATTTTAAATGATAAAGCACTGCGCTTGCAGTGACGGTGTTTTTGTTGACGGCCTCTGTTTACTATATATCTGTGCAGAGATTTGGTTTGATTCTATTCTTGATTTATTTTAGTTCTATAAATAAAATTCGAAACATAAAAGTCTCGTGCCAATTCGGATAAACAAGTACCCTGATGAGGTATGTAATTGTTGTCACACTACAAACAACACGCTAAATTCTTGGGCGGGAGTCTGAAATAAAGTAAGGACGTATTTTCCGGGATAATGGATTTTTATATGTGTTGACAGGAAACAGTGAATGGTGAAATAATTAAAATTTCAAATAATCTTACTTTGTATGTGGGGAATATAATACTATCATGGGTAACTTCGCACATGAGATTGCTAGTAGCTACAAACGAATATTGTAGTTTGACTTCATGCATGGACAACATGTATGGCAAGAGATAGGGAAATAACAGAACCTTTTTTCAGGCAATTGAAATCCAGTTCTTCCAACCAGCTCAGACAATGTAAGAAAATTTAATAAATAAGGGGCCATTACAACTCGCAGAGAGCCAAAGCCTAGTGGCTTATAACTCTCAATCATTCCTCTGTACGTGTTAGCAGGAATGGAGAATAATTAAGTTTTCTGCCGATTCCGAATGGCTAATGAGCAGCACTTTTCATGACAAACAGATACCTTCGGAGGATTTTTCACTTCCTCGCAAGAGGAAGAGAGTACACCCTGAAACACATTTCTGTAGCAGCTGAATATCTATGACCATTATTCCAAAGAGTACTACAAGAGGTAACCTAACTTATAAGAAAACTTAAGAATAATAAGGTTTATGAATGATATCACAACGTCACCGGAAACTTCAAACGTGACGAAATAGAATCATTCACGCCGATTCAGGTTTGGGCTAAACTTATTGGTCTAGATGTAATCGGAGACAAGACCAATAATGCCCTATAAACTAACAAATACCTATACCCACACAACTGGGAAACATGGTTCTATTAACACAAGCGACCTCTAGGTAGATGAGGAGTTGATCTTCTTTGGAGTAGACATCAACTCCACGAATGCCAACAAAGGGTTATCCTAGGAGGTTCTACAAATTTTCTCATACAGCAAGCTCTAAGGTTCCCAGTGCTGGATATTGGGTTCTTTCGGGAGAAAAATTCTTATACGGAAATCTTACCTGAGGAGAGACTTTGGACTTTGGGCGTAGTCCAAAAATTCTAAGCACGTTGACTCCATTACTTTCCTCCATGTATGAAAGATCATCCCATCCTGATTTTTTTGCAGTATTCGTTTTATTAGGACGTGGTTTGCATCAAAGAAAATTTTTGGAAAATTCACCGTCGAACACTTTTAAGCATTCGTCTAGCTAAATCTATAGGTGAGAACTCATAAAAGTGTTCGAAATCTCCGTCTGTTTTTTATTTATTGACATTTTCTTTTGTTTTTCCATGCATTTTCGTAAAAAAAAGTCACTGCCGACGATAACATTTTTCTGTGGAATGAAAACTTTTGTTTGAATCATCATTTTCAAGTTTGTGTGCTGACAAATCTGACTATATAATCGAGGACTCTCGATTGAACCAATATAGGTGCTGCCGATGCTCGATTTTATCGGTAAAACTCGATTTTATCAAGTTAAATTTATCGTGTTGCAAAGTTTGAATTGATTTCAGTTCGTGGTTTATTTCCTTGGAAAAAGTGCCACAAATGATACATTTATATGAATATCGAGTATGTACAACGTAAGTCAATTACATAATCAAAGAACGGATGCATTTAAGTTCGACTCACTTAGTTAGAGCTTACGCACAAAATAATTGGGAACACCGAAAAAACGTACGGCCAAATGCGACAATTCGAAATGATTTTTTGGCAATCAGATACGATCCAATATCATATATATATCAGACAACTTCAGAAAAAATTACCACTGTTTGACAATATTTTAGGATTTAAAAAGAACCGCTAGGATTATATTCAGCGAGTAAAAAAGTTACCAGCGCCACTGGCGTCATTGCTTTCGGGCCAAGAACCTCTATCAAAGCATTTCTTGCAGAATATATAAATTTACAACTATTCTTTAAAAATGATGATGGATTTATACCCAACTATTATATGATAGGTACTTTTCATTTTTAGTTAAGAACAGACCCTCAGTTGTCAAAAGAAGTTTGTGTTTCCTTTTTAAGCTAAGGGCGTTCACAACTTAAAATTTTGGGTTCTTTCTGCATTCAGATTATGATTTAGGAACTCCGAAAAAATAGTATGATAATATTTTGTTCTAATCTTATGACAGTTCGTGCTCAAGTGTGTTTCAAAATCGAATCAGAGATCTCTGAACATACTCTGGTCAAAGTTTACTCTGTAAGCTCAGTTGCTGCTATGTGCTATACCGAACATAAGAGAGCTTTCAACTTTTTGCAAAGAATCTACATGCATATATGTTCTCATTTCTAACAGTTTTCCATTTAATAACTTGCATTTATTGACAGTTTAAAACTTCCTATAATTTGCCATAAATTTACAACATCTGTCAAATAGTGAATATTTGTCATTACGTATTTGTATACTTTGTATTAATTTTACATAAATCTTTGCCCTTATGATCTTGAATCTGATCTGCATAAAATGTTGCAATACACATCTCATACAAAACTTGATTCCTTTAATTGCATTATAAATAGAACTTGAATCTTACACACTATAAGCACAAGACAATATTTCAATTTTTACCTCGCCACTACCACCAATAACATAATAAATTAAAAAAAAAAGATTCCATCCCAACCTCAAACATGCCAATAAATCAAAATCAATAAATTACAAAAAAATCTCGTGTGTGATTAATCGAGTGTTTCATTGCGCCATTGTGTACAATTACTTGGCCCATACAAAATACTATCCTCCTATAGTCTACCTAACCTACTATGCACACACCTCACTGAGGTAATATTAATAATAACCATTCAAGCTGCACTAGCGCTTGCTTTCTCATTAACATATTTATGCTGATTTTTTAAGCTTTTTATTTTGCTCTGTCAAAATTACATAATCACCACTCTGTCTGCCAAAAATGAGGTGAACACCAAATAATTCACCTAATTATCTTCGATGTTCTGTGAATCTATAAATAAGATTTATTAATCAAATCGAATTTGTATGTTCATATAAATATAACCAGGAACATCATCAGAAGGATGTGAATAAGAAGGTCTCCCAGGTGGCGCTGCGCTGACAGCTGTACAGTAGGCCAGTTGAGTTCTTAAAGTGACACTAAATCAATTAAAATAGTTGGAAATATTTGTGTTCTTCTTAAAAAGAGTAAGTATGTATATGTATTTAAAATAAAAAATATTGAAACACCCTTCACTACGCCTAATGATTTACATATGTTTACAAATCAAATATATAGTATATACTTTTTATTTGACAAACTTTCACTGTCTTTAACTTGTCGTACCCAAGTTTAGCTTCCACCTTTTAGTCTCCAGTGGACATTTTCTAAATATTTCAGGACAAAGATTATTTTGAAATGGAAATTTATATTTTCAATGCTATAAATTCCTTTTTTCAAATCTGTTCCATCTCAGATAAAGAAACCCCACTGTTGAGTAAGCTGGTATGACGGTGGCGACACCAACTACCAATGTGACATAAATAAAATCAAACAAAACAACAACAAACACCATCAACAGCCCCAAAAGAAAGAGATCAACTAATAAAATTAAACAAGAAAAAAAGAAGAAAAGTAAAAAGGAAAGAAGAATCATCACGATGATGAATGGTCTTATTACTATTTTTGGATTCTGCATTCTGACGTCTTCATTGCCATCGCAACCGCCAACCAACCGCCATCTACACTATACCACCTCTCCACCTCTTTTCTGGGCAATTGCAAAAATTTGCAAATTATGACAGATGCAGCCCGATTGATGCAGCAGGCAGACACACCACACAGTATCGACGACGACGCTACTGCTGCAGCAGTTTCTATTTAGTTTTGTTTGCTTTGCACGAGATGGGGCTAAAATAGGGGGCAAAAACGACTGGCACAAAGACAAGGGGCAGGAGGTTTGAATACGCGCGCTCGGGCTTTCGTCATCTTTGGCACTCGCCAGACACTTTGCCCGAGTTATTACGTTCAAGTTCATATGACTGGCGGTCGGGGTTGGTGTTTTTTTGTTTTGTTTCTGGTTTTTCTTTATTTGCTTCCATCCCATAACCGATTCCCCTTGCGCCCTGCTCTTCTTGCCAATATTTATTTATTGTGTGTGTTTATCCTTATATTTTTGAGCTTCGCCCCTTGTTATAATGGGGTTTGGATGGGGCAAACGACGACAACATCTTGTTTTACGTCAAAGTCTTGGCGTTGTTATAATTTTAGTATTTTATTTCTATGCCTATTATTATTTTTCGGGTGAGTGTTTTCTTTTTTATAAAGTTTTTTTTTTTTGTTAATGAATTTAGCATGTTTGTGGCAATTAGCAATGACTTAAGTTTAAAGTAGAAAGAAGGGGGCAGATTTTGATGAAGCAGAATTAAAAACAAGGAAATGTCATAATTTGAAAGCCATCTAACAGTGGATAGGTAGTTCCAATTTGGTAAGAAATAAGAACGAATAAAAGTTAGTTTATCGAAATTTAACTTGAAAAAAAGTTAAAAATTCAAACGAATGTACGTATACATACGTCAAATTATTGAGTTCACTTTTTTTAAACGTAACAAATTATGCCTTCAACCCTCAATTACTGAAATGGGATGCCTTCGTCTTCGATTTTATGAACTTTAGATGTGAAGTCAGTTTTATAAATATTGGTCTTAAACTAGAAATAATTATTACTTAAATTTTTCACAACAATATTTCAAACAACTTTTGTATGGAACACTTTTAGAAATTTTAACTAAAAATTTAAAATTAAGAATTTATTGAGTAGAAACCTCTTTTTGATTTTTTGACGAAATCATCAATTGAAGACAAATAAAAAGTTGTTAGTATTAATTTTTCTTTTAAGCATTTTTGGTGTGACTATTAAGAGCTTTCTGCATCAGCAAACGTTTCAAACATATTTATTGCATTTTCCGGATACCAATTTTATCAATTCTTCTAGAATCCTAGAGTAATATAAGCTGTGTTCGTTGTTTAAGTTAATACTCTTGCTTCATAAAACTATCAGGAGGAAATTTATAAAATCTTGACACATGAACTGTCTTACTTAATTTACTGAGAATTTCTGACGTCTAGGTGATTTATTGGACTATATCTTGACAGTGAGAAAGTATTGATAATATCAAACTTATTTATTTTATATTCATTAAAATTCACTTTTTGCAACTACCAACGACCGACGAATAAAAGAACAAATAGTATTTAAAACATTATATAAGCCTAAAATCTTTACAAAAAGGTAGACAAATTATTATTAATGTTAAGATAGTAAAATTTTTGTTTTAATTGCTAAAATAAGAGAAATTTGAAAAAGAAATAGTTGGATGTCACGAATTGTCTGATCATTACGAACTGTCAAACTTTATTTACGTTCCACAAGTCATCCACACTGCAATGACTGTATTGCTTGCGCGTAACTTACCTCAAAGTGAATGAATTTTCAAAATGGACATTCGTTCATTCGTCGGTCGTTGTTTGCTTTTACTGAATAGTCCTTTACACATGAAAATTAAAGCACATATTTATGGCAGGGAAATTGGAAAATTGGAATGAGCCACTGTGGGGCTGAAGGGATTTTTGTAAAGCGATTGACGAACACTATTCGACAAGGTTGTACAATAAAGTTCTTAAGGGCTTTGCACATGAGACACGAACTGCGAATTGCAAATGGTCACGAATTTTGACATTTCGTTCACATGAGAATTTTTTTGGTCACCGAACAATGCGAATTGTCAAAAAAAAAAAAAAGTAAATGAATTAAAGTAAAATGAGTGCTAATGCTAAGCAAAATTATTTTAAGAAAAGATGGCTTTTATGGAGTTTCATTTGTTACCAAAATTAAAAAAAAAAAAACTTACATGTGCATCTTCTAAATATGAATCGTCATAGATTTGGAGAATATTTCACTTTAATACCTCAACTACAAAGATTTCCTTTTTTTTTTGTCTCAGATATTTTTATCTCCAGGGATGGCGGCTGAGCTAAAGCGGAGAAATGCCGTGTCTTATTTCTATGTCGCTTATAATTCACATTATTTTATTCGTGTTCATCCTTGTTGGGCATACTAGTTTAACTCAATTACATGTTGTTAGTGTTATGCCTGAACAACATGTAATGAGTAAACTTCCGAATGTCTAAGGAAAAATTTTATTCAATTTTTCATATGATTGAAAAGGATGTGAATCCGAAACCATTAAACTTCAGAAAAGAAACGAGCAACACAACACAATTGCGATGTTTGACATTTGAGGTTAGATTCGAACGAATTTTTTAGTCGCCTGTTTGTGGAATGCGTTCACTAGTAGTGGATTGCGAAAGAATACAAAATATTTCAATTTATAATTATTTTATGCAGTGTTTTCCTTTTAAATAGTTGATTCGATCATTAATTGACTTCGTCGCGTCGTAAAGTTAAAACAAAACAAAAATTGATAATAGCTGTGAAAATTGCTTAAAAAGATTTATTCGCATTCGCAGGTCGCAGCTCATGTGCAAAGCACTTTAGTGGTCTGGGATCTCAAATAAATGTAGGTACTTCAAGGTAGGTACGCCTTGGCATAATAGTTAGTGCATTAGAAGGTCTTGGGTTCGATTCTCAGCTGCTGCAAAAAGTTTTTCAGAGGTGTACTACCACTTGCGAGGAATTGACAAATCCTCCAAGAGTATCTTTTGTCATGAAAAGTGATGCTCATTAGCCGTTCGGAATAAGCAGACAATTGTAGCCCCCCCCCCCCATTCCTGGAAACACGCATAGATGAATGTTTGAGAGTTGCAAGGCCTGGTCCTCTTTGAACTGTTGCACCACCAAATTTATATATTTTATTTGCCAAAAGTTGTAGGTATTAAGGGTAAATTTAAATTTAACCCCGAAAATCAGATAAACTTACACTGAAGAACTAGGTATAATGAAAAACAATCAATTTTTTCTTGCGATATTACAAAAAACGAACTCAGGATTTGATCAAACTTATCATTACGATGATGGATAACACGAAAAATGTTGGTCCGCAAATCCATCGTTCTGTCCTCATGTCTGTACCTTGACTTACAGCCTAAGGCTGGGTTCACATTTTTTTTTATTTGAAATTTTAATATTTGTCTATGTCAGAGCACGTGCTCTGTTTTTATAAATACAAGTTATTTAACAATTAAAATATAATAATGAAATGCAAGACTGGATTGCATATGCTTATTTAAATATTTCATATGTATATAAAAACATGATGAAATTCATTCATTAAAATGTCTGATTTCTTGATTATTGATATGAAATATTAATTTATGCAAAGAAAATTAAAAACATCGATCTTTTAACGTTTAAATTAATTCTTTATATAAGAATTTCTAATATTTCCTTAAAACAAATTTAATATGCCAATTTATGAACTTACTTAAACTTGATGAAAAATCTACTTTTCGAAGAAAAATTGAGTATAAATTTTAATTTAAAAACCATTTTTTTTTAATTCAGAAAGACTGATTGATTTTTGAGAAAAATAATCTTTTTCTTAATGGCTATATGGGAGGTACCATTACTTATGAATCTAAAAAGATGTCGATATGCTGCCACCCGGCTTACGAACTGGAATGGACCTACGGGGACCAACTCCATTAGCACACTATTTTTTATGCTACTTATGGCCAATTTCATAAACAAACACTGAAAGTAACTTTATAAAAGGGAAATTCACATCCCTGGAAAATAAATTGGGGTTTTGTTTCTAATAAGCAAAATGTGTGAGAAAAATAAGAAAGCACCATGTGTTGAAAAAAATGTGCGGAATAAGGATTTGGAAAGATCCTGTCTGTGGCATAAGATCGTAAACTAATAAGCTCTTAATTTAATGCACAAACAAATTCAACAACTGATCTACAGATACTTTGGATAGTTGCAACCTCATTTTGTAGTCAATAGCGTCACAGTGGGAGAATGGATTCCTGTGAACCCGGAATACTCTTGCACGGCAAATTGCTATGTGTTGCTATTCATCGTTACAACGAAGTAACGACCAATCTATTATTCTCAATAAAAATGAAATCATTAAAATATTATTGTTAACATGCAAAGTTGAAATTTGCTTACCTATACATTTTGTGTCTCCAAAAATTGAAAATTGAAATGTTACAAAACAAAAATGGCAGCTGTGCTATATTTACTTGTTAACTGCAAAAGAAATCAAGTCTTTGATCTCCATTTCCGAAAGTTCGTCAATGTCGTCAAAAAATGACCTTCTTAATGATTGTCCTCTAAATTTGACCAGAGTTGGGAATTTACAGAAGAAATAGAAGAATGTTTCCTTTTCCGGGTGGTCCCCACAGCTGTGACAGTGAGTGTTGTGAGGAAGCCGTACTTCTCATTGGCCCGTGTCCATTACAGGTAGCTACGATCCTAACTATGCCTTGTCTGGGTCTGCATATCAGATCAAGCGTTCGGAATTCATTATAGGTGGGCCAAATATTTCTAGATATAATGCAGTTAGTTAAACTGCTTTACCTGCGATTTGTTTCGCTAAGAAAAATTGAAGAATTTTGTCCTTCATAACTCCGAGTGAAATTTCCACAAGTGAGTTATGAAGGGATAATCCTTGTCTAGCCAGCTTGTCCACTTGTTTATTCCCATTAATGCCACAATGACCCGGAACCCAGATATGAGTGACATTGTGGTTAATATTGATGCTAGCAAGTTCATCCCGGGATTTCTTAACCAATTTGGAGAACTAATACGAGTAACTTTATCAGCTGCCTGACTGTCTGTGATAATAGCCGCATTCCGGTCCAGGTTTGGATCATGTTTGAGTAACTCGCATGCTTCCTCATAAAATTCAATAACTTACTTATAAAATTTTGTTTTTAAGAATATTATCACAAATTTTTTATTATTAACCAAAACGAGAAAAAACTTTCCCTAACTATCAATACTGAACTCATCTTTGCAAAACGATACAATACACAACACTTTCTCACTTCTTAGTATTTTAATTTAAAAGATGAAATATAAAAATCACATCAATACATTTTTGACAACCAATTTTATTTTTCTATTTATAGAGTGATTGTATTTTTAAATGTTTTCAACCTCTCACTTTCATAATTCATATTCATCATGAAATGTATATGTAAAACAATTTCAACATTCTTACTACAAAATGACAAGTATTCCAATTCAGGAATGACCCTCAAAATATAAAAATCAATGACTTAAATATAAAAACCACCACAACTTCTATTTATCTACAAGCTTATCCTACACAAAAATAAACACAAGAGCCCCATAATCATAAACTATACCACCACCAACCCCAGAAATAAAAAGGATAATACATACACTTAATATCCTGTTGATTTAATTTATCATCATCATCATCACCAATTTTATTATCATCATTACGAATATCATCGTCTTCATTCACATCAAATTCATCATCTATTTCGCACTTAAATAGCCGGCTCTGATTGATTCCATCACTGTAACTATTTATAAAATTAACACAGCCAACATTATCACTGGCCTTATATTCCAACGGTATAAAATGTTCATAATTATTATTGTTTGTAGTTGCTGTTATATTGTCAGTTGTTGCTGGTGTTACCGAATACAATCCAACATTGGCAATCACATTGAAACAACTACTGTTACTCTTTTCAAAATGTCCACGAGTATCATCTAACAACAACAAACTAGAACTAACGGTAAGATTACTAGCATCTACTCTATTGTTATTGTTGTTATCCTCCTGTTCAGTTGCATTGAGTTGTTGCTGTTGTTGTTGTTGGTGTTGTTCAACACTAGATGGCGGTAGGTTTGTTATAAATCTACAAAGTCCATCACTACTACTACTACAACTACTGCTACTTGTTTGCTGCGTTTCTTGCTTAACAATAATTAACGAGGCAAGACGATTTCGCATTTCGCACACAGACAGATCCTTTTTTGCATTAATTATTAGATATATATTTATGTGTGAGTGTATGTAGGCATAAGAAAAAGGATATCGAGGAAAAGACAGTTACATAATTACTATACATATACAAGAAATGTACAATGGAAATTCAAGTGGCACTTCCATTTCTTAAGTATTGAAATAAAAATGTGTGTTCCAATTTAGCACAATCACAAGCAAAATTAAATTTAAAAAAAAAAACACACAAAACTCAAATAAACTGTTTACGAAAAATGTGAGTATTCAACTTAAAAAAAAAATTTAAAAAAAACACCTAATAAACACCTGTGGAAGGTTCTGAAACCCTCTGGTGCGGGTTTGTTTGATGCTCCAGAACGGCTGTGATTTTCACTTGGAATAGATTTTTCTCTTCCTTTGTTGTAATCCGTTTTTGAATATATTTAATTTTTTGTTACTTTTAAAATTCACCAAGAAAATAGTGTTCACTTCCTCGAAAAGTCCTTTCTTTTTGAACGAACGATTGAAGGATTATTATTATTGAAACAACTTTGACACACGTTATTTGCCATTAAAATATTATCAAAGGATTCTTTTTATCCACTTGACACACACACGCATGTAAACTTTTACACGAAAAGAACAAACAAAAAAAAAGTGAACAAATCACTCATACGCCACAGTGCACTTGACTTTTTTGTTTTGCAAATGAAGAAGATTTGATTTTAATTTTTTTTTTAATATTTCTAAACGGAAATATTTATTAGATTCTCACACTGAATTCACTAATTGATTTTTGAGAATTTCCTGTAACGGTTAATTGTGTATCCTTAAGATTCATCAATGATTTTATATACTGCGAATGCTTTTTTACTCGTTAACAATGCGGCGTCTGTGACGCGACTGAACTTATCTTTACGGTTTCACGCGACTATATTGTGTTTGGCTAACAGTTGTTTTTTTTTTTTTGTTATTCTGTTTATCCCGTTGCTTGCTCGAATACACATGAATGTATCTTATTTTGTAGATGAAGAAGAAGAAGAAGCGAGATGCTAACTGTACTGTAGAGCACACCGACTACAATGACGGTATAGCTGATGGTTCCGTTGATAGGGGGCTGCATTCTATGGCGAGTCAGCGAACAACCCCTCTAAACGGAGCTCTGTCTGTATGGGTGTGCTTTTCCGAACGGTTACGTCATTGGCTTCACTCTCGTTTGACACACTAACATTACAGTTAAGGCATAGCCGCTGCTATCGTATTGTAACTGTAAGTGGCCTAAGTGGGTGCAGAAACACAGAGGAGAAAATCAATGACGTCTTCGATAAAGAGTCGGCGCGGTATATTTTGTGGGCCAATTCTTGAGTTTCCGGTGTATTAGTGTTGTCGATGGCGGTAAATGTTGTTGTACGTTTTGTTTTTTTTTTATTTTGTTGATGCCATCTCGCATAAGGCACGTTAAACAATTCGTTTGCGTCATAGAAAAGCTCGTGGCTTCTCTCCAATCAGTGGCGGTAGAAGCAGCGGCATTTTGCAAACGAATACGTCGTCAATTTTGAGAGAAAAAGTGAGAGAATGAAAAACCGGTAAACATTAAGTCCAAGTATTTCCGCCCGCTGCCTTTTCTCATCCTATACAGTTCCGTATAGTATCTTTGAAGTTGGAACTTGGAATACAGAGAGCGTATTGCGGTATGTGTGGTAGATAGAATTGACTCTTCCTTTCGATAGTTTTTCCCATAATGCTATTTCTTCTTCTTCGATTTTTTGTTGTTGCTTATGGTTGGGTTTTTATTAAAAAAAAAAAAAAAAAATTGAGCGACTTGACCTCCCCACGGCAGCAAGCGTTATACGAGAGGCACTCCTATATTATTCTTCTATAGCTTCGTTGTCGTCGTGCGATTTTTTATTACTTCTATTTTACGGTTTTACTCAGAGTCTACCTCCTTTTTGAATGCAGTTTTGTGGATATTTTTATATCTAACGGTGCGGTGGCGGCACCTTTTCTAGTCTTCGCCGTTTCTGTTTGCATTCAAAAAAAAAAAAGTTATAATAAAAATTTTGTATAGCATGCATTTAGTTGTGGTGTTTTTTTTTTAATGTTTTGCACCCAATGAATTGGGGTGAGGAGGCCAGGTTTTTTTTTTCTAGGTGAGAGATGAACATTTTAGAGCTCTGAATTTCGGTACCTTTAATTCGTTTGGTGGATTAAGCGCCGCGTGTTAGCCTACAGGTGAGAAACACACGATGACGATGGTAATATGCGGTGGATGGCATGGAAAAGCTTTGTTTTTCGAGCATGTTGTTTTTATATTGTTTTTTCTTCTTTGGGCTAAGCACAGGGCACAACACAGTTTCCTACCACAATACTATAACTTGTAGAGAGATCATCGATTTTACGGAGTGAATGTTGTGGGTGTGGGATGGAAATGTGTGCTTAAGCATTTTAAGTGGGTGGTTTTTGAAATGTTTTCTTAGCAAATATAAAATGGTTGTTTTTTTTTCCGGAAGAACGATGAATTATTGCAATGTGTATGAATGTATGTTTTTTTTTTGTTGTCATTACTTGGGAGAATTTTACAGGTTGGTTTTTTATTTGATTGATCGATGAATTTTCCCACGGGTTATGTTTATTGTTCAATAAGTGTATTGTGTTTTGCATGACAATTTTTAATTATTTTTAGAAATACATATTTTGGATATTTCGAAAAGTAAAATGTATAACTGGTACACATGTACTTAGTCTAATGTCCAAGAAGCTTAAACTTAGACTTACAAAGTTTTTCATAAGAATTTGGATATCAATATAAAATGTTCAAAGGCATACAATTCATTATTACTTGCTATAGGTACCTAGTTTCAATTGATGATTTTTTGAGAATCGACAAACATATATATTCTGTTTTCCAATAAGGCCGGGTCAATTTTAGATTGAAATAAAATAAACTGTGAGGACTTAAGAAAATTGTTTCGTGCTTAAAAGGCACACGTATTCCATTATGTATAGAATATGACATTAATCAAATGCACCAATACGAAAGATCAAATTTTCAATGGTTCTGTTGCATAGATCGGGTTGATTTTAAGCGGTATCCTTGGTTGTGTTAGCTTTGATGGTATTGTTCGATTATGGCTCAGTTAGTATCGACTTTCGAATTTAGAAAACTCCACAAATAGTAGTAAAATGTTCATTATTGCTTTCGCTGGCACCTACCTCCCCCCCGTTCAAACCAAATGCCTTCCATGTCCATATCATTTCATTTGGTCCAAAAGAAATTAGTTAGTATTGATCTATAGCTCTCACCAAAGTCGTTTTCGATGAAAAGCGAATGAAACAGTAACTTTACGAGAATGTATGAAAATGTGCTTGATTGCAGATTTTTGTGGGCAGAAATGGAGTCCTGTAGTACCCCTTGGCATAATGTTTAGTGCGTTGGACTGTCATGCGGAAGGTCTCGAGTTCGATTCTCAGCGGCTGCAAGAAAGTTTTTTTCAGGGGTGTACCTGTACTGCCTCTTGCGAGGAATTGACAAATTCTCCAAGAGTATCTCTTGTCATGAAAAGTGCTGCTCATTAGCCGTTCGGAATCGGCAGAAAATTGTAGGTCCCCTCCGTTCCTGGTAACACGGACACAGGAATGGTTGAGAGTTGTAAGTCACTAGGTCCTGGTTCACTCCGAGCTGTTGCACTGCCAAATTTATTTATAGAAATGGAGTCCTATTCCAAACGCTTTGAAACTGCAATTTCTATAACCTTTTATTTTGAGTTCCTAGGTCAGTTACATCTTGTATGGATACAGACCCAGGTACCAACGTAAGATTCGACAAGTTGAAGTCTGCAAAATGCCGAACTCTTATAGGAATCGGCCAGCTTGTGTTCTGCTGCACACTTTCACAGACAGCGGACATATTTTTTGGCATATGCACGTTGTCTTTAAATTGGGAATACAAATTGGAGAGTTGACTTTTAAGAGCCACTGCATCAGCTGTAAAATATGTAGAATATATCATTTTTGGGATGAAGTTTTATCATGTGGGCGATTTGCTCAATCGTGTTACTTGTCATGGTGATTTGGTATCAATGAAAATGAATGAAAAATAAACAATAGATTTGACAGACGCCAATAAAACAAAATGACAACAACAGAATTTCAACATTGAACCATCCCTATTGACAAATTCCCTTTACATTATTTTATTGCCCTTTAAAAGAACTATCGGACGTCAAAGTGACCCAAAATCGACCGAGAACATCGCTATGGTCCTTAAAAAAGTACAGATAAACCCGAGGCAGTCGATTCCTTGCCGTGCATAAGAGCTAAACTTTTTGTGTTGGTTTCAACTGATCCAAGAGCTCAAAGTTCATAACCATACCAGACGCCGTTTGTTCCCTAACTCAACGTCGGAGCGTTTGGAAAAGGACTCCAATTTTGTCCGAAAATGATCTTTAACTACTAGGTGCATTTTTGGATGAATGGCTGCGTTACAAAGCAAATTTGCCGTACGTGGTATAACATCAACCTATACCAGTGGAATTGGGTTGGCAGCGTCATTGGTTCGTACTTTTTCAAAAACGACGTTGGTGAGGCGATTACGGTCAATGGTGAGCGCGCTACATTTCCTTATGGCCCCAATTGAACCATATAAGCCTAGACGACATGCGGTTCCAGCAAGACGGCCCGACGTCGCATACAGCGGACTCCACGACTGACATTATGTATGAACTATTTGAGGGTAAGTTGACGTGAATTGGCCACTATGATCATGAGATTTGACGCCGTCATACTTTTTCTTGTGGAGTCTCCTGAAGCCGCAAGTCCTTGCAAATAAACCACAACTGACCGATGTCCTTGAGGTAAACATTACATATGTAGGCCATCCCTTAAATTCAGTTGGATCTATACGCAATAGTCATTCAAAATGGTCCACTCAGATCCGTGCACTCGTAAGAAGACAGGCGGCCACTTGAGCGATATAATATCCAATACATAATGGCATACATGGTCCTTTCAAATAAAGATTTAAATTTAAGTACCCCGGTGGTATAGTTAAGTTCTCGGTGAGATATACTATCAGATCATCAGTGCTATACATTTAAGTGCAATGACAAAATTTACGAAGTGTTTTTGCCAGAAAAATACAACTTTTTAAAAAATTAACCGGGGAAATAACAACTACACAATAACTTACGCACAATGATTCACGTTTTATGTACACAAGAAATTGGTATTCGTGTTTGCCACATCAATGCCCAAAGTTTGTTGCCAAAAATTGATCAATTCCGTGATACTTTTGAAGAATCTAAGGTTGTCGTTATTTGTATTTCTGAAACTTGGCAGTCGCCTGACTTATTATACTCTCTCTTTGGATATAAAATGCTTAGGTCTGATAGAAACTCTTGTAAATGTGGGGGTGTTGCAGTCTACATAAAAAAGTTATCAAATGTATGTTGAAATCTATATCTGACGATGATAGTGAAGTCGACTTCATTTTTCTTGAATTGTGTAATGAATCAGAAAAACTGCTTATCGGTACGGTATATCGACCCAATAGGAACATTTGCACCAAGTTCTCTTCAACTGCAGTCAAATTGATCTTATCCTATTTATCAGGTCGGCAGCAAGCAATGGAATTTCATAAATCCCTGTCTAATTTTGTACCACTCGCAAGTGAAGTTCCCCACGGATCCATTTTGGGACCGCTATTATTTTCGCTCTACATAAATGAACTTCCTTCAGTTAAACAGCATTGCTCCAACCGCATGTATGCAGATGATGTTCGGATGACATGACTAAGTGTCTAATAGTAACGGGTGATTTTTTTGAGGTTAGGATTTTCATGCATTAGTATTTGACAGATCACGCGGGATTTCAGACATGGTGTCAAAGAGAAAGATGCTCAGTATGCTTTGACATTTCATCATGAATAGACTTACTAACGAGCAACGCTTGCAAATCATTGAATTTTATTACCAAAATCAGTGTTCGGTTCGAAATGTGTTTCGCGCTTTACGTCCGATTTATGGTCTACATAATCGACCAAGTGAGCAAACAATTAATGCGATTGTGACCAAGTTTCGCACTCAGTTTACTTTATTGGACATTAAACCAACCACACGAATGCGTACAGTGCGTACAGAAGAGAATATTGCGTCTGTTTCTGAGAGTGTTGCTGAAGACCGTGAAATGTCGATTCGTCGCCGTTCGCAGCAATTGGGTTTGTGTTATTCGACCACATGGAAGATTTTACGCAAAGATCTTGGTGTAAAACCGTATAAAATACAGCTCGTGCAAGAACTGAAGCCGAACGATCTGCCACAACGTCGAATTTTCAGTGAATGGGCCCTAGAAAAGTTGGCAGAAAATCCGCTTTTTTATCGACAAATTTTGTTCAGTAAGTTGGCCACCAAGATCATGCGATTTGACGCCTTTAGACTATTTTTTGTGGGGCTACGTCAAGTCTAAAGTCTACACAAATAAGCCAGCAACTATTCCAGCTTTGGAAGACAACATTTCCGAAGAAATTCGGGCTATTCCGGCCGAAATGCTCGAAAAAGTTACCCAAAATTGGACTTTCCGAATGGACCACCTAAGACGCAGCCGCGGTCAACATTTAAATGAAATTATCTTCAAAAAGTAAATGTCATGGACCAATCTAACGTTTCAAATAAAGAATCGATGAGATTTTGCAAATTTAATCGTTGTTTTTTTAAAAAAAGTTCTCAAGCTCTTAAAAAATCATTACATTACATTACATTACATATTACACTACTCCGTAGATAAATCTACAAAGTAGAGACACTTAAAGCACTGGCAACTGAGGCCATCGGCTTAGACAATACAACAGAGAGAGACAGACAGAAAGGAAGAACAACAGAAAACACATGTCAACAGCACACGGTTGGTATTTGAACGGTCCCCCATCCAAGTACCAACCATGCGCAATGATGCTTGATTTCGCTGATCGATGGGAAGCGATGCTTTCATCAAAGCCAAGGCCGTTGACTTAAAAAATCACCCGTTATATACTCTATATATATACTAGTATATATTCTTGACCTTTCCTACTTTCCTCCAATGAACTTAGACGATTCTTCACTAGAATTTGTACAGTCGGCTAAGTACCTTGGAGTTATTTTTAATAGAAACTTGTCATGGAAGGATCACATAAGCTATATAGTTAGCAAAACATATGGTGTGCTCCCTGTTTTATGGGCAACAAAGCACTTCACTTCTACTAAAATTGGCTAATTATTACTAAATCCTTAATACTAATTCCTGTTATCTAAGAAATCCTCGTCTCTCCATCTGCCCACCCACGGTAAATCGCATGCTTCGGAGGATAAAAATCAAAACTTAGTTCTATGGGAGATAAAGTTGGAAACGGCTTTTGTTTTTGTTAAGTTATTTAAGTATATCTTGAAGAACGAAAGCTTCTTAATGACCGGCAGTATGCCTTTCGTAGCAATAGGTCTACTGGTGATTTGATGATATATCTCACCGAACAGTGGCACAAATCTTTACATCGTTTTGGAGAAAGTAATATTAATTGCACTGGATATTTCAAAAGCATTTGATAGAGTTTGGCATCAAGCTCTTTTATCGAAAATGCGTGCATTTGGTATTGATGAATCTCTTGTTCGATGGATTAGACAATACCTTTTAAACCGCTCAATACAAGTTGTATTGGACGGTTTTAAATCTGAAGTCCATAAAATAAATGCTGGTGTGCCACAGGGCTCTGTTTTGTCTCCAACTCTCTTTCTGATATTCATTAACGATCTTTTGTCTGAAACCTCTAATCCATTAAATTGTTTTGCTGATGACAGTACCCTCAGCTTTTCATATTCGTTTCCAAATACATGTCCTTGTTCTTCGGATGTGAATCTAGAACGGCGGCGTAGGATAAGCTCATTTAATTCTGATCTTGATAGTATTGTCAAATGGGGAATGAAAAACCGTGTAGAATTTAATGCTTCAAAAACTCAATGCTGTCTCCTGTCGTTAAAGCAGAACCCACCCCCTATGCCGCTATCCATGAGTGGCACTTGCATTGAGGAAACCAAACAGCTCTCAGTTCTCGGTATGTGTATCACAGACCACCTTGTGTGGAATGACCATATATTCGACGTCGCCAAAAACGCTGCTAAGTGCTTAGGTTTCCTTCGCCATTGCAAGAAATTTTTTACTCTTCTGATCTGGCTGTCATCTATAAGGCCTATATTCGTCCAAAGCTCGAGTATAATTCCCATATTTGGGCAGGTGCTCCAATAACTCACTTGAGTCTCTTGGATATAATTCAAAAAAGAGCTTTAAAAATGATAGATGATAAAAATAGAACAGAAACATTTGAAACTCTCGAGCACCGTCGCAATGTTTCTTGTCTTTCACTATTTTACCGTTATTTTTATAAACACTGTTCTAGGGAAATAGCCAGCTGCATTCCTCCCCTTAAACTTTTTAACCGTAATACACGCGCTTCAAGGAATGCCCATCAGTTTACCCTTGAGCCCAATTTCGGACGTACAGTTAAATTCAGAGATTCTTTCTTCAGCCGCACCACACGAATGTGGAATGCTTTACCCGACTCTATGTTTCCCTCCCATTGTAGTGTTCACACATTCAAAACCAATGTGCATCGGTATCTTCTCTTAAATCCTCTTTCACTTTCCTAAAACTCTCGCACTGTGCTAAAACATTTTAAGGGTAGTCATAAATTATATAAATTATAAAAAAAAATTAAGTGAGTTCTGTCTTTCTTATTATACAAGTCCATTTTACTGTCTTAAAATTAACTTCGAGAGACTGTTGTTATTGCGTAGGATAAAATTCTTACTAATTCAAAAATAATTTCAAATTTAAATAACGAGACGTTCACGTTATTGCGTGAATTGTGTAATTTCTACTTGTAAGTGAGTCCAAAAAAAAAAGGATTATTCAACAAGCAAGTAATGCATCGAACATCCCCTCTGACTGCCATATAACTCACTATGCAGTGCGGTAGGAATTTATTTTAATTCCACTTTAGCTAAACTAAAATTAAACATCGTGTTTGACAATAAAAGCCACAGTTATTTCGAGACTAAAGCATAGGTATAGTTTACTGTTTATGTTTACTTATAAATGATTTCTTTTTCAAAACCCTCCACGTCACTAGCCTTTCATAAGTGTGAGCTTAAATTTATGACCGAGTCTATATTTAAGGCCTCAACCATCACTGCCGCAAGAATATAGAATTTTAGCTTAAAAAAGGAATGTTTGGCGTGACAAACTAATGGGCTCCTCCAGCCGTTTCTGTTTGTTTAGGTTTGAGAATATAAAAACAAATAGGAACAAAATACCGTGCTGTGTGTGTGTGTGTGTGTGTGTCCTTCAATAGAGTCAGTATTATAGCGGTGAGGGTTAAGGTCGCTCGAATTCGTTTTGTATTCATTTTCCATATCGGACTCAGTGATTGTACGTAGTGTTTCGCTTTGCGTGTTGTGATGTCATGTCGGCATTTTTTCTATCAAGGACATTCACACACACTCGAACAAAACAAAAAAGGAATTTCTTTACTTTTGTACGAATGTGTATCTATGTTAAATTCCGATCGATGGCACACCACACTCGCCCTCGGTTAAGTTTTCCGGAATCTATGTGGGAAGGAGACGATGGAACAGTGTGAAAGTAAATAACGTCATCGATTTATCATCAGAATCTAAATCCGGACCATATCGTGGACGATAGGTGTACACTGACACCAACTATGGCTACGACGCACCTACAACTAACGAGTGTATGCCTTTGACCTGTGACTGTGATATAGATGCGTCAGGATCTCCTGGAACTGCTGTCAATGTTTCATTTAAGAAATAAATAACTTGCGGGGGAATCGGAGAAAAGTTTCCCCTACAATTTCCACAGAAAACAGCATGTTTCACTTCTTTGTTTCTATTTTACTTAAATAAAAATTCCATTGGAGCGTAATATATAGTCAGTCTTACGTATTCAGTTGGCCATTTGGTTGTTCGAGAGATTTCTGCCAGGTGGACTTTTACGAATATTGCACAGCTGGATAAGACAACAGATTCTGTTCGTAGTATATTTTTGCTCATCTGTTCAATGTAGGGGACGCGATATGAGGGTGACTTTGTTGGGGTTTTTATGATGAACCCAAAAATAGAAAAATAAACAAACTTTATCTTGTCTAGAGATATTAAAATAAACTGATGTAGGTACGTTCGTAAGCGCATGACTTCAGAACACCTAGACCGATTTGGATATTTTTGGTTTTGAAATGTTCGCAATAGCCGGAATTAGGTTTTTATGGAGAAAAAAACTGGAAACGTTTCAAATTCAGAATAAAAACTGAACTGATGATTTAAACGATGGATATGCGGAAAAAGTTGTCAGGAAAAAGATCAGAAGAATAGGGACTGTTACGCAAAATTAATTCTAAAAGGTTACTCTTCCATTACGTAAACCAAACGAGATTATAAAAACATTTTTGATCGGATTGATTTTGACGATGATTTGCTTACTAAATGGAAAAGCACTTCCACTTAAGAATTATTCACATGAGAATCATTCATTGGGACTTACACAACTTATAAGACTAATTTCCTCACAAAAGCAAATTGTATAAAACTAAGTAAAATTAATGTTAAGGTACTGAAATTTGAATTCCAATTGTTAAAATAAGAGAAATTTGAGAAAATAAATTGGTCGTCACGAATTGCAATCTGATTGTTACGAGCTATCTAACTCTATTCGCGTATCACAAACCATCCACAGTCCAATGAATGAAATGCTCGTACGCGACTAACGTCAAACTCGTTCTTTCTCTTATTTACACTGTTTGTTTTAATCGTTATTCGCGACGAAATATCAAAATGGACGAATGTTCGTTCATTCTTCGGTCGTTGGTCGTATGAATAGTCCTTAGGAACTGTCAAACTCAATTCACATTCCACATACCATCCAAACTGTAATGAATGAATTATTTTACAAACTCATTCTTGTTTTTGTTTGTTTGTTTTAAATATGCTATTGCTAAGTAAACGAAATGTCGAAATAGAGGAAATTTTGTTCATTAGTCGGTCGTTTGTCTCTCGTATGAATATGCCATTTATTCATCTATCACAACTACGTTATTAGAAGTTTCGGAGATATTGCCCGAACGAAGCAATGTAAATAAGGTTTGGTGGTGCGATGATTTTATTGGCTGGTGAGTTTCGCCAAGCATTGCCAGTGATTGTAAGTTTAACAGCGACCGATGAATTTAATACATGTTTGAACTCATCCGTTTTGTGAAAACACATTAAGGCACTCAAAATAAGTATAAGCATACATACATATGTGTCGAGTTTCAGAACGTCGAATGTGGTGAATTATTTTCAAAACAATTGCTGGACATTAGCAATGGCTAAATCCCAGTTGCTTGCAAGTTCATTATTGAATCAAAGACCAAAATCATTACAAATTTATTCTTAAGTATTGCTTAAAATTACAATCTTGATGTTGACGAATAAAATTTTTAGACTCAAAATGAAATTGTTAAAAAACTTTCCTTGCCAAAATAATTATTGTCATCAACTATCCCCCCGAATCTGTATAACTTACTGGAATTTCCTAGATATTGCTGCCCTACAATCTTCAATTTAAAGTGTGAACAGCACAGCAGGGATATGTATATTAAGCAACCACCTCTTTTCTGGGCACCCGGCTTACGATGAAGAATCTGAAAAACAATGAAGCAACAATTTTTAGAGGAAAGTATAAAGGGGAGGCAGTTTACGTATGAGTATGAGAATATTTTACTAACTCTTCGTCATGTAATGGTAAGTGCGTTGGAATGTAATGTCCGAGGATTGGCTTCGATTCCCAGCAGGTGCTATCTTAAAACAAAAAGAAATGTCAGAGATACTGCATCTTTCGAGAAAGTGACAAATCCTACAAGAATATCACGGTTCTGGGATCTTGACCACTATATATCGGATATTCGTATAAATAGTATACTATCTAATTGGTCAGTAATTAATTAATTAATAATTAATTTTCTTGACCGATTTCTGACCAATAGCATACTTTTTTTTACGAATATCCCATATATGGGGTGCGAACATCCCAAAGCCGAATATCACATGTCATAAAAATGTTCTTGTCGTCTGAGGCGGTCCGAAAACAACTAACTATATAAAAGGAACGTAGCTTCTCGCCGTCCTGCTGGAACCACATGTCGTCTAGCTCTAAATGGTTCAATTTGGGTCATACGATTTCTTCGACCAAAATTAGGGTCGTCTTCCAAACATCCCGAAGCTCAGTAAGCGAAAAAGCGTCCTTGTTCATGAACTCTGAGCTCCTAGATTAGTTGGATCTTTTACGAGTGTAGGCCTAAGTCACAACCCAAAATTCGCCAAGTTAAAGTTTGCACGGCGATGATTCAACTGCCTCAGGTTCTCCCTTACACTTTCACGGACCGATTTTACGTTTACGAATTACGAACCGGTGAACTCAAATTTGAAGAGTTGTCTCTCTTTTTATTGTGTCTCTTTGGTACTTCTTATCCTTTCGTACACGAAAATGGGATTTATGTTTTTTTTTTTATTATAAGCGCGTTCTCAATCAGATATGATGAAACAGCAAGTCGTTTCAGATATCTCTGACTTCAATTAATTCATTATGCTACCGAAGATGTAGATATGTGCAAGAATGTCTGTTCGACTAGTTCCATTGCAAAAAATTTATTAAAATTTAAAAACATATGGCGCTTTCGTCAACTAGGGCAATTTGACAAAAATTACTTAAATGTTACAGGTTTAATCGAAATGAAGGTATTTTTTTAAATACTACAATGACGGGGCATGAACATTGCATATATGTTGCAAGAGATATCAGTCATTGCTTCCGATTGCCATTGTTGCCATTCCGAAAAGTATTATTTTCCAAAATGATGATATTTTTGGCGATCCTTTATTATGCGTCTTCCTGCTGTAGTGCTGTTATGCCATTACATATAAATCTGTAGTTTTCTTTTTCAAAATAACTATACACAAGTATGCACACGCAGCGACACACCGCTCAACTCCATAAAACACCACACGAGACACGTGTGGTTCCGGCTTAAGAGTTTTAAAGTGTTAACGCGTTCTACCGTATGATCATGAGTGATTAACGATTACACTTTTCCAAGCTTTGACAAGTGATTGCGGCCATGTTGTTGAAGCTACATCTGTCAAATTGGCAACATTTATGTGTAATAGCGTTCAACAACATGTGCCAATGATTAAACTGTTTTATTAAATCGGGTTTTCTATTCGAGGAATGTGCTTCGGCCATTTTTACGGTCGCTGTAATCCTCCTTTCGAGGGGGTAGATGAATGGGTTTGTAGGCAAGCAAAATTGACTAAATTTGGACGATCACAATCCACACGAGATCCACAAAATTGAAATGTATAACGAGAAAGTCACTGTTTGTTGTGGATTTGAGGACAACGTAGGCCAGGCCATCTCTGTCGACGAGTGCTGTCGGTTGATGATTACTCATTTCTTTTGCCTCGAATTGGATGGAGTAGTTTAAACGGGATGGCAGCGCTATGTACCACAATGAACATTTTGTGATTGTGAATTGGTGTCTGAGATCATGCAATTTGACACCTCTACCATAAGCCACCAATGCACCCAACATAATCAATGTCATTGGTCAAATTTAGGCTGATTTGCACATACTACGTCAGAGTTAAGGAAAATTGGATGTTTCAGATGATATATTGAATAGATAATGGCATACATGGACCTTTTAATTAGATACAAAATGTCAATGATATCTAACTAACTATTTGCTTTATTCAGATTTAAAAATAGAAAACGCTAAATGGAAAACTCTTCATATGTTGGTGTTGAATAAAACATAATTGATAAAGATGGGTAGATATAATTGGTCCAGAATTTGATAATAAAGTATAAACGAAAATATTCACTTAAAAAGGTCCATTTATGGATATATTTTCAGGTGAATCCAGATGTATAAATAAATCGGTAAAGTATACCCAAATTCATTTGATAAATGACGTATGTACTGCGGTTAATTTGGCTGCCAAAAAAAAGCTCAATTAGTGATTAAGAAAGCAATTATTTTCGATTTTTTTTCAAAAACAAAAACACGCAAGGGAGTTAAAAACTAGAAATTGGTGAAAACCTACATTAATATGTACATTACCTACACACATGGAAATACATACTTTTTCTTCATTGTATTCTCATAAAAAGGTTGAAAAACAAAATCAATACTTTGTGCTAGCCAATAAAATGTTGCATACAAGTTAAGAGGTAAAGGTTTATTAAATATTAAAAAAAGGTATTGAATGAAAGTATGTGGTTCCATAATAATTATTGGATACGCCTGCATACAAGTCATAATATTTGACAGGAGTTTTGATTTATTGTCAAGACAATACTTTTTGACATTGTTGTGTCAATGACCTTTTATTGCTTAAGGCAATCGATAGTTATAATTGGCGTGTGTAAAAAATACTCGTGATAATAAATAAAACCAAATTATTTCCTTTTTAAAGAATACTCCTTACAGTCATAAGCACTTCCTTATTTTCAAAACTATTCAAGGAGGCAATAAAATTTGTTTTAAGTGTTATCGTTTTGGATCACCTTCAATTCCTTCCTTAAGACCCGTTTCCTAGCCTTGCACAAGAACACACCCTAATAGCCTTAATTGAAACATATGGATGTTGTAGACGACATGTGGTGCTAGCAGAACGATTGACATACTGCAGAATTATTATATTTAATTTTTAGTTTTCAAAAGAAAATATTGAAATCGAATGGCGGCTATATTTTCGAAGAAATCACTATCAAATCGAGTTGGCGACACGACGAAAAAGTCTCCTTTCCGTTGTGTCTCTTGTGCCCTTCGGTTTTATCTGTCATAAAAATGTATGCTTAATGTCGATTTCCTTTACATCAAAAAAATCAATTTCTTTGTTAAGACTTTGATTCCGCGCCAGATTTTTTGTTCTTTTGCACAAAGAATATAGTTTTTTGTTTGATAAGGGATTTAGGTAATGGGAATATGGTAATAATATTAAGATTTCAAACCAATTAATGTGATAGATTAAAGACTTTTTTTATCGTGGTACTGAGACATTTTTAAATGAACGAATACTTTACGGACTTTACTTTTAATCAAATTTATATTTTATATTGCCAGACGACAGAGTTTAACTTGTCGCGGTCATGGGTTTCACTGATGGCTTGTAGGTGGGTGTTGTTTTTCTCTTCTTTTGTTCTTATTCGTAGATTGCACCGGTGCGTTTGTGCTTGAAGTTGAGACGGTTGACGGGGCCACCAATATAGAGGAATAACAAATAATTACTCCAATACAATTTATTTATAAAAGTTTAGGTTTGAAGATATTGATTTTAAAAAAAATTTTTTTTTTTTTTTTCAAAAAACCCAACAAATATTTTGTCGAATATTTTTATATACAACTAGCGGCCCGGTACGTGCTTCGCTACGTATAAAGTGAAATAATAATAAAAAAAAATTAATTGCAACATCAAATTCATTTATTCAAACAAAAAAACAAAACAAACAGACTCTGGAACAGGCAACATAAAGTTGACCATGTGAAAAACATGATTCCTCCAAATTCACACCACAAACGTGAAGTGTTTGCCCTTGATCCTTGTTGATGGACATCGCAAATGATAAACGCACAGGATATTGTAATCGTTTGAACTCAAATGGCATATCAGTTGGAATCATAGGGATACGTGGTATCAAACAAACTTCTCCTTTTGATTTAGCAGCTAAGATTGTAGCTTTAATCAAATTTGGCAATAACTTTTTTACTGCCAATCTGGTTCCATTACACAGTTTTGGTGGATTAATATTTCGCAATAATATGATCAAAGAACCAACTTTCAAATTGAAGCAATGCGGTGGCATACCAGCTAGTTCCAATGAATTTAAAAATTCAATTGGATAATTCATTGCCTCATCTTGATTCATAACACTGTTGATTACCACGTAAATCTTGCATTGTTCGATTAAATGCTTTTAGTGATTTTTTATTCGCTGTTGTACACTCATCCCATAAAATAATTGGCGTTAATCGCAGAACTTTTGCCATAGCAGAGTTTTTCGAAATATTGCAAGTTGGAGTTTCAATCACCTGTACATTCAATGGCAATTTTAGTGCAGAGTATGCAGTCCGACCACCTCCTAATAATGTAGCAGCAATTCCCGAGGATGCAAGTGCCAATACAATTTTCTGTTCCGATCGAATAGTTAGAATAGCTAAAATCAATGACATAACGAACGTTTTGCCTGTACAACCAGGCGCATCCAAGAAATATAATCCACCTGCATTATTGGAAACGGCTTGCATGATTGTGTCATATACGATGAAGTTCCGAAACATGTTGCATTTCTGCGATGAAGTACAATATCACGGGATTGAAACTGATCACAAAGAATTACAATTGCAACCTCATCAATTGTGGGTGCACTGAATCGCCTTGCATGCTCTCCAAAAGGTGTTCTATCAGCTCTATTACGATTTTGTGATTATCAGATGGCATACGATCGAGAGCAATTTTGAACAATTGAACTAATGCGTTATGCTGATGGAAAAACCTTTGTAGCTCACGAATAATTTCTCGTCTTGTATTCGAAACAATTGCACAACGTTGATCCAATTCACGAATTTCATCACCAATAAAATAAATTTGCAAAAATTGATGATCAGCGTCGAAGTATGGCAATAACGAACCATCTTGATGATAAATCTGGCCCTGAATCTGTAACATGTATGCAATTTTAGGTAGAAGTTGGATCAGAATTTTTAAAACTATCGAATACTTTATGATTCAGATTGATATAAACATGGGACAATCATGTTGAAGTATTTACCTTAAACGTCGGCATAATTATCTCTAATAATTTTAGTAGCACTAAAAGAGGTCATTTGAAATGCCGAATTGTGTTGTTGAATATGGATCAAAAAGTGATTCGACGTTTGAGATGTCCCAAAAATAAATTAATACAATGGTTTGGGTGGAGTTTCTAATGCTGGAAATCTCACTTTGCCATTAGCACAACACATGCCGGGCGTTTCACGTGGAAAGTTAGCCACATCACAATTAGGACTGTTGTAATTAAAAGCAGCACGCATCATTTTAGCCAAAAGAGCAGCACGACGTATTCGTGATCGGCGTGCAAGGTTCAGTACAGGTACAGGGTCAACAGATCTATTTCGTGCATTACGTTTACTGCGATGCATTAGCTTGTGCGCGTTCATCTGCAGTCTGTGATCAACTTAATAATGCCACATTATTTGCATTACGCGTTCGCCGACCTATATTTGCTCGCCCGGCTTGTGGCATTATTCCTTCATATAAAAAAGAATAAATCAAATTAAAAATATAAGTTTCAATTTGACAGCAAAATCCCTACTAACAAAATGATCCGACATTTATTGAATTCATTTGTTACAAAAAATGTGATAAATGAAGAACCACTCGACCGATTTTGTGCAAACTTCACATAAACCATCTACTACATAGTCCGAACAAAGCCTAAACATTTGGTTCGGATAGGTGAGCCCGTTCTTGAGTTATAAAAACACAACGAAAAGTGGCATTGATTTTTATATATATAGATATTATTTTAAACTTAAAGGGACTCCTGCTGAAAATTTTTGGCTAAAATCCTTAGAGAAGTTAATGAGAAAGTCGAAAATAAAAACAAAAACGGTTCTATGACAGGTACCGTTAATAACATTTTGTCCCAAAATTTTGTTTTTAATTTTAATTTTTTTTTTTTACCAAAATCGTTAGAGCCATTTTCGAGATAAATAAGATTTTGCATTACGGGTGTATGGGGGGTACAGTTAGAGCTAAAAAAAATTTCAATTTTTCGTCTAGAGAATCACCGAAGACCCTTAACTACCGAGATTGAAAGAAATACGTCCAGTGGTTTAGGCTGTAATGAGAGGTACAGACATACAGACAGACAGACGGAATTGCCGGACCCATTATTTACGTCTTCTCTATCATCGTAATGTCAACTTTGATCAAAATCTCGAGTTCGATTTTTTTTCCAAATGCAGAACTTGCCCTATAGTACCTATGTATATCACAAGTAAAAAAGAGATGTGAGCGTGATGAAACATCGTCGTTGTTGTAAAATCAGTTTCAAACTATGAAAGCAGACGAGGATGTAAATAAGCATTTCTAGTCGTCATATGAAATTAATAAATGAAGTAAGAACAGCCGTGCACATTCAATTTTTAGTTTCACATCTGTTTGGTTGCTGAAATGAAACATCAGACCAAAAACATAAATGTTAAAAAAAGAGCCAAGTTCTTCTATACAAGTCAGCCGTGAAAAGTACTGAGATCTAGAAGTACGCAAAGTTCTTACTTCATGAAAATTTAGTACGGAATATTTAAAGTACTAAAATAATATTGAAACAGCTACAATGTAATAGAGAAATTTTATTATTTAATGATTACTGACTAAAATTTGATTCGAAAGGTTTTAAGAACCTGACCAGTGAACCATATAATTTACATCAGTTCTGAGGAAGTGGGCGGATACCACGCCCTTGAATGGAAAACCTCAAATTTTATATTTTTTCTTTATATGCAATTTAAGTCCTACCACTTTACCAAATTTCATCGTTTTACAGCAGTCAAAAGTGTTCCATTCAACCAAGACCAATTCGGAGAAAGCGGGCGGATACCACGCCCCTGAATGAAAAACCTCCAATTTTCAATTTTTTTCCTCTGCTTGCATAATAAGACCTACCGTTGTGCACAATTACAAGATTCTACGATGTCGGGAAGTGCTCCATAATTTTGATGATCTGTCAGTCAGTGAGTCAGTCAGTTACGGTTTTTGTGATTTTTGAGGTCTTATATCTCAGGAACCGCTTATGCTAGAAAATTGAAATTTGGTGAAGCGCCTTTGCCTGTCTAGTTTAGCAAATATTCGAAATTTTAAGTTTCTTACTTCATTAGTACTCAAGATAGGGAGGGGTCAAAAAACGCCCGAGTTTGTTCCTGTAAAAATGGTGTAGTGCCAGAACTTGGCTGGGAACTACCGTGCCCTTTGGTATATTATGTATTACATATATTATTTTAGTATATATTTACCATAATGTTTCATTTTACCAACTAAACTGTTGCGAAAATAAAAATTGAATTTACGCTCCAGGCCTAAGGAATTGGGGAATGAAAAGGTGACAGTGAATCATGTCTCGCTCTCGTCTCGTGTTATCATCGCATTATAAATCGGAAATAATTAGGTATAAAAACTTTTGCCTGTCGTTTTCAATTAAATTTTAATGTCACCATCTGACAAATTTAAGCGAATATAAAAATGCACTAAAAAACGGCTTGTATTGAAATTTTGATATCCTTTCACGATTTATGATGTGCACCCAGCTTAGTTATCATGTGCGTTAAAGAAGTGCCATCTGTGCGTCATAAAGAGCGCCATACATTTTGCTCAACCTTGGTAACAAACTGTCTTGATTTTATCAATAAATTTAAGAAAGTGCCGGATAGACCAAGCTGCCATTCCAAAACTAATTGCATCATTTGTATAATTGAAAGAGTTTTGAGTTCCAATTAAAACTTCGTAACTTATTTTGCAAATCATTTTCAAAATTGAAAGAAATATTTCAAAAAAAAAAATCTATTTGGAAGTGATTTTGACATCTTTCTATTTACCAGACTATACCTACTAAAATTACTTGGATTTAAATTGAATTGAATTGATTTTTTTTTTGTTTCAGAAAATCACTGAAAGGTAATGTCAAAAATTGAAGAAAAGTAGATTTCCGTATCGTGACATTATGTCGCAAAACTCATTTTTTGTAGAGACGATAAGTGATAATGAATTGTTTCATTTTTTAACGATTCGAAATGTAATCGGCGAAATAAATTGTAAATTCATTATAATCTTAGTTCTTATGTTGGTTTCTACAAAATGTTTGTACATTTTTAGGTTGGCTTTGCTTGAGAGAAAAGAAGTCTTACGTCTAGCGCGCGTACGTCTTTTTTTATCTTTTGTAGTTCTTTTCAATGCCTGGTTAGGCCAGGGAAAAGTAACCGAATTTGACATGACGCACACATGTAGCAAAAAATCAATTTCTGTTCTTGGGGAATTACTAATGAATTATTTTCGAGCAGTGTGATGCTTTTTTCTTCGTGGCTCAGGTAAACTCGTCGGTGTCCAGGGTTCTTCCCAAAGAAGCAACAAACTTGGGTTTGGAGGATCTAAGCTCCGAATGAAATAACGTATTTTAATACTGCTAAACTCTTAATCAATTTATTTCGTGGTTTTGTATTTTTAAGACGGTATTTCATATAATGTTATTAACAATATTTATTTGTTTTCTTAAAATAAATAACAGTATTTCATACAAAACAATAATATTTCTTTTCTTAACTTAAATAACACGGTATTTCATATAATACAATATTCACACAGCCTAAATGACTAACACGGTACTTCAACTTCATATAAAGTGTCCCTAGCACGCATCTAGGGAAATAAACGGGTGGAACTCTAAAAAGAGAACCTGTCCAATGAGCTACTTTGAAGAGGTGATCAGAGGAAAGAAACGGGTTCGGGGATTCTTATCGGACGCCCTATGTCCCTAGCACGCAACCTAGGGAAATAAACGGGTGCAAATCTAAACAGAGGTCCAGTGAGCTGCCTTGAAAGGAACCCAAAGGAAATAAACGGTCGGGAATTCTTAAAGAAAACCCTTGTCTGGGTGGAACTCTAAAACGAGTCCTGTCCAATGAGCTACCTTGAAGAGGAGATCAGAGGAATAAAAACGGATTGGATTAGTAAATAATATATAATACTCCTTATAATAATAATTAAACTTTCCCCACTTTAGCTAATACTCCTAGTAACATTAAAGTTTGTCCTACTATAGCTAATACCCTACTCTTTTACAAAAAAATTAGATCAGCTTTACGCCCTTCACCATTACAGTGATGCCTCTCTGTCACCGAAATGCCTTGTAAAAGGTTTTTGTTTGCGGCCCGATCTTAAACTCTCTATACACTAGATTGGTATCCGCACAGGACGAGAATAAAAAATACAATTTTTTCGTTTTCCCAACCTCCATTTGTTGAATCTAAGGCTAAGAGGGAATGTGAATTGATATAAATAAACGACAAAATTGCATGTGAATCAATACAAAATACAAATCGGGTGCACACTTGATATGTGTAATGTGATTATTTAATACGGTGGTATGAAGGTTTCGACCGTTTTGCTCGTTAACAGGATTAAGGGTCGTTGGTGTCGTAGCGTTTTGCTCGGTAATGTGATTAGGATATGTAAACATTGTGACGCTTCGTTACAACAGGAATCCAAATTCCTAGTGTGTACAGAAAATCGACATTATGGTCATGCTGAAAAGCATGATCTTGAACTCAAGTCACCTACAATGTATATTACTTATTTTTTTTTTTAATTTGAAGACATTGAAGACAAATACAAAAATGTTCGAGTTAAGCAATATTCCAATCAAGAATGATTGGTATACATATATAATTCTCGATACTTTTCAACTCTTCCCTTCTTGATGCTCAGATACTGTTTACGTGAAAAATATTGGGGAAAATTCTCACATTTTCTAATAACAAACATTAATCAAAACAGAAAATGTGCCAAACAGTCTGTTGAACCTGCTGTCGCTTACTTTAGTCAATTTGAATAAACAACAGAGTATATCCCGAAATAAGATGTTGATTCGATGCTATAAATATCTACAACAACAAATACCCGGCTCCTTAAAGAACTTAAAGAACACAAATTCTTTCCCTCACAATTCCTTGTTCGTCTAGAAGTTCAGAAATATGCGGATATAAAAAAAGGTATAGGAAGAATCCATGACGTAGCATCATTGATTATTTCGATTAAATATACCCTAACAACCAACGTGTATAAATCATCCCTCTCTGTGGCGTTGTAGATAACAATGGCGTCATTAATTTGAGTCCAAAGCGTAGGCATGAACTAGAGCTTTCTCTCTATTTCTAACAATAAATAATTGTTGCAACGACGCGACGCCTCACATCGCATCTAGAAATTGCACTGCGCACGCGTCGTACTGTTAGTCTACCTCTGTCTACCTTACCCGCAAACCAAGCACACATGTTCTCGAAGTACTACACCACCACGGCCGCAGCCGCCACAAAGTAATGAATGGAAAAATATTATGAATGAATGAGTAATATATGTACCCTAAAAGCTATCGTAGTGGAAGGGGCGGGAAAAATTGTGTGTGCTTCCGGTAGAGCGGCCAGCATATCTGAAGGGTTGGTTTCACGTCCGAGAATAGCACGTGCCGCAATGACGTCAATTAGAACCCAGCTACATGGTAAAGTGAATTGCATCAATGACGTCACACAAAGAGGAGCCAGAAATATCTTAAACTCGATTGAGGTAGTATTTGAAAAGTTTTCTTCCCCTCTTTTGAGGGTAGTTGCATGTGGGGGCGCGAATGTATCTATGACATCACAACTCAGATGGTTTTTGTTTCGAAACAACACTGTTAGAGTATGGTCATTGCGTGTGTTGGGTTCATGTCAGTCTAATTCTGAAGAAGATGCGGGGGTAGATCTGGCTATAGGTATATACAAATATCTACATATATGTCACCCTTCAAATAAATGCAAAGAAACGTTCATATGCTTCAGTGGAGGTCATATAGGACCATAATATTTCAATGTGACACAAACGGCCGTGAAACATTTTTTGTTTACCCAACTACTTTATTTCTGGTATTGAGGAAGACATTTTTGTCGTCGATGTATGACAGCAATTCTTTCAATGGCTTGCTACAAAGAAGCACCTACCTACACTCTATTTGCTGGAGGTTTTTGGGCGAGGGTGGTTGGCAATAAGCTTGACAACGGAAAGTGTAAGTGTAAGGGTCTATTTCCTTGTAAGATATACATATACCTATGTAGGTAGGTATTTACATAAGTTTATTTTACTTTCGTTTTGTGTGGCGGGTTATGGAAACTTACATAAAACATCATGCGCACAGTGATTATTATGGATTTTGATAATAGGTTTTGAAGTTAGGGGCGGTTTATTGATTTTATTTAACTGTAGCTAAAGTAATATTGTCGGTTGTTGAATATACCGGGTTGAATAACAATGAAATTCAAGGATATTTGTTTCTGATTTAAGGATATGTTTCTGATTTAAAATTCCACCCGATTTAAAAAGAGCGGGAGGCTCATCCGCAGATGAGAGCTCGTCCTCTGCTAAATTAAACCTTTCCAAAATTCAAAACACTTTTTTATCAAATTGTTTCGATGCATCATCAGTTCTCTCCGTTATGGAAGACGATTTCCATGAAAACGAAAAACTAGTTTTATCAAATTGAATTTCGGCCATCATGAAGTAAGAATTTGACGTACTTTTAGATCTCAGTACTTTTCATGGCTGACTTGTTACAAAAAGGTTTTTGTATAGAAGAACTTGGCTTTTTTTTTAACATTTATTTATGTTTTTGGTCTGATCTCACTCCTTTTTGCAAAGATTTTAATATTTTGCCATGTCAAAATCTCGAAAGATACGGAAAGATAGAAGGTTGCACTCTACCTACTAAAATCAACTTAGTTTATAGCTTCCTATTTCTTTTAGTATAATTTTCTTTTTGTTATTGGTTGTTTTGATTTGCGCTTCAATTGTTTCTTCTTGTCCTGGCAAGATACCTAACACTAACATACCTACCTTAATTGTAAATACTAGTACCTACATCCGCTCAAAGTGATAAAAAAGCAATAATTGTTGAGGATGCGATGATGGTTTTGTTGTAATTTTAACTCCTTTTTTTAAATGAAGGTCGCCCACCAATTAATAGCCTAATTAGTGGTTTGATTTATAGTTCACATCACAGTTAAGAGTTTGTTTGTTGTTTGTTAGTTTCAAAATGACAATAAAAAGACACTTCGAATGAAAAATCTTAGATTTTCTATTTTTTGCTTTGAATGTACATTAAGCTATACCGCTCTACCAAATTTCATCATTCTACAGCAATCGGACGTGCTCGATATAAATTTAACATTTTCTCATAAAGTGGGCGGATACTACAACCCCTGAATTGAAAACTTCAATTTTTATTTTTGGTCCTTTATATGCAATTTGAGCCCTACCGTTCTACCAAATTTCATTGTTCTACTGCAATCGGAAGTGTGCCATATAATTTACATCAGTTCTGAGGAAGTGGGCGGATACCGTGCCCCTGAATTGAAAACCACAAATTTTTTCCTCTGCTTGCATGACAAGACCTACTACGGGAAGTACCTACTCCATAATTTTGATGATCTGTCTGTCAGTCAGTCAGTCAGCCAGTTACGGTTTTTGTAATTATTAGGCCTTATATCTCAGGAACCGCTTATGCTAGAAAATTGAAATTTGGCCTTACATAGGAATAAAATAATGCTCTGATTGTATAAGGGTCACAAAATTCTTTAGAGTTACGTGAGATAAATCCAAGTAAGGAATTTGCTTTCGTAAAAATTAAATCTATATGAAGGCAAAACGTTAGCTTAGGATCGAAGATGACACCTAGGTCTTTGTTTTAGGTAATTTTTTACAATGGAATACCATTAATGTTATAAATATAGTTTAAAGGTGAAAAATTTCGGCGAGAAGATAGAAAATCACATTTGGAAAAATTCAAAAACAACTGATTAGAGTAACATCAATCAACTATGTAAGTTCTTTAGGTAAATCTGAAGAAGAAGGAAATTATCGATGTATTTAATGCATCGGGATATTTTTATATCATCAGCGAACATAAGACATTGAGAAGAATTTATATAATTAATAAGGAGCAAAAAAAGAAGTGGGCCTAAATGACTTCCTTGAGGTACTCCAGAAGTCACAAATATGGGATCAGATATAATGTTATTAATACGCTCATATTGAGTGTGCCCTTTCAAATAAGATTCGAACCATCTCAATATATTGGAGTGGAAACCAAGGACAAAAAGCTTCTTAATTAAAACTGTATGATTTACCCTATGGAACGCCTTTGAAAAATCAGTATAAATCACGTCACTTTGAAAACTATTTTCAAGATTTTTTATTAAATCATTGGATAAAATTGTTAAATTTGTGGTAGTTAACCTACCAGAGACAAAACTATGTTGAGCAGGGGAAATTTGTTACCGAACAATGAAGGATAACTTTTCGTAAACTATTTTTTCAAATAATTTAGGGATCGTTGAAAGTTGCACCGTCTTGTTGAAACCACATGTACACCAAGCTCCACTCATCCAATTCCGACAGTAAAAAATCGTTTATCATGGTCCTGTATCGTTCGACAGTAACAGTGACCGTATTGCCTATGTCGTCCTCAAAAAAGTACAGCCCAATCACTCCTCCCGCGTGAACGTCGCGCACAGTGGCTTTGAGTAGATGTAAGAACTCTTTGTACATCACACGCTTCACTGCCCCAGAAATAAAGATTTTGCTTCTTGCTCAATTTTGGGCTATCTTGTATATAAAAGTCCAAAACATGATAAACTTCCAATGTAAAATACAAAATAATGGGAATAGACTCAAGCCCCGATGCAAGATTCGCTAAGTTAAGGTCTGCGAAAGGCCGAATTCATTTTCACGGCCGGCGAGGGGCTGTACACTTTTTTTCATTTCGACATTCTGTTTAATCGTGTTACTTACCATGGTTATTTGGGATAAGTAACTGAATAATAAACAACAGGTTTGACATATGTCATCAAAACAACATGGCCTCCACAGTCCATCAAAATCTACCTGCGCCAATTGTTAATGAAACACAATTAACTAATGTCAGTGTAATGATTTTAAGCTTTTTATGGACCAAACTCTATGTCCATTTTTACAACAACGAATTGTATTGGTAATTCAATTGTGTGTCTTAATTTTGAAATTCTATGGGCAAAGTACATCCAAAGTAAAATCATTTGCAAAACTAGACAACAAAAAAAACAAACAAAATCTGCAAAAATCTTCTAAAAGTAAAACATCTCTCAGCCAGAAGGAACCTCTCCCATAAAAAAATGGTTACAGAAATCAATAGAATATTTTTCCCCACGGTGATCACTTGCCACCGACATCACCTGCTACGGGGTGAGTCAAAAGCCAATACCTCCACGTACTTTCATTTTCAGTTATACATCTTACTCGTAGTTGCGCCCAGATATTTGGTTTTTTGATTTTTAAGCTCCTTTGTTTTAATCCGTACGCCTAATCTAAGACAAGATGAAAAAAAAAACAATTCAATAAAAAAAATCGATTATATAACAACATCTTCTAGTGCTCCCTTCACCTAGATCCAATGGACAAAAATATCCAATCCGAATCCACAATCCACAATGAATTAGACATACAAAAATTTTTGCTCATGCAAACCCACAGAGCCGAGCGTGGTCGTCATAGACTTCATCATCAGCAAAGAGTACAACGACGAGCGACGTCGTCGTTGAAAAGGACGCGAATTGTAGGCGATACCATCACGCCTATATAGATTGTTTGAATTGTTTTCTTCAGATCTTCATTTTGGAAGACTGAGAGGTAATAGAGCTAGATGCAAAGATAGACCCGCGCATTACCTAGCCAAAAATCAACAATGGCACAATGCCCCAAAAAAGTAAACAACTAAATCTAAGCCAAACAAAAGTGAAGACGACGACGTCGACGACGACAGAATCACCCGCCACTTGCCACCTCCGCCATCGGTATGTTTCTATGAGCCAGAGCTATATAGCAAGGAACGACCTGTGTGTTATCTCGTGAAGACCTGTTGATGTGCAAAAATTCCTCAATTCAAGCTGAAATACAATATCTTAGCGAAGAATCTATCGGATCGCGATCTTTACGTCTGCGTTCATTTGCTTTATTTTTTTTGTATTTTTCTTACGGTTCCCGCAAGGAACAGTTTTGACAATCCCAAGAAGACAAATATGAATGATTCCTTGTCAGGGTTGGAGCTGTCCGGCCGGCAAATTGAAGAAGTGACTGACATCTTCATTACCCAAAACTCCAAATAAAACAGCAGAAAGCTACAAGATTGATTATGAGCACTATACTGGAGACGATAATATTGAAGAAACTCAACGTTTTTAGCAGAAGAAGGATGTCATTCCAGAGATCCAGTACATCTTTCGAAATAAGCACCTCTATAATACATTAACTGCCGATACGTCATAGTGAGATTACACTTGGACTCAAAAAAGAAACTACTAAAGCATGCTCGCTGGACATCAAACAGTGACAGGGTTTGGATAAAATAACTACTATTAAAACTATCGGAAGGTGTACTTCCTAATCACTTGGTAAGAATAATCAAACATTGCCTAGCCCATAGTACAGGTAACAAAACACAAATCATCAACCAAGGGACTCAAGCTGGAATGCCTCAAAGATCAAAACTTAGAGCCTTCCTGTTCCCGATCTCTGTCGAAACAATAATTAAGCACCATGCAAACTAGTCCACCACATACGTTTATAGTGCAGGGGGACATTAAAAGCTTATGAGAATAATATCTCAAATAAAGGGTGGTCCAACCATAATGCACGATGTTAATTGAGAGTCACACCTTAACGTTAAGTTTTTTTCTCTGTTTCAGTGCTTGACAAATTCAACCATGGAGAGGTACACAATTGAGCAGCGCGTTAAGATTGTTGGAGCCTTTTACGAAAATGGACGTTCAAATCAAAATGCATTTCGTGCACTTCGTGAATTTTTTGGTCGGCATAATCGACCAAATGTGTCCACAATCGGTAGAATTGTGCGCAAATTTCAGCAAACCGGGTCTGTAGGAAATTTGAAAACACCTGTGCATGCTCACCCAGTTCGTTCTGCGGAAAACATTGCTGTTGTTCGCGATAGTGTGGCAGAAGAACCGTCAACCAAAAATTTAACATCTCACGAACATCACTGATGCGAATTTTAAATAAAGATTTGAATTAACGCGCTTATAAGGTTCAATTGACTCAAGAGCTGAAGCCTACTGACTATTTCAAGCGTCGTCAAAACGCCAAAAGGTTGGTTGCACAGACAGAAGTGAATGGTGACTTTACAAAAAAAATCATCTTCAGCGACTAGGCACACTTTCACCTCAGTGAATTCGTTAACAAGCAGATTTGCCACATTTGGGCAAATGAGAATCTACGAGTGATTGTTGAAAATCCGATGCATCCACAAAGATTGACTGTTTGGTGCTGTTTATGGGCTGGCGACCAAGCAGTTACCGTGAATGGTAACGGACTTCTTGTGGCCAGAAATTGAGGATATGGACCAGGACGATATGTGCTTCCAACAGAATGATTCCACTTGCCACACAGCCAACGAAACAATGGCTCTTGCGCGAAAAATTCAATGGCCGTGTTATCTCATGTCGCGGCGATTTTAATTAGCCACCACAATCATGTGATTTGACACTGTTGGATTTCTTTCTTTGGAGATATTTTAAAGAACAATTCAAGAGCTAAAGGATGAGACAATTCTGCACATTAAGGACAATGAACTTCAAGCATTTGGCCGATAGTTTGTTTCACACATAATTGTCATAGATCTTTCTATCGTTATAAAAAATATTAAGATAATTCTCTGAAAACTTTTTATTTTGTTTACAATTAACATCGTGCGTTTTCGTTGGACCACCCTTTATACTGAAGATAAACAGCGAAAATTCCGAACTAATCTGCTTCTGAATACCTGTGACTGTCATTCTGAGACAACAGTTTTCAATACGCTTAGGTGCTATCAAAATTAAACACCCAGAGAACACTGAAAAAGATGTCAAATCGTCAAAGAAGTTCTTGGGAATCAACTTTTCCAAAAAACTAAAATTCAAGAAACATGCAGACTTGATGTTGAAGAAAGCCATTTTTTTCACTTAATTTGCCTGATACTCTAGAAGCGAAATGGACTGTCTACAATACACTTATCTGACCCGTTCTAGCCTACACCTTTCAAACCTGGTTTATCATAGCACCTATCGCAAAAAAAGAAGATGATGCGTTTTTTAAGGCAAATGCTCCAAATTTCTGATATCTGATATCTGCACGCCCGAGCCATCAATTACCATACATTTGAAGACATCATACACAATTACAACACCCACCGTTTCTGTCTTTCTTTATAATACGGTTATTTCGATAAAGAGTCTTCTAGCGAAATAGCCAGTTACATTCCTCTCCTTTACCGTAACACTCGCCCTTTAGGAATGCTCATCAGTTTACCCTTGAGTTCAACGTGGGACATAGTGTGAAATACAGGGGCCTATTGCACCATCTTACAAAATTGTTATTACAAGCATTTTTTTAACAAATTTGTAAAAAATCGAGATTTTTTCATTTGTAATTTTTTTGTTAAACACAAATTTGTACTTGTGAATTACAAGTCACAAATTTGTTGACAAATAGAATTTTTCGTTGCACAAAAAAAAAGTTGTAATTGTTAATTACAAGCTAAAATTTGTGAAAATCGTTGTTTTTTTGTAGGTTTCTGTTGCACCATAATAAAGCGATCAAAAATTTGTTTCAGTTTGTGAAAAAATTCTACAGGTGAAAGATCTTGTGTAACTTTTTCTACAAATTTATTTTCTCATAAATTTAAAATGTCTTTGCGTAGACGGCACAGCAGTAGCGACAGCAGTGATTCTGAAGCGGTTTTTATTGTTCAAAAAAAAGTTTATCGTCTGCGTATAAATTATAATTTGAACAATTACGAGTATTTTAATTTTAATGAACGATTTCGACTAAGAAGTTCTAAATCAGAATAAATAATAAGCAAAATTGGAGCTCAAATACAACATAAAACCGAAAAGAATAGCGCATTAACTCCAAGGCAGCAGTTTTTAACAACATTACACTGGCTTGGAAACGGTGGGCAATACCATGGAGTTGGGGACATGCACGGTATTGATAAATCTACAGTATGTAGATGTGTTCAACGATTACCTATGTAAGGCTATTGTGGATTTATTATACGAAAATGTTGTTAAGTGGCCCAATCAGTCAGAAGAAATATCTCGAAAGTTTTACGCCATTGCAGGTTAGTTACCTAACTATCATTTTTATTAATCTCTGAAATAAGAATTTAAAAACAACATAATTTAGGTATGCCATTTGTTTATGGATGTATTGACGGCACTTTAGTAAATATTGATGCACCAAATCATTATGAAGCTGCTTATGTAGATAGACATGGAAATCACTCTATAAGTTGTACTCGTATGTTGGTTTGCGGGCCCGACTATACATTTTATAATGGCTATATTAATTGGCCCGGAAGTGTGCACGATGCAAGAGTTTTGCGAAGAAGTCCACTTTATTCCCAATTTGAAAGTGGTTTTCGTCCTTTTCCTGGCGCTATATTACTTGGTGATACCGGATATCCGTGCAAGGAATGGTTACTGACACCAATTTTGCGAAGTACTTCCCCTCTAATTGAACGCTATAATCGTGCACATAAATCGACTCGTCGTATTATTGAAAATTCGATTGGAATCTTAAAAGAGAAGTGTCCATGTCTAAAGCACTTGAGATTACAACCCCAAAAAGCTGTACTTATCATTAAGAGTTGCATTGCTTTAAATAACATTTCAAAAAATTCAGAAGACAGTACCTTTGATGTTCCAGTTAATGAAGAAAATGAACTCAATAATAATCAGATTGAAGATGACGGTGAAAATTCAGGACAAGCCAATTTACATTATGCCTTAAGCAATTTCCAATAAAAACAGAGGAGAGTTAAAAAATGGAGGAGTACTGCTTATCAATCACCATGCCGCTACTTAATCATAAGAAATTAATATCCAACTCAACCGAATTTACTTTTTTTATTTTTATTCTTTATTAATTGTATTTGATTTTCTTATGAAATAAATTAATTTAATTTCAAATAAAAAAAAAAAACATGAATTCTTTTATGAAAATTTTCTTTTTCTCAAAACTCGGACAGCTCTAACACTCTAACATCTTGTGATTGTGATGAACCATCTCCTTGATCTCGTCCTGTTAAAAAACTCGGGGGTAAACCCAATTCCTTTTCCTTCTTCTTTGCGTCAAGCTCTAGATTATAAATTTCTAACAGTAACCTTTTCCTTTTTAAAGAAATAATGTCCTCGTCTTCCGCATGGTTCTTTTGTCTTTTTCTGGTCGATTTTGTCGAATATGTGGTTTTTCTGAAACAACAAGAACATGCATATAGGTTACCTTATGACATACATACATTATGTAATCAAATTTTAAGTTGACCTACTTCTTTTGATGATTTCCTTTTTCTATATTTTCCAATTCCTCTTCTGTGTTGTTAATGGGGTTAATGGCCGACAAGCCCCCATCTGCATTGTTAGAAGAAGGAGAGAGACAAGATGCCTCTTCTTCTATCCCCTGTAAAATTGGTGACTCTTTATTAACTATATCGATAATAATACAGTCAAGATCATTCAATTTGCTGCTTGGACCACCTCCGGAACCGGTTTTTTTGCGTTGTCAATCTTAGACTATAAATAGATCAATTTAATTGCTGAGTTTTTTGTATAAAATTAATCTTACCATTGTAGCACGCTTCATGTTCTGCCACAAAACATCTCTAACATATTTCCAATTTTTGTATTTCAATATATTTTGGGATGACAATGTATCTGAGATAGTCTTCCATTCATTTACTTTATGTTCGTGAGTCAAATTATCCGAAAACTTTCCAAATAAATTTTTTTTTTATCTCTTATTAGAGATGCACATAATTTTTTGTTTTGCATATTCATGATGTTACCTCAACAACGATCAACTAAATTGTGAATAAAACTTGTAGCTTACAATATGTAAACATTAATGGTGCAACAGTAAATTGTAGGTGAACTGTACAATTTTGTAGTCTCTTTACAAATTTGTTAACACACTCATTTGAACATGGTGCAACAAAAAATCGTATACAGGATTTGTATTTTTGTAGATTACAATAACAAATTTGTGGTTGTAAATTGTAAACTGGTGCAATAGGCCCCAGATATTCTTTTTTCAGCCGGACTACACGAATGTGGAATACTGTACATAGTTTTATTTTTCCTCCTTGTTGAAAAATAATGTGTATCAGCTTTCCTTTTAAGATCTTCCTTCTTTTCCTAACGCTCGAACTATGATAATCATTTTAAGGGTACTATAACGGCCCCTTGTGTGCGCCTTTATTAAAAAAAGCTGATTGTAAATAAAAATGTCCAAATGTATAAATTGCTGTCTAATTCCTAGGAAAGTATGAATTTATGCAAACAAAGCTAAAAATTTTGTTTTATTATTAAATTACTTTTTATATAAGAAATTTGTTCAAACTTTTCTAAAAAAAAAAAATGAGATGTCAAGTAAAGTGTGGACCAAATAAAAGTCTCTTTTTAAAAGTTCAATAAAATGAACAAAAATAATTTTTGATTCCATGTACTCGTATTATGGCTTTATTAATAACAGCAAACATTCCCATTAATGAAACACAACCTCGTTCAAGCGGATGGTCGTTCTCAATCGCTGAGTCAATTGAACCTTGTAAGCGAATAATCTGAGATCTTTGTGTAGAATTCTCCTTATACTTGTAAATGTGGAGCTGTTTAGATCGATGGCGAGTTGATGTTCGTGAATTGAGTCTTAGAAACTTGCGTAGAGCAGGCCGGAGGATGCTTCATTTTGGCCAAAACTTCTTTTTAAAAAACGCACTTTTTGGGCTACAGCACTTTGGAAATAAGTTTTAAATATTTCACAACGTTGTTCAAGTGTAAAGAGCCTCATTTCGTTTCGCGGAGATATCATACTAACTTCCAGTCAAGATTTCGAGTGGAAAACACCTTACAGTGTCAAAATAACCTATGATTTAAAAGGAAACTACTAGATGGGCTAACCTATATTTAGTATTTTACATTTTATTGAATAACTTCAAAAACTAATCGTTCACTCGAGTTCAACATATTTATTTTTCAGAAATCCAAAAAAATAAATATGTACAATATTGTTTTAAATTCAAAGGAGCTTCTGTATAAAACATTTGGTCCGAATCGTTAGAGCCGTTAATAAGAAAGTCGGAAATCAGAAAAACGGTTCTATGACAGCTACCGTTAATAACATTTTTTATTAAAATTTTGTTTCACCAAAATGTAGTCCATGCCTATAATAGTACAATTTTTCGAATATTTCATATAAAAGGCTTAAACCTCTAGTTTTACTTGCGATATTCAAAGGTAGATACTATAGGGCAAGTTTTGCTTTTGGAAAAAAAAGTCGATTTTATTCAAACTTGGGACTTAAGGGTCTTCGGTGATTCCGTAGAAGAGAAATTGAAATTTTGTTTAGCTGCTATACATATATACAAACGTTATAAAAAATCGTTTATATCTCGCAAAACAGCTATATTGATTTTTATAAAAAAAAATTTTGAGTGTACTGTTGTACTATTGTATACTACATTTTTGTCAAACAAAAATTAAGACAAATTGTTATTAACGGTAGAACAGTTTTTTGATTTTCGACTTTCTCGTCAAAGGCTCCACCAATTCAATTATAAGATACAAAATTTAAATATATATATACAAAATGTACACTCTAATTTTGAATGAGCAAAAAATTACTTTTTTATATTTTACTTAACAGATTGAATTTTTGAAAAATTTCTGATTTAAGATGTTTAATAATATCTAAGTATGTATACGGTTGATCCTGTACCTGTGGTCAGCTCGATGGAAGTTTGGGCAATCAGGAGGTGTTCTACGGTCTTTTTTTGGGTTGTTGCATTAAAAGCAAGAAGGTTGAGTTTTTGTCGATTAGATAAAAGTGCGCAGATTGGGTATGACCAAGTGTTATTTTGATTATTACCCCCCTTTCGGTTCTAGTGACCTGGAATACGTAAGGAGTTAATTTTGTTGAAATAAAAATTATTTACATACATATTTGAAACTTATTAATTTTTTTTCCTTCTGAGAGTTTCTAATTTTGTTTAAGTAGTCATCCGGCTCGAAGAACCAAAATGTTTGTAGTTGCTTTAGATTTGTAAAAATGAGTAAACTCTTCAAGAAAAATCTCAAAATCAAAACATCGCAATCTCCATAAAATAAAACACATCCAAAAACTTTCGGTTATAAGCTCTCAGTAAAGTACTTTATTTCGCCCTCCATATAACCTTCATATAAGGAACATTAAATGGTATAATTTGTATGTAGGTGTTTTCAAATTAGGCACTGGCCAAATTCAGTGCTGGTGGATGTCATCAATAAGTGTGCAGCATTCAACACCAGGGTTGAAAAAATATAGGTGTATTGGAAGCTAGTTTGCAGCAGTGTCCAGGGATGTTAACGAAGAAAGTTTGTTGTTGTTCTTACAATTGGAATGAGATTGCAGTTTTAGTTGAGTATACAGCGTTTAAGGCTGAGAGAATATCTGAGAAAATGCTAAATTTGCCTTTTCTTTGCTCCGCATATTTGATAGCTCCAATGATGGACGCTGATTCGACAGTGAAGATGTTATTGTAATCATATAGGCAATATTCAAATGTATGTATAGGTTATCGTACATTTCGTTGAACATTTGTCTGAAGTCTGAAGTGGGTTGGGTCGAGAGTTGTTGTAGCTGAGTGTCAATGCTACTTATCTTCAGTGATTAAGGTGCGAAACATCCTGTTTTGGTTTTAAAAATTTCAAGTGGAATGTCTAGCTCATTTTGCGATTTGGCACGCTCTGGTAGATGGTGTATTCACTTTCACATTTGGGTTTGGTTTTCAGATTTATCGTTACTTGGAGATCCTGTTCTATCAGTGATCTATGTGCTGTAAGCAGCTTTGGAATTTGTTTTGCAGTAAAAATATTCGGTTAGTGTTGGTTATTTTTGCAATGGTTATGAGCTCATCAGCGTAGATTCCATGATCTATTATTTTTACTGTGTTGATGATGTTAAGGTCAGATTTCCTGTAACGAAAACCATTCTTAATCTTGGTTTTTAAAACCTTCGTTTTACTAAGTTTAGTAAGTCTTACTCTAGCTATCGGTTTTCCACTCCATCCCAACCATTCCCATTTTTCAACACACATTTTGAGTTCGTTGTCCTCATGGAGCTTGAGAGTAGCTCAGAGAGGATGACGAAATAGGTGTTGATCGTGCTGAGCTCAGAACTGTAGATAGCTTTATAGTGAGCACCTGTCAGTTAAGACTTAATCTCACTAGTTGGCCTACCAAGCACTATCGGGTTCAATGAACGGCTATTGAACGAAACCCCCAGGACATTGTTCCAGTTTCATTTTATCATGGAAGAAAGGTTGCAACCCCTTTCCAGCAGGCGTCAGATCTTGATTCCTTGATAAACCAACTTGACATTGCTATACCCAGCAATATCTCATAAAGTCTGTCTCGGAATTCAAGCCAGCTTCCATACTGTTCCAAATTTGCACTGTGTAGGCAGTACCACCCTTGGTCCGTGTTTTTCCATCTAACTATTGTCGGTAACAATATCCAACCGCGTGACTTGGTTGGTATAACTACAGCCACCTCGTGCAGCGGGGCAATTTCTTCAATCTCATTATTCCCGAGGTACCAAATTCGTGTTATTTTGTTTGTTTTAAGTAAGTTATGGAGTAAAAACTCCGTGGTGCAGACCATAGCTGACCGAAGCCAACCAAAATCTGCACCAATATTCTCGATTAGTTTTTATTCGCCCTACAACGAAACTAGGAACGGTAGCCCTAAGCAATCTTTTTTAATCTTTAAGCATTGGGAATGACCAGATTTCTTAAACCAAAACATCGAGCAAAAGAGAAAACACTTCTCAATTACTTTTCTTTATGTTTTGGCCGTGACTTCCCTGATCACTCTATTTTTGGGTTTTCTTAGTTGCCTAAATCTCCAGCTGGATTGCCGGAGAAATAGACTTAAGCCTCCCCATCCCCATCACGAAAAGGTAAGACCCATCGGGGAGGGTGTTGAGCTCAAAATAGTATCTTCAACTTTTTATAATTTCTTTTTATTTTTTTTTTTTTAATAGTTATTGTGAATATTTCAAGATACGGCCTTGGATTCGACAAGTTTTGGGCCGGCACCAAAAACTTGGGGAATTGAGTGATTGTGTGGGTGAGACAATTTCGTTGGGACTTAACATCGTAGTGATACCATACCCGAGTTCCACGAAAACTTGTGATTGAGAGTGTGTGAGTGAAAGAGGAGGCCTAAGCTGTTGAACCAATTCTTGGTTGACTAGCTTAGCCTATAGGAGATTTGAAAATTTGCAAATTTGTGTAGAGAAAAAAAAAGAAAATATAAAAAATTAAAGCAAAGAATAAGCGTTTGAAAAAAGTGATATAATAGTTCTTTGAAAAACTTTGCTTGTTAACAAAACCATTTATTCAAAAATGCGCTCCTCGCAAAAGATGATTTGTTGGCCAAAATTGGAGTGCTCTTCTCTTCGAAGCCCAGTTAGCGAGCAAACTGGTCAATTGTATCTTGCACGGCTGTAAGCCAAAGCCTCGGGCTCTGCTGTACACTTTCAAGGACCAGCGCTGTTCTCGACCAATCTTGTATTCCTTTAACGTACGAATGACAGTAAATGGCCACCACGTCTATCGTAAAATGGGAGCTACGTTTGCACTAACGAGCTGTCACCAATACAGCATGGCCGCCAAAATCTACTCGAGCCAATTCAAAAACCCTTTATAAGAGTTATAAATACCTCAGAAAAAAAAACAAGTTATTTTTCTCACTCGCAGCGCTCCTGATATTCGTCTTAGCTATTTTATGAGATATATAATATAAAAATACTTAGGAAACTTATGTTGGCATTACCGGCATTTGCTGCATAATAATAATAATAAGCAATTTGCCCGCCTCCGACAAACCAAGCCAAAGTAAGGGGTAAGACCTCCAATGCTGCCGGCTGTCTTGTCTTGTCTTTTGTTCCAACTACATCACTTTACTTCCATCTTACTATCCATTAACCAAACCCATAACCTGTAGCTAGGCCATAACTAGCGAAGACAACATTAATAGTTGCAAAAAAAATCCATATAAATAGAAAACATCAAAGAACGTCATCACCACCAACGTTGCCCGAACCCATTCGATTAAAAAACAAAGCAAACTAAATTACTTGTATGTATCTATCAGTGTATATGTATGTATTAATAATAATTCCCCAAATGTTTTACTTGGTTTTTGAGAAAATCCATATTGCCTTCGATTGGATGTGGCTGGTCTTCCTTCCAAAATAAGTTGTCACGATCTGTACAATTAAGTTAAATAACGATACAAAAACGATATGAAAACGATGTGTTTTTAAGACGTCAGTGCATGTCGCCGAAGTCTGCAGAGCGCCTCTTTGACAGCCAGCGCCAAATTAAAGCGCGGCTCATAAGAATAAACATATAGCTGAGCGGCACGTCACGAAGAAGACGCGCTCCAATGCTGTCTTAAATAATAACAGCAGTTAATAGTTATCTCGTTTAATAGATGGTTAAGATAAAAAGGTTTCCAAAACGATCATGTGAATCGGTACAAGGAGAGGCAGCAGCAGCACATGGCAGAGGTGAGATCCCGCTCGGAGCCACTAGAGAAGATTGTCATGTTGCGAAATCTGTTCGGTGTACCAGAACTTGACCACTTCTAGTCTTCTAAGAGTGCAGTTTGCAGCTAGCTGTGATGGTAACTGGGTAAACGCGATGTACCTGCGGACAAAAGAATTCCCAGAACTATGAAATTTAATATTGAGCGATTCGAATCGGCTCTGGTTGTGAGTGGCGACGGCAGCGGCGGCGGCGGCGATGGTGTCGGTGTATGAAAACGTGCTGAAAGCATCATCTGTCGCTGGGAAGCTGGTGCAAGCGATGTGTGTACTGATCACAGACGCTCTATCACCATCAACATGCAGAGATTGGTTCTGACTTTATGGAAGCATGTTTCCAGAGATTACCAGAGACCGCATGCAAACCGTGAAATGGAAGCTTTATAAATTGCAAATTATTCGGATTTATGATGAAACATCGACGAACATGAGAGTTCATGACAGACAGTGGCGGGTGAGCGCTGAGCTTTTTCATAAAAGCCGGCTTCAGGCAGACAAATGATTTTCTTGTCGCGGAATGAGGTGTTGGAAGCATTGTTCTTAGCTGTATGGGGTGGATATAGGAATTCCATAGGTTAAAGTGGAATTTTTCGATTTGTGTTTTGTGTGGTGACCTTAAAGTTCCATTGTCCACCACCTGCTTGTTGGTTGGAAAGAAGAATAATTCTGAATTTATAAGGTGCTGCATAGTTTACAGGTTACTGTTTTTTTCTATATTCGATATCTGCATAGAAAGAGGATAGTATGTTCATTTGGTTTAGAAAGATTGAGGTATTTGTCGATTGCTTCATCTTCAGATGAAATAACTGCACTCCACGTCATTTGATTGGTATTGAATTTTGTATTGAGCGCTTTATCAAGGGATCTACATATAAAAGTAGGACTAACCATGACAGCTCAAAAGGATCAATTTTCACCTTCTATAAAAGCTTACAACGAAAAAAAAAGAAAAGGGTGCTCTACGGACTTAACCTTAAAAGCTGAGTGGATTAACTTAACACCAACGAACCTGTCATGATGTTTCCACCAAGGCACTTCATTTCTTTCGTCCGGCCTGTAAGTTTTTGAATTAGCAACGAAGCCAATCCCCAGCAGGTCCATTAAATATTAAATAGCAATATATCTAACAAGACGGTACTACGTGTTACACCGCTGATGCCAAAATCTATCGTGAAAGCAAAGAAAACAGGCTAGTAGGATCATGTAGTTTGGTTTGAACCCGATACCCTGCGTCCTACTTGGGAGCCATCGCGCGACCAAGAAAAGAGCGATAGTCACTGCATAGCACAGTCCTTAATGTTACGAGATCGCTCAAGCTACTTCACACAAGCTTTTCATAATTAAAAATTAGTACCTTAATCACGGAACCAGTTTGTGCGACCGAAGCTATTAAAAGTTATTTGATCGCTTCAAATCGAACCAGTTTAATTTTTGTCGCGATGATAAAACCACTGACTGTAGTTTCGCACTTCAAGTTAGTGAGGTCTTCTCCCACTTGTGTGCGCTACTTGAGTCACGGTCTTCCTCTCTTGGGCCGTTCCTCGGTGTTGCACTCGAAGACTTTCCGGGCCGGAGCATTTATTTGGGTCCAATCGCTTTACATGACCTAGCCATCTCAGTCGTTGGACCTTAACCTAGGGATATTCACTAAACATCGATGTATCGAATCCATTCGATGTTCACCATACGAGACATCGGATTGATCCGATGTTTTGTCTACTAAATTTTCTATTCGATGTATCGATGTTTTTTTTTAAATCGAAAAACTATGACAAAAAACATAAAGACTTATTTTTATTAATTTCATTCAGGTCGGTGAATATGAGAATCGGCTCTTTTACGAGCAACTGAGGTTACGCATACTTTTGCAAAAATGTGTGCATCAGCTCTTTTTTGTCTTTAGTTCTTGTCTTTGATTAATTTCTTAGGTTTAGTGTTTCATTTCACTGTCCTGCCTGAACTGTACTGCTTAGTGCTTCATATACTTTCTCTTACTCTCACTCATCTACAGTGTGATTTGTGAATCGAAATTTGCCTTTTTACGCTAATCTTAATCTAAAACAATTAAACTGATCAAATTTTGTTTGGAATTTTTAAGGAACAGATAATACCTTTGCTAGCGCATATTGTTAGTTTCCATTTATTAAAGTAAAAAATCATTAAATAAAGTAGGTATTCGATGTTGAAAAAACATCGATGTTTTTAAGCGATGTATCGGAAGACATCGATGCCGGTTTCCGATGCCTAACATCGAATAAAAACATCGATGTTTTTCTTAAGTGGATACCCCTACCTTAACCCGTTTAAGTAGGTCGGTTTCACTGTACAACCCGTACAGTAATGCTTATATCTTCTTCTCCACTCCCCGTTTCTGCAGACGGGACCAAAGAGCAGACGGAGAATTTTTCTATCGAAATATCGTAAAGCAATCTCATCCACTTTGACCTTTTTTGACATCAAATGCATCGATGAGATCTTTTCCAAAATTAATGGAGCAGCTTGCGTTCTCTATCGCCATCCTGCACAAACGGATAAGTTTTTCAGGGATACCAAAACTCATTATAGTTTCTCCCGCGGCTTTGAAAACGATAAAAAGGTGGTAGGTGTCGGTTTGAAGCTCTTGGTTTTTTTTTTTGCAAGATCTGCCGCAATGTGAATATTTGATGGTGGGCTTTCCCACCAGGTTATTGACGGAAGGTTTCGGACGTTCACATATACCCAGAAAGGGAGCGTAACGGAGTCCCGCTTTTTATAATCCCGTTTTTCACAAATTCCGCAAAAAAAAGTTTTAAAATACCGTCCTCTACAATACCGTTTTTTTTAAAATACCGGTGCAGTTCATAGGGTCTCTTTTTCTCTTTTCATCGCCGTTATAAAATTTAAGAGAAATTTTCTTTCCATATTCTCAGCACGCACTGCGGCAATGCTTACGAGCAGAAAAATAATCGGTTAAATACAACTTAAAACTAGTATTGAATTAAACAAGTGAGACTGCTAACATAAAGGGTGGTTAAATTTAAAGGGCCGATGTTGAAAGTGAACCACACCTAAACGTCAAGTTTTTTCTGCATTTCATTTGACATTTCTCAATTTCAGACTAACTCAATTTGAACCATGGAAAGATACACAATCGAGCAACGCGTTAAAGTTATTCAGGCTTATTTGAAAATGGGCGTTCAAATCAAAATGCATATCGTGCACTTCGTGATTTTTTCGGTCAATTTAATCGTCCAAATGTGCGTATAATCGGAAAAATCGTGCAAAAATTTGAGCAAACTGGGTCTGTAGGAGATGTGAAAACACTAGTACATGCTCGTACAGCTCATACTGTAGAAAATATTGCTGCTGTTCGTGATAGTGTGGCTGAAGAGCCGTCCACCTCAACTCGTCGTGCGTCGTGCCCAACAACTACACCTCTCACGCTCGTCGTTGATGAACATTATGCATAAAGACTTGCATTTACATGCTAACAAGGTGCAATTGACTCAAGAACTAAGCCTCTTGACCATTTCAAGCGTCTTCAATGGTCAGAATGGTGGCAAGAAATGGCAACAGTGGATGATCAATTTTCGAAGAAAATCATCTTCGGTGATGAGGCACATTTTCACCTCAGTGGATTCGTCAATAAGCAGAATTGCCGCATTTGGGCGAATGTTAATCCGAGAGTGATTGTCGAAAAACAAATGCACTCACAAAGAGTGACTGTTTGATGCGATTTATGGGCTGGCGGCATCATCGGGCCGTATTTTTTCCAAAATGAGGCCAGTCAGGCAGTTACTGTGAATGGTGTTCGCTATCGTGAGATAATAACGAACTTTTTATGGCTCGAATTGGAAGATATGGATGTGGACGATATGCCTCAGCGTCATCGAAAATTTGAACCATCGGATGGAGGTACGCCGCCGAAGTCGCGGCGGCCATTTGGCCGATATTTTGTTCCATACATAATTGAACCATACCATATTATCATAATAAAAAGAAATGACAACAATTTCCTAAATAATTTGTGTTTTATTCAAAATCAACATCGGCCTTTAAAATTTAACCACCCTTTAAAACCCGCAAACATACCCGGTTAAAATTGCCCGAGTCAATTCGGTTAGTTAATTTATTAAATCTGATTGATTGTGTTATCTGAATTGGTGTGAAGTTTTAACAATCTTCAGTTAGTTGTTACAAGGAATTGGTTGTGTTATTTTCACCATCACCATTCGGTTAAATCAAATAAGTAATTTTAACCTATTTACTTTTAAGATTAAATAAATCTGGTTTTAACAAAGATACTCGTTTAATTTCAACGAAGAACTATGTTTAATATTAAATATTAAAAGTGTTAAATTAATTAACTATATAGTTATTTGTTTAAGCACTTTACTCGTTTGAAGTAGGCAATCTTGGAAATTGTGTTTTATAGCCTAGTATCCCAATTAATATAACTAAGTTTTTCGATTAAACATACTTAGTTATTAATTATAAACAGTTTAATTTAACCGAGTAAACTAAGTATGTTACTTTCAGCACCTTGCACTACGTAGTTTTCAACGAAAAACGCTCTCGGCTGGAGTTTAGTTTTCTGCGTGTAGGACCCGCATTTTGACTCTTTAAAATGACGGTTGTTACCTGATAATTAATTTTCCGAATCTATAAGTTTTAAGCAAATTTTTGACTTACTAAAGTTACTTGGAAGATAATTTCATGAGACCAAAAATTTCATAGACAGTTGAGCTGAGCACAAGTTTTATGTCAACTTGATAGATATGGTTTCTAAATTTTGCCCCCCACACGTTTTCTTTTTTTTTAAAGACCAAAAATGACGGTACCTGCCGAATTTTTTTTCGAAATTTTATAAATATTTTTTTTTCTCAAAAACTGTCCCACAGATTTCTTGAAAAAAAAAAATTCAAAAAATTTCATTTAGTTAGAGGAAGTTAATGGTTGAAAAAGCATTCCAAAAATGGTTATTTTTGGTACCCCCCTTGAGTATTTTTTTTTATTTTCTCAAAAACGGTACAACCGATGACAGTTGTCCTCTAATAACATTCATTTTTGAAATTCTTAGTCTTTTGCTTAAGAGCAAGTTCGTACGATCCAGTCGTGTATTTTAGTTTGTTAGGTAAGAAAAGAAATTGTACGCGACATAAAATTTCTTTTCCTTTTTTTGGGTTTCTTTACAAAAATTGATAGTGTGAGAAAATACGGCTGAATGCATCCAATGAGTTGCCACTGGAAGTTATAGGTACCAGAGATTGGAGAATTCTTTATTCAATGAGGATGACTAATCATAAAGATGGGGTGTCAAAGTGCTAGTGGGAAAGGCTGATATATTTCTACTGCATTGGCTCACTCACGCAAATATGTTAAGTTTTACTGAGTAATAAAGCGATGGCAATCCACTTCACTGATTGGTCGAAAGCATTAGGGCATTGGAAAAAGAAGAGGTCTCTCAAGCAAGGTGAAAGTCTGAAAGGGCACTTCTTACCTGGCTTTAGAGCGATTTAAATTTTCAGAAGATTAAAAGAAAAAATTCACGAAGTAAACAAAAGTAAAAAAGAGAATTAGAATTTAAAGATAAAGATAAAAGATTTAAAAACCTGGAAAAAAATTGTGGAAAACCAGTGGAAAGTTTGTTGGACCGAGGAAATATTCTTTACAATGAACCAGAGGAGTGTAAATTTTTTTCATTATTCTTGCGTTTGATTAATCGTTCGGTCTGTAAGTTTTCGATACTTCGAAAATTGTAATACCGTTCAGAAAACCGGTTAATTCTTTTCTTCATCAAGCTTTAGCTGTCCATCTTCACTCTCTTATTGCATTTTATTTCTCTTTGCTAAGAGATCTTGATGGTTAGACCTATTTAATCGCAAAGTTTTCCAAGCAATTCGGTAAATGATGAATAGACTTGAATTTCCTTTTCAGAAATATAAGTCTCATCGTTCATGTATTCATATGACATTAAATTAATTCATTAAAAAGGTTTGTAATTTCCTTTAAAAAAATATAAATTGTTCGAGCCATTTTTACCTTTTTACAGATAATGCAATATAATTAAATTAAAATAAATTACAGATTCAATGAAATTAATTTGACAAAATTATCTCGATCATTATTTTCATCTAAATCAAATTAGATTGTGAAACTCACCCCTGAATTCGACCCAGCCATCGTGGTACTCGTAGCATTCTATAAGTTCTGCATACCTTGTTACACTTTGAATTCAATCATCGGCCTTATCTTCTTTCGATTGACATTCGTATTGCAGAAAATCATAAGGTTCACTAGTAGATGGCGGTCGCGGTAATTTATTGTGGCGTCGCTGAATGACACCAACTATTTATGCGTGAATGTTACGTCCCAGAAGGAGAAGCGCAAAAGAAAAAGACAGAACACTTTGATTTTGTTGTCAAATGATTAGAATTGTTCTAAACACATTTATTGAACTGAAAAAAAGTCTTTTTAATAGAATCTAATTATAAAAGTAACACTATGTCTGGACGTGAAGAAAAGATGACTTTCGCTGAGCGCCGTTGGAAAAGAAGTAGTTCAAGAATTTGAATTTCAGCGTCTGTTGGATTGTGTGGACTGTGGGCTCGGTGTCTGGTGCTCTTTCCGTGTATCAGCAGGCAGAGGAGCCACCATCGAAACCGTGTCGCCACATTTACTCCCCCGCGAGTGACTTTGTGATGATGGTTGAAGAAAAGTCACGGAGCGTTTGGTTCCATAAGTACGTTGTGGTGGGTCCATTGAGGAAGTCCAATGATGTGGCTGAGTTTGTTGATAATTTGGTTCTGGAGTTTCTTCAGTTAAGTCTTCGTCAGTTTTGTTGATATAGCATGGTTTTAATCGTTCGATAGAAACATTTGTCTCAACACCATTTAATTCTATTTTGTAGATCCTGTCCGATAGACGTTGTATCACCTTGTAAGGGCCTTGGTAAGGTGGTTCTAAAGGACTTTTGACGTGGTCGCAACGCAACCAGACGTGGGAACAAGTGTTCAAATCCTTGAGGATGAAGATTCTGTTTTTGTTGTGATGTGCAGTTTGAGTTGGACGCATGCCGCGCATGTATTCTCGATGCTTCTCGATGAAGTTGAGTGAATCAGCTGGAAGATCCGATGAAACAAAAAATTCTCCAGGGACTCTTAAGCATGTTCCGTAGAGCATTTCCGCAGGCGTAGACTGAATGTCCTCTTTAAAAGATGTTCTAAGTCCTAGCAGTATTGTTGGCAATATTTCCAACCAAGGCTTGGGAGAACACATCAGTGCCGCTTTCAGAGTTCGGTGCATCCTTTCGACTAACCCGTTCGATTGTGGGTGATAGGATGTTGTTCTTGTTTTTTGGGCTCCAACCAGATTAGTGAGTGCTTTGAACAGAGCGGACTCAAACTGGCTTCCTTGATCTGAAGTGATGGTGACTGGGGAACCATAGTGAGAAATCCAGTGATTGAAAATGTTTGTTGCCACGGTGTCTGCGGTCATGTCTTTGATTGGAACAGCTACAGGCCATCTCGAAAAACGATCAATCATGGTTAGGCAGTATTGAAATCCTTCAACACATGGTAAAGAGATTATATCGATGTGGATGTGATTGAATCTTGAGTCAGGAACTATGATGTGATCGGGTTGAAGTTTGTTGTGCCGATGTATTTTGGTTCTCTGACAATCGGTACACTCTCGAGACCATTGCAGAGCATCTTTACGAATTCCTGGCCATATGAACTTTTCTCTGAGCAGATGTGAAGTGCTCCTTCCACTGGGATGAGCTATGTTGTGAATAGTGTTGAAGGCTGTTCTGCGTAGAGTTAGTGGAATATATGGTCTGACGATTCCAGTGGATATGTCACAGTATATCTTGATGCCTGGTTCTGCTTGAAGTTTTTGAAGGTGAAGCGATGAACTTTGAATGAGCTCCTGTAGATGGTCGTCATTTAGTTGTTCGTCCCGGATCCTGGCTGGACTAAATATTGTAGGCATGTTGATGGTGTTTACGCGTGAGAGTGCGTCTGCAACAATGTTGTCCTCACCTTTTAGATAGACTATGTCTATGCAATACTGAGATATGTAATCAAGCTGGCGAAGTCTTCGCTCAGGCGCTTTTTCATGTTTTTGCTTGAATGCATAAATCAGAGGTTTGTGATCGGTCTTGATCGTAAAGTTGCGACATTCTAACATGTGATGGAAAAACTGTATAGAGGCAAAAATAGCAAGTAACTCACGGTCGTAAGTGCAGTAACCCTGTTCTCCTGAACTAAGTTTTCGGGAGAAAAAACCCAGTGGCTTCCAGGTACCATCAACAAGTTGTTCAAGTTTGGCACCAATAGCAGTGGATGAAGCGTCGGTAGTGAGGGTCATGGCAGCTTCTGGTGATGGATATGCAAGTAGTGTAGCGTTTGCTATCTTTTGTTTGCATTCCTCGAATGCTTTTGTTGCTGTGTCGGTCCAATGAACTTTGGTTTTGTCGTTTTTTATTGACCGTTGTAGATAACCGTTTAGTGGCAATTGAGAGGAAGCTGCATTCGGAATGAAACGCCTGTAATAGTTGGTTACTCCAAGGAAACGTCTTAGTTCCTCAATAGACTCAGGCTTCTTGAAGTTAAGTATAGCTTCTACACGTTCATTCACTGGAGCATATCCTTGAGCGTTGATTGTGAATCCAAGAAAGTTTAACTCTGATTGCCCGAAAACACATTTCTTTAAACTGATGCTCAGTGAGGATGCTTGTAGGCGTTCGAAAACTATTCTTAGGTGTGACTCGTGTTGATCTTTGTCTCGTGACATGATGAGTATGTCATCGATGTAGACGTAAACAAAGTCAAGGTCTCGGAAGATTGAGTCCATGAACCTTTGAAACGTCTGTGTCGCGTTTCTGAGGCCAAACGGCATTACCAAATATTCGAATAGGCCAAATGGTGTGATGATGGCCGTTTTGTGTATGTCTTCCGGGTGCATAGGAACTTGGTGGTAAGCTCGATCCATGTCCAGTTTGGTAAAAATGCAGTTTCCGTGAAGACGAAGAAATAAATCTTGAATGAGTGGAGGTGCATATTTGTCAGCTACGGTGTCAGCATTAAGCTGTCTGTAATCTCCACAGAGTCTCCAGTCGTTGTTTTTCTTTCTTACGAGATGTATTGGACTCGCGTATGGACTTCTGGATGGCCTGATGATACCGTTTCCCAGCATCTCAGAGATATGTGCTTTTGCAGCAGTGGACTTTTCTCCAGCTAATTTACGGGCGCGTGCAGATACTGGAGGACCTTTTGTGATGATTCGATGTGCGAATTGTCTATTGTTGAAATTTGGACTGTAGGTAGGTGTGGTCACCTTGATGAACTCTCTCAGCAGCCCCACATATGGTTCTGGTAGAGATGTGTCCAAGGTTGAGATGTTGTACGTCTTCGTGGCTAAAGATTCTCCCTTGGATGACAAATTGGTGAGAGCATCAATCAGTCTTTGATGCTTTAGGTCCACGAGTAAATTGTAGTGTGTTAAGAAGTCTGCTCCTAGTATTGCTGTTTGAATGTCGGCAATGACGAAAGTCCAAGGAAATGCTCTGCGGAGATTTAGATCGAGAGTAAGGTTTTTGTATCCGTATGTATGAATTGCTGAAGAGTTAGCTGCGTAGAGAGTGAGTTGTTCTTGGTCAGGTTTGATTTTGAAAAAACTGGATGGAATTATTGAGACGACTGAACCGGAATCTATGAGGAAAGTTTTGTTGGTAGCTGAATCTAAAATATGAAGCCGTATCTCTTTGAAGGAAGTGTCAGGTACGCTGTCACCAACTGCTCCAATTAGTGACAGCTCATTTAGTTTCCCTGTTTGGACGGTTGAGTTTGAAAATTGCAAGGTTTTGTGCAATGTCGTGCTTCGCTTCCCCATCGAGAGTGGTAATAACATATACCATTTCGATTAGGTGTAACAGATCTGGTTCTTGGACGTTGAACTTGAGATCTTTGTTGATGGTGCTGATGCTGCAGCTGTTGTTGGCCGGATTGAAGGCCTTTTATGTCTTGTTGACAACATTCCAACATCAACCGCATCTCCAAAAGCTGTCGTTCAATGTGAGTCAGGTCCGGTGGGTTGTGGTTTTGATTTGTGCGTGGCGCAAAATCCCTGTTTTGAACCGCCATGACGGAAGGACCACCAAGCGCTTCCATTATGCGGTCAGCTGTTTCTGCCAGAGCGTTGAGATTATGTAGGTTGTCTGAAATAACCAGAAGTGGTCGGATTCTTTCCGGCAGACGTTCGGTCCAGAGTTGGTGCAGCACTTCGTCAGTGACGGAATTTTTTGCCAGCTCACGCATTTCACGCAGAAGTTGTGAGGGCTTTTTGGTTCCCAAAACTTTTTCTTTTAAGAGTTTTTGTAATTGTTTTTGACGGGACTCAGAGAAACGCTCAAGAATAGTAAATTTTAAAGTTTTATACTTATCTTGAGATGGTGCGTTGTTAATGATGTCGATTAGTTGCGAAGCGATACTCAGAGGAAGTGCCTTCAGCAGCTGGTTGTACCTTTGTGCATCGCTTGTTATTCGATTTGCGGCAAAATCGGCTTCGCCTATGGCAAACCAAATGTCGGGTGATTCAGGTGAAAATTGTGGCAGATGTAAATTCACAGCGTAGATGAATTCTTGTTGAACATTATGGAACGAATTGTGTGGCGGAAGGGCTGGTTGTCCAACGCCCGTGGGAAGTGCGGTTGTTGTCGCAGGAGCACCGTCGCATTTGATGGTTTCATTTAGCTCACCGTTCAAGCTGGAATCAAACCCGTCCTCCATGATGGTGAGATTTGCTCACGTTGTTCTTTAGTGATCGTAAGATGGAAGATCACGTCGGGGTCACCAATGTGGCGTCGCTGAATGACACCAACTATTTATGCGTGAATGTTACGTCCCAGAAGGAGAAGCGCAAAAGAAAAAGACAGAACACTTTGATTTTGTTGTCAAATGATTAGAATTGTTCTAAACACATTTATTGAACTGAAAAAAAGTCTTTTTAATAGAATCTAATTATAAAAGTAACACTATGTCTGGACGTGAAGAAAAGATGACTTTCGCTGAGCGCCGTTGGAAAAGAAGTAGTTCAAGAATTTGAATTTCAGCGTCTGTTGGATTGTGTGGACTGTGGGCTCGGTGTCTGGTGCTTCTTCCGTGTATCAGCAGGCAGAGGAGCCACCATCGAAACCGTGTCGCCACATTATTGCGTAGGTAATTAAGGCCCGTTTGCTGATACGAGTCATAACTATTTAAGTTCCACATAAGTATCTATGTCCTACTTAATGGTTTGCACGGAATTCAAATTTTGTCATAAATGGCACTAAGTGGAACTTATTTTAAGGGGAAGAAATATCAGAGCATAATACTACGTTTTCACCAAAGGTAAATCCGGGATTTAAGTGGATTTACTATAAATCTCCTTTAAATCTCGTAGATTTACCATACAAATATAAATCACCTCAAATGAAGATTTAAAATAAATCTCCTTGAAATCTTCTCGCAATCAGAAGATTTGCAAAACAAACAAACCTTATTTTGTAGAACGCACCTATGCAAACCCACTCTCTTCATTGACAATCAACACAAAATAGAAATATCTGTTTTTTTTTTCTGTTTACTATCCAATTGCAATTTTTTTTCTCTTGTCCAAATTGACAATTGAATGACAAGACAGAGTGAAAACGTCAAATAAATCTCAGTTTCTTTGGTGAAAACCCTTCAAGATTTATTTTAAATCTCTAGCGGATTTACTCTTGGTGAAAACGTAGTATAAAGTCCTTAAGTTACACTTATGATATTTACAAGGTTATGTTCTTTGATGACATTTCAGTAAGTTGATGTGTCGCAAAACTTGTTCCTAATTGAAATTAGAATAAAACTAAAAAAATATGAATTTTGAATTGATGGATTTGTTTGAAGATGATGTTGGGGTCCTCGAATTGATTGAAGCTGGAGTTCGCCGCCAAATTTACGATAGAAATGAGTATTTTTTTAGCTTCGATCAACTGGCCTTCTACAAAAGATTTCGCCTAACCAAAGATATGACTATCTATGTTATAGAGCAAATCGATAAAAAGCTGGAACGGCCATATAACAGGTTTGTTACAAGATTTATAACTCAGTTTTCTAAAAAATGTTTACACAAAATTTTCCATCCTGTAAAAATAATTCAATTGCACCCATAAACCAGTTATTGGTGGCTCTACGATTCTTTGCCATAGGCAACCATCTTTTAAGTATTGCAGGCTTCGGAGGTATGCATGTTTCCACTGTTTCAAGGATCGTTTCAAGAGTTGCAACATAAATTGCAAAGCTTTATAGAAAATATCAAGTTTCCATGTACACCATCAGAAGTGTCGCAGGTTAAACGAGATTTTTTTGATATAGCATCTTTTCCTTCTGTTATTGGTGCTGTTGACGGAACCCATATTAAAATTCAATCTCCCGGTAAATTAAAATATGGCATATTTTACATGAAATTAAAGATTTTTCTTACGAGGACCTTACGCGGAAATATTCAGGAATAGAAAAAGCTATTTTTCAATTAATGTGCAGGGAATATGCACTGCAAAAATGGTGTTTACAGATGTGGTTGCAAGGTGGCCTGGTTTAGCTCATGATGCAACAATTTTCAATGCTAGTAGAATAAGAGCGAAGATGGAAAGTCGAGATTCCACAGATTGCGTTATTTTGGGTAATAACTTCATTTTATATGATTTGATTACATTGTATTCATTATAATTAATCGAACGTGATTCCGCATACCCGCAAAAAACCTATCTGATGACACCTTTGTGGGTTTATATTTTCCCCAGTCGGATGTTGTTTCTTTTGGTCGTTCTTCGTTCTGTAAATTTATAAAATGGTATATTATGTAGATGTGTGAAAGCAAAAATATTATAAAAAATTCATCAATTGACATCTATTTGACATTTTGCAATGAAACGAAGTTAGGTGCATTTCAATTTATGTGGAACTTTGTTAAGTGTATCTTAAATATTTTCTAACAACCAAAAATAAATTATGATCAACTTATAATCTAAGATGTACTTAGTTACGAGTTACGACACACATTTAAGAACAGTATCAGCAAATGAGCCTTAATTATTTTGGTATAATATTAAAAGCATGGTCGTATCTAAAACGTCATTTTGCAAGATGTTTTTAAACACACTGCAGAAGTCAAATGCTTGAAAACCTAAAAAAAATTCTTATAAGAAACCAATATTTTTGATAACACTTAAGTCATATGTTCGATAACATACTCGTAGTTTAGGGTGCAATTCTGGACTAAAAAAATCAAGTAGACGGAAATAGCATTTATAAGCCAGAGAGCTTGTTCGTAAAAGTCAAATGTTTTTGCAAGAAAATTGAATGATTTTGATCAAACAGATGATTGCATATTTGACGATAGTAATATCTGGTTCAAAAAATGACGATCCTTTGACGATCAAATTGACTTTGATTTGAAAACGGCCAATATCTGAGGTATTTTGTTTTTTTCTTTGGTTGTTCGTCGTGAAAAAGAGAAACATTGTGACAAACAATTTATTGCAAGCAATTTAAAGTAAAGGTATGATATCAATAAATGAACAAAATCTCTTGTTGCACAAAAACCCCTATATAAAGTACCTACCACATAAATTAAGTTTGAAAGAAAATAAAAACAAAAAAGAATATATTAAATCCTTGAATGGATCTTCGTGAATCAACAAATCTTATTTCAATGATAGGCAAGCCTTTAACATTTGCGACCTGCAAAGTATGCATGTGACCTAATTTACTCTCTTACCTTAAATAATATCTTCAACTCGGCCGAAAAATAAAAACGAAGAAAAAAAAAATAGTCACAGAATCCAAAAACAGAACAAACTATTCAGTCATCCATAACTAAAGTGCCTCAATCAATAATTTCATTCTAAACAAGCAAATTAGCTGCACCCTGCACGGCACGGCACCTCTTCAATGAACCTCGCATTATCTATTGTTACGATCTACTAAAAAGCCTCAAGCTTGAGTTATTTATGGACATGTTATTCTAGCAGAAGAAAAAGAATACACCACAACAATCAGCAGCACCGTCCCCATCACCCACAACCTCTGGATGCACCTTGGTCAAACACGGATCCATTCTCGAGTTAAGAAAATCTTTGTAGACCCGCACTCACATCGAGAACCCAGAAGCCGCTCACTCTCGCTTAACTTACACCTTGACATGCCTCCGATTATCCGGAGCATGTTTCATGCTCCAAGACTCGCAGTGCTGGCTGAACCTAGGACTTGATTCGATTGCGAAATACTTGTATTGCATCTCCAATGTGAGACAATTAAATGAGATGTGCCTCTAATAACATTTTGTTCCGAAGCAGTCTTTGGGTTCGGTGTCGCCACCACTATTGCCGCCACCACCGCACCATTTGCCGTCGTTGTCATCGAAGAAGATCGATGATCAAGAATGGAGAAGATCACGTACCATCCAACTGCAGCTCGAACGCGTACATCGCCAATATACATGCATCGCATCGGTGGCCTAAGAGGAAAAGATTATCTTTTACACCGAGAATATCTCTCATTCTTTAAGGTCTAAGTTTATGATTTAATTTAGTGAATAAAACAAGTCTGCCAACTTTTGGACAGAACACTGAGGGTCTCCAGAAGACGGCTGGGGGGTTATCGGGCAATTGATTCCGATAGATCGCATGACTTTACGTGGTCTTATTCGAATCGTGCACGCGAGAATTGCAAATTTAAATGCCGACAACCGTGATTGGATGAGTTCCGAGGATTGTCGGGGAATTTGGCTGTTAATGATATAATGTTCACCTGTGGATTTTGTTTCGATTAATTTATTCGCCAACAAACATATGCTATGTAAAACAGTTGAAAAAATGTGTTCTCTTGTTTCAGTGATTGATGTTTAACTAATTTTGTTGGAGGTGCAATACGTTCTCAATTAATTCAAATTATCTCTTAATGTATCAATTAAAGTAGTTTGCATCAATTTTTGATGGGTAACGCCAATAGCTCATTTTGAAATTCAATTGATTGTGTGGGACTTTATCGAAATATGGCTACGCAATGTTTAAGTATTTCGAGTTAAACTGCTTGATATTGTTGCACAAGGCATTTAAGCTATTACAGGCTATGTGAAAACGTTTCTTTCTAATATTACAAACAAATTTGCTTTAGATGGGTTAAAGGAAAGAGAACGAAGATAACAATATGCCAATTGATCGGGCTTAGAACCTGCGGAATCCAAACTTCAGGATTGAAAAACATTTCTCGATATAATTTAAGGACTTACAGAACAACATAAAGGTCAACAGGGTTACCCTTAAAGCTATTTTTGCTAAGGTAAGTTTCTCTTTGCAATATAATCCAAACAGGACTATCAATAAACCCTTCCAAGATGACAATCATACCATTTACCAAGAAAAGACTTCTTCCACATATGAAGCCTTTCAAGTTAGCTGGTGAAATAATTGAAACGCAGAGTGAGGCCAAATATCTAGGAATTACACTATATAGTAAACTCCTCTGGAACAAACACTTAGAAACTATAGTCGGGAAAGCCACAAAAGCCTACAGATTTGCAATGACTTTCAGGCAAGTGATGGGACTGCAAGTCATGGAGCAGGCAGAGTAATTAATTGGTCTCAGGCAAAGAGACCTAATCGGCGGAAACAAACCTTCTTGACATCCCAGATGGTATGATCAAAAAATAAAATTTCGAGAAAAGAACTTTTGTATAGAGTTTAACCACAAAATGATTGCGTAGGAGAAACACGTGTGTTCATGGAAACGAGGGGGCAGACTTCTTAGCAAGAATATGCGCATCAATCCTTTAACAGAGCCAAAGCCCGATTGTGGAATAGGAGAAAACATAATAAGAAAAGGCGGCAAGAAGGTCCAAAAACTGCAAAGAACTCCTAAAGCTAAGGCTGGTAAAACTACTACTGGGCAATTAGAATAAACAACGTTTCACCAACTGCATCAGCTTAAGTAGGAACAACCTAACAATAATAACAGGTATCCTCACTGGACAATGCAAGCTAAGAAGACACCTAGTTTAACTTTGTGTAGTAAGCAGAGTGCCACATGTAGATTGTGCAACATGCATGAGGAAACCAGACCACATACTAGGAAAATGTTGTGCCCTGATACACCAAAGGAAAAAGCATAAGGAACAATACTAGTTAGAAGAAGAAGTTTCCCATTTGACATTTCTAATAGCAATTTGGAAGAAGAATTGTGATATGAGCAGCTCTTTTAGATTAAGGTGGGACACAATAGATCTCTAGGTCGCAGTGCAATACCCCCAATATATAATTCCTCTTGGCTTTGTTGCCATCCAATTTTGTCAGTTCATCTTTTGATCTGCCGCGACAGATTTTAAAGGTTGTGGTTGGGCCTTACAAGACAACACACTAATTTACCCGAACTCAACTTGCCTAAGCACGAGGATTGAACAGAAGAAACTAAAAAAATTTTCTGTCGGAAATGACTGACTCTCTAATGACTAATGATCAACTAGCTGGTATCCCCATCAAAACTACATTTTTAAACATCACCCTCATCAAAATGTATGTATATACTTGCCCCTACCGTTTATATACGGTTCTCTTGGTGACAGACCTGCTAAACAAAATTTGTCAGACATCTTAAAGCCTTTTCATATCAAATTCAAAACGCGGTTTCCGACTGAAAATACAAACGATTACTTTTTATTTTATGAAACATACCTTTATAAAAAATCTGCAATCCAATAACTGACTAATTCTCAATTAATGCTATGTAATTCATATTGGAATTTTTAATGACAGCATGTCCTCAGCTGTTTTTAATTTCTTTTAAGAGCATCCTATCAGATTATTTTTTGACGTTTAATATGGCGTGGGGTGAAAAGGCTATTCAATATGTGAATGTACAGCTAGAGTAAACTTTGACGCTGATTATTTTAATACTGCCGCAAAATTCAAAGTAAAGAAAAGAAGCTGCGAACTATACAGAGGAAGAAATTTTACGTTGGATGCATGCCGTAGAACACCTGGTGTTCTGATCAAAGTCTGGACAAAGGACATGACCGGGGCTGTCTCCGTTGTTCATTTTGCTACCATTTATGCCGGTATCGGTATATCATCTACTGACTGTCACTTCTCCTCACCCTCGATGGTACAGCAATTAAGATGTCCCATGATCCTAATCTTCTCTTCTTGGCAGTTTGACGACAATGCTGTCTAATGCTCCTCCCCCCATCATAAACATTCCCTCTACCCCTCCTCAACTCCCTTTGGGTTGAATGTTATACGGCCCTTACCTTTTATCATTCTGGCTTAGGGTTAAAACTAAAAGACCGAGTTTAATATGTGGTATGTGTTAGTACAGCGACTAATAGCCATAAACCTTGTAAGGTCAACGAACAGCCTGTCCTGTCTCTGAATAAACGATGCACTTCACTCTACTCTCTCTGTTGCACTGAATATTTATTTTTCATCAGATACCTAGAGGTATTTAGCAAACAGCAGTGGCGTAGCGTGCCATCTCGGCGCCCGGGGCGGGAGACCCATTTTGCCGCCCCATTTAATACTTAATTAAAATTTCGAGACATCATTTCACAGGCAATGAGGTATCTTTTATTGAAGGTAAAATAGGATCAGCGGTTTCACAAACGGATTCTACGGGCCTTACCAGCAGCGAAGTCAGAAATAACTTTGTCAAAATTAATATTTGCAGCCAATACTTGTTCAATCGACAATATAGCCAAGTTTGATAGTCTAGTGGAGCTCATAGTGGATCTGAGATAATTTTTGATAAGCTTCAACTTCGAAAAACTTCTCTCACAACTAGTGACACTAATTGCCAAAGTCAAATATATACGAATCAAAATGACTATATTTGGAACCGAAATCCCCCGATTCAGTTTTTTAATGAACTGGAGGAGCTCCAGTGTTCCTTTGCCCCTTACATCTTCCTCTGATTCAGAACTGGCGACAAACTGCTGGAGACGCTTCCGCTCCATTTGAAACTCGTCCTTGTCGATGTCTTCTAATACATGGAAAAGATCACACTCGTACTTTGTGTCCAAAAGCTTATCTGGCGTCAAAAATTCGAACTTATCCGCTATTTCTTGAACTTGCTGGAATCGAGTCGTCATTTCTTGAATGATCTTCTCAAATGATGCGAATACCTATCGACGGAGTTCATGCTCGTGAGACAAAGCTGTATCTGCGATTCTTCGCCATGCATGCATTCTTCTCGTTTTGAGTTCGATTCCGAGTCTTTCGCTGAGAGTTTTAATCGAGTTTTAGCAAAGTCGATTGCGCCTTGGACGAAACGGTCTCTGCTCTCCACTAGTAGAGCTTTTAAATACTTTAATCCGGGCTTGAACTCCATTGCGGATCCCTGACATTGTGGCCGCGTTGTCAAGTCCTCTCAAGTTCTGTATGTCCAGTCCGTCTAATGTTATCTTCGCGATTATATCGTTGCTGAGATCTCCTGCATTTTTTCCTTTTAGTTTGAAGAATTTGATGAAAGATTCTACCACGGCGACCTTTTTTCCTTCGATGTGTACGTATCGCAGAACCTGGCTCATTTGGTATTTGTGGGAGATGTCTGGTGTACTGTCCAAGATTATCGAACTTGCTGTCTCACCAACTTTATCAATTCATTCTGAGTTTCTGGAGATAGAAACGAAACTGGGACTCTTGCTCTCAGCTTTATCTTTGTCAGATGTTCCATTAGAAGAGGGTCATATTTAGCTAGAAGGTGCACTAACTCCAGAAAATTCCCGCAGTTGCACCTATCATCTCCTCGATGTCCTCTGAAGGCCAGATTCTGTTTGGCTAAGAACTGGATAATATTCAACAACCGGTACAATATATCCCTCCACTTCTTCTCTTCACTTTCAAAAACTTCTTGTTGTTTCTGATCGATGGTTGCTTTACGGTTCTGGCGAACTTGCAACTCCTTCCATTTCAAGAAGCTCTGCTCACGGTCCAGGCTGTTCTTATGGTCTCCGATTCTTGGATTTAGCTTCCACCATTTGTTGAATCCTTCTTCAGATGCGAAGTTCGAGCCGAAATTGCCAAACAGCTTGCAACAGAAACAATACAAGGATTACTCAAAAAGCGAGTAAGGCCGTAAGAGTGCATTCCGCGCGACTCGCGAAACTAAAACGGAACGTTCCGAAACTCTCTCGAAACTAAAAGGGAGCGTTCCGAAACATATGATATGCGAGACCGCTGCGCTGGCGGTTACTTACTTTACCTACTGTACATACTTAATACCTATATATATATGTACGGGGTCAAAAGTCTGCCCGTTTGCAGCGCCCCGCCAGCGGTCTCACACACATATGTTTCGGAACGCTCCCTTTCAGTTTCGCGAGAGTTTTGGAACGTTCCGTTTTAGTTTCATAAGTCGCGCGACAATAACGGAATGCACTCTTACTGCCTTACTCACCGTTTACGAACTCACGGAAATCAGCCGAGAGCGTCAGCGACGAATCACAGGAAGGGTGGCAAATTTCAGATGTACGTCATTGTTGTTTGTTGAATTGTCAAACCTTCTGTCATGAAACATAAATGATCTCTACTCTAAACGCTTCACCGGCGACATTTTGCCGCCCCCGGCCTTCTGCCGGCATGATATCAACAACGGATATCCGCATTTTTTCAAATAACCAAATATCTTCTGCTAAAGCAAGCTCATAAAAAGAGAACAAATCTTAGGTAGAATAACGTCATCACATGCATTGGTGACAAAACAGATCGGGCTAAAGCTGGATCCCGTGGCCAATTGATAAACGCTCGTTGTCAGATGATCCAGCAACAAAAGTTCAGGTTCGCTACTATCAGCGATGAGTTCCTTATTTTGCACTGTCTGATTAGAACCACAGTTCGGATATATCAAAGTTTTCGCGATCTGCCCACTGCCCACAGAAACTCGGTTAAAATAGTCCTTAACCCCGAGACCATTACCGGTAACGGAGACACCGTCCTCATTCCTTATTTCGAAAAAAAGTAAGAACCGATGGTCGTAATGCCATAAACCGCAAGATGCAGTCAATCTTTGTGGATACATTGATGTTTGGTGGAACACTTGTGGATTGTGTTCCCTCAAATAGTGGTAATTTTGATTCTTGACATAGCCCCCTTGTAAAAAATAAGCCTCGTCCGAGAAGATGATTTTTTTAGCCAAAATCCGGATCTCCCACCAACATTTCCAGTTTAATTTAGCGAACGCACAGACTTTTATATGTTCGTCTGGATCAAATGAAATACATACTGAACATTTGACAGCTGGATCCTGGATGTCATTAGTCACTTTGACTTTTTAAAACTATCATTGCTATCTGGTCGCCCCTAGAATTTGTTTAAGACAAGTATAATAAAAACCTGAAGAATAAAAACTAGAAATTAAGGAATTAGTATGATACTCTTTCTTAATTTTAAAAATTTTCTAACTAGTATCTTACACCTAAGATAATAGCAGTTCATGCAAAAAACTAAACAGGAGGCTTATTATGTAAAACGATAATTAAATTGCGATTATGAGAAACGAAAATTGTAGTAGAAAAAAAGAAACTCGTATTTTATTTGCGATTACGAGTAACGAGACTCGTAAATAAAAACGGAACTCGTTTAAAATTAACGAATGATATATTTACTTTCGTTTTGGGTTTGTTGTCATTTGTTAAAATTGTATTAAGGCGGAAAAGTAGCTTGAACCTTGAAAATATTTTAAGGCTTGTCCTTAAATACAATGTGGGAAGGACTAAACTTTACTTACGTAGAACTAGGAAGGCTCATAGGGTTCGATGAATCTCTAATAAGACTTCTTTTTGCATGAGATTCTTCGAAAGATGAATATTAATCTTCGCTTTCAAAAAAGTATTCAGAATTCAAAAACATTTTCTTGGAGCTATGCAAATAAAATTTTATAAATACTTGTATTTTGGCATTTGCTAATAGGCGTGAAGTCTGTTGCGCTTTAAAAAATATTAATATTATTTTTCATTTTTGTTTGGAAACATTTCTTTGATTGCCTTTTTTGTTTCTCATAATCGCTTTACACCGCGACTATCGTTTCCCTAGGTTTCATTTTTTCTGCCTTTCGTTTCGTATTTCATAATAAGGGCCCAGACCTGTTTTGATGTTTGTTAATGTCAAGGAGTCATATGAAGTTGGCATGATACTAATAAAATAAAATAGGTATTCGATGACTTAAAATTTAATAAAAGGGTGGAGAAAGTATGATGCTAAATGCAATATCGTCGCTTTAACCTAGTTTCATACTAAAACAGCTCTAACATCATACTAATTCAACTAAAATTTTGCGCCATAGTTTTGAAAATGAAAGTAAACTCTTTAAAGTTAAAACAAATCTCTGTTTCCAGGTTTTAATTATTTTTTGTATGCAATTAACGACATTAACGATGGTAAATGTAAAAACCTTTACTTAGGAACACCATGAATCAATTAAAATGGCCGTAAATCATAATATAAGTCTTTCGCCACTCTGTTAAATAATTTGAAATATGAAAGACAGACAAAAGCCGGTAGCCGGTACGTTTATATTTTCAAACTCGCCTACAAAATACATATAATGTCTTACCTGCTAGTAAATGGAAGTTTTGTTCGACCATTTTTTAATGAGCTTACTAAACTTATTAAACAAAAACTAAAAGTCTCATACGAGTCTTACGTTTTTGGTTAAAGCACTCAGAGCAATGGAGTGGCAGACATTTTGTGTTGTTACAAAACTGTGGTGGTAAAGAATTTGGAAGACTTGTTTAGTTTGCTTCTTAAAAGCCTTTTGATTCATTGATTGTAACGAAAAAAACCTTGACATGCAGTGAAATCAAGACCAAGCTAGACAAAACAAAGTTTTATATAAACAAATTGACTTCTTTTTAAGTCTTTCAATTGTGATTTTAGCTGAATCCCAATACTTACCTTATAAAGAATGCAAACAAAAAATATTTTAAGTAATTCTATACCTACTTCGTGGCTTATTTTATACTGCATCACTTTGAGCAAGATCATGATCTTGTCGAATGTAGTTTCATCACCTGACATTGATTTGCGATTCCCAGACACATGTTGTGCGACTTCGATTTCGAAAAGAATGCGTCAAAGCTATTGACCAGTTGGATTTTCTATGTATACAGACACAATGTTACGATTTTTCTGTATTGCGAGCTTCAAACTGAAACATAAAATGCACCTTGCATAGTATAATAAAACATTCATATATCTATGTAACTAATGGTAAATTGGCCATAAGTTTCTTTCACTTTTTGTCAACGATGCATACAATAGTTGAATTAAATGAGAAGAACGACAGCATTCAAGATCGACTCACAGATTATTTGTCAAATTGATAAGTTGATTCAACTGATGATGTTTTGCAGTTCTTACTCTTGTAGTTACTGAACATTATGAACCTTCGATGTATTGGAAACTTAAAAACTTTGAAGAAAGACGAATGGTTTCAATGAAGGCTGCATATTCAATTTTCAAATGATTGATTGCATCTCGTATAGAGTACAGTGATTTTGGTTTATCGCCATGCATATGTTTTATTTAATACAACTGCAATTTGAGTGATGAAATGAATAAAGTTTATTAACTGAAGAGGACCTCAGAAGTTTCTTCACTTCTTCAAATGCTTTACCTGATATTTTAAACTGCGATATTTGCCTCGGGTTCAAGATCTTTTCATTGCATCCCAGTTCTCCAACTACAACTCAAAAAATATTTAGAAAAGTTTTTAAACTTTTTCTTAGAATCGGATTGACTTGTATTCTTTTGTAGATACATATATCTTATTCCTCTGCCTAGCAGTGCTGTCACATACAGGTATTGCTGCTTCGGGTTCGGATGATTGATGAGGATCTTCGTCAATGTAAGGGGTTTTTTGATTGGGCAGGCAACCTGTGGTGACCATGTTATTTCGGTGACATCTGTTGTTTATTATTCAAAAAATTACCGTTTGGTGCGGATTTTGGGCCAGCGCGTCGTCATTCGTAAATACTTTTTCGAAAACGACATTCGTGATGCGGTCACCGTTAATGGCGAGTACTACAAAATGATAATTACCAATTTTTTATCGCTCACACCATATGAACCATAAGGACTTAGAAGACATTTAGTTGCAGCAAGACGATGCTACGTGCTACAACACAGCGGACGCAACCATTGGACTAGTGTAGGGTACTTAATAAAAAATTATTAATTTATAAAAGAACTTAATCAAATGTTCATGCCAAATAAAAAGAACGTGCAAAATAAAAAGCGTCACAGACTACAGAGGCCGTGCGATAAAAACAAATTGTGGTTTTACTTCTTCGACTGCTTTATTGAGACTCATCTTAAAATCTAGTATACTGTAATATTTTTTCCTAGGTTCCTTAAATAAAACTTATTACTCCTTTTAGAATTTCTTCTCTATCTACACTTTTCAAATCAAAACAATAAATCTCTATTTATAATCAACTCAAATACTTTTATTCAAATTTAAATCACACTTGTTTAATAACAATTTCCACAATCCAATAAGCAAACCTTTTGCACACTTTCATAATCGAAAATAAACTGTGTCAGCTCACCGTGAACACTCCCTTATATACTCAAATTAATTGTTCTCGAAGGTTCTTGTCTGGGAATGTTCTAGTTGCCTGGAATAAGGGGAAATACATATGGAGGTTCTTGTTTAGAATGTTCTAGTTGTTTGGAATAAAGGGAAATACATATGACATTGGAAAAGAGTTTTTTTTGTTCCTTCATAAAGTAGATATGCAATTCTCAACAGATGGCGCTGTAGAGGTATAAAGCTCTGTTCGCAACAATACATAAATCATAGCGATTTGCAAATTTACGAAAGCTTTTAAGCTTTTACATTAAATAAAAAAGCATTACATAATTTAAGAAATAAAATATGTACATATGTATATAAACAATCAGTTTAAAAGCCATTCGATTGTTCTGTTATTTAGAAGAACAAATAATAGTTTTTATCATACATAATTTATGTACTACTAGCTGTTACCCGCAGTTTCAATTTATTTAACGTATGCATGTACCTGAATTAAAACAAAACAGCAAACCAATAAATCCAATCAAGTCCTTTTCTTAAAGGTAATGGATCCAAGCGAAGGATATTTTGAAAAAAACTAACAAATAATGAGCAAATCACATACGTATGCAACTATCCTATAACAATGTACGTAGTTAAACCTGTAGGCACATAAAGTTTAACTTACCTTAAAATAGTTTAAATTCAAAGACACACAAATATTTGTCAATTTTGTTTTGTTTTTAATTCGGAGAATTTTATTTTTGTTTTATTTTTTTTTTTAAACTTTTTTGAGTGTTTTTATCGTTACTGCTTAGGTAAATTAATCAAACGATGCCCCTCCTCTGGGCCCGCACCACCAAAGTATGGCATTTCAATGCCACTACTAACGGGTGATTTTTTTGAGGTAAGGATTTTCATGCATTAGTATTTGACAGATCACGCGGGATTTCAGACATGGTGTCAAAGAGAAAGATGCTCAGTATGCTTTGACATTTCATCATGAATAGACTTACTAACGAGCAACGCTTGCAAATCATTGAATTTTATTACCAAAATCAGTGTTCGGTTCGAAATGTGTTTCGCGCTTTACGTCCGATTTATGGTCTACATAATCGACCAAGTGAGCAAACAATTAATGCGATTGTGACCAAGTTTCGCACTCAGTTTACTTTATTGGACATTAAACCAACCACACGAATGCGTACAGTGCGTACAGAAGAGAATATTGCGTCTGTTTCTGAGAGTGTTGCTGAAGACCGTGAAATGTCGATTCGTCGCCGTTCGCAGCAATTGGGTCTGTGTTATTCGACCACATGGAAGATTTTACGCAAAGATCTTGGTGTAAAACCGTATAAAATACAGCTCGTGCAAGAACTGAAGCCGAACGATCTGCCACAACGTCGAATTTTCAGTGAATGGGCCCTAGAAAAGTTGGCAGAAAATCCGCTTTTTTATCGACAAATTTTGTTCAGCGATGAGGCTCATTTCTGGTTGAATGGCTACGTAAATAAGCAAAATTGCCGCATTTGGAGTGAAGAGCAACCAGAAGCCGTTCAAGAACTGCCCATGCATCCCGAAAAATGCACTGTTTGGTGTGGTTTGTACGCTGGTGGAATCATTGGACCGTATTTTTTCAAAGATGCTGTTGGACGCAACGTTACGGTGAATGGCGATCGCTATCGTTCAATGCTAACAAACTTTTTGTTGCCAAAAATGGAAGAACTGAACTTGGTTGACATGTGGTTTCAACAAGATGGCGCTACATGCCACACAGCTCGCGATTCTATGGCCATTTTGAGGGAAAACTTCGGAGAACAATTCATCTCAAGGAATGGACCGGTAAGTTGGCCACCAAGATCATGCGATTTGACGCCTTTAGACTATTTTTTGTGGGGCTACGTCAAGTCTAAAGTCTACACAAATAAGCCAGCAACTATTCCAGCTTTGGAAGACAACATTTCCGAAGAATTTCGGGCTATTCCGGCCGAAATGCTCGAAAAAGTTACCCAAAATTGGACTTTCCGAATGGACCACCTAAGACGCAGCCGCGGTCAACATTTAAATGAAATTATCTTCAAAAAGTAAATGTCATGGACCAATCTAACGTTTCAAATAAAGAATCGATGAGATTTTGCAAATTTTATGCGTTCTCAAGCTCTTAAAAACTCACCCGTTACTTATGTATATTAGGGTTGGGTCAAAAATCAAGTATTGTTTTTTTTGGATCCGACACATGAAAACTAGTTCCTAGGTACCTCTAGAAAGTACTTACCAAATATTAGCTCATAATATTAACGGGAAGATTATGCTCATCATAGTTTTCCATTTTCAATTTAGTATCATATAAAAATGGTCATATCTTATCAACAATAGATCGTTAAACCAATCGCATAGTCAATATTTTATAGGAAATTGAACGCTCTATATATGTATATGTATTTAGAAAAATTAAAAGTTAAAGCTTAAATTAAGCTTATGTTAGAGCATGCATGGTAAATCGGTTGCCAGGTTAGTGAATATTTCATTTACGATATTTTCAAAAGTGAAGTCTCTTACACTAGTTATATTGAATATTGGATAATAAGGTACTTCAAATAAAAAAATCAGACCTAAAACATAAATGTTAAAAAAAGCCAAGTTCTTCTATACAAAAACATTTGTGTAACAAGTCAGCCGTGAAAAGTACTGAAATCTTAACGTACGCCAAGTTCTTACTTCATGAAGGTTTAATACCGAATATTTAAAGTAGAATAATATTGAAACAGCTAATGTAATAAAGAAATTTTATTATTTAATGATTACTGACTTAAATTCGATGGGCTTACTTGGCGAGTTTTTTTTTTGTGCCCAATTCGAAAGGTTTTAAAAACTTGACCGGAATTTTAAGTTTCTGACTTCATTGGTACTGAAGATAGGGAGGTGTCAAAAATCGCCTGAATTTGTTCCTGTAAAAAGTGTGTAGTGCCGGAACTTGGCTGGGCACTACCGTGCCCTTTGGTTGTGAATTCCTCATCTACAGCATTATTCCACATCTACTCACCCTTATTGAAAAATCTAATACTTCTTCAAATCTGATATCTCGTAGAGTAACTTGTTGCTGAAATTCTTACGTCATCATTGGTCAACGTGGAGACCCTATGCAGATTGGCATGATTTTCCATGCTGGCTTTAAAAATAGTATGTAAAGCAGTGTCTCCGTGAAAAGTTACTTTTATAGAGAAGCAATTTTAGTTGAGCCCCTTGCTTTTCTGTATTAGAGAATCCGTTAGGAAAATTAAGAACAACGCTGTGTCAGCTTTTAGATGAGTGTGTGTTTCTGCTTCTGAAGCAAGTCAACTAAGATTTGAGTGTTCTGATACATGATGCAAGGCATTCTTGTTTGAAGCTCTTAAGAAGCATTTTCGCCCGCCTCGGTTTTGTGGAGTTCTGCCCATATTTTTGATCATTGATCTTATGGTCTCCTCTTCAGTTTTTATTCTTTTTTAAATCAGGCCTCGTTAGTGGTATCGTTGTACCTATTTGATTCTTAATTTCTTATGAAATCTACGTGTCCTGGTACCCAAACCCAGTTTAGAACTAATTTAATATAGGAGTTTAACACTTTAAGTGCTGCTTCGCTGTCCGACTAAGATGAAAGTGGTTTGGTTAATGTATTCTCTTCTTTCGAGACTTCTTTTGGGCAGATTTTATTTTGGCATTTGCTTTTTCTAGACTGCGCCATCGATAGAAAAAATGTGGTTGTAACTTGTAAGTTCGAACTTTTCTGCACCTATCACTTGAGATGTTCTCTTTGAAATGGAGTCTCCTTCTCTAGTTCCTATAAATTCTACCGATTAGGTCGAACCGTCACTATGGGTGATATGCATAAAACGGAAGTATTTACTACAAGTAAAAGATAATAGTAAATACTATAACTTAAAGCAAATGATTAAATTTAAAGTATTTACTTCATTCCATATGCATAAAGTTTAGTACTTACTAACTGGCAAATACTTTCAGTATATACTAAAGTCATCCCTGTAAATACTAGAATTCATCGGAAATTGATAGTAAATACTTTTTTTTTCTTATCGGGTTAGTAAGCAAATAGTTTTTTTTGCCAGATTAACCGTTTAATCCCTATATTAAATTACTGTTGCCCTTCTTGTTGTTTTGTAAACATCTGTTACAAGTTGCCTGGATATTGATGGAAGCATATCCTTTTCGGTTAATGTATTCTTCCGAATGAAATCTAGGTTGTAATATTTCCACGTGAGTACAGTCCAAGGCTGCTATGCATAATGGGAACCTGTATTTGCTTAGCCAATCATTTTTTGCTCCCAGCTGTTCTTCATATGTAGCTCGATGGAAATTTTATCCAATGAGAAGCTTTGTCTTTTATTAATTTTGCAACAAAATTAACTGTTCTGGATACAGTACTCTGATGAACGCCTATATCTTCACCAACGCCAACTTGAAATCCAGGATCTCCAACGTATCGTAAAAAAATTCGCATCTTTTCTTGATGAGTGATTGCCCCTCCTCTTGTTTCAGTTTGAGCTCCTTAAAAAGTATTATATATATGAACCATTTGTTCAACATAAGACTCTATATAAACTTGGCGACTAAGAGCAAGTTTTAAAACTTCGCCAGTAACTAAAGACCATTAACTCCTTTAACTAACGGAAGCCTATTGGTATAGTATCGCAATATACATATATAACAGTTTTCATAAGTGTTTGCTTCTTGTAAAATTATAAATTATATTTTTAAGTTAACAGGCGTATAAGAAAATAGAAAGTTTTACACCATTTCCGCGAACTAACAAAAGGCTCCAAATAGTAAGGGTGTGTCAAGTTTTAAAACTACAAATTACGATTTTGCAATGACTTACCAATTAAGTATTCACTCAACCAATCTACGTTTTCCCTCTCAAAACGATAGAGTTGTTTAAAATTTGATTCTGAACCCGATCTTCGACTTTTATAGACTTTTTGTGAACTAACGCGTACAAATTCCGCCATTTCAGTACAGTCAACAGTAACTTAATTTTAATTTATATCAGCGACGTGAATCCTTTGAGAATAGAGTTAAGACTGTAAGTTTTTATGGTTTCGAAGCTACATAGTTATGTGTTTAAATCAAAAAAAGTATGTACTTTTAAATTTTCATGTTGCTATCCTTTGACTTTGAAAAAAAGAAGTAATTCCTACAGAAAAAAAGTACTTGCTACTTTTTATGCATACGGAATAAAGTATTTACTGAAAAAGTTCATCCGAAAAAAGTAAGTACTGTGGCCTCAAGTAAATACTTTATTTTCAGCATTTACTGCATTTGTATGCATATCAAAAAAAGTAATTACTTAGAAATTCTCAAGTAAAAGCATTTACTATCTTTTATGCATATCACCCTATGAGTATTGACAGTAAATACTTCGAAGTAGCTGAGGAATTCATCTCCCTTGGAGGATCGCAGAAGAATTACCCTAATAGACTGCTGCTACTTCGGTTTGTCGAAAGAAATGAGTTCAAAGCTCCTCACTCGTAAGACGAAGTGCGCGCTCTACCAAACTTTTATACGAGTACTACCAGTCCTGCTTAATGACGCTGACTATAAGTAAAACTGTGCTCTTTCGAAACAAAAATTTCTTGACGGTTATTTAAACATGTATGCGAAGAGGGCGAATAGAGGATCAGATTTCAGATATAACCGCGAACTCTATGAGCTGTACCAAGATTTGAATGTTGTCCAGAAAACCAATGCTATATTGACTTCGTCACATTAAGTCAATGAACAACAAAATTCAAGCTAAGACAGTCTTCTAATCCAAGCCCCAAGATTCTAGATGACAAGGGAGATTGAACCGCCTGTTTAAGGATTAAGCCATCGCGGATGCAAGAGTGCTTGACCTAGATGACTGGAAGCTGGAAACTTGGGATCACAGGGGTCTCAGGCCTAAATGCAAGTACCATTATGCACAGTTATAAGGGAAATGGGTTGAGCCATTACAACAAGAGACAGCATTGATTTTTTTAAGCATTAAATTCAACGGGGTTTATGGTTCCCCATTTGTTAATGCTATCGAGATCATAATTTAATTAGTTATATTATTAGTGATCATACGAAGCCGTTCTAAACCCACATCTCCAGAACAAGGACATGCATCTTGAAACAAAAATGAGAAGAAAAGAGTACTGCCGTCAGAAAAAAAAATTAATGAATTAGAAGTTTTAGACAAAAAATCGCTGATGAATGTCAGAAAGAGAGTCGGAGATAAAACGGAGCCCTGTGATACACCAGCATTTAGTTCTTGGGTTCGATTCTCATCCGCTGCAAAAAAGTTTTTCAGGGGTGTACTACTTCTTGCGAGGAATTGACAAATCATCCAAGAGTATCTCTTGTCATGAGAAGTGCTGCTCATTAACCGTTCGGAATCGGCAGAAAATTGTAGGTCCGCTCGGTCCCTGGCAACACTTTTACAGGAATGGTTGAGAGTTGTAAGTCACTAGGCTTAGGCTCTCTAAGAGCCATCAAGACCTCTAATTTATTTGTTTTATTTATACTTCAAAAAACTGCTAAGGAGCAGACAAAATGGTAAATAATAGACAACAAATATTTGGTGATGCTTCTTTTTAGAGATTTAAGACAAAAAAAAAACTTTAAAACAAAACTTCGCTTAGATAAACATTTCTAACTATATAATTACATTGCTACATTGTACAATAAAATATTTATGATCATCATTAGCTAGCATTGAAGATATCAAAATAGATTTTTAATTTCCTATTTCTCTAAGCTTCATTTTCCCATTTCAAGGACTATAAAATGCATGAAGGCTTAAGGAAAGCTGTCATATTTAGATAAATATATAGATTTATGTGTTCAATTATTTAATATATAATTTTCCAATTGATTCTGATTTGTATCAATTAAAAAAAATCCAACAATAATCTGTTGATTCTGAATGATTAACAACTGGCAACACTTCCTATACTACACACAATTATTGGGGATCAACATAAAAACATACAGTGTGTCATTTTATATGTCGAAGTTGGAACAAAATTACCAATTCAATTGAAGAAAAAATACTCTTAAGCTTTAATGTGAAAGTTACGGTGGGATAACTTAATGCGTGGAGGAGCATAATGTCCTGTCCACTGACGATATTTCCTCTAAACGCCGACAATAGGTCTGCAGAAAAAATCTCAATAGACTCTTTTCAATTCGAATACTAATAGCGAATTCTGGCAACAAAATTACAAAATCTAAATGTATCGACCACACAACATAAAACAGGGCTGCCAGGCACCAAACACCAAAGCACTTCAATAGCGCAATTGTAATTTTTTTCAAGGCCAACAAATAAATAATTACAAATTATTTCAAATGTGAAATAATTGAGGTTCTGTCCCCGAAGGAGGATTGTGATATGCTCGAAAGCCCATTTGCCAGCTACTGAGATAAGTATACAAATAAATTAAAGCGGAAGTGTGCAAACTTTCACATTGCCAAAAAAATTCGGTTTGTCAAGACCCATTTTTATAGGGCCCTTCAGTATTGAAAAAATATTTATAGGCGGATGAAAGAAAATTCATCCCCTATAGTGCTAAATGGTATGATGGATCAGTATATTTCTGTAGACATTTTTCAGGCAACCGTGCTGCTTTACGTAGACGGGGAAATGCCAACCAGATTGGTCTTTCAACAAGACAAGGACCCGAAGCACACCAGCAAAAAAGCTAAAGCGCAGAACAGATTGAACCAGCAACAGCACCGTCAACAGCAACAGCGGCCGCCATTAATTTAGAGCCAATGTATTTCAATTGTTAAACACACATAAGAACAGCAACAGCAACGCCAACAGCGTCGTTAGGCCAAAGTCCTAAATTTGCTGTTGCTGGTGCGGTGTTGTCAACTTTCCCACTGCAATATTCAGTGGCACCACAATGAAAAACTTTTTTCTATATACTGATCATCATTCAATATTCAAACAGCTTGGAATTCTCAATATAAAACAACTATTCGAACTAAATATTCTTGAAGAATACTACAACGATCAGCTCTACAAACGACCAATAGATCATCAACTAAACACAAGAAGAAGAGCGCACGGATTCTTACAAACAACAAGATTTAAAAACTCATACGGGAGACAGCAACTATCCGTTATAATTCCACATGTCTTTAATGAACTACCCAGAAAACTACTCAATATATATTCTGAAGGCTTGAGGAAAAAACTATTAAGAAAGCATCTGTTACACTTTCGCTAAATATTAAAAAAAGAAAAAAAAAATGACATGTTCACTCTTTTAAGAAATTATAATTAATTAATTTAAACAACCTTCTGCAGAAAAGCCTTTCTGGCTTCGCAAATTTTTCTACGTAAATAAAAAAAAAAAAAAAAAAAAAATGTCAAGCAGATGAAATGACGTTGCTGGTGGCAATGGTGGCAGGCTTTGCTGGATTCCATGATGTGAAGATGTGAAGCAATATCTTTATAATCTTTACCTGGAAGTTAAACATTTTATACTTTTTAATAAAAAAAAAGGAACAGGGCCTCAACCAACGAGCTTCTACAGCCAGCTCCGTCCCTAAGAAGCTATCTCCAGTTCAGCACGCCAAAATAGTTGAGTTGCTCTTCCACCTATGTGTGTCACGTAAGCTACGGTCTTCCTCTACTATGCCGTCTCCTGGGCTTGGATTCGAATACTTTCCGGTGAGATCTTTTTCGACCTTTATGAAGCAGCGTGCATTCACCACCGCAATTCTGCATGAACGGAAAAAGTTTTAAATGATTCCAAAACTAGACACTGCTCTATATAAAGGATTTTTCAACAGTTACGCTACAAAAGTAGAGCGACAGGGACAGCAAACGACGCCATATTTCTTGCCGCCCTTTTGACATTTCTCTTCAATAAGATTTGCCATTTTGTGATGGAAAGATATACGAGCCAACAACGAGTCGAAATTATTAAAATTTACTACCGAAATTCGGAGTCAATCGCCTCAACGTTAAGAGCGCTACGTCCAATTTATGGTCGTCATAATCGTCCTATCAGATCAACAATTGAGCGTCTAGTGGATCTCACGAAATGGTCACGTTAGACTATTTCCTGTGGGGCTACGTCAAGTCTATGGTCTATGCCAACAAGCCAGTGATGATTGATGAACTTCGTACGAATATCGAACGTGAAATTGCAGCAGTATCGGCCGATTTACTGGCTGAACACAATAGAATGCTGCAACTGGAGCTGCAGCTGCAACTGGAAGAGCTGTCAAAAAGTGTCGTACGTACTTTTTTTTATGTGCCCACAATGAGGCTGTACAGCTTTCATTGTTTTGTTGTCATTTGTTGGGTCAGGTGTTGAATCTTTGGCAAATTGTAAATATTTTAAGTAATTGAAACTATAAAATGGACACTGAAATTGAAGATTTTCGTCCATTATTTTAATTAAAATTTAACCACGAAATCACAATACAACAAAACAACACTTAAAATCACAGACAGATATATAAAATTTGAAATGTCAAAAATGCTGCACGAAAAAGTTAAAAGTTCGCCAACTCTTGCAGCACCGACTGCAGCACCGACTGCAGTTGCGTTGTGTTGTGTTCGTAACATTGAATTTACGTGTATTGAATATTTTGACAGCTATTCCAGTTGCAGCTCCAGTTGCAGCTCCGTCTCCATTGTGTTCAGCCAGTTATGCTTGAAAACCGTCGAAAATTGGGTTCAGCGTCTGGACTTCTGCAAGCGTGCCCGTAGTGGCCATGCAAAAGAAATCAAGTTCCATACATAATGGCATTTATTCACAAGAATAAAGAATTTCATTGATATCCAAAACCGTTTTTGTTTTATTTAAAAAAAACTTTTGTAGCGCTCTTATTGAAAAACCTGATAGTTAGTCCCTATAGATATTATCAGGCGCGGTTTTGAAATCGAGAGAAAGTCATAGGCGCCGATTTGAAGTTCCTGCCGTATTGTAAATATTTGGTTGATGCTGTACTTTTTTCGTTATCCAATGGTCCATTTCTATCAGATTGATGAAGAACGGCTTTCGATGTTCAGGATAGAGCAAATAATAATTAGGTTCGATTCATCGTGCATCACATCGTGAATATCGAGATGTTTGAACTGCGCACTAGCTACCAGCATAGTCGATCTGCCTAAATTCGTTATCGGAGGTGGTCTTGTGTGCAGGCCTTGTATTCCTATTGTTAAAATCTCCTATAGGTAAATTTTAATATTATATCTAAGGCCCGTAGAATATGTCCTTGGAGTCTTCGTGTTTCTCGTTTGTTGGGCAAAGCGCTTATGTTGGCGAATTAAGCCTTGATGCCAGACCACGACTCGAATACAGAGATACTTTATAGTTGTAACTAAGTTTTCTTATGAGCAATTCTTCGTTCGGCAGAAATATTCCCAGCCAAGCGAGAGCTAAATGGCTTTCCAGGATTTGCACGATCAGGTGTTGTTCTATAATGCTGCAGATAATTGCCGAAATGTGGATTGATCAGTGGCGTTTTCGCCAAGCATACATTCCTATGACTTATTCACACAGATTCTAATTCTGTTTACCTTACAATTGTCAAAACCAAATTGGCATTCATAAAATCTTTAGCACTTATAACTTTTATTGTTCGTCTTGAATATAGTGAGTTATGCTTTCCTACTGCTTGCTTCTTGCATCTAGAATGCTTTAATCAACAATACATCCAGGTATTTTCTACAATTTTTTTAGAACCAAAAGCTTCCTACTTCTTGGACTGTTTGAACCCGTAAAACCCGTTCTAATATTTTATAGGAAACAATTTTAGCAATAGGTATTTTTTTCAAATAGAATTCGAATACCGTTAGAAGTCTCTAGAAGTGACCGTTATCTAGGAACTTACCTTAAATTATATTTTACTTTTACTTACCTTTTACTCTATATTATCTTGCTTGCCTTTTGGAAGAAATTTCCGTTCTTTTTTCGTGTTTTTTTTTTAGAAAATATGAGTTCTAACTTTTATTCCAGCTTCGTAGCAATTTTGTACCAGTGTGCGCTGCAAAACAATTAAAGGAAGCGGTGTGCCAACCGCCGCATGTAGGAATTTAAAATTTTAATTACAACGTGCTTGGAATTCCAAATTTAAACCAAAACTCGCTTGGAAAACAAGCAGTCAAGTGCGAGGAGAGGTGGCGAAGAACATACATATAATAATAGCATCAGAGTTGCACACCAGCACCACAGCATGTCTCCATATCTCCATGGTATCACAACACGCAGTCCGCACAAAGTCGGTGAGTAAGACCAAAGCCAAGTGCAACGCATCTGGAGCACAAGCAATCTACGGCCAACATGTCAATTGCTGGGACAATGGCTAGGCTACTCTAATGGTAGACCTTGTGACTTCCTTAAAAAGATTAGCACCTAACCTCGGGAATTCAATTTCGTGTCTAATTGGTTTCCGATTGGATGACGTGGCAATTGCACCGAACTGCAGACTTAGTGCTGCTACACTTTCAGTCTTTACTGTGACTAATTGGCTGCTACCCGAGAGACTTAAGCTGAACTTTATTCGGTGGCGAACAAAATGAACGAGTGGTATCGCTTCATAAATTAATCAATTATGTCGTCGTCGTTGTTGGTCGGCCGGTCGTATTATTCATCAGAGAAGCTCGGCGGCACCGTTTGCAAGTAAAACTATACAACCTACCACGATCAAATTTAATCGATCAGTGATCGATGGTGACGATTGCTACCATTAAGTGAGGCAAGTTTTTTAGTTGCATTCTAATGATGAGATGACCATTTATGTCTTTGTCTTTTGTATGGTGAGAATGATGTATGTCTTGACTTTCGATATTCAAAACCTCGACATAGAGAAGCTGTAAATCAGGTGCGCAGGAGTCTCTGTCGTCTCCGATCGATCTCGCTGGAAAATCCAATTAATTCTCAGAATGAAAAACTAGAATCTGAGTTATGTGTTGCAGTTGTTCTAATGGTTTTATTGGAGTTGGAGATGTTACGACGTTCTTTTGATATCGGTGCAAAAAGTAGAGCAATGTTATGTAAAGAGTGGTGCTCGAAGCTTTAGCTACGACTGCAACCACACGAGCGTGTGTATCCCTTTGCATTTGAAGACAACACTCCTAGAGTACATCCATTAATGGAAAGTTGACATTTAAAAAAAATTAAAAAACAAAAAAGAAGCGTGTTTTTTTATAGATCGTTTAATTTAAATTAACTAGTTATGGCCTTGAACTCAACTCATACAATTAACACTTGCTAATAGATCCGTCTAATGTAAAAGTAGACTTACCAGACAATGGATAAAGGTTATCTGTTAATTTGAATATACATAGATGTCAAGTATTGGCAGAGACACTTATTTACCAATGTTTTTATTAAACCCTTTTTGGTTGAAACTGAAGATACTATCCTTGCGTCCTAAGACTCTTAAGACTTGTAGAACGATCTCAATGCATAGATATTTAAATGAATGGTTATGAGAAATTCTAAACTAAGCCAATATGTTCTTTTGCGTGTGAAGTTGAACATTTCAATATAGTAGGAGATCCTTATGCACGAATTAGCATACTTGACCACAGAGTACCCAGATTATCTGGTAGACAACATTTCGCCTGTTTTAAGTCTGAGCGGATATATGTTGAAAATTGTTAGTTATTACTTACATATCCGGCTCCCGATCTATGAAGGGTCTCCACATGGTATACGGCAGTCGGCTTTCCAACATCTGCATTATGGGATCAGCAATGGCTAGTGTTCCTTGTCGCCTTGAATCAGGATATACTAAGTTCCGAAGACTCCCTTCGATGAAGCATTTTTGTCCATTTGATCAATATGTGATCAATCCAATGTAGACAACGTGTTTTGACTTTTTGGACTTACAGCTTGGTACATCTCATAGAGTTCACGGTTCTATATTTTATCCATTCGCCTGCCTTGCACGCAATACCAAATATTCACCGTTTACTTCGTCTTAGATGAGAAGTTTTGAACCTATTTATTTCGCCAAACAAGAGTAGAAGTGGTTTCCTAGGGTTATTTAATAATGATTCCAAGGTAGATGAACTCCTTAACAACTTCGTAGTTATTTCTATTAATAATGACGTTTTATTCCATTTGGCGGAAAGTCCTCGTTTGCCTCAAAGAACAACAAGTTACAATTGACTTCCAATTGCCGTTAAGATCTCTATTACAGAACGTTGCGAGAACCCTTGATTTGCTGAACCCAGTACCCTCAGTGTACCTCGGATAGCATTATCTTTTTCTCGAAAGTGTGTGCATGCTTCCAAGGAGCTTTTCTACATTGCACATTGCACTACAATGCTCTGGTGGTCGGGTAATTCGGATTCTAATCATTGAACGCTTCTGAATTTCAGTCCGCTTATCGGGTAATCTGGTTTCTGAGGATTCTCGTTTTAGAACTTTAGTTCTTGTATTTTGATATCACGTTACCTCTTGTCAAAGCTTCGATGCGGGATCGACAGGTCTTACTTCACGGTTTTGGTACATCAACAGGAACTACGACGCACTCAACACAGCAGACTACTCTGGTCCAACAGCAGATAGCAAGCCCCTGGTAGCAGTGAGACCATTTGTCTGCATTCTGCGAAACTTTTATTAGCTGCTTTTGATAAAATTGTTCAAAAATTGTTGAAGATTATTATCATCAGGAGGTTAGCAGGATTTAGTAATTTTTTTTTTTCAAACAAAATCAACAATCTCTGACACTATTTCAAAAGAAATTTAAATATCAGTTATTAGTGTCTCAGTTGATGAGTTTTCAGCTCTGAAAGAGACGACGATATCAGATGAAGCTGGATATTTCTTAAAAGTGGGTCTATACTTCATTGTTGAGGTATTTAAGATCGGTCCTTAAAACTTTGTTTGGCGAATGTTTAACGTTTCTCAGCAAGAGTTATCACTTTTGTGATGAGCTTTTTGCTTTCCAGCCGTGGTTATGCTCGCCAGTCTCGCCAGGGTCGTCCTGAAGAAAACTCGATACTACAAAGGAAAAGGTCTTTGAACCTTATTACAAAACCTTAATTGAAAATAACTTATATTTTTCTAATACACAATACTCTGTTACTATGGTTCATTGGTATTTCGGTTAATTCATGCAATCGAATAATTCATGGGTATTTACGATTCTGGATTCTAGCTTTGCTGACTTGTATCGGTTATACTGGTTTCTGATGGTACGGGTTTTGGATTTAAATTGTGGTGCTTGTTTTCGGGCGATCTGGCTTCGGATTATTCGGCTTTAAGAACTGGTCCTATTATTTCGACGTCAGGCTTGTGACGAAATCAGACGGTATTACGCTCTTAGCGTCACTTAAAAACAGCAGGCCAAAACGCTCTGGTAGTACACCCCTGGTGGCATTTAAAACAGCAGGCTATAACGCTCTGGTAGCACTAAAAATAGAAGGCTATAACGCACTTGTATATAAGCAGATACTGCGCCCCTGGTGACACTGAAATCAGCAACCTAAAATACTCTACTAGTTCAGCAGCCCCCAGAGCCAATTAGGACGTTTCATTTCGAACTAATAACGAACTTAATGACAGCCTTAGAAAGAAATAGCTGGACAATATCTACTACCTTACTTCGTCTTTCAACGAAAAAATTTACCACTGGTGGCGGAAAGCTCCGAGAAAGCAATTAAAACTGTGAATATGACCAAATCGTCTTCACTTGTCTACGACCGGAGTAAGAACGATCAATTAAATTAAATTAACTTTTGTCGTCTGACCTTGCCTATGGACGAAGGTGTTTTATTTTTTCATCCAAGTATCTAGATCCTATTTATTCATTCATTCATCTAGATTCTCATGTAACATTTTCAACAAAGACTGAATGTGAACTGCAAAAGTGATAAACGAAAAATGATAATATTAGAGATTTTGCTGTGAAGTCATGTGTCCATGCTGCGTGTGAACTGAATGTGGTAAAATACAATTCTCACTAGTCATTAAGATAATACCGAAGTATAATAAACTGAAGTAGCATGGAACGCTTCGTTACAACTTTTGCGATTGAAATTCCTCTTCCAACAATCATATTTTGATCTTCAGAGTTTCTTGAGGATTCTCCGCCGGTGAATATTCAGTGCTTGAAAAATGGGCCAAGTTTGCATACATATCTATGCCTGCGCAGAAAGTGTTTTACCTTATTACGAGTATGTTGATAACTGATTAAAACTGATCACCTGTTGAGTCAACTCAATAATATACCAAGTTCCTTAGGTTTCTGTTTTATTCGGAATTAATAATAAACGTAGAAATAAATTCGGTATTATATGGGTTACTGCTAATTCGGAGCTCAAGCCTATAAGAAGCGGTTTATCCGCCTTCCTTGGAGATACACTAAGATGTTGGTCCTACAGGTTGTGGGTAATGGCATCAGGGTGATTTCTCAAGCACGTTGATCTATTAACGTAGTTCCATCATCTCAACATTCACAAGCGGACAGTGAGGTGTTTCGATTATTCCGAACCGACAATTATACCGACCACATTGCAATCGGAGCAAGTCACTCCAGTATCAAGGATTTCGGAACGTTTCAAGGGGTGAACTTTGTATATATATTTGAATAGTACTCTCATGGAACACGATTTTAAGTTAACTTATTGTGCCGCAAAATCGTAAGTGTGGCTATGTTAAGCAGTACAGAGTTGACGTGGAAGGAGAAAATATAAGCAAAAAAAGAGACGAGGTAGATATATATTTATTCTGACAACAATAAAGAGGGTAAGGGAGAAAGTCTTATCTGCGTTTCTTTTTGCTGTCAGAATCAATTGTAGGTATGTAGGTATATACAGTTTTATATGCCATGAGCGAGATGAATACAAGCAAATAGTATTGAGAGTGTATGAGAGTTTTTGTGAATTTTGTTTCATTGCTCATGCAATATGGTTTGTTTAAATTCTGATACGATTAATTACCGAGGTTGCCATTTTATGGACTTTGTAATAAGATCTAGAGGAATTTGAACTTAATAAACTCAAATGGTTTTATTTCGTTTTTGAAAACTAAATAATTTCAAATTGGCTTTATTTCGTTATGGTAACCAAAATAATTTTATAATAATTATATGCAGTGGGTATAGTTAGATAATGGCAATTGTATTTTTTTTTGTAATTAATATAGATATGTACATACACAGCTAAAAAACTATTTCTTTAAGAAAATCTTATAGGTACGGACCTATATTTTTATTAAAGAAAATAGCTTTTGTATAGTATTTAGGTACATACCCATAGAAAATTGTATGAAATTAAAATAATAATTTTTATTAGGTACAAAAACGAAAAATTATTGTTGTGCGTTGATAGGTATTTATATAATTAAATATATAAAAAAATCAGATACCTTTTTTGGAAAAAATATTTTTTATGCATTTACATATTGCTTATAAGCAATTTTTGAAAAATTAAAAAAAAAGGAATTTGGTGTCAATTTTAAGAAATTATTGATGCACCCCACATGAAAATTTTTAAAATAAAAATAAAGATTCTAGGAAATATTTTCAAAAATTAATCGCTCAAACATTTTCAAGACATTGATTTTTCAAAAACAATGTTTTTAGATAAAAAAATATTTTTTCGTGTTCTCTATCATCGTAAAGTCAAATTTGATCAAAATCTCGAGTTAAATTTTTTGCACATGCAAAACTTGCAATTACATAATTTTGTAAGTGAAAATAATATAAAAAAAATTTGGTACGCCAACCTTCAGTTTTTATTATTGTACGAATGAAATTAAGTTTCGAAATAAAATATTGAGCCGTTTTTGAGATATCGAATTTTCCAAGAAAAAAAAACAATTTTTTTTCCAAAAATTAAAAAAAAAAATTTTTCAAAGCTTTGAGATGCAATGTTTTTTAAACTTATTGGAAGCATCTCTATAAAAAATCCCTATTTCAATAATGAGAAAATTGTCAAATGTCAAAATTTGAAAAAATGATATCGAAAAAAGAATTTTTATCTTTAAACGCGATTTGCGGCTAAACGGAGCCTCGTAGACCCCTCAAAGTTGACATTTTCAAACGTGATTTCTGGCCAAATTATTCATCCTACAGAATTAAAAATTACATATTCGTGATCTAGGGAGTGCCTTTCAATCCACGTATGAAACGAAAAACGCGAAAACGCTTAAAACGTATTTTAAGCGTGGAACAAAAAAATATTGTTTTTAAGTTAAATCTCCTCAAATCGTGCGCTAGCTTTAAGTTTTATTACTGTACAAATGGAAATTAAAATTTTCAAAAAAGTATGAACATTTTTTGGAAAAAGGAAAATTTGTATACGCGTGAAAATATTTTTTTTTCGTAAGTTACTTGGTATTTTTTCAAAAAAGGGTTTTCGAAAATCGTACTTTTCTCGAAAACTGTTCCGAGGCTGAAATTTGTTTCTTTTTATTAATTTTTGTATATAAAAGCTTATATTTTTAAGAAAACAACACGAATTATAATTTTTGTTCATGGAAGATAGTTTTGAGGAAATATTGAGTTTTCAAAAAAAAAAATTTTTTAAAGTTTTCTTAAAAATCCAAAAAATATTTTTTTGGAAAATTTGAATACACAATAATATTCAAACTATTAGGGACCTTTAGCAAAAAAAATGATCAAAATTCGTCGTACAGTTTTTGAGAAAATCGAAAACAAAAAAATGGTCCCAAGGGGGGTACCAAAAATAACAATTTTTTGTAAAATTTTTTTCAACCATTACCTAGCTCATTGTATATACAATGCCTAGCTTTAACTAAATGATTTTGATTTTTTTTTAATCTGTGGGACAGTTTTTGAGAAAAAAAAATATTTATGAAATTTCGAAAAAAATTCCAAAGAAAAAAACATCTACCAAGTTTGAAGAAAATCGGCCGAGCCGTTTAGCTGTAGTCGAACTCAAATGTTTAATAAAGTGGTTTTTTGAACATAATAGTTCTTCATAACTTAAAAACTAAAAGAGATAGAAAGAAATGGAGTATGCCATTCGAAAGAGCATGTTTGAGTTATAAAAACTGCATTTCTAACTAAATTTCGCCAAAAATGCTCTTGAACAAGATAATAACTCAGACGACAATATGCACAGAAATAATTTTCTTCTATCCCAAAAAATACGTAATCGCCAAAAAAGTATTGAAAGTATTGACCTTGAAAATATTTGCCTACAGAAAATAACAACTACCAAATCCCCACACACACCTACATTCTACTCCAATGTATGTACATAGTATGTGCCTTTGTTCTCCTACTTTATATAGAGTATTCCTATTGCTGTCACTGTCATATATTAAATGCCTATCTGTTAAAACCCTGCCATAGGCATCTCTGCTAATTTAGTAATTATGATGCCGCTTGGTTCGCCTAGTCGCGTTCCTATTCATGATAGTACTATTCAAATATATATACAAAGGGGTGAACAATGACTGGAACCGATACCTCTTGATCGAGAAAATAGTGGAATGTCATAGCAGAAATGAAGTTTGGAAGTCTTATGAACAAATTTTAAAAGAAAATCTCAAGCTTACGAGGCCTGAACTGAAATCTGAAGTCAAGCCAACATCATAGTAAAATCACAGCATTACAGCAAACTGCATAGTAGCAATGATGAACCAAATTCCCCTGTCAGGTAGCTCTTAAACTATTAAACCTAAGTGACGTAGACGAAATGAAGAAATCCATACCTACATACTCTTAAGTCCAATAAAGCTGCTGGAGATGACATCTTTGTTTCCGAATTTTTCCAAGCAGTAGGCGATGACTGGGTTAGGAGAATGCTACCGCTCGTCTATATGGTCACAGGAAAGCGTGATTGGTGAATGAAACCTTATTGCCCGATCCTCTAAAAAGGAGATCCCCTTATCCCTACCTAATACAGTGGCATTTGTATCCTTTGCACCGCTTACAGAAAGTATTTCTGCCGTGTTATAGAAACGATTGAAACGGTTCATTGACGCCTTGATAAATCTATGTGGTCTTATGCTAGAAAAGTTCATATATCCAAATTACGACAGGTGTTGGAAAAAATTACGGAACTTAGAAACGAGAGCCATTACCTTTTCATCGATTTAAGAACCTTCCCTTAAATTAGGCCATTTTTACTTGCGACTTATAGGAAAAAAAATCGAACTCCAGATTTTGACCAAAGTTGACATTACGATGACAGCGAAGACTAAAAAAGTGGATCTCGCAATTCTGTCTGTCTGTTTGACCACAGCCTAAACAGCTCGGCCGATTTTCTTTAAACTTGGTAGGTATGATTTTTAATTTTTCCCCCCACACGTTTTTTTCTTTTTTTTTAAGACCACACATAACAGTACCTGCCATACGATTTTTTTTGTCCCAAAAACTGTTCCATTGATTTAAAAAATAAAATTAAAAAAAAAATTATTTAGTTAATGGTTATAAAAAAATCGGAAGAATGGTTATTGAGGTTACCCCGCATGGAAACTTTTTTTTTTGTTTTTGATTTTCTCAAAAACGGTACCTCCGATTTTGATAATTTTTTTTATGCTTAAGCTCCCCACCAATTTGAGCAGATTTGGGCATCCAAACATTCAAAATTTTTTTTTTCAAAACTATATTTCGATTTTTTTTTTAAACTTGATAAATAAAAGTATAATCTACAAGACGTGAGAAAAAAAATGTATTTTACCTAAAAATAAAGGTACCCGGGTTGCCTAGATGCAATATTCAACTTTATCAGAAAGAGGATGCTAGAGACAGTCCTGATGCTTCTAACCAACATCTTGAACAACCGCTTCAATAAAAACTGGAAAACTGCAAGGAATGTGGCGATCCAGAAGAAAAGTGTCAGGAACATGATCTCTAACTACAGGCCAATATCACTCTTAAGCAACCGAAGAAATGTCACCACTAGTCATTTCCTTCCTCCCAGCAGCTCTTCGTTCAACAAGCCAGTCACCCAACCAGCCAGTCGCCCAACCAGCAATCACCCCATAACACAACTGATTCAAAGTTCCTTTCTCTTCTTCAGGTCATACCTCTACGGAGTTCTGACAAGAACTGAGGATTTTTATGGAAGCACTACTGCTTACATAAATAAATCCAAAAAATACTATGTTAAAATTAGAAGAAATCTACGGGATATCATGCGAAGGGATATAGTGCTGCTATCGGCGGGCAATCGTTACACGGGCAACTGATTTTCGGGAAAATGTAACGAACCCAAGGTACCCACCATACAAATGTTAAAAAATGGTATTTTTCCCAAAAACGGCCCCTAGAATTTTGATAAAATTTTTTTTTCTTTCGATAAATTTTTATGATCTTAAAATTAATAAAAAAAGTTTAAAATTAAGATATAACAGCTTGAACCTACCACAGAACCATTTTGTCTAATTTAGAATTTTTCACTATCGACTTAACGGATTTAAATGAAATTGAGAAATTGAATTAGAGATGCTTCTAAGAAGTTTAAAAACATTGCATTTCAAAACTTAACAAAAAAAAGTCTTTTTTTTTTGGAAAAATTCGATATTTCAAAAACGGCTCAATATTTTTTTTTGGACATTTAATTTTTATTCGTACAGTAATAAAAACTTAAAGTTGGCGTACCAAATTTTTTTCTTAAAATGTTTTAAGAATTTTGTATATAAAAGCTTATTAAAAAAAAAACTTCAATAACAACTTAAAATTTGTGTTGTAGCATAATTTGCATACCATTCTGTTTTTATGTCTTACTACTAAAAGAATTTAAAAAAATAATTTTATCCATTTGAGCAGTTTCCTCTAATAACATTCGTTTTTAAAATTCCTAGTCTATTACATAGGAGCAAGTTCGTGCGACCGAGTCGTGCACCCACGCTCTCTGTAGGCTGTAGTAGAAAACTTTTAAGTAATTACTTGTATGAGATTATCAAATAAATTAAAAATATAACTTAAAAAACTCAAATCTTTGTTTTTAAAAAAATTTTAATGAATTTTTAAATTAAATACACAAAATAAATTTAAAATTTTCCTTTAACTTGTAAATAAATTAAATACTAACACAAAACTTAGCCAAAAACAAAAATATAACAACAATCATCAACATCTTATTTTTCAAAAACTATCATCATTGATTTGATTATGTAGTCAAAACCAATAAGTCAATTGAATACTGCCATCATGGGATTTCTGTGTATCCATTACACTCATTTGACGAACAATACGTTTCATGGAAGACCTCCTTGGCCGATTTGTATCTAGAGGTGTGCGCTCCGAAAGTCCAATATCAGTTGATCGGCCTGGCAAATCACTGCCACTGGCTTCGTTCAAATTAAGTGCAGCATCGGATGCATTGGAAGTGATATCCAGATTTTCATATGATGCTTGATGCGACGGTGGACCTCTGCAAGAGACATTAGATATAGTTTATGGGCAAACAAATCTATTTAAGAAAAGACTAACTTCATTGGCAGACAATGTAAGCAATCGTGCATTGTCCATTCCTTGCCGAATTCTTCACCTTCTTCTAGAGTATTTGGAAGTCGACTATTTAAGGTCTCAGGAAGCCTCAAGCTTGTTAGACCTCCCAGCATTGAAACAAAGCCCATTATCACCAATGGCAGCTTGAGATTTTCTTTGCCCTAAATTCAAATGAGAGACAGAGAGTTGGCTTGGTTTTCAAATGCAAATTTAATTTACCAAATACGTCACGAATGGAATTACAATAAGTCCTAATCCTCCAATATAACTTGATGCTCCAATACCGATCCCACGCACCTGTGTCGGATACAACTCTCCAGCAAACGGATAAATGATTAGAAATGAAGCGGACAGCATAGCCTTTGAGACTAGAAACAGTACTAAAGTTTCAGTGACAGCATCATCGGGGATTAGGACAGTTATGACACAGAAAACACCACCCAAGAACATCGATAAACTAAGGGGCCATCGACGACCCCACTTGTCCATTAAAACCCAACAACAGAGATAGCTCGGAATCTCTACTACAGCAGAGAGAAGAAAGCTTAAATATTGATTGCTTCCCAGAGATGGTCCGTAATAGCTAAGACCCAAGTAAACTGTTTCATTGGCAAACCAGCTAAGAGTTATCAGGATTGTTTTCAATCGCATGTTGGGAGTCCTAAACATAATTTATTTTTAATTCAATTTTAAATTTTATAAAAAAAAAATAAAAAACTTTGTTTCGAAAAAACATGTTTTTAAATATAGTTAATTTAAAAAAAATTCGACCTAAGACTGTAGGTGGAACTTAGCACTTTTTAAATTGAATTAAATGATTCTCTTCAACCATTTTCAGTTCGTTCTTCTAGCTGATTACTTAAAGTTATTCTTTAACTCACCTGCAAAGATCCAGAACTCCCACATTTTTTTGTTTCTTTTTTGTTTTAAACTTCTCACGTAGTATCCGTGCTTCTAGCTTAGATTTGAAAGCTGGAGGGAATTGTTTTTCATTCACCCGCGCCATCTCTTGCAAAATTGTCAAAGCTTCTTCCAAACGACCACGCATTAGAAGCCACCTTGGAGACTCTGGCATAACAAATAAATACAAGAAATACGCTAAAAACGGCATTGAGGTATAATATGATAGTTTAACCCAATCCCTGATCATGTAAGTCACACCAGCTAACATCATAATGCCACAGGTATAAAAGGTGCATGTCATGACCGTCACAAATGATCTATAGTTCGGTCCCACTAGCTCCAGGGCTGGAATACAAAATTTGAAAACAATATTCATACTACAAAATGATCAAACTCATCTCATACTCACATATGATAAATGGAATTTGGTACACAGCTGGAATGGTAAGTCCAACTATAACCCGACTAAATGCCCACATCCAGAAATCTGTGCTAATCGATGTGAGCAATGAGCCCAGAAGCATTGTGCCAAGACATGTGAAATAGGATAACCTTCGGCCGGCTCTATCATTGAGCAGGCCAAACAAATAAACTCCAACTGGTCCACCAGTATTTAAGGCCGCTAAACCAATTGTGGGGTAGATATCTTGGTCGCATACTAAATCGAACTAAAGAAGATGTACATTTCCGTTGCTTGTCGGAATGAAAATAATGTATTTAATGATGGTTGATTTTAATTCAATGAACTGAAAAAGCTTTCTGATGAAGTATTTCCCAATCTGTTTGACTATCTAGCAAGCATACATTATTTTGTAAAATGATCTGATGATGATGAGTTCGATTCGTCTTCAATATTTTGTGACACTTTACATACATCTATGACAATAGAAGATTTGACAGTTGTCAAATTATATTCCCAGCCTTCGAGACATTTTTCAACTGACCACGAAGGATCTGGGGCTAGGCTGCTTACGTTAGCACCTTTGAGTATGTCATACCAATTGACTGAGTATCGCGTGCATTTGCTGAACGCCTTAACTCCGTCTTCCTAAGAGGTTCGAGAAGAATAAGAAAAACTACTTTAATAATAAAAACACCTTCTATATTTTAGAAACCATTAAAAGAAAAATTTTGAATGTGGGTTTTTAAACGTTAAAGAGCTGGTCAAATAGAAAAAAATCTATAGAAGTTACACGAGTATTTTTCTTACATCTTTCCTATCAAAGGGCACGGTAGTGCCCACCAAGTTCTAGCACTACACCCTTTTTACAGGAACAAACTCAGGCGACTTTTGACCTCTCCCTATCTTCAGTACCAATGAAGTCAGAAACTTGAAATTCCGAATATTTTCTAAGCTAGTCAAGCACAGACGCCTCACCAAATTTCAATTTTCTATCACAAGCGGTCCCTGAGATATAGGGCCTCAAAAATCACAAAAACCGTAACTGACTGACTGACTGACAGATCATCAAAATTATGGAGCACTTCCCGACATCGTAGAATCTTGTAACTTTGCACAACGGTAGGTCCTGTCATGCAAGTAGAGGAAAATTCGAAAATTTGAGGTTTTTCATTTAGGGGGCGTGGTATCCGCCCACTTTCTCCGAATTGGTGTTGGTTGAATGGAGCACTTCCGCCTGCTGTAAAACGATGAAATTTGGTCGAACGGTAGGGCTCAAATTACATATAAAGGAAAAAAAAATAAAAATTGAGATTTTCCATTCAGGGGGCGTGGTATCCGCCCACTTTCTCCGAATTGGTATTGGTTGAATGGAGCACTTCCGACTGCTGTAAAACGATGAAATTTGGTAAAGTGGTAGGGCTTAAATTTCATTCAAAGAAAAAAATATAAAATAAGCGGTTTTCCATTCAGGGGCGTGGTATCCGCCCACTTCCTCAATACTGATGTAAATTATATGGAACACTTCTGATTGCAGTAGAACAATGAAATTTGGTAGAACGGTAGGGCTCAAATCGCATATAAAGGACCAAAAATTAAAATTGAGGTTTATCATTCAGGGGGCGTGGTATCCGCCCACTTTCTGAGAAAATGTTTAATTTATATGGAGCACTTCCGATTGCTGTAATTAAGGTAGGTACGTTAGTGTTAGGTATCTTGCCAGGATAAGAAGAAATAATTGAAGCGCAAATCAAAACAACCAATAACGAAAAGAAAATATACCAAAAGAAATAGGAAGCTATAAACTAAGTTGATTTTAGTAGGTAGAGTCCACACTTCTATCTTTCCGTATCTTTCGAGATTTTGACATGGCAAAATATTAAAGTCTTTGCAAAAAGGAGTGAAATCAGACCAAAAAAATAAATGTTAAAAAAGGAGCCAAGTTCTTCTATACAAAAACCTTTGTGTAACAAGTCAGCCGTGAAAAGTACTGAGATCTAAAAGTACGCCAAGTTCTTACTTCATGAAGGTTTAATACCGAATATTTAAAGTAGAATAATATTGAAACAGCTACAATGTAATAGAGAAATTTTATTATTTAATGATTACTGACTAAAATTTGATGGGCTTACTGGTCAAGTTTTCAAAACCTTTTGAATTGGGCATACAAAAAACTTGCCAAATAAGCCCATCAAATTGTAGTCAGTAATCATTAAATAATAAAATTTCTCTATTACATTGTAGCTGTTTCAATATAATTTTCTACTTTAAATATTCGGTATTAAACCTTCATGAAGTAAGAACTTGGCGTACTTTTAGATCTCAGTACTTCTCACGGCTGACTTGTTACACAAAGGTTTTTGTATAGAAGAACTTGGGTCTTTTTTAACATTTATGTTTTTGGTCTGATAAATTTTTCTTCGTCTATTTAGCAAAAAATGGTCATCTTTTATCACTATCGGTGCTACTATGCCTACGACGTAACGGCATTCTTAAACTGGAAACGAGATTCTTATTGAAAATTACAAATTGTAATCAAATCTATTTTCATAAACTGAACAAAATTGTAAAGTTATTTGATTTGGTGAAACACAAACTTACAAAAAAAAAATTATATTTTACAAATTTGTATTTGTAAACTACAAAAAAACAAATAGTATTGGTGAAACGAAAATAATGAAATTTCTACAAATTTCCCTTTGTAATCTACAACTACAATTTTGTAAAACAATTATCTCGTGAAACAGAATTAATCAATTTTTCTACAAATATGTTAAAAAAGCACTTGTAAATTTACAATTTCTAAGTTGGTGAAATAGACCACTGAATGTTTGGAATAGAGCCGGAGAAGGTGATGTACCAAGAATTAATGAATATAAGGATGAGCCAGTCATCGACATCAATGAAGACAGAGTTTCTAATGGGGCAAACACCAAGACGGAATCGATAGCTTTAAAACATGTATCAAATGGGCGGATTAAAACCATCTTCTTGGTGCTCGAAAATATTGATTCTACGGGATTTGCATAAGAAAAAAAAATTGGTGGTGCAACAGCTCGAAGTGAACCAGGACCTAGTGACTTACAACTCTTAACCATTCCTGTGTGCGTGTTACAAGGAACGGAGGGGACCTCCAATTTTCTGCCGATTCTGAATAGCTAATGAGCAGCACTTTCCATGACAAGAGATACTCTTGGAGGATTTGTCAATTCCTCGCAAGAGGCAGTACACCCCTGAAAAAAACTTTCTTGCAGTGGCTGAGAATCGAACTCGAGACCTTCCGCATGACAATCCAACGCACTAACCATTATGCCAAGGGGTACTACTTTGCATGAGGAAGCTGTGGTATAAACAAACAAAAATCTTCAGACAAACTTCTTTCAACCTTCTCAAACTTGATTTATTTATGCAATTTAAAAAAAAGTTGATACCTATAATAAAAACCTTTTAAATGACTAGTGAACAGTATTATTTTTTCAATGTCGAAACACTGATTTCGTTATCTTTCACTATAAAGGACGTCCAGTATATTTTAAAACATTAATTTTTTTATGGGGATACATCTTCAGTAATCAGTTAAAACCTTTCAACGACAAGGGAAAATGTTTAGTATATATCTATACCTCAGTAATCTTATTTCAATCTATAGTCAATTATTATAAAAATTAAAAGATTTTTCGTAGTGTTTTTGTGGCTTATCTGAGGAAATCTAGTTATGTTGTTTACAATCTAACTCACTTTTAATTTAACTCTTTACCAACCGAACAAAAAAAAAACCTCTAACAATCGATATTGTCTGAGAAACTGCACGAATAAGGCTTCTTATTGCAAAATCGTCACTACTTTAAATCGTTTTCTTACCACAATCTGGGGTATTGCCAAAAATTTCCTTTGTTCCAAAGGAAGATCTAGCAGCTCGGGAACCTTGCACCAATAATCATCGGGTGCATCCGACATAAATAGTTGATTGAAGGCACAAAATCCACAGGGAATGCAGGCTGGTAGACATATTCCAAAAACGAGAAGCTTCTGATATTTTCCAAACTCTCCAATAGCTGGTAAGAAGTCATCCAGATCAAAGGGTTCCTGTATAATATAATATGGAAGAAGGTTTTTTTAAAACCTCTTAAGCACCGAAGTAAGAAGATTAATTTATTTTTTACGTCATCGTTCTCTGCACAATCCGAATCGTCCGTTTCACAGTGAAGACCGTTGTCTTGCATCGCGGCGGATCACTGCCACAAAACTACTTCCAGGCAATGTTTTGAACCAACTACTTTTGCTAAGTGAATAAATGAAACCTTTCAGGTGTTGGATTGGAAGGTAGGCGTTGGAAGCAGCAACATCGTTTGTTGCTATTAGAAGGGGTAGTACATAGTTTTCAACCCCTTTTTCTTGTTTGTCCATTGATAAAATATGCTGGGTAAGTTGTCAGACCGGGGATTATACTACATTCCATAGTGCTGAGGTGCTCAAGGTTAAGCAATGAATCATTTCAAAGAAATACACATAATTTTAGCTATATTCGTCAGACAAAAACAAAGAAACAAAAATTGTTTATACTTTGTCAATTTTTAAATGTTAGGATAGAGCTTTGAGTAATAAAACCAAGTGATATGAACAATGTTAACCGCACATAGTAGCAACACAAAATTCGAAATACATTTTTTAACGGATTTAAAATTGTGGAGAGGGATAGTAGACCAGTGGTCTATTTCACCAACTTATAAATTGTAAATTACAAGTGCTATTTTAACAAATTTTTAGAAAAATTGATTAATTCTGTTTCACGAGATAATTGTTTTACAAAATTGTAGTTGTAGATTACAAAGGGAAATTTGTAGAAATTTCATTATTTTCGTTTCACCAAAACTATTATTTTTTTGTAGTTTACAAATACAAATTTGTAAAATATAATTTTTTTTTGTAAGTTTGTGTTTCACCAAATCAAATAACTTTACAATTTTGTTCAGTTTATGAAAATTTCTTACAATAGAAAGATGATGTGTAGATTTGATTACAATTTGTAATTTTCAATAAGAATCTCGTTTCCAGTTTAGGAACGTCGTTACTTCCGTCGTAGGCATAGTAGCACCGATAGTGTTATTATAAGTGACCATTTCATGCTAAATTACGAAATTTCTGATACTTTTACATTCAACGAAAAGTTTCGCTTGAAACGTGTTAAAGCAGAGGAAAAAATAGGACAAATTGGACCACTGATTGCAAATAAGACTGAAAAAACTTTTCATTGACACTGATGCAGCAATTTCTTACAGCTTTACACTAGCTTGGAAATGGAGGACAGTATCATGGGATCGGAGACATGCACGACTTACAAGTTTGTGAAAAAAATTGTAAACTCTGGAAATTGAACGGTGAAACGGTTTTTTTTTGTAATTGTAAATTACAATTTTTCCTATTGTTTGTCTCTTTTCTTACAAATTTGTTGGAATTATGTTTGTAGTTTGTGAAACAGAAAGTCAGTTTACAAATTTGTAATTTTGAAGCGTTTGGATGAAGAAGGGCGTAAATGAAATTTGCAACATTTCGAGATATAAGGACTTAAAGTTTTTTGTTCAGAACTTTTTTCGTATTCCAATCTAAATAAAATTGAATAAAACAAGAAAAAAAAAAAACAAAGAAAAATAATAGCTTTTTAACAATGTTACTTTTATTTCATTACAGTAGCTTGGTATATTTAAACAAAACAAAATTTTCCAGAAAAAGAGCAGTTAACTCTTTCTTGCACAAAAAGCTTATTAGTATTTTGAATTTTTAAGAATACAAAGAGGTTAAGTAACAAAATTCATTCATTTTTTGTTTGTCTTTTTATTTTGAAAAGTTGTTTTCTGTTCGCATGGTTTTTTCGTAACTCTTTTTCGATTCTTCCAAAATCCCTGTCGCTGTCAAGATAAGTATGGCCAACTTCAGGAAATTTGTGGTCAATCAATTCAAAATATTCCGCCAAAATAAGGACTTGGTATAGGCACAATAAAACGAAGTCTTTGTTTTGTCCAGGTCAAGAATCGGTCCATGCAATCAGATGTTTCCTCTTTTTGGCAATTTCACATTCTTGAGAGAATGTATAGAGTGCACTCATTACCTCGGTGCTTCCTCTGTCTGCAACATCTTCAGTCCAGGTTAACATATACGACATCTCCACATCGTAAGTAATGACAAGGATTCCTAGATTATAAGACCACATCAGCCTCAAGTAAAATGCCTTAGACGTGGTTAATTTTGGTAAAGGCATGGTTTGCTGGAGGTAAAAAGTAATATATAAACGTTGGGATCGGACCGAGCTTTTTCGCAGCATTTTTTGACTTTGGAATCCGGACTTATAGCTGTTTTAGTGTTTAACTGAGTTTTTACCAGAGTCACAAATGCTACAAGTGTCACTTCTTGGTAGCGGAAAGACAGAATTTCGTGATGAATATTTGTCGGTAACAATGTTGATTAACAAAATATTCGACATTTTTCGCTTCTTCGGTACATTTTCCAATGTAAAGACTATATGTATAATAATTTAGCAGAGGTGAGAGATACAAGTTTATTTGGGTTTTTGTTCCCTGAGTAGTGAGATTCTTCGGCTGGAAATTCGTTAATATGCTCCAAAATATAGTCGATTACATGATCGAATGTTTTATTTGGTCGGTTGAAATGCTGACCTCTTTTATCCAAAGGTAGAGCGAACTCACAGCTGTTCATTTTGCTTTGAAGAACGTCCAATTTTTTCTTTCCAATTTGAAATAAGGAGCACATTGCACTTTTGCAAATTCGTATGGAATTTAGAATTGAAAGAAAATGCATTGATGGAGTACATAGTCGCGTAGAACCTTCATCGTTACTATAACCACTTTAAATATGGGTTTTAATTTGTCTGCAAGAAGGAGGTAAGTAAGCACTTAACCCCTTCATGCAAAATACATTTTTTTTAAAGTTATTTTTATTTCACCCAAAAAGGAATTAAGTGCAGTTAGCCCATTCTTCCACTCATATTATACGATTTTTAGTTGTTATAGTAACCCTTTTATACCAAAAATGAAAGCGCTAAATAAGAAAATACGAATCGTAGCGCGACGTAGATTAGACAGAAATTTAAGTTTTCGCAAGGCATCCTCATTTTTCGAAAAAAGCGAAAATCGAAAAAATGTCACTTACCCCCTTCTTCACGCCGCACCTCCATTACAAATATTTATTTCTGACATTATGTCAGACACTATATCTGAAGTTTATATGGGCAAATCTCAGAAACTTTTGACTTTAGACTTTTGAAAACGCGTAAAGAGAAAATAACTAAGCACACCTTTAAAATTAAGTTTATAGCACCATTGTTACATCAGAAAATATAATTGATGGTGTTCCTCTTTTATTAACGAATGCTTAAAAAATTCTCACTCATTTTCCGGCGACGCACTATGGGACCAAATGGTGCAAGCCATCCCAAAAATCCATAACTTTTTCGTTTCTCAATATTTTTTTTTTGAAATTTTGCACACTTATACTTGTATAACCAAGAATTTAAAATATTAAAACGTTTTAGATAGAAATAAATTATTTTATTTTTTTTTAATAAAATAAAATAACTAATTTGTAGATTTTGTTTCATTTATATGGGAAAAATTTGTTGGAGCAAGAATTATTGCAACAATTTGGATGAAATTTGTTTTCTTCTTTTACCGGTGAAAACATTTGAAAGTAGTTTTTTTTGTAAAATCCGCCCACTACCACGCCCATGTTTTTCAGATTTTTGTTATTTTCTTATTTTTAGTGAACAGGAAGCCGCAAATTTGTTTTTGAGGTTTTTTATACTTAAGACATCGCATGTATATTTTTGCTGCCCACTTTCCCGCCTACTTTCACTCCCCTTTTTTTATTTTCAGCTTAAAGTTCATTAAGAGCAGGCATTTTTTAAATTAAGTCTTATATAAGGAAGTGAGTTTATGAAAAGTGTTATTTATTTTTAGTAAAATCCGTGTACTGCCACGCTCCTTTTTGATATATGAAAGTTTTTCGCCCTTAAGACAAAAAAAGGAATTCAAAAGTACACCTTATTACTAGGTATATTAATTAATGTCTAAAAGTTCTTAAGCCTCGTCAAACAATGCTTGTGTTATTTATAACTATGTACCTACATTTGTATTATATGACACCATAAACCACACACCCTCTTAAATGCTTGACATTTTTTTTTATTTAATTATGATTTTTTTTTAATATAAATATGAGTAAGGAAGTTTAAAATTGGAAAACAAAAAATATTTTATTCTAAAAATAAAATTTAGAATTTTAATAATATTGGAAATAAATGATAAAAACTTATAAATTTTGTGGAAACATAGTCACTTATATGATGTTTATGAAAATGTGTTGCACATGTTTTAACAGTTATATTTTTTAACTTTTGACAAAAAAATAACATTTTTTTTTGAAATTTTGAGCTAAAAGTAATAAAATAATGGTCTTAAACTTTTTGGAATACACATTTATGTGCATCAATAAAGGTTCCACATTTTTGCCAAATTTTAATTTTTTTCATCACTTAACAATAAAGTTATAAGAATACGAATTTTTATTCTAAAAACTTATTTTTCTTCCTCATCATATTTTTTTTCTTCTTAAACAAAAATGCATGAAAATGCGAAAGTTTTTATTTTTTCTTCCAAATTTAGAATATTTTTAGAATACTAAACAGCCATTAACTAAACGGAGGCAGCCGGAGCTAACAGAGAAAACTTCAATTGAAAACAAAAAAATGAAAAAGATACTGCACCTTACTCATTTTTTTATTAATTTACTGGTGAACTTAATTAAAAAAAATATAACTGTTTTGTAAAGAAGAGGGCTTGGGCTTTTCAAAAAGGTATAATACTTATATATTCTGTCCAGAAAAATACGAAATAATTGACTTCAAACTCTCACTTCTAAAAAATAAAAATATCGAAATGTCATTTTTAACGGTAATTTTAGGTACCTAGAACAAAAGTAAGATACAAAAAATTTACTGTGTTAGGAAGAACCCTATTTCTAGTATATAATCCCATCATTAGATTTTTCAAATTACGAAATTCACCAAAACCATTTTTGAGATGGATTTCATCATTTGGTCTGGTCCCATAGTGCGACGTTGAACTATCGAAACAGTAACACGAAACGACTTTACGTGGCCGAGTCACAAAGACTACTGATACCACAATAACGTTCGACGTAAGTTGTTTATACCTATGTTTATAAGACTGTTATTGATAAGGATCATCTTCTTCCACTTTTCTCACTGCACTAGCTTGCATTTGTTAATATTTGAACTACAGAAAATATGTGAGCGCGAAATTTCAAATTAATATAGAAATTTTTAATTTTTTATAACAAATGATAAAAATTTAACTTATGATTTATATTTAAGTAAAAGTTTGTTCACTTTTCTAAATATGTACATTTTATAGTGAAGCTTTTAATTACAAATAACACGTAATTTTACTCAACATTTTTATCAATAAAATTTTTCTCTGCTTAAAAAGTAATGTATAAAAAATATCAATGATTTTTCTTTGTAATTAACTCCTAAATTTTAAAGATCTATAAAATATGTAGCGTCAGCGACAAAACGTACACTTCTTAGTATGATTTAGAAGAAGGAACAATAGTTGAGAACGGGAAATATTGCTTTTTATTAGTGTGCTAACTGAAAATGTCTTGAAAAAAAAAAGTTTCGCACTCTTTTAATTCAGTGTAAGCTAATTTTAACCAGGTTGCGATTTTAGCACACACCTCTACCAAAGCTTAATTTATTCATTTTTGTCTATAGAAAATGAATATGTAATTTAGAAATCGGTGCAAAGCATGCTGTGTAAATGATAAGAGACGTACCAGATTTTAATGATTTTTTCGGAATTGTAGTACCGAAACTTCTAACAAACACTGTCATAAATCTAAGCAAAGCACATAATTTTTTCATAAAAAAATTTGATTTTCAAAGTCTCTTATGAACCCCATTTGAGATTAACAAACTAAAATCAGATGCTTCAATCGTAAGAACATTAAACTTTTTAAATATTTTAATAGTAACATATAAAATTTTGTATTTTTCTTATACTTTTTGCCTTTTACTTGTTCTATAGGTAAAAAAAAAAATTTTAATGTGGAAAATAACTTTTTTTATACTGTAATACTATATTTTCGAAAAAATTATCAGAGATAGAGTAAAAAAATATGACTATGAAGTCACTTAATTTCAAAGTTACACGAAAGTCAAAAGTTTCTGAGATTTGCCCATATTTCTTTAACAACGTGGGTAAATTATGTCGTGATTATTCATTTCTCGCCATAATCTCACCAGGTAAATCACGTCGTTTGATTTTAGCGATAACCGCAGTGGAAAAACTGGAAGAGGCAAAACGAGAAGAATACAAAAGGAAGCACAGATTTAGGGTCAATCCATTTTTGAGTAAAATAGATTTGCACGACCTTGAAGAACATTTGCTCCAAGACATACATAATTGAGTATTCCCACAAGCATGAAAAGTCTCTGGATGGACTAATTAATAATTAATTAAAAAATTAATTAATAATAATACTTACTATCTTCAATGTTTAATTCTTTTAATGTTAATTTTGGCCTGCAAACAACCAAACAACATTATGTATGTACTTCAACATATAGTAAATGGTAGAAAAATTTAATCTTGGCTTTACAGGACGTAATTTCTATACGAAGTGAAAACATAACATTAGTTTGTCAATGAAATGAAGGAGTGTTACATGAAAATGTGGGAATTGGTGTCAAGACTCGACGTCTTGTGAGAAATTTGTGTCTAGTGAAGTTGGGTGTCACAAAACGTCAAAGTTTATATCTGCATTTATTTCTTCTACGAAGACAAGAAATAAATAGAAAAAATTATGTCTAAGGCTCGTATTCACCGAGCGCTCCTAAACGGCTCTTAACTTTACGAGGCTCTTAACTTGAAATTTCTGTGGGGTATTCACCAACCACTCGCAAGTGTTTTTCGAAGTTCGAAAATGAGAGCCACTCTCTCTTGTTCAGGCATACCCAAACTGTGAAATGTTGTGGAATGTTGGTCTTGACAGCAAATGGATACTCTTCTACTTGGCATTGCTCATATGGATTCGAGTCAAATGCGTGCGTGGCACACGCACAAGCGAACAAACTTTCGAAGAGAGCGCTCGTAAGTTAGGAGTGGTCGGGACCACTCCTAACTTTTAAGAGCGCTCGTAAATCTTCACTAATATTGCTTGGTGAATAGGTTTATGAGCTTCTTAAGTTATGAGCGTTCGGTGAATACCGGCCTAAGAATAACAAAAATCGAGACATAAGTGGGCTCCACAAGAAATATTGGCTACATGACACATTTCTTGCAATCATTTATTTCAAGTGGAGGCTCAGTGTCATCCAAACGCTTCAATTGTAGTTTACAGTTACAAATTTGTGATTGTAATTGTAATTTGGTGAAATAGACCACAGGTGGTTGGTTGTTTACATAATTAAATATTATTTTCTATCATATTTTTTTAGTTTTATCTTCTACGAAATTCTGATTATGAAATGTTTCAAAACTTTTAACTTTCGATATACGCTTTTGGGTCTCACGAGCTTGCAATAACAGACGTTCAAAAGTACCAACATATTTAACTGTTTTCAATTTTCTTAAGCAGCTAGGTTCTAGAAATCGAGTGATATTAATACTCTCATTATGAATAGCGGAGCGAATACGTTCGACGAAATTCAAATATTTAGGCAAATTTCTTTTCTCATGGTTTAAGCCGTAGAGAGCTAAGACATTCGATTCATTTTAGTTCATTCGATAGGAAATTTCGCGATTTAACCGAAAATTTAACTGACAAACTTCATTTGGCTGGAAGGGTATAACGTGTTTATTTGAATGGTGTGATAGGGGGTAAAAAAAAGTTTTTCTTAAATCACGAAATTTCCTATTAAATGCACTAAAATTCATCAAAAACATTTTTGTTTTTTTATAAAAATAAATTTTATTCAACATATATTTTCAGGTTACTAAATCAACGCGTACCATTAACTATCGATTTACGATACACTGATTTATTTAAAAAAAGCACTAGAATTTGTTAATAGATATATATACATATAAAAAAGACATATCTGAATCATTTGCCAGGGAAATTCTCAGTTTTCGGTCCACTTTCAGAGATGAAATAAAAAAGTCTTTGTGTGTTAGAGAACTTGCTGATTTATTAATAATAAAGAATCATTATATGTCGTGTAGCTTTCCTAAAATATGTACTACAATAATGTTATTGGTTACAATTGCTGTGACTACAGCTAGTGCTGAACGATCATTTTCGAAACTATTTTCGAAAAAATTAATAAAAACCTATTTAAGAAATTCTATGGCACAAGACAGGCAACGTAGCTTGGCTATTCTGTCTATTGAAAATTCTATGGCCCAATCTTTATACTTTGATGATGTTATAGAATTTTATTAATAAAAAAATCTAATTAAAAGTAAATTGTTATTTATCTAATTTAATTTAATGAACATAAGATATAAATGGATTTAGTTACATATATTCAAGACATTTTATTATAAGGTATCTACTATGTATGTATTTAACTAATTGCTTGTTATATTCTAGAACTCCTCGTTTATAATTCTCTTGATATTCAACTAAAACGCACATAATATTATTAATAGTTTTGGGTAGCTACTTACATCATTGGTTTATTAAAATTAAATTTTAAAATGACTATTTTTACTATGACGCAGGAAGGCCTCATCCAAAAAATTTGCCACGGGCCTCAGCTGTTATAGTTACGCCACTGTTTAAATGTCAAATAATAGCTTTCGTAATTAGTATTTTGAAATTTAGTCATTTTCGGATTGTGTTTTTTATTTTTGTTATTTATTTATCAAAAACCTTTTTTAATGTTAAACAAGAAGAAAATAATTATGAAAGATAGAGGGAAGAAAGTATAAAGATGGTCAGACTAAGAAGAATCATTCGGGATAGTTCTAATCCTAAAGTGCTTTGCACATGAGAAACGAACTGCGAACTGCGAATTGCGAATGGTCGCGAATTTTGACATTTCGTTCACATGAGTAATTTTGTTGGTCGCCGAACAGTGCGAATTGTCAAAAAAAAAAGTAAATAAATTAAAAGTAAAATGAGTGATAAGGTAAATTATTTTAAGAAAAGGTGGCTTTATTAGTTTCTCATCAAAGGCCTTGATAAATAAAGTGCTATTAGAAACCAATTATATTATTTTCAATTATTTTACCCTTTTTTCTATAGATTCACTCATTTTTTAATTTTCCGTCTAGCAACGAGCAACACAACACAGATTCGAAGGAATTTTTTAGTCGCCGGTTTGTGGAATGCGTTCACTAGTTGTGGATTGCGAATTTACATTTGACAGTTCGCGGAAGATACGTTGTTGGTCGCGTAAAAAATATTAAAATACAAAATATTTCAATTTATAATTATTTTATGCAGTGTTTTCCTTTTAAATAGTTGATTCGATCATTAATTGACTTCGTCATAAAGTTAAAACAAAATAAAAATTGATATTAGCTGTGAAAATTGCTTAAAAAGAATTATTCGCATTCGCAGGTCGCGGCTCATGTGCAAAGCACTTAAGTCGCCTACCACTAACAAACGGTTCAAGCACAGATTGAAGAGTGGATTCAAAAAGGTATCATACGAAAGTCTATATCTAATGTCGCTAGTAGAATTGTTGTTGTAAAGAAGAAAGGTGATTGCTGTTGTATTTGGATTTATTTCCAGATGGTTTTAGAAAATTGCTTTCCAGTTCCATTGATTGATGACGTACTTGAGAAGTTACAGAATGCGAAATATTTTAACGTTATGGATTTGGAAAATGGCTTTTTTCATGTGCCTGTTGAAGTCAAGTAAAAAACGCTAATTTTCTGTAACGCGAATCTGATAAATAAAACTGTGATGGAACTATTATATGTGTCATCCATATAATAGTAATTATACATATATACCGAATCATCTGAAAATTGTCTCAAGAAAATGGAAAAAAATGACTTCAAAATAAAATGGAAGAAATCTCATTTTCCTTAGAAGACTGACAATTGAGAATGGAAATAAGTGAAAAAACCATCGCAGGAAGTAAAATTCCACTTCCTCAAAGCGTCAAATCTGTGCAGTCTTTTCTAGGGCTTTACTGGTTTCTTTAGAAGGTCTATAAGGGATTATGCTTGTTTCGCTCGAACACTTACATGAGGCGTTTTTCTTTTTTAGTTCAGTATAGAGCTCCGAACAGAGTCCGAGCATGTTCCGAACATCTTCTGAACCAAGCGTGCTCTGAGCGCTCTGAGTATTTTTTGAAACACACCTGAGTCCTGAACACTTAGTTGTAGACATTTTTTTTTTAATTTCCATCTGTCAAATGCCTGTGTTAAGCATTGTACTCTGTCTGCTCAGTTATTTTATTCTGAGCTTATAGAGCGCACTCTGAACACGCTCAGAACATGCTCAGAACGAAAAAAGAAACACATTTACGAAGTTCTGAACGCTCTGAACTAAAAAAGAAACACAATTTATTTTTTGACAACTCAGGCTCTGTTCTGAACTAGAAAAGAAAAACGCCTATGGATACAGATGAACTCAATTCATTTTAGAATCTCAAAAATGCGTTGATCAGAGAACCAGTCTTTAAACTTTTTGTGAGAGATGCCCTTACTAAAGTTCAAACCGATGCATTAAAAAAAGGTTTTGGAGCAACACTGTTCCAAATGATTGACGGACAACTGCAACCTGTGTTTTTCTGGAGCTAAAAGACGTCAGCTCAAGAGGCGCAGTCACAGTTATGTATGTATATCATCATCATCATCATCGGCTCGACAACCGGGTTCCGGTCCTGGCCTCTTTCAACAAGTCTCTCCACCTATCCCGGTCTCTAGCCGACGCCATCCAGTTGCGCACCCCAAGGCTTCGGGCGTCCTGGTCTACGCCATCTCTCCAGCGCAAGCATGGTCTACCACGCTGTCGTCTACCATAGAATGTACCACAAAGAACTTTCCGAGCAGGTTCCTCTTCGCTCATGCGAGCTAGGTGCCCTGCCCACCGGAGTCTACCGAGCTTAATTTTTGTCACGATATCTGCTTCTAGGTAGATTGCGTACAATTCATGATTGTACCGTCTCCGGAATCGTCCTTCCTCACATATGGGGCCAGTGGCGTAGCGTACCATCTTGGCGCCCGGGGCGGGAGACCAATTTTGCCGCCTCCATTCAATACTAAATTAAAATTAAATTTCGGTACATCATTTCACAGGCAATGAAGTATTTTTTATTGAAAGTAAAATAGGATCAGCGGTTTCATAAACGGATTCTACGGGCCTTACGAATGAGGCTCGTGAGACAAAGCTGCATCTGCGGATTCATCGCCATGCATGCGTTTTTTCCTGCGAATTCTTGTTTTGAGTTCGATTCCGAGTTTTTTCCAAAGAGTCTTAGAAAAGTCGATTGCGGCTTAGACGAAACGGTCTCTGCTCTCCACTAGGAGATCTTTTAAAACGCAGAGTTTCTGAGCAAACTTATCCACACTCAGTCCACGTTGCTGCAGGTAAATGTGTGCGTCATCTCTGCAGCTCAAAAGCCAAGAAAAGTGAGGAAGTTGAATGACTGCATGACTGTCAGAAGAAGACTGGCTACCGATCCGTCAATTCTTCCAGTACCTGAAGAACTTCCACAAACTTATTTTTAAGCGTCTTTACAGCTTCACGAGGTTCACTTCTTCTGCAGGGTTGTGACTAGATGCTTGAGGTACTTCTGGTGAGTCGACTTCGTCTTCGTCTGCACGTCTTCTTCTTCTGCCTGTAGAATAAGTTATGCTACGTTAACGTAGCTTTTGAACCAGCACCAGAACTAGAACTGAAATATTTCGTGTCTTCGCGTCTGCATCTTTCTTAGCCTTTTTCTTGCGGTATTCCGCGCCACTTTCTTTAACTCTTTTCATTTTCAAAAACTAGTTCATAGGTTGAATGAAGTACTAAGTGTTTAGTTTTAGAAGATTCAACAGTATTTAAACTATAAACAACACAATCGAAATAACTTTCTGTGATGCGGCAAAAACATTGAGCTGGCTGAGACAAGAATAACGTTTCCGTCGAATCCTAGTTATCTTATCATATCTCGCATATGCATATCATATGTTTCGGAACACTCCCTTTCAGTTTCGCGAGAGTTGCGGAACGTTTTGTTTTAGTTTCGCGAGTCGCGCGACAATACGGAATGCACTCCTACGGCCCTACTCACCGTCTACGAATTCACGAAAATCAGCCGAGAGCGGTCAACGACGAACCACTGATAGGGTGGCAAATTTCAAATTTACATCATTGTTGTTTGTTGACTTGTCAAACGATCTTTCATGAAACATATGATTTTACTCTATCCGCATCACCGGTGACATTTTGCCGCCCCCCAAGGCCTGCCGCCCGGGGCGGACCGCCCCCTCCGCCCCCCCTACGCTACGCCACTGTATGGGGCCAACAATTCTCCTTAAGACTTTTCTCTCGAACGCAGCTAAGAGGTCGGAGTGCCTTTTGCTAAGCACCCAAGTCTCGGATCCATATGTGAGTACTGGCAGGACCATGGTCCTGTACAGCAGCAGTTTTGAAGTTATGGTGAGATTTCTCGATTTGAAGAGCTTTGACAGACTATAGTAGGCTCTGTTGGATTTGAGAAGCCGCCCGCGTATTTCTTCTTCTATATTGTCATCGGCTGCTACTATTGACCCAAGGTATTTAAAGGATTGCACCACTTCAAATTCGTGCTCCGCTACCTTGATTGTTTGACCAACTGTTCCTCTCGCATTCGACGCCACCATGTACTTTGTTTTACCTTCACTAATGTGCAGCCCCAGATTTTGTACCGCCTGCTCGATCTGGATCAAGGAATCGTGCACAGCTTGTTCGGTTCTTCCGATGATGTCAATGTCGTCTGCGTAAGCGAGTAACTGGCTGGACCTGTTGACGATGGTCCCTCTTGTTGCCGTTCCAGAGTCACGGATTGCTTTCTCCAACGCCAGGTTGAAGAGGAGGCAGGCCAAACCGTGCCCTTGTCGGAGTCCATTAAAGATGTTGATTGGTCTGGATAGCAATCCGGCTATTTTTACTTGGCTTGTTACGTTGGTCATGGTCAACCTACATAGTCGAGTCGTGTCAATTTATTTGGGATGCCGATGTATGTATATACTTAAGATTAAAGCAGCATACCTTGTTCTAAGAAAATTTCGTCATTATTTACTTTTATAGAGAGCTTTTACATAATCAGCCCTATCAGGAATTAATCGGAAACTTTTACGAATCCCGGAAAAAGCTATCACCAAATCCGTTCGTAACGACAATTTGTATGAGATTTTCCACTACGATGGAATTTGTGGTAGGTTTTTTCGGGATTCGTAACAAGTTTCCGATTACGATGGAATTCGTGATAGGGCTGAATATATTATCAAAATCGGTTGTACCGTTTTTGAGAAAATCAAAATCAAACCATTGGGGTGACCATTAATAACCATTTTTCGGAATTATTTTTAACCATTACCTAGCTTTAACTAAATTAAATTTTTTGAACTGGCCACGTAATGAGCGGCAAGTGGCAAAGCAGAAAAATGCTGAGCGGCAAAAAAAATTAAAACACATTAAGTTATATGGGGGTGGCCACGCAGTCGTTGAGCGGCAAGCGTCATTTCTGAGCGCTAGAGCGGCGCGCGCCGCTCAGCTTTCAAATCTGTTCTATTTTTTTAGTGTACCTACCTAATGCTGAGCGGCAAGGCATTATTATGGCAAAAATCAATTTAATGAAATAGAAAAACTTGAAATCAGAGGAGAGTTTCAAGCAATTAATTTAAATAAATTACAATTAAAGGAATAGTACTCATTCAAATATAAACATGTGTTTTTTGTCAACCTTACTTTAGCGCTAAAACAAGCCTCTGTTCTGCAGAAATTGGTTTTCTTTGTTTTGTAATTTTTTTGGAAACTTTTTCCAGCAGCAAATCAAATGGTTTTATTGTCATTTATAAGTATTTTCTGAACCGATCCTCATATTTTCGCAGCTTATTATACAGGGTGTCCCTTAATTCGTTCATAATATTTTAGGGCGTGGTTCTTGGGTATATTCTAAGGAAAAAATCATTCTTCAGCAAGGGCCTATCTCCAATTTTTATATCATATATACACTATATATAGATATGTATCTACTAATGATAGAAACTTCATTTAGACCCTTATTTTTAGATAAATACCAGCCTTTGTAGGTAATTGCCTCTAAACAAATATGAAATCTTACCTCGGTCTTTAGATATCCAGTTTCTAGCGTAGTCCGTTTTTCCTGCCCATGCCAATTTTTTGACTTTGGGCTCAATTTTCTCAATGGAGAATGCGTAATTAACTTATCGTTGTACTATATTTTTTAATGAACGTAACAATAATAAAAATAAAACTCGATGACAAGTTTGCCGGAAAAATAGTAAAACGATGTTTATTACGCATTTGCGTAATTTATTCATGTCTATTACAGAATTCGCAGAATTTTACTCCCGGTGAGTTGACTCGATTCGCATCTGCTGTAAAACTCAATTATGAAATTCGTCGGATGAACTACTTTGTCGATTCCTAAAATTACCTTATCATTTATGAAGTTTCGTATCGACACTGTCAACTACAAACATTTATTCAACTGACCTAGGCTGTGATAATAGTATCGCTTTCGATCAACGAAATCAAGCATCGTTGAGAGTGGTTAGTACGAAGATGGAGGACGGTTTAAAACCAACCGTGTGCTCTTTTTTTTTTTTTTAAATTTCTTGCTCTCTGGTTGCGTTGCTATTTGTGCGTTTTCTATTAAAATTTTTTAAACAAACACTTTAGCATTCAGTATGATAAGCTTTTGACTTACATTTTTGTACTCTCCATTGTTTATTTTCGTTTAATCAAAAATTCACTTCAGATTCGTCTCGAAATTGGTGCGAATGTATAATGATAGAAATTGTATGGAGTGCGAATGGATTGCGAGTTCTGTAATACCATATAAGTTGAACAAAATGTCAGTGGTGCAGGGATTGTTACCGACATTCGTTCAACTTTCATTCGCCGGATTCAGTAATAGCAAAAGTTTGGAAATGAATTGAAACTGTCACTTTAGCTCATTCGCCGAATTCTGTAATAGAGGTGATTATTTGCCCTTTGCCGCTCATTACGTGGCCATGGCCTAAATCGCCAGTAAAAATCCAATACTGTAGGGTCGGGAGATCTTGCAGGCTAGTGAAACGGTCCATTTCTTCCTATCCAACGATTACCGTACTCTTCATCTAACCAATTCTTAACCCCTCGACCATAGTAAGCTGGAGTGCCAACCTGGAATGTCCTCCAAAAGTTCTGGTAGGTAAATCACAGCACAAGAACTTCAGATAGTTTGTAGAATTCAGCTTGCGGGGAGTTTGAAGGCCTGATTAATTTGTTTCCAATTACGCTTGTCCGCGTTAGGTCGTGTATTTGAAACTGCTCCCGTTTCTCGAAGCCTGCGACATGTATTTCTAAATACTCGTAAACTAGGAAGTTCCAGTGCACAGCTTATAAACTAAAAAATTAATATCTGCGTATTCTTGGTTTATAAATGTAGACATTTGAAACAGCGTTTCTAATCGACTGTTGGCTTGGCGTTAAAAATTAAACTGATAAATTAATTTCGTTTTCTAATCTTTTATACCATTTTTGTTAGGTAAATTTCCAAATAAACCTTCACAGTTTACACCACAAGCCTAACTCTTTTTGAGAACTTTTAAGGAAACGGGAAAGGAATCGAGGGTTTTGACAGCTACTCAAGCAAAAGAGCACGTTTTAAGACCGCTTCTATTTTTAAAAAACATTGCAAAATTCTTGGAAAACCATTCTTGTTGTCAACTGATGTTAGAAAAGTCGCCAAAATAAGAAAACCCCTTTTTACCGGTTGCAGGTTTTCCCAAAAAAAATTCAAAAAAGAAAAAAACTTTTTTTTAATTTTACATGTTTCCGGTTTTCCCAAGTATCATAAAATCTATAGGTTTTTCCGCAAACTTGTCATAAAAAATAGTAAAACGGTATGTTTATTACAAATTCACCCAATACAAAAGAACTAACGACAAGAAAAAGTTTTGTAGCAATTTATGAAATAAGTTAAGGAAGAAGTTTATGTCTTAAAGGAACTGATCTCGATTTTTTTAAGGGATTTATTTCTAAAATGTAAACAAATGCTTCTTCGTTTGGTCTGAAGCTTCTTTTGAAACTATAAACAATTCAAATATGTCCATGTTAATTCATTCCCCCATTTCAACTTACACTGCTTCTGGAAGATCATAAATTTTGGCTTTAACACGCAAAACTTTTCTACGAACTCTGTCCTTGATTTTCGTCCCTTCTACCACTTATTAATAATAATAGTGTATCTGTTTTCGTTATGCACAAGAACCAATTTTTGAGTAATGTCATTTTCCATTGGTCGTCCAGAAGCGTCTGGAAACGTCCAGAAGTCTTCTCAAACCGTTCCATCGGGAAAAAATACTCCTGGAAAACGACATAAATAATGCAAATTGTCTTTCAGCGTTTCAGCTGTTTTTGACATTTCGAAAATAAATTCGGAGCGAATTGAAAAAAAAATTAATTCACGCAGAATGCAGAACATGCTGTTTCATTTAAAGTGAAATTGAAATTCGTTTTCAGAACATGGAACATGGGTGTGTATATCAAAATTGAATCCTTAAAGCATTCCTTAATTATGTCCGATCCGAATCCACCTCGGGTGGTTGCGGAATTTTAAAAACATTTCCAGTGGCTCTGAAGAGCTTTCTGCATTAAGACATAGGTTTTGTTGTTCATTCAAAAATTGTTGTAGAATATTTGTCCGAACTTCTGTTTTGGCTTTTTTATTTAAAAATTTAGTTTTACTTACTTTTTTTTCGACGGGCAATATCAAGCAGGACCACACAAAATTTAAACTTTGGAAATATAAGAGAATTTTTTTTCTTTGACCTGTCATTATTTGAAATATAATTAACTTAACTTTCGTGTTCTACTAAAAATAGCTGGAAAACTGACTATGAATTATAGCTGTTTATTTGGCCAACAAGCCTTAAACTATGGATCAAGATATCACAACTTTAGAAGTGTCTATGAGTACGCCCCTTAATGCTTGTTCAAGTTTTCTGGTTCCCCGCTTGCATTGATACGCCTTGTTGGTAAACTGTTACCTGAAATTTTGAGCTCAGGTTTCGCAGTCCATAGTATACTTACAAATATATATGTATAGATAAAGATTTCAATTCATCCAATTTTTGACAATTAAAGCCAACGTCCAGTAGGCGATTCGCAAACGTTAATGCCAAATAAAGCCCTATTCTGCTATTCATTGCGGGGATTTTTTTCTTGAATTTTCACTAATTACTATTCTGTTATTCATTCGAAGTGAATCTGTATTTAAGTCGTTAATATCGCACGGTATTCTGTTATAACCACCTGGACAACCTGGACTGAACAATCCGAGAGATAAACCATGCCATAATTTTAATTTAAAGTAACTAGTCATGTTTATTCGGCCCTATTGACGTAACCGTCGGAGCGGAACTTTCTCCGCAACGCATCCTTCGTCAGAGATTCAATTTCAGTTCGAAGTAGCTTTCATCCGAAGAAATTTTTTAGAAATCAAGCGACGCATTGCTATGGATATAAATTTCAGACAGAGATGTGCTAATTAACCGATATGTATATCGAAAATGCGATTTATTTTCGATATTTTTTTTATAAAATAAACACCAGGTGTGTTTTTTTTGCAAGTCCATATAGAATTGTAAAAAAAACGACATCGGGACTAAGCGCTTTACATGCAAATGCAACAACTACTTAAATCTATACAGAGTTAGCTAAGACCAGATAATTATCGAGCGTTAATCTAAGACCCGATAAAAATGGTGATGCCAAAATAGTATTATCTATATGTTATCGATAATTTGCTCAGAGACGTCAAAAGTGAAGTTTTTGGATTGGTTGATGCTAGTCGTCAGTAAGCTGACAAATGTCATAGCGTACACAGTGCTTCCAGCTACGTGGAAAAAAAGCTCCTAAATCCCGATGTCGTTTTTTTTTACAATTCTATATGGACTTGCAAAAAAAACACACCTACCATAAGCGTTTTAAACCATGAAAAACCGGTGAGAGATTGTAGTTTATTGTTTATAAAAAGTATGTTTTTCAATTATAATGCGCTAGCGTTTTTAAGAAATGTAATTAGATGCACCCATTTTTAAATCAAAACTATCGAATAAAGTCCCCTCCCTATTTCAAAACGTATGTTTTTTGTTTCCATTTGAAGTGTCAAACAAATAATAAATTAAAAAAAAAAACTTTGGAAGCACTTAAAAAAAAAAAACTTAATCCAGATAGATTTGTGAATAATAAAACGCACCTAATATTTATATTTATTTGACTAATAGGTACTTTAATCACAATGGACATGGATCAAAACACAAAACAAAAGATCACGAACATAGTTTTTTTCCATCCAAACATCGGTCCCAATTAATTTAACTGATTGAGGCCAGATCTTCCCAAACACAGCTACAATTTCTGGTTTTCTTTTGGTGTTATCAGGGGTGCCAGCACGTAACTTGATACAATCGAGCATTGTCGATCGTAGGTCAACTCGAAACAAATTATTTTTGGCAGCACGTAATTTGAGACGCGTTTCTTTGTGACTTCCATTTAAAAATATCATTGTGAACTATAAAGTGAAATGTCAAATTGGTATTCTTCTGATATTTTTTGATTCGGAAAATGAAGATGAGGAAGTACTTAATGCTAAAATCATGCATGTACCTCGGCACGTGCCTTTTAAGTGAAGTTTTCTACTTTTTAGTATATTTTATATTAGTTAAGAAAATTTCTGTTTTTCCTGCCTTGGGTACTTTTAAGCATTCCTATGGCTAAATCATTGTGAAAACTCATAAAAGTGTTCGAAACATCCGTCTGTTTCTTATTTATTGACATTTTTTTGTTTCTCCATGCTATTTCTTAAAAAAATCACTGCCAACGATAACTTTTTTCTGTCGAGTGAAAAATTTTGTTTCAAACCTCATTTTCAAGTTTGTGTGCTGCCAAATCTGACGATACAATCGAGGACACTCGATTGAACCAAAATAGGTGCTGCCGAGGCTCGATTGTATCGATTAAACTCGATTGTACCAAGTTACGTGCTGGCACCCCAGCTCATATTGTTGCGAACTTTTTTTTTCGTTCTGCCTAAGAACAAAAAGTCTATTATAAATAGGTAACACAAGTTAACGCAAATAAAGTTAATTTCTTTATTACTTACATTTTAATTAACTATTTCTCTAAAAAGAAAACACTTTCCGCAACAAGAACTAAGAACTTGTCGGAGGATTTCGGAGAAAATTCTGTTTGTATGTGTCAGAAATAAGACCATTAGAAGTGCTTCATCGCAAACAAATGGCATGCGTTGAATTTCGTGGGACAGAATCTCCGATCAGCTGATCGGAGAAATACCTTGAAGCAAAATCATGCTTATTTTGAGATTCGAACGAATAGCTAATTCGATAGAATAGATATTTTTATTCGAATGAACTTTGCATATTTTGACATTCGAGCGAAAAATGTTCATTATCGAATGATTGAATAAAATGAACCTCAATGAAATTCATTTCCGAAATCAGCTGTTTGAAATTTACTGACATTTCTATCTGATTTAGTATGACCAGTTTTTTTTTGATGATTTTTATTTAAAAAAAAATTATGGTCTAAAAATATAAAAATAATAATTTATCATTTAAGGAAAATAAACTAATGCCCGATAAAGTTTAAATTTGAAAAACATCAATAAAACTGACATTTTAAAAATTGGGAGCATTTAGAAAACAGTATGGTAAGTTTATTTATATCAAAAACAAGTAAAATAACGGTAAAACTTCTCTGTATAATAAAAAACTTGATTTAAGTTTTAATTTTCATGTAAACTAATTTTGTTTTCCAAATTGATAAACAAAAAAGAAGGCAACTTCAAAGCCTATTTAATTTACACAAATCTAGTCACGCTTGAATTTTGAATTGCCATTTGTAAATTGTTTTATGAAAATATTATAAATTGAAGCCAGATGTTAAAATTCAAAATTGCATTTGTTTTATGTATGAAAAGAGAAAACGGTAAGGAGCAGTTGTATGGGAGAAGGATAATGGATGCATCAAATCCATTTTATGCATCCATTACTACTAACATTATACTAAACTTACATGTTTTATGAATCTATTCGCCAAAAAAAAATTGAACGAGAATGAATTGACATTTCTTTCGAACGATTCGAAAGTGAAAATTTGCTTAGTTTTCGAAAGATAAATGAACTTTCCATTGATAAAGTGAACTTTCTAATCGTTCGAATCTCAAAATACAAATTATTCGAATTCGACATACTTTCTAATGAAATCGAATGTCAAAATAAGGCTGAATATCTCCGATTCGTAGGAAATCGGAGAGAATTCCGCTCCGACGGTTACCTCGATAGGGCCGATTATAATTGTTATAATTTTAGAAACAATTATCATAGCTTATGTTAGGCCCCCTACGTGCCAACAAATTTTTATACTCATATTATCCTTAAGTTTAAGTTTTCCAATTGTATATATTTAAAGTTCAATAAAAAAACCTTGAGAACCGGTTATTCTGCTTTAAGTGCGTCCTGTAATCTGGACTGAGCGAAACCACCGCATAAAAATTGTGCCCAACGCCATTTTGCAAATTATTTACAGCAAACAAGCGATTAGTTTCTGTTTTATTTATATTGACTCATTTCACTGTGGAGGTGGAAGCTTTCTGTTGGAAGGTTCTCTTATTCCTCTGCTTGGAATGAATAAAAATTAATTTCCTAATTTAATAATAAGGATGAAAACGAATTAGAAATTTATTTCTATTTATGTAAAGTGATTGAACTTGAATATGAATAGCAGAATAGGGCTGATAGTCTCATTTGCCAAAATGTTCTTGCGACTCGCAGGTCATAACATGGCCTTTTAAACATTGTTTGTGGTAAAAAAAAAAAACATATAAATATAAATATGCACATGCTTATCTTCTGAAAATTTGTTGTACATTTATTATTTTGTATGTTCTTTTAGATTAAAATATAAACTAAATATTTTTTATAAAAGATATAAGTAAATAAAATAAAACTTAAACATTTGTTTGGCCATTTTAGGCAGTGTTGTTATTAGCACTTCAGAAAAAAACCTTTCATTTTTGTAATAATCCATTATTAAGTAAATAGAAATACGAGTCAGTGGCGTAGATAGGGGGGGGATCAGGGGGATATATCCCCCCCCATTGGGATCGATAATTGTTCAACATAACCAGTCATGAACCAAATAAGTTAAAGATACGCACTCTGAAATTTTTTTTTTCGTCTCTCACCAATTGATAATAGGTAAACGTGCAAGAAAAAGCGCTTCCATCCAGCTATATATATTTTATTAAAGATATTAGCTACACTGCCGGTGGCAACGTCAACTCCCGAAAGAACTTTCTCCAGTCAGTAAAGAGAATAAAAACAATACAAAGAAGCATGACCAACGAAGTGAGATTATTAAAAATATGTCTATTTTAATAACAGTGTGATAAGCTTTGGATGTTTACTTATTTGCAGGATCGTTTGAATGGTTTGGCTGCTCTAGCTATTCATCGCGAAATACCTATACTAGCAGACGAGATTATAAGTGTTTTATCTAAAAAGAACAGAAAACTCGATTTTATTTTGTGATTTATTTTTTAAATTAATATTATTTTACTTACTACAGTGCCTTGCATAAATAAAACCGCACCTGTAAAAATGTGTTTTGTAGAAAATTAAAATGGGAATGACACCCTACTATTTTTTATTGAATGGCATCACTTATTAAGTAAATTGAGAAGAAAAAAAAGTTCCGTTAGTTTCTCTTCTGGTGGTTAAAAATTAAAACAGATTTGTTTTTGTATTGCAAAAATATGACCGATTTTTTATTTTGATCTGTTTTTTTTTATTTTAAGCAAATTTTTTCGGCTAAATTATTAAAGCTCATTGCTGCCCCTATTTTTGACCAATCTAAAAATTGTTTTTGACATACTGTTGACAAGGTTATTTAATATGGAATCGTCTATACAGTTCCATTCTTCCACAATAGCCTCTCGCAGCTCAGCAACACTGTATAATTGCCTATTATGGGCATACATTTTGCGGGTCAAAATTCCACAAAGATTTTCAATAGGGTTACAATCTGGAGAACGTGCCGGAAACACCATAAAGTGTATGTTATTCGATTCGTACCATCCCAAACTTTGACGACTAACGTGAATTGGGGCACTATCATGCTGGAAGACATGCCGAACTCGACGAAATCGTCTTAAGTAGAGTACCAAATTATCCTGAAGCACCTGGGTGCAAGCTGAACTTTTCATCTTTGCAGAGGTGAAGGCAAATGCAACCTTACCACGGTCGCAGAAGGCCCTCCAAACCTAACAACTGCCACCGCCAAAGTTCCTCTTGAAAACAAACTTTTTTCCTTTCTCAGATCGTGCCAATATCCCTTAAAACCACTTGACCCATCAAGATTAAACTTTTTTTCGCCACTGAAAATAATTTAAAAAAAAAAACATTCATTGAATTATGCCATTTGGAATAACAAGAGTTAAGTGTAAATTAATGGAATGTTACTTATGGTTTTCCAATTCCGTTTCATGTTTTGCTGGGCAAATTCTTACTTTTTTTTGTAGACTGTTGTCAAATTTGGAGCTGGCATCATTTTGCACCGAACAATCACTTTACTGCTTTTTAAGGCACGAAAAACCGTTGAAACCGAAATTCCTAAGCCCAATTCGTCACGAACGTCTGGCAAAGAATGCGCCGAATTGGATGCAGCATTTATTAAACGCCTCTTATCTCGACGTGTCAGCTTCTGCAGATGCCCGGGTATTATTTTCGTCTCATAAGATTCTGGATCTTGTAAGAAATTTCAGACGACACGATCGGATCTTTAAATTTTCCTACCAATATCCCTTAAGCTTAGGCCAGTTAACCGAAAAGCTTGAATTTTGACTTTTTCCGTATCGCTTAAATGTTTACCATGCGGCATTGTTGCTTGTCATTTCGAAGCACATAATTGAATGAAGCTTCAGAGAGGTTTGCATTGTGCGGTTATACTTTTGCAATATATAAAAATCTGTTTTTAATTTTTAAACACCAGAAGAGAAAATAGCGGAACTTTTTTTCTTCTCAATTTACTTGATTAGTGATGCCATTCAATAAAAAAAATAGTAAACTGTCATTCCCATTTTAATTTTCTACAAAACGCATTTTTACAGCTGCGGTTATACTTATGAAAGGCACTGTATATCAATATTTATTCTAGTTCATAGTCAAATTAATGCGTAAAATATATTATCTTTAAAAAATATAATTTTTTATGGCATATATAATGAATTCAATGAAGCCTTGTTATTTGTTTTTTTTTTTTTTTTAATTATTTAAACTTAAAAAAAAATAAGCGAACTAGATCTATCCCCCCCCATAGCGAAAAGCTATCTACGCCACTGATACGAGTATGCCCAATTAGTATACTCCTGATTCCAATTTGAGCTCAAAACTTACAAAAAATAAATCGACAATGCAGTCATAATACGAATCAATCCATACTTACAATGAACACAAGTAGAAACCTACTGCTCTACCATAAGCTAGATCTTTTCAGTAAAGAAAAATTAATAAAACAAAATGCATAGCTTTTAGTCGCCATTCAAAAGAAAAACAAAAAGTATTTTTATTCACACATCAAAATTCGTACAAACTATCAGTCATACAAAAAATGTTTTTCCACTAAATTGATTTTTATTTTTAGCTCTGATTAAGGAATATACAATTTTTAGTTTTTTTTTTATATAATTTTGTTTAAATTCATTATTTTTAAGTGACAAGAATTTTTCGATTATTTTTTTTTTATTAAAAAAAAACATTTAATTGATTTCCTTAATTACTTTTATAAGGGTTTTAATTGTTTCAAGAGTTCTTTTTCATAGTTTTTTATTATCTTTTTTTTATTTTGTGTGCTTGTTTAATTTGATTTATTTTTTTAATGACCATGTATGCTTGTTGCTCTCAGATAACACATACACACGCTCTTTTTCTCCCACACACACACATAATATACGCGCGCGCTCGGATAATTCACTCACAACATCCACACACAAAACTCACAGCATTTTTAATTGTTCATAATTTTGTTTTATCGTAAAATACATACTAGAGTTTTTGAAAAAGTTCCTTGCATTTTTGTTTTTTTTTATTTATTCTTTGTGTTTTTTTTTTATTTATTACAAAATATTTTGGATATCCTAATAGTAGTTCTTTTCTTTTAGTAAAATTGTAAAAAAGAAAAAAATGTTTTACTTATTCTTTTAGTTAACTTTAAACTTATTTCGCAAGAAACTTTCTCGTAATCACAGACACATTTCATTTAAACAATCGTACTATCATTATTATTATTATTCAATGTTTTTTTGTTTCTCTATTTTTTTGTTTACATTTGTGATTAGCTATTTAATTGAAGTTGAAGTCAATTCCAATGAAATAGTTAAACACAAATGTGATTTATTTTTGCTTTTTTTTATTTAGTTAATTCTAAATCTTAATTATTTCTAAATTCGTTCACAACGACTTCTTTCGCTCACAGAGTTTGGTCACACTTGGAATGATACCACAGCTACTTAAATAAAGTATTTTATTTTTTTTTCTCAAAAACACATCCACAAAAATCACCTGTAAGAAATTTTGAAGAAAAAAAATAATGAGTATCTTTTGTGCTGTAAAAAATGTTTTTTTTTTGTTTTGTTCTTTAACAGAATGTTCAGTAAAGATCAATTTAAAATTTTATATTCTAATGATACTTACACTTATATGGTTATATCACACGGTCAGTCGGTTGTGTTGTCTACGTCGTAATAGTTATCGTCATCTTCTTCATCGTAAGATATCTCATCATTGTTACTGTGATAGTTACCATCACCTTCATTCTCATCTAATCATTTCATATCAAATACACTCTTTGACTCAGAAAACATTTTTCATAGACATTTATCTATCCACAAACAAAAAAAAACAAACATCCTTCTTACTTCCTATAGGCTATTTAATACACAAAAGAAAAAAGAACAAAATATTCTTAAGATCTTATTTGAAAAGATAAATTCAAACTTTTAAGAGTCATAGTTTTGGTGGTTATATTTGCAATTGTTATTTTAAACAATAAGAAAACCGTTTATGTATAGGCTCGATTGGATGCTTTTGGAAACATACTCGTAATACGTAATATATCATAATTTTTGCCATCATTGATCATTTTCCTAATGAGCCCTATAACTTCTTTAAAGAGTTCCAAGGCGCTTAATATTTTTAACAACTATTTTCTTAAGAATAAGCAAATATGGTCTTTTAAAAATTAATTAATAGATCACGGCTTACAAAAACGTACAGTTTTGTTTCAGATACAGCGAAGGACCTTAACTTAATAATGGTTTGGAAACTTATTATTTTGTATATATTTAAATATAGAGAAAAGGAATAAAGATTCAATATCATTCTGCTTTTGCAATAGCTAAAAGATTGGAATCCAGTGCCGAAACTATTGATTCAATGTACACACGCGTAAAAAGGTCACAGGTAGGAGAACAACATCTACTCCCAAAAACCCGACTTTATAGATTTTTGCCTAATGCCAAAATTCAGTCGTAAAAAAAAACAGTATAGTTAAGCAAAAACGATTCTTGTTTTATATAATCGCATTTTAACGATAACCATAGAATTTCAACGAAAATCCTTTAACGTAATATGGCACCAGGCCTCCATTTCCTCTGCAAATGCCCTGCTCTGGCCAAATTTAGAGCACAAATCATTAGGAAGGGCATTTTTTGATCAATGAGTTTATCTCTTTTCTCAACGCGAAGAAACGGCTCTAGGACGAACGCTTGTGATACTTTTGTGACGTACCCTCCATTTGGCTGTTTACATCCCGAGCTAGCGGACTGAGGGCTTTGACGGAAGTTTACGGTGTGAAGGGCCGAATGATCACTCAATCTGCCTAGCTGGGCACAGTGTGAATGGCGTTGGATGAGTGTGGTGGTCCGGTTGAGTGAGTGATCCAATTTCCGGATGATTGACACAATACGAAACATCAAAACCTATTAGATGTTTTCATATTTTTGAACTTAATCCAAACTGGATGACTCCGTGAGAATGTACACGATTTCCCCTATTAATTCCATTCACAGGTTCATACGAGTTATGGTATCAAAATGGCGCAATTCAGCGCTAATTGGGCTAGACTGCCAGTGGGTGTAATGTACTTATGAATGCTTCTAAATGAACAAAACTAGTAGAACCCATAATAATGGGTGCTAACATTCGACACTTTTCGTGTATGGAGAAATCTATGGCATATGCTATGGAATGCTAGCGAGTGTAAAACTCTATTGAAACGACAGGCACAAAGGACTTTTGTGTGAATGTCTCAAACTTCCTTACTTGTTGTTACTCCACCTTTTCTTAAATCGCAATAGATACGTTGAAATCAGAGTGACGTGATCGGGTCTATCAGCGATATCACCCTCAGTGAACTTCTTTGTAATACATTTATAGAATAAATTCAAAGACGAATGTTGTTAATTATAAAGAAGATGTTAATCTATTTAATGGCTTGTAAAAACAAAAGAATATTTCGAGAAATTGCAATTCTGATCAACAATATTATGATACGATTTATTTATTTAGTCTTCAACAGCAAATACAACCACCAAAACGAAATTTAAGTATATAATAATTCATTTTGATAATATAAAAAGAAAATAAATAAATAAAGATCTTAAACGGCTAAGTAAGTTTGGTCACGTGTATTGTTTTTATGACTTTGTATTTGAATTTATTGGTTTTATTGAATGTATAGGTAATATGTTTTGTATTATTATTATAAATTTGTTGTTACTATTTAATTTGTATATTAATAATATTGTGTTGTTTTTTGTCTTTGTTTATCTGAATGATATTATGTTATATTTTTTTTCCTAAGCGTACTTTGTTTTTTATATTAAATTTATATCTAACTAAATTGATTTTTGTATTTTAGTTTGTTTGTGTGTAACGTTTTGTATGTATGGTAATGTATGAATTAAAAAAAAAATTGTCTTGTCAATTCCGTTTAAAATCTTTAACATTTTAATAATTTTATCAATTAAATTTATTTTATTTTTTCGATTAAAAACACCCTCAATACAAATTCACTCACAGCACTTCCTTTTTTTTTGTTTTATTGGTTTTAGTTTTACAAAAGTTTTTGTTTACGCAAATAAAACTACTCTGACAATCATCAATTATTCAAATAAAAATTTAATTCATTTTCACACTCACAGATAATAATGTAAAAATGCATATCACAAAACATTCATTCATTTTATGAATTTATTTATTTGTTTTTGGTTTACGTCGTAAATAAAACATTAAGAGATTCACACCACACAGTCAAAAAGGCATCATAAACACACTATCACACATTCGTACATATTCACATTGGGATTTAGAAATGTTTCCTTTTTAAATGTACATCTGAAACTGACATTTTTTTAATTCGACTTAAAAAAAAACTTCAATTTTTGAGCACATGCGTTTTAAAAATATGGAACCACAAAAATGGACTGGGATAGTTCGAAACTTTCACACCTGTGTGGTGAAAAGTTACTATTTTTGAATTCAAAAATATGTAACTCGAAGAGATACATGGTCTCAACTTCGAAGCAGTGTTTCGACTTGTTTATTCAAAAACAATACGTTAGTTAGTTTAAAGATCGAATCGATTTTATTGGTAATACTTGAAGGCATATAAAAGAATGTGATAACCTATCGTTTAAGTTTATACCTTTGAAAGTACAAAGTAATAAACTCCAGAATAAATCAAAATAGACAAAAAAATATCTTATCATCTTTATGGTTTTGTGGCCGGAGGAAAGCCCGATAACGTTTTATTAATTTTAATCAAACTTCTATTTCTCTTTATCGCAATGGTAAGTGCGTCGGACTATCACGTTGAAGGTCTGCCAATCTAATATGACTAATTTCAATTTTTCGTTTTTGTTCACCAATTGCAGCAAGCTATCTTATAATAAATGTTCCCTGTTTTCGTGACCTTTTTTTTTATTTAATAATATGTCCTTAACTGGGCTTCAAATCAGTTGCCTGAAGAAGGGTGTAAACACACCCCGAAATGTTGCATCTATATTGATTATTGAAAATCAATATTTAATATTGACCTGAAGCCCACTCAAGGACATATTATCTTAAATTAAAATTTTACTTTTAACTAACATCGTTGATTTCGGGATCGATGACACACAATATGAAACGGAGAGTATTGAAGAAATACCAGTTATCCTTAGTTCAATTTTTTTCTCTGGTTTATTTCGTAATGCGTCACTTTTTATTTATAGAATTGCACTCAATGTAGAGGCGCAAAAAGTTTCGAAACCATAAAATCTTTCCATTTAGAGAGTACATTTTAAATTTGCCATCATAGAATTATTGTCATTCCATCAATTAGTTTTTGGTTAAAAAACAATTCCTGCGAATTTCAAAATTTCAAAACGATGCTGATGTTCAAAGGAAAGATTTCCAATCCGAGAAACAAACTATCTACTCAATTCTTACGTTTCTGTAAGTTTTAATCACACAAATCAAAAAACCTATCAAAATATTCAACAACTCTACTCATTCATTCACTCACTCAAAAGAAAATAAAAACACACACGCACACACATTCACACTAATACACACACATCACAAATACGCTTAAATTTGCATACGAAAATTGTAAAGAATCAGTCTCACATTCATATTAAATTTATAGTTTTGTAAACCACATTTACATCAGTTTTTTTTTCGTTTTTTTTTTTTTGTATGGAAAATTGATATTATTAATATTTTGGTAAATTCTTTTTTTTATGTTTTAAAGCAACATAACATAACCTAAACCACACACTTAAATTAAACAAACGCAAAATTCATCAAACAATCGACCTAAGAATGTTTAAGAGTGAAAAAAAGACAAATTTACCCATACGTTCCATCATTTCGGAGAAGAAAGAAAAATAAAGATAAGATCAAACAAATGAATTAAATGGCAGATAAATTCGCACGATAATAACATTCACACAAAAGGTGTTAATATTAATTATTATTTATCTTAAAATTTTGCTTAAAAATTTAATTATGAGTAAATATATAATTGTTTGTTTTGTTTTTTTTTTCATTTTTGTTTCGTTCTATGTTTTATGTTGTTTTTTTTTATAGTAAATGGAAAATTAAAAGGGAAAAAAAATTAAATTTAAGCTTTCGAAGCTTTCGGATTATTCTTTTTGGCTTTTCGTTTAGAAGGGTAAGTAAGTTAATTTACAATGTTTTGTTATCTAAATATTAATAAGTTAATTTTTTTCTGTTGCTAAGTTGTTAATTTAGGGGAAAGATTAGAGTTGACATTCTATATTTGTTTTTTGTTTCGGGAGGGGCATTGGAGAAATATTTTTTCAATTATGTAAATTTACTTGCAAACAAAATTTTGCCGAATTAAAAGAAACAAAATATATATGTATATAAATAATAATTAAACAATTATAACTACAACTATGTGAAAAATAATAATGATAAAAATAAACCTAATATCGTCGATCTTATGACGAATAAGATGTTGTACAAATAATCGAAATACACACTGTTGCTTTCATTTCTTTTTTCAATTTGTTTTCTAGGATGTTTTGGGAAGAAATCAAATTGTGAGTTTGAGAGATGCATTTGTGAGTTTTTTGTTTTGCTTAATGCATTTGAAATTGTTTTTTTTCTAAAATATTTTGTTTTTAATTTCTGAAAGATCTGAAAAGGAAATAAAAAACATGTTGTTTTTTTTTTAATTGAAATAGGAATAATAGAAATAATAGGAAAACGAGGTCGAATCAACTTGATGTTTTGGTATAAAAACTTGCAAACGTAAAAAAGAATCAGCTTTTCTTTAAACTCATATTTAATTTTAATATTCAAGGTTATTTTCATAAGATGCCCCAAAAACATAGAGCGTATAGGTATGGCCGTGACAGGACAAAATCGTAATTCCTTCCATTAAAACAAAAATTGTAAAAAAAAATTGACCCCAAATTCCATCGTAAGTTATCTACAAAGGGCTTTCTGCAGGTAGGCAAACGGAGTTTAGCAATTGCCTTCATCGTTAAAAAAGGCTTTGAAAAAATAAAGAAAAGAGAGGAGACAGGAGCCACGAGAACTCATTCCCCAAAATTCATCCACTTTTGGCTACATATTCTGTTCTTTCTTTTATCTTTCTATGAAGTTTTTTTTTTTATATAATTTTAACTAAATATTTTCAGGTGGCTGCATCGTAATCAGCAGTGCCAGAGGAGTGAAAAATCAACTGGTGGTGCTGTAGTTATTTATTTGTTTCAGATTAAGCATGATTTATGTTTCTTTTTAAAAGAGGTGAGTTCCGGTAGCTGAGGGCAAGACCCCCCAGAGATAAGCCGAGCTCCACGAGCACGCCTCAGCTGTTCCGTTGGGCATTCTAAATCTTCATTATTTTCCCCATTAATTTTCCCGATGGTGGTACCGACCATATCCCTACTGTCATATTACTTCTCACTCCCCTCTATTTTTACCTCAACCGCGTCCTTTTCGTCTACGGTCCTATCAGTTATACTAGATGATTTTTTTGTCATCCTTCTAATAGCTCATCTTCTACTTCCCTCTAGTTTAACGGTATCGCTTCGCGCTTCCTATTGCTTCCTTTCAAACCCCGGTTCCCCATTCCTCACCAATTGCCTCATTTCAAATGGATTTTTTTTTGTTCAATTTTTTTTATTTTTGAAAATTTTGTGTAATTATTTTGGATTTTAATAGATATTCTATGCTATAATTAATTTTTAACCAAACTCAGAAAATTTAATAAAATAAATGCCTACATTTGGTTCAACAAAGATTTACAGAACAGCCCTCATGGGAAAGCATTTTTTTAAATCAGTGGGAGCTACCGATTTCACAGGGCACTGCACGGAAAAATAGCTCTTAAATTTACACGAACTTAACAACTTCTTTTGAAAGCGACTTAAAAATATCTCAAAGATACTCAAAAAAGTGTTTTTCAATAAGGGCGGGTAGATGTTGAAATAGAATAAAACAAACCGTTTATGCCGTTATGACATTGTCAAATGTCCGCCTCGGTTTCTTAAGTTGGCACAGATCCGCGTGGTCCAATTTTCAATAACTCTTCCGCATAAATCCGGCTGAATTTGGGAGATTCCCTGTGTTATGTTCACCTTAAGGGCGTCCATCGATTGTGGTTTATTCGCAAAGACATGCGACTTTGAAACATCACAAGAAAAAGTCTATTGGGTTCAAATTGCATGACCTAGGTGGCCAATTCACTTCACCTTTGCGATAACCATACCCTTAAATCATTCTGCTGGAACCTAATGTCGTCTAGGTTCATATGCTTCAGTTTGGGCTATCAGAAATTGGTTATCACCGTTATGATACGCCCGCTATTAACGTTGACCACCAAATTAACGTCTTTTTTAAAAAAAATACGGACCTACAACGCCGTTGGCCTAAAATCAACACTAAAAGGTACATTTTTGAGAATGTATTGTCACCTGGTTGGTGTCATCTTCTTGTTCGGGTGCAGGCCCAAATCCGGATCAAAAATTCGCCAAATTAAAGTTTCGAAAAGCCGAGTTCTTTCTTCGTTCCTTTAACGAATGTTGGCTGTTTGATTACCGAACTGGTCACCCAAATTTGGCACCCAAACGTTGAAGAGTCGACTATGAAGGGCCACCAATCTACCGAAAAAAATGACGCAACGTTTGCACTAACGAACACTCATTTTGATAATAAAATTTGATCATTTGGACGTGCTTTTTAATCGTGTAAGTTGCCATGATGATTTAACATCAGTAACTAATAAAACAAACAGATTTGACAGATGCCATAAAAACAACAAGGCGGCCAAAATCTAGCCGCGCCAAGTTGATATTGAACGCTTTATGATTGAATTTATAGAATGGAAGTGAAAGAGATTCCATTGTTTGGGCCTAAAAATGAAATTTTTTGCTATCTGGTCGGAGAATAAATCCCTTCTAAAGAACAAATAGGGTCATAAGAAGAATGATTCAATTCTTTTAATTGTTTGACAGCTTATCTTGGTGCATGTAATATACACAATAATTTTCTATATCAAAACGTTTATTGGGAAAGCTTATTTAAAAAAAAAAAGCCTGCAGTTTGTTTTCTTTTTTATTCACAATTTTGTGGACTTAAAGTCATGAATCATATCCAAAACATTTCAAAACATCAAGTTGACTTACCTTTATGAAAACTCCTATGAAAATGAAAACAACAAAACAACAAAAAGTACTTACCAATTTAAAATGATTACTCGGTCGGCGGGACGTCCCGTAGTTTCTTTATTTCTTTGGTCGCCCAACTGCAAAGTGATTTTGTGCGGGACGCCTTGCAACGTTTGCCATCGGCAAGGAATTGATTGATAGTCATATCTTCCAACAGAGGATACAACTGAGGTCCGAATGCAGTACACAAATCTCCAATGAGACCGGCAGAAATTGCCACAATAGAATCGGACATATCACCCTCTTGTGCAATGGTTTTGATAAACGTAATAATATGACCAATGTGAGATTCCATGTGTCGCACTTCTGGATTGGGTTTATGGTCGGCGCCCTTCAAACCCTGCAGGATTCCAGTGTAGGCTTCGAGAACACTTTCCCGCAATTCATTCAAGTACTCGAGCATATCGTAGCTATTTTGATCAACCTGGACACGAGAAGCGTGAAGCAACATTTCCAAAACAATTGGAAGGTATTTAACAAAATCAGTTCCGATGCTTAGTGCCATGTCACCAAACACCGATAGAATTTGTGGCTTAACCGAGCGATGTAGTGTTGGTTGACTAAGATTGTCACACAAAGTTGACATGATTTCGTCACAGAATGGTATAACATGAGCTTTTAGAGCACGGCATATGTCACCTGTCAAACCAACAGCGGCGCAGCATACTTGGTATTCCTGGTAGTTCTTTAGACCCATGAACAAGTAGGGCTTGAAGGCTTCCATGTACTTGAGGAACTTTAGACCAAGCAACTCAGCTAAAGTCGACACAGCAATGTATGCGTCCTCCTGGACACCGCCGACCTTACTAGAAGCTGAACTGAACATTGTCAAAATTGCAGTCATTATAGCGTCGGAAATTTTGGGGGCATCTTCTTCACGAACTTTACGCAGAACTGACTGTAAAGTTGCACACAGTAGGGATTGAATGTCGTTGAAGTGACTACGGTCATTTTGATTCGAGAGATGAGCTTCCATCTGCAGGACTTGATTTAGTCGCTCCAAAATGACGATGGTCGTTTTCTGAACAATAAGATAGCAATCTACAGGCGAATTTTTAATCATGTCCATTAGAGCTTCATAAGCCGCAGCGCGCAAATTAGCTTGGGCACTATCCGCTCTGTCGGTTGTCTCTAGCAATTGAGTAATGATGTACTCGAAGTATGGTGACAAACAATAGGTTTGTGGGGTTTCTCCATCGGCTGTCTCTGCTGCCTCATAAGCGGCATCGGAAAGTCCAATAAAAGCCCAACAAACATTTGTTGCGACACGTGGCTCGGCTTTGAGACCTTTGATAAAACATTCCAGCAGTGTGTTCAAGTATTTCTCGTTAATGGCTGACTCAGGGATAATCTAAAAAGTGTACAAAAATATTGAATCATCTTTAAGGAATTTATTATATAGTAAAAATTACGTACATCGCATATTCTTCCAAAAGTCCATGCGGTGGTATCTCTGACAATAACACTCGAGTCGTACATCAACCGGATGAGGGTTGGCATAGCCTGTTCCACCAGTGCTTTCAACGTGTTCGATTCAACACCACTTATTATTGAACCGAAGGTCATTACCGCAGCGTCTCGAAGCCTCCAATTGTGTGATTCGATATTTTCCTTGATGAATGGAAGCACATGAGGTACAATCTCATCCTCACAACATGTTGCAAGCAAAATTAAACAAACACTAGCTGCTTTCGATGGACTCCAATTATCTTCGTCGTCGCACTCATCTTGTTTTGTCAATTTTTCCATCAGTACTGGTGTCAGATATTGTAGAGCACCACGTGCATAGTGTTTTGAGACACGAGTTGGTGTCTTGCCTGCATCGATAGCTTCTTGGGACTCTATCGCCAAGTCAACTTCTTCATCGCACACGTTCGACCAGAATTCAATGCCCTGCAATGCTATCTGATCGTGTTCGGATTTCATAGCTTCCAGTGTAATTGGGAACAATGCTTGTCCCATGTATGGTTCCATGTATTGGTAGTAAAGCGAAAGAATCTTTACGAGACATTGCATAGCAGCCACACAGATTTGCGTGTCCTGGGACTGTGTTGCTTCACACACAACTTCCATGATAAAATTACGTTCGGTGTCTTTTTCAAAATTTGCTTTTGTAAATTCCAAGGAATTGAGCAGGGCTGTAGTAGCAGCTAAACGAACATGATTACTTGGTTCTTGCTTACGCATCCCATGAATAATAGCTGTGAGAATTTGATTTGCCTGATGTTCAAGTACTCCCGGTTGGATGTCTTGGCAAATGTAACCTGATCATTACACAAAATACTCATTAAAATCATACTAAAATCTCAAAAACCTATCGATATAACTTACCAATTGCTTCAAGAGCAGCTTCTCTATCAGTTTCGCTGGAACCTTCGGTAACAACTTTGTTCACTAAAGTACTAATAAGTATTCCCCATCGGCCATTAGCAAGTTCGGTTACGGCAACATAGGCAACACACTGCGCTGCACTGGATGGACGAGTATTCTCTGTACCCAAAGAACACAGAATCTATTGCGATAAATCGAATTCATATTTGTTTCTTTAGGAAAATGAACAAACACATGAAAAAATAAATCACTATATTACATTTTTTTTAATATATTCTCGGGTATCCTCAGGGAACTGAAGCCACCGCTCCTGGTATTGCACATTGGTTGCTTTATCCTTGCTGGTTAGATGATTCTTCAACTGCAGACCAGCTGCCATACGTGCTACAGCACTGTTGCTAACATTTACAAGCACATCCGACAATGCTTTAAGAAATTCAGGCAGATTTGTTTCGGCCGCCTGCTCAAGGAAGTTCTTCGCCGATAGCAGTTCATTTTTGTCTAAAAGTAGAGTATATTTTTGATTTTAGAAGACTGTGGAAACTAGAGGAATCTTTTTCATAAGCTTATTTATTTTTATCTACTTTCTGTACGTAAACTATCTATACTCTGTTCAATTTATATTTGCAGTACAGCCCTTATGGGAGAGCTTTTTCAGAAACACTGGTGCCTGCTGCTGTTTGCACGGCACCTTAACTTAAGAAATTGCCACTGAAATAAGAAAGAGAATCACTGAGTTACATTAAAATTGTTTGTGTAATCTTCTTTGAGCTCACGTACAGCCCACCATGACCTATCTGCTCCATGAGTAAAAGGAGACTTATCGCCAATTTGCAACCAACCCTTATTGTGTTTTAAAAAAAAAACACTGAATCAGAGTTACCATTGCCAAGTTGATAGAAATTCATATGGCATTTTCTTTGGTTTGTGCTTTGTAACTTTCAGGATTTAAGCTTTTTCGAGCTTTTGGTAGCAAATATTTTTCGATTTGCGACAATTTTTAATGCTCCTACGGCAATACTGTGAGAGCTTTAAATTAAAGATAGCTTATTGAAATTCATAATGGTCAGACTGAAAGGCAAATATCCTATCTTCCCTGTACTGCAAATATAAATTAAACAGAGTATAGTAAGAATTCAGTAGAGAGTGTATTTTAATACCCTTAGAAACATTATTTCAGGACTTTGGTATTAAATAGAAGCATAATTAAATGTTTTATTTTATCTGCTACTTTATAACGTGCTACTGTTTTTTTAAATATTTATTTTTTCTATTTTATATAAGATGTTGTTTTCTTCAAAAAGGTTGTGATTATTTAAGGGTCTTCGGATGTCTTTTCCACGAATTTATGATTTGAGTTTATTTATAGAATCGTCTAGAATCAAAAATCTTGCATTCTGTCAATAAATCCAAGGCCGACAAATTCGCAAAGATAGACATGTAGAAAAGTTCTCAGGCTCTATCAATTCAATTTTTATAGTTCGAGAAGGAACAGAATTAAATGTTTTTAATAAGAAAATTAGGATAGACGAAGTCAGTATTGCGGAAATTGAAAAAGAAAGAATTTTCTAAAAAAAATTTAGTTTTTGTTTTTATTTTTCGTGGAAAATACATTTGGACTAGAAGTCACAATAAGCTTTCAATTAATTTATTCAATATAGTCCACGAAAAACAATAACAAAAACTATATAATTTTTTATATTTTTCGTTTTTACTTCTTCTTACATCAGCCAGACCATGGGCGTCATTTTCTAGGTGTCTGAATTTGACCAAATTCCCCTAGATAAATATAATTTACATTGCGTTCCTGCTGTAAATTTTATTTGTGTTAATAATCATCGACGAATATATTGCGTCTCAGAAGGGTACGACAGCATCTAACTGACGACCCCAACTGTCGTACGTGGGCGAAACGCATTTGGACTAGAGGTCACAATAAGCTTTCAATAGATTATCTGTATCTATTAGAGTAAATAATGTAATAAAATCGCATTTTGAATATTGTTCATTTTTACTATTTCCGATTAGTGAAGTAACAGGCCGACTTCACTTGCTCTCTGTATCACCAACGAAGTCTCTCATATAAAAATCATTATCACTTCCTTTTTATCTTTGCTGGGCAATTCATGTCGTGAGATTTCATTTAAGGAGAGGGTAAAGAACACGTTACCCTCTTTCCACGGTATTTAGGCTTTGTTTAAAAAATTTTTGTTTTTCAATTTTTGGTTTGCCCTTTGCTTAATTCGCACTTTTTAGTTATAAAGTGACACAAAAAAAAATTAACGTCAAATTTGATTATAAAAATCGATGTCAAAACAAAATCGAGGAGAGAGATCGCTAGCATGTCAACACAACATGAAACAACACGACTCCAGTAGACATTTCATGTCAGGATGAGTATTCTGAGATATTAGTTCTAGTGGATCCACAAAAGTCTGCGTACAAGCAAGAAATATTTTTAAAAACTGCTGTTATTCACAAATTTAAAGTGATTTGTTTCAAAAAAAATATTTTTTAATAAAAAAATGTACAAGGTTTTATTTTCAACAAAAAAATTAAAACAATTATTCATAACAATTATTCTCTCAGAAAGTGTATTAAACCCCTTTTTGCAAACAAAAAATAAAATCGTTTTAATTGGTAAAAAAACGAAGGGGTTAAGTGACATTTTTAATTTTTTTATTTCGTTTAGTTTTTTTATTAATTAGTTTCTTTATTAATATTTTCCTCGGGAGAATCTCAAATGGCTCAGATAAGCTCCTGGGGAATGAACTGCATTTGCTACTTTAAATTTTTAATTTTTTATTCAGAGTTTTAAGTTGCTTGTTTTTTCTCGAGAAAATATTGGGTTTTGTCAGGAATCGTTTTTGATTTTGATTGATACTTCTGCAAATGGAGATTCTTCATTGAAGCATTCTTTATAAGAATAGGACCCATATTTGTCCATTCTTATCAATTTAACGTAGCACGAAAGCTTATTTTTACATTAAAAAATGTTTTTAGTTATGTTTTTCTGATATTTAGTTTGTCTTGAAGATTGGACAGTGATCGAAAATGATCCTCCATGTTTATCACAATAGTATTTTTTTGCTGAGACTTACTATTATCTGCCTAAATTGTTCTGCAGTAGGTATAGATAAGTTCATGCTTCCGTAAAATCTTTTATATCCTTCCGAAATCGCGGTCGCTATCCAGATATGTGTGTTCTTGAAACTTGTGGTAGATCACTGCGAAATACTCAAGTAAAATATGAACTTAATAAAGACATATTAAAATAAAGGTTTTGTTTAGCCCAGCGCAAGAATCTGTCCACGTTATTAAGTGTCTTCTTGTTTTCGTGTGCTCAGTGCTTCCTCTATCTGCTATGTCTTCGGTCCATGTGATCATATAAGACATTTTAACATCCGAAGTAATGACATGTTTTCCCAAATTATAATTATAAAACCACATCTGCCTCATGTAAAATGCCTTTGATGTTGTTAGTTTGGACAAAGGCATAGCATGGTGCAAATCAAAAGTAATATATGTATATGACGTTTGGATCAGATCGAGGCTTTTCGCGGTTAATTGTAGTGTTGACCCTCTTTTATCCAAATATGGCGCAAACTCAACGTTTCATCTTATTTTTAATTTTTATTTTTAAAGAACTACAGGTCTAGGTTTATGTAGATAGACATTTAACTCCCTAAAGTTACTCCAAGGTGGTAAATAAGCATTTCATTATCATACGGCATTTTCCTTACTTTAGTTTTATAAGTTGCAAAAAGGCTGTAAGTAGGCATTTAACTCCTTTTAAGGACTTCTTCCACACTTTTTTTAAAAAAAGTTGTTTCGTTTAACCCTTTTATACCAAAAACAGAAGGGCTAAATCGGAAACTAAAGGTCGTAGAGAAACGCTGATAAGACAGAAATCTAAGTTTACATTAGCATCATCATAACATAAAAATTAAAAAATGTCACTAAACTCCTTCTTCTTCTCAACGCTTCAATTTTATAAATGTTTTTTTTTTTTCTCAAAAACTGTTCGCCAGATTTAAAAAATAAAAATACAAAAAAATTTCATTTAGTTAAAACTAGGTAATGGTTAAAAAACAATTCCGAAAAATGGTTATTGAGTGTACCCCGCATGAAACCATTTTTTTTTTGTTTTGATTGTCTCAAAAACCGTACCACCGATTTTGATCATTTTTTTTTTTTGCTAAAGCTCCCCCAAAAATTTGAATACTATTGTGTATTCAAATTTTCAAAAAAAATTGTTTTCGAAAACCCCATGTTAGTTTTTTTTACACATGATAACTAAAAGTTTTTCAATAAAATCTACAAGATGTGAGAAAAAAAATTACTTTACCTTAAAATAAAGGTACCCACCATACGTTGAGCAATGGTTTTCAAAAATTGTATTTTTCTCGAAAACGGCGCGCGCCTAGAAGTTTGATAAATTTTGTTTTCTTTCAATTAATTTTTATGATCTTTAATTTATTAAAAAAAAATTAGGATATTACAGCCATAGAACCATTTTTTTCTAAACTTGAATTTCTCATTATCGACATACCGGATTTTAATCATATTTTTTTTATAGAGATGCTTCTAAAAAGTTTTAGGAAACACTGCATTTCAAAAAAATATTTTTTTAATTTTTTTAGTCATTTTTTTTTTTTTGAAAATTCGCTATCTCAAAAACGGCTCAATATTTTTTCTTGGAAATTTAATTTTCATTCATACATTAATAAAAACTCAAAGTTGGCGTACCAAATTTTTTTCTTAAATTTTTTTTAATTTTGTACATAAAAGCCTAAAACCACTACAATGACTTATAACTTTTATATTATATTTGGGCTTAAATGATCGATGAAGTGGATGCAATTAAAAAAAAACTAATTCATCTTATGTTACACTACGTTTCGCTGGCTTTTCCAGCTTCTTCAGGGGTTTTTTGTTTTTATTTATTTCTTATGTTTAAAAATAATGTTTTACATTTTGTTTTAATTGCAATTTTGAAATTTACGTTAATTTTTTTAATAAATTAACAAATAAATAGTTTAACACTTAAAAAAATTGACATTAACATTACCACTATTAGAACAGTTTGTGATGTGTAAACATCTTTGCCGGCGGTAGAGTGAATCGAAAACGTGTGTAAAACTTAACGTTCCGTGTAACCCGTTACGGTTACACGTTCCGTGTAGCAATCTACCTTACCGACGATTGCATTTTAAACCATGTTTACATTGGAAATATTGCGTACCTACGACATCGTGCTTACACTGGAAACTTTGAGTACTGAAATCTAGATTTTATTACTTTCCATTGCTGGCTAGAACTTAATTCAATCTCTCAACATTTCTTCACCTCTCGACCAATATGTCAAAGACGAAAGACAAATCAACTCGTGTAAAATTTCATAGCGGGTTCATTTAATATCTTAAAAAAATCCACTTCACGTTAGTGATGGACGATAAAATTTTATTTTATTCTCGCAAAAAATGCATTTTCAGAGTTGAATTTTAAAAATCCATAAAATGTTCAGGGCAATCAGTTGACATCTGCAACGAAATATTCTCGATACGATACAATATTTAATTTGTCCCTTATCACACCATATAATTATTTTAATTATCGTATTAAATATTCTTTATTATATCAAAATACACTTTTAGCATTCACTATATCAAAATATAGATCGTTCTCCATCTGTTAAGCTATGAACTGGATGACGACGACTACTTCAATAGATTAAAAAAATTAGTTTTTGCCACTTATAATTCAATTACAAGGTGGGAATTATGTCAATCGGTTTATAAATCTCTGACAGAGGGAGTGGAGATTTCAGTGGCGAGAGGACGTTGCCCTTTGTGTGTTTTTTCGAATTTCTTTGAGATTTTTGTAATTTTATCCGAGTAATTTGTTTTATTTTGTCTGTCCATTTCATCATATAATTTTCGTTTGCTGTTTAAATATTTTAATCAGTGCTTATGCTGTGCTGTGTTCTTATCTCTTCAACGTACTATACGCAAATGAACCAATAAATACATGATCAATCATCAACCTTGCATATACAATATTTCTATGCAGTACGCTATGTAGATTGAAAAGATTTTGATTTTTCTTCAAGCCTACATCCAATATATACGTATGACTTTTTCACTAATACTTTAAACGGCCCTAAAACTCCCTGACGGATCCTCCATAGTGGCAAAACCAAATGTCAAGTACCTGGGAGTGCACTTCAACGAGTTGCTAAGGTTTAACTTGCACTCAAGAAATGTTCTGAAAAAGGCCAGCTGGGCCTTCTGCCGTTTGCACCCATTGCTGAAAAGAAGATCAGGTCTTAGCCAACCGACAAAGATATTAATCTACAAGTAGCTCCTGCGACCAGTGATTAGCTATTCCTTCCCAGTCTGGTTTTCCATCTCGAAGACAGCTATGAAGGAACTTCAACTATTCGAAAGGAAGATACTGAGGATCCGCACTGGACTCTACTTCGACCGTCAACGACAGAAGCACTACAGGAACGAGCATCTCTACACAGAAGCGAATTTAATCCCACTGGACAAATATCTAGTTCATTCAACGAAGAAATTAATGAGGAACATCATCGACCACCCGAATCAGCTTATGAGAAGGATGACCACAGAACAACGACATCCCGAGCCAAGGTACCTCAGTGTGATGAAAACTCTGGATGACAACGTAATCATGGACAACGAGGATGTAGTCTCGTTCTACGCTGACATTGGGTCAGCCTACCACCGCGGCTAAAACGCCATCCCTGCCCACAACCCACAAAAATCACCACTGACAACCAGGAATGAACACCCTGAGGACAATACAGTCAACCAACATTTTAAATTAAATTTTTTTTTTGTCATGTAAATTTTATATAAAAATAATTAAACTCAAGTCACTGTATATAGTTAGGCCCCCTATGAGCCAACAAATGTAAATTTTCATGCATATGTAGTATCTTATTAGTTGTAAGCCAAATTGTAAATAGTATGTTCAATAAAACAAAATTGAATTGAATTGAATACTTTAAACGCAATTGCTGAGGTTGAGAAAAATGCGGATTTATCGTTCATTCTTCTTTGTGGTTTTCTTTTTTATATTTGGCGTTCGCTCAGTGAAATTCGCTTAACTGAGTAGAAGAGATGACTCCTTTTCGCATGAACAAAGTTAACTCATATTAAATACCGCTGTGTTTAAAAGCACAGATGCACTCGAAAGGAAGCCAAAAGAGAAACAGAGATTAAAATCGGATTCGTGTAAAAACAGTATATCAGATAAAATCTCTGTTTAAATATAAGTGTAAAAATATAATACTGTCTCAAGCAACAGCCCTGTTTAAACATAAGTCAAACAATATTTACGTTACGTAGCGGAGTCCACTTACTCCTAACACATGCCATAAACTACTTCATCGAAGCATATTGTCGATAAGGTTTTTGGGTCGTGTGAAATGAATAAGTGTCGACACAGCAGTGCGAACTCTGGGAATCGAAGTAGTATACCGACATGGCGTGTAAAAAGGACCGAAATAGTTCGTCGACACAATAATTGTGTTTATGTTGTTATTCGGTTTTAGTTGTTAACTAGTTTTTGATCCCGTTATTCTTAAATTCACTTTATAATTTATTGATTATTACATTAAGGCTGGTATTCACCGAGCGCTCATAACTTAAGAAGCTCATAAACCTATTCACCATGCAATATTAGTGAAGATCTACGAGCGCTCTTAAAAGTTAGGAGTGGTCCCGACCACTCTTAAACTTACGAGCGCTCTCTTCGAAAGTTTGTTCGAAAACTAAACAAACGACGGTGAGTGCAAAACCAAAACCAGTTATCGTCACCAGCAAAGCTCCCCAAGCAAAATACGAAATTGACAGAAGGATTCTCACTGCCAGCTGTCATTCAAGTTCGAAAACAGTTTGATTTCAGTTTGGGTATGCCTGAACAAGAGAGTGGCTCTCAAAACATTTGTGAGTGGTTGGTTAATACCCCAAAGAAATTTCAAGTTAAGAGCCTCGTAAAGTTAAGAGCCGTTTAAGAGCGCTCGGTGAATACCAGCCTAAAAGTATCCTTAACACAAGTAATAATGGAAAATGAACAAGAAAAATGTGTTTGGACTCGTTCCGAAATAATTATTTTACTAGAAATAAGTAAATACAACAAAATAGTTGATTATTTGAAATCGTTTTTACAGGACATGGTGCAATAATACATGTGTTTAGTTTGAAAGCGTTATGTTCAGCTATGTAGAGATATTTTTGGATTTAAGTATAAGTGAAAGGGATAAATTGTGGGAAAAAAGTGGCTTTCATTTGAATATATCTTAAGTCACAAACTAGTACGATTGCATTGTATGTTTATTGGGTACGTTCGATAACAAAAATTCGGCACTCGGACGAACGTTGATGTTTACACATCTTAACCGTGAGTCCTGGCACTAACACTTTTTGTTTAGCCTAACAGTACACTGGGTGGCCAGCTTAGAAGTACTGGGAGTGGCCCGCTTCGTGGGTTCTCAGGATTTTAACTCCCTTTTCGGGGGCCACACCCGCTCACACAACTTCGTTGCTCCGCTTTCAACAGCGTTTTAACTTGAAAGTGATGTGGGTTCAGAAACTTCCTTTTAATCAACACAAAATTCCCTTACAAAATTAAAAAAACAGGAAAAATTCCCAATAATGTCCCAAAAATAACCCGACTCTGCAGTACTACTTGCACAAAGAGAAATAATAAACAAGAAAAAGTGCATTTTGTATGGAAATTGACGGGCTTTAAAAATTAATTAAAAATAGTTATAAATGTTTCCTTATTTTAAAATTGTTGTATTTGTTATTTAAAAGTGCTAATCTACCGAATACAACTATCCGCCTGTGAAAGTTCATGGCACCTTAAAGGAAAGTTCAGTGGGCATATGTATTTGAATACCAAATTCAAGACCAGGAGCTATCAACGGATTTACTTACCTTATTTTAGCAGTGATTAAACTTTGGTCACAAAAAAATGCATGAACATCAACCAATCCAAAACCACCAATCCTGAAATCCGGTTCGATCGATTAGATATCTTTTTATTGCTTACATGAACACTAATCCTGTATTTTGCATTTTGTTCGTCTTTCAGCAAGAAAAAGTGGTTGCATGAATTTATTATCTTATTTACTTTAGCTGTTCTATGAGCCAGCATTGTGGTAACTTCTGACTCATTCCTTCAACGAAATAAAATTTTTACATAACGTATGATAAAATATATTGCCCAAAGACGCTGGCAGCAAACGAAGCGCTTAAAAGCGCCAGAAACTATCCACTTGGCGCCCGATTTTCTCGAATGTACTTAAATCCAATAAATCCCACCCTTTTCACTGCAAATGATAAAATAATTTGCATGCATATTTCAAATAGATAGGTACATATCAATGTACATAATGTACATATACATATATACATTTTCATGACAACTCAGTTAACCTATGAAAAATTAAAGTTCCACTAAACGATCTGCATAAATCAAATTCGCTAATCGACTCGACTCGTCGTACATACAAAGTTTTTGCGATTCGATGGAAGCCATTTCTCGAACTTTTCCTCCCAAAGACATGACAAATTGTTACACGGGAGGTGGTGTGTGCGGATAGAGTCGATTGGCGAGGCGACCCTGACTGAAAATGTCATTTTTCTGTGCAAAAAGGAGACGACGAGAGAAAAATCAAGTCTAGTTAGACTTGCATTCGGGTAGTTTGCAATTTTTCTACTTCTCAATACATTTTATCTTTCGAATTAATGAAAAAAAACTTATTCTAAATGATAGATTATCAATCTTAATTAATGAGGAATCGAAAACTTACCAGGTGAAATAGTTTTTTCCAATATCTGTATAAGTTGCAGGTTCACTTGCATATTCATTTTGCTTGTGTGGATTTTCTTTTTTGTTCTTCTTAATACTTCGATTAGACTTATTTATTGGTTATTGATTGAATGATTTTTTGGATCACTCGATAATCACTTGTATTGCGTTGGGTTTGAAGATATTTTAATGTAATTTAAGTCGATTGTAATTGTACTTTTTGTGGTTTTTTTCGAGTGAGGACCGGCTATGATACTTCCACATGGAAGCTACTGAGAAAAATTTCGAAGTAAAAATTAACGTCTATTCGTGATTCTATGGAGAAATGCGAAAGCGATATGGAATTCCGTGTTGAGTTAATTATAGTGCGTTCAGTGAAATTATAAGATGGAATTCCCATAACGGATTGAATGCATTCAGAAGAGTAAGAGAAGAATATATTGAAAGACTGCTTTTCGCGATTTTTAATTTTTGTTTCTCTATTATGCGCGAAACAGATTAAACCAGCAACAGCACCAGCATCGTCAACAGCAAACAGCACGCTGACCAGCAAAAATTTCTCAAACACATTGCCACCAGCAACGTCATTTCATCTGTTTGACATTTCATATGGAAAAAAAAGCTTTTCATTGTGGTGCCACTGAATATTGCAGTGGGAAAGTTGACAACACCGCACCAGCAACAGCAAATTTAGGACTTTGGCCTAACGACGCTGTTGGCGTTGCTGTTGCTGTTCTAATGTGTGTTGAACAATTGAAATACATTGGCTCTAAATTAATGGCGGCCGCTGTTGCTGTTGACGGTGCTGTTGCTGGTTCAATCTGTTCCGCGCTTTAGGCGTTTTTCTTTTTTAGTTCAGTATAGAGCTCCGAACAGAGTCCGAGCATGTCGAGCATGTTCCGAACATCCTCTGAACCAAGCGTGCTCTGAGCGCTCTGAGTATTTTTTGAAACACACCTGAACACTTAGGCTAGCCGCGCACTAGCAATTTTTAGTTGCGAAACTGTTTGGTTACTTATAGAAAACAGATGAACTGTTTGGTTGAATGTCGGTGAATTTGCAGATAATTATATGTTCAATAAAATGGCGAACTTATTTTAGGCAATCGTTTAGTTTGTGTCAAAACACAAACTTTTTAGTTGCTCGAACCAAGCAGTTTCGCAACTAAAACTTGCTAGTGCGCGGCTAGCGTTAGCTGTCGACATTTTTTTTTTTTAATTTCCATCTGTCAAATGCCTGTGTTAAGCATTGTACTCTGTCTGCTCAGTTATTTTATTCTGAGCTTATAGAGCGCACTCTGAACACGCTCAGAACATGCTCAGAACGAAAAAAGAAACACATTTACGAAGCTCTGAACTAAAAAAGAAACACAATTTATTTTTTGACAACTCAGGCTCTGTTCTGAACTAAAAAAGAAAAACGCCTATTGTCTGCCTTTCGATTGCATGCATGTTTTTAAAAACAGCGATTTTTAATAAAAGTTCGCTTTGTTCAATCGAAAAGGAGTCATCGCTCTGCACCCTTTACTCTAACTATACTTAAGGCTAGCCGCGCACTAGCAATTTTTAGTTGCGAAACTGTTTGGTTACTTATAGAAAACAGATGAACTGTTTGATTGAATGTCGGTGAATTTGCAGATAATTATATGTTCAATAAAATGGCGAACTTATTTTAGGCAATCGTTTAGTTTGTGTCAAAACACAAACTTTTTAGTTGCTCGAACCAAGCAGTTTCGCAACTAAAAATTGCTAGTGCGCGGCTAGCCTAAGAGAAGTTCACTGCGCGAATGCCAAATGAAAAATGAAACATACCCAAACAATACGGAAAATCACAAGGAAGAAAGAACGATATTTCTGCAAACTTATCAACTTCAGAAATTTTGTCTACTCCCGAGGTCACATAATACTCCTCTCGAAAACGGGCTCAAAAATCGCAAGGTGATATTAGGTGTGTTTTTTTTGCAAATCCATATAGAATTGTAAAAAAAACGACATCGGAATTTAGGAGCTTTTTTTCCATATAGCTGGAAGCACTGTGTACGCTATGACATTTGTCAGCTTATTGACGACTAGCATCAACCAATCCAAAAACTTCACTTTTGACGTCTCTGAGCAAATTATCGATAACATATAGATAATTCTATTTTGGCATCACCATTTTTATCGGGTCTTAGATTAACTCTCGATAATTATCTGGTCTTAGCTAACTCTGTATAGATTTAAGTAGTTGTTGCATTTGCATGTAAAGCGCTTAGTCCCGATGTCGTTTTTTTTTACAATTCTATATGGACTTGCAAAAAAAACACACCTATTATGTGAAAGGCATATTTGTGGTGATGGCGAGAGGTTAAATCAAATTGTCAAAGGAAGAGGTTTCTTTCACTGCAGGTATAGGTTTCTTATACTGCCAGCTTACACTAAACCTTACCATAAAATTTCATCTACCTGCTACAGTAAGAACTTATTTTTAGTTCTTTAAAATAGATCCAGATAGATAACAGGATCCCAAATCATTTTTGTAATACTTGTTAAGAACTAATCCGGATCCATATAGATTTGTGGATAATAAAACACACCTATTAGCCGTGTTTTTTCGCAAGTCCATTTAGAATTGTAAAAAAAAACGACATCGGGATTTAGGAGTTTTTTTTTAAATAGCTGGAAGCACTGTGTACTCTATGGCAATTGTTAGCTGCTAGTCGTATGAAATTTCTATACAAACGCTTCAATGAATATGGTTCCACCTCTCATTACCGACATTAGAGCTATTGGTGCAAAAGTGGTAAAAGTAAATATTAATTCCAGAGGCCACCTGTTGGCTCCTGGCATGAACTACGATTTTTGCCATAGAAACTAATAGACATCTATTATTATTGCTTATTAAAAAACAGAGCCATCTATTTCAATTGAACTTTACATTTTAACGTTATCCAAGACACAATAATAGGTGCGTTTTATTATTCACAAATCTATCTGGATCCGGATCTGGATTAAGTTTTAACATGTATTACAAAAACAATTTGGGATCCTGTTTTCTATCGGGATCTATTTCAAAGATCCAAAAACTAGTTATTACACTAGCGAGTAGATGGCTTTTTATGGTAAGGTAGTGCAAACTACAGTGTAAAGAAAAGAGACAAGAAATAATTTCAAATTTACAAACCCAATGATAAAAAGAGACGGGCTTATAACACTGCTGTCACTAAGATCCGTATCGTTTTATTTTCAAGGAAAGATCCAGATCCGGATCCAGATAGATTTGTGAATAATAAAACGCACCTAATAACAACAATATAAAGGGTGTTCAACGAAATTTGTGAACACGCGAGAACAAAGCATTTAGTTCAATGAAAACTGCTTTATGGCGGATATTGTCTTCTAGGGCCTGAATTGCTTGGCGATTGTTGCTGTAAGGTTTCCACAGGTAACCTTATTGAAAGGTAGAACGGTGTAAGATCCTGTGACCGGTCCTTGGTAAATTTATACTTATATTTTAATGGAATACATTTCAAATCGCATTTTTGTCATTATATTTATCTAATTAAGTGAATTTGCTATTATTTACAAAAAAAATCTTCATCTTTTATCCACATAATTTTAAGTAGAGCAATATGAACTTTATAATTTACCTTTCAATGTTGAACCGCATCCATTTCTTACTAGAAATAGTTTTCTTCGTGTTTTGAACACAACGTTCACAATAAATTGAAATGAAAAGTTGAAATTTTGATTTGTGTTAAACAATCCTCTTCTCCTGTCTATGATAAATGCATATTATGACTCTTAAATCCGCAAATAAAGTATGAAAATAGCCCTCAAGTTTTTATTTAATAATAAACCTAAACGATTCCCGCTCAACACCCTTTACAAACTCAATTATGTCAAAAATTGATATATCAAATACCAGAACCAAAAGTTACACTATTTTCCGAGTTTGCACCAAAAACGCTAGTTCCGTATAGTTTTAAGTTGAACCATCGTGAAGTTGGGCTCTGGCAGTCCTATAATAAGTCAATGCATCAACCAGCATCCAAAAACGTCACTTTTGACTTCTCTGAACAAATTATCGATAACATATAGATAATATTATTTTGGCATCACAATTTTTATCGGATCTTAGATTAAGGCTGGTATTCACCGAGCGCTCTTAAACGGCTCTTAACTTTACGAGGCTCTTAACTTGAAATTTCTTTGGGGTATTCACCAACCACTCACAAGTGTTTTTCGAAGTTCGAAAATGAGAGCCACTCTCTATTGTTCAGGCATACCCAAACTGTGAAATTTTGTGGAATGTTGGTCTTGACAGCAAATGGATACTCTTCTACTTGGCATTGCTCACATGGATTCGAGTCAAATGCGTGCGTGGCACGTCTAAGCGAACAAACTTTCGAAGAGAGCGCTCGGATAGGATAGGAAAGATGTGTGGCACGATGTTCTGAGACTGTTGGTGGTTGTCTCAGATATTTTTATCTCCAGGGATGGCGGCTGAGCTAAAGCGAAGAAATGCCGTGTCTTATTTCTATGTCGTTTATAATTCACATTATTTTATTCGTGTTCATCCTTGTTGGGCATACTAGTTTAAGTCAATTACATGTTGTTAGTGTTATGCCTGAACAACATGTAATGAGTAAACCAGCAACCCATTGATGACAATTTTTAGAAGGTTTTAATGGAATTAAAACGACATATACGACGGCAGGGATCGAACCTGTGATCATGAGGTTGACAGGCGACCACACAACATCGTGCTCACGGCCACCTCCTTAGCTAACTCTGCATAGATTTGAGTATTTGTTGCATTTGCATGTAAAGCGCTTAGTCCCGATGTCGTTTTACATTTTCAATTTATAAATTGGTGGAGTAAAAAGTTCGAAGAGAAAACTTATTTTCACTTACAGAAAATAAATATTTATTAAAAATCCATGCAACTCAAAGGAAAATAAAAGAAAATCAATCGCTTTCGGTTAAATAGCAGCTTCAACTGGGCATGAAGGATGGTCTACACTTTAACAGCAATTAAATCAACTATCTGAATTTATGACAATCACTTGGACTACGCGATGATAATTGACTTAAAAATAAGTAAATAATTGTCCTTGAACACAGAGCTCATTCTCAAACTGCATAATCAAATAAAATGAATGCTTCCATATGCGTGCATGTTGCATCGTATACCCAAATATTTCACGTTTTCAATTTTCATTTTTGAAAAATAAAGTTCAAATAAATTTAAAGAATAACAGAATCTGTCAAAATTAGGCTGCAGAAAAAAATCATCTTGTGTGCGTGTGCTAAATTCGAACAGCTAGATAAGTGATGTTCCGCTAGAAACACAATTTTGTTTTTTTTTTTGTTTGAAAGTATACTACTACTTTTACAACACTTGTCTTAAGATTAGCTGAGTTAGATTTTGGAGAAAATTTTAGTACGGTATGTAAAATAATGTTCAAAAAATTATTTTGCTCATAGTAGTGGCACGGCGTATTAATCAATGAGAAAGTATAGTGACAATACTTGTTGCCCTTTTGCATTGAAAATGTCTCCCTATGCATAAAATAGTACCCCTTGGCATAAGGCTGTAGGCGCGCACATTCAATTTTTAGTTTCGCAACTGCTTGGTTCAAGCAACTAAAAAGCTTGAGTTTTGGCTAAAACTAAACGATTGCCTAAAATAGTTCGCTTTTTTGTGTAACATATAATCATATGCACCTGCGGCAACATTAAACCAAATAGTTCATCTGTTTTATATAAGCAACCAAACATTTGTGCAACTAAAAATTGAATGTGCGCACCTAACGGTTAGTACATTATAGACTGTCATGCAGAATGTCTTGGGTTGGATTGTTGTCATTCACTGCAAAAAAATTTTTGAGGGTTGTACTGCCTCTTGCGAGGAATATGATAAATCCTTCAAGAGTGTCTCTAGTTATGATAAGTGCTACTGATTAGCCGTTTGAAATCAGTAGAAAATTGTAGGTCCCTTTTTTTCCTGGTAACACGCATACAGGAATGCGGTTGTTAGTCGCTAGGTCCTGGTTCTTTTCGAGGTATTGCATTTGCATCACCAAATTTATTTATGTATAAAATTCTTGCATGTGATTTTGTTGTTCACTGTCATTTTACAGTTAAAACTGCCATCAATAAAATGCATATTCAAACCATAAACTGCCAAAGCAATTATTGCTTATGGACCCAACCATTATTTAAAAGCCATCCGAACAAGACTTAAGATGTGTGGCAGAATTAACACCGTAAACCCACACATAATTATATTGCATATGTCCTCGAAAACAGTATGACATATAATGAAAATATGGATTTTGGAAGATCTGATTATGTGGCTTTTTTTTTGACAAATTAATTCACACGAATGTCAGTTCTTATATAGAATATGATGGGATGTTTAAGAATACTTTTTTGTTTGTTTTGAAACAAATACATTCCACAATTCACATTAAGATCTACAAATTAAAAAGTTAGCTTTATACTGCGTCTCCACAGGTCGATAATCTGAGATTTACTCAAATCTACTTGAAATCTTCTTGAAATCACTAGATTTACCATACAAAAATTAATCATCTCGATTCGAGATTTCAAATAAATCTACTTGAAATTTACTGTACTGAACGGATTCACTTTTCCATTTCCAATGAATCTGATAGTTTGATGGAAAAAAAAAACAGTCTGTTGACAAACTGAGCAAAAAAAAAACATTTTAATAACTGTAAAAAGCTTCAAACTACTTAGAGCCATTTTCTTCACTGGAAGTTGACCTCAACTTTAGGATTTTTATTCTCAACTCTTGATTTTGTTTTTCTTCACTCAAAGTTGACAGTTTCAACTTTCGTCTCAACTCTCGAGTTGATCAACTTCTGGTTTTCTCAACTTCCGAAAATACTAGAAGTTAAGAGAGCAAACTTGATAGTTGACATGAAACATTGTTTTTTTTTATAAAATACACGCCTTTCGCTTCAAAAGTTTGTTTGCTTGAGTTTTCACAACAACAATAAATATTGGCATAATTTTCCGCAGCAATTATTTTTGGGAAAATTGGACTTCAACTTCGTCGAGCATTGAATGTTGCCGCTCATTGGAGTTGAAAAGTGGGACCACCGCGACTTCACTTATCGCTTTCGTTTTTGAAAACCGACAGCAGTGATGTTGATAGATTTAATAAAGGATTCACTTCCTTGCAACGCGAGACGGTAATAGTTTAAAATTAAAACCTAAGTTCCCTTTTAAATTAATCTCGTGAATTGCGGCCAATCACAGATTTTTTGGTAAGATTGTATGCTTTCGGATCAATCCATTTCCAGCGTGTATCACTTTCTGAAACTAGTATCGAAAGCAATTGCTAATCCAGCACCACAATTTATTCGAATGCCGGAAACGCACGAGGAAATGCTTGAAACAGTACGAGGCTTGTTCGCAATCGAAAAGACGACTTTTATAGTAAATTTTGTCAGTTTTTCACCATTGTAACAAACGCTTATGAGAATTTGTACAAAGAATTGCAGATAGGCACTCTCAATTGAGTTGAGCGTTCATATGGCGTCTGGAAAAGCAGATTTCCCGTGTGGGCTTCCGACATTAGGTGCAAAATAGAGACAGCAAAACTCATCATCGCTTACGCTGTTATTCACAACAAAGCAATTGATGGAAAACTATCGAACCTGCTCCAGAAATTCCCGGATTTGCTGATTTAGCTGCCACAAATTTACCATGTATCTTTGGGGAAACGGCAACATCCATGACAAACATCCGTTCGCGATTGGTAACAACTTATTTTTATCCCTATGTATATCGAGGAGAAAATCATTCATCACAAATGTCACACAAAAATTCAATTAGATTGACCGATTAAATTAAAATTTAATTTTGAAAGTGACAGCTTGTATATATTTTAACAAATATGCCAGGGATATTTTTCAAATCAGAAGTTGATCAACTTTAGATTTTCAACTCGGGAGTTGACAAAAAAAATTGTAAAGAAAAAGAAATTTCAACTTGCTTTTCAACTCTCGAGTTGAAGCAAACTCTCAAAGTTTATCAACTTGAGAGTTTGCCTCAAGTTGAGCTATAGTGAAGAAAACAGCCCTTAATGCCGCAAAAACTTTTGGCTGGAGCGTAATTGTATTTTAGTGGAAAAAAAGATTTTAAATATTTGTATTTCTGAGGAAAAGAAAACAAAATCAAAAAGAAGGACGTTATGGTCGAAGAAAGAGGAAGCACTGTTGGTGGAGGATTGGGCAGAAAAAATAAAGGATTTGCGAGGCGCTAGAAAAAATTTGCATGTATACAAAGAAATTGTACAAATTCTCGGATGCGAATTCAGTCCTCGTGAGATCCAAGTTAAAATACATAATCTGACCAACAGATACAAGTAAGGTGTTTTTGTTTTGCAATTCTTTAGTTAAACTTTATTATTTCCAGAAAAGGCATCTGCGTCGACTTCAACAGCTGCAAACAAAAAATTAAATAATTTTGAAAAGCAGTTCTTGGAGATTGACCTCAAAATCGAAAGCCATTTGGAAACAGTTAAGGAGAGTGATGAGAAAATGATAGCAATCGAAGAAAGGCGGAACGAAATCTTAGAAAGATTTTTAATATCAACTGAGAAATTTCAAGACACTGTGCTTACAGTAATAAGAACAGACTGATAAGTAGAATTTAATACGTTAATTTTATGTTATGTTTTGTGTTTTACTTTAATTTAATTTTGAATTTAAATGTATATATAAAATTGAATAGCCTTTTTGTTTTTTTATGTTATTTTTTTTTATTTTTAAGAAGTGAATTAATTTTTTGTTCTGTGTTCTGTATGTTATGTGAATTTTGTTAATTTATTTATGTTTTGTTTAATAAATTAAAAGAGAATTAATTTTCGGGTTTATTTTTCCATTTGGATAGTTTGGATTTGGATTTTAATATAATTAGGGAAATATATTCATATATGTAGTATATACTTATATACAAATTCGGTTATAGCATTTCGTATGTTCACTGCTGTTGGGTTCGTGTCTGTTATTGTTGATGAAAATTCCGGTTGTTCTCTCCCTGCAGATGCATGTGCGTGTGAATTTTATTTGTCCATTGCTTATTTATTTCGTTATTGCGTTCGTTTAGAAAATTATGTAGTATACAACAAGCTCTTATAATCAGGTTTGCATTTTTTTATATGACTGTCTAGCCCTTTACCTATTCTTCGGAATCGAGCCTTTAAATGTCCAAATGCATTTTCAACCACTCTCCTACTTTTGGAAAGATAGTAATTGAAATTTTTTTCGGCAGGTGTAAGGTCAGTGCTATACGGATAAGGTTTCATCAACAAATCAGAAACCCTAAAAGCGGAATCGCCCAGGAGAACAACCGGAACATTCACTCCACACAAGTTCTTTGACATATCCTTTAGAACAGGATTTTGATAATGTAATTTAAGGGTAGAGTTTTCAAAAATTTGTGAATCATTGCAACGACCTGAGCTTCCAACGTTTATGTACAGGAATCGGTATCTGTAAAAAAATAAACTCAAAATACGTGAAAGCAAAAATATTAACCTATAATCCACGACAGCAAGCAAGACAATCGAATACCAACCCTTATAGTTAAAATAGTCAACAGCATCTTTTGCAGCAGGTCTGACTTTTATATGGGAGCCATCTTTAAAAGAAATAAGTATAAAAACAAACCAATTTGGTTTGTAAACATATGTACTTACCTATTGCTCCAAAACACTGAGGAAATCCTTATTTTTCAAATCCTTTTACATTTTCTTTGACGATGTCAGGAGTGAGCGGATAAGCCGACATATATGTTGGTTGCAACGCCTTCAATACTTCTTTACAAAATTCAATTTCAATTTTTCCAATCGTGCATTTTCCCACTCCAAACAGGTTTGCCACGCTTTGATTCCTAAAGCATAAAGCGCTATCGCCACTCTTTTTTCAAGAGGAATAGCTTTTCGACAGCTTGTGTCCTTTTCTTTAAGGTGCTGGAGACTGCTACAAAGGATTTGAAAATGATGGCGGTACATCCTAAAATTCTCTTTGAAGAAAACATCATCATTCCTTATACGATGTCTTCTTCCCAAAAAGTACTTCTTCGTGGCTTTGAAAGACAAAAGAATGGATTTAACAAATATACAATTTATTTATGTATGTTAATAAAAAAATACAATTACTGATAACTTACTTTGACCCACATGTTTCTCCTTTTCAATCTTTTATGCAGTAACATTTTTGTTTTCCTAAGAGCAATTATTTTTAAAATATACATTTGGCGTTTTTTCCTCTGACGTTCAGATTGTCTCTAGCTTTGGACTCAATTTTGCTTGGTTGTAGGTTTGAACTTTTTGCATTTTTTTTATTATATAGAATATGGCTCGTAAAAACATTGCTGATAGGGATATCGTAGAATACCTAAGGCTGTTAGAAAATGGCAACTTATCAGAGGATGGTGCTGAGCTGGATGAAGATGATATGGGAGAATTTTTGAATCGTGAGCAGCTGCGAGCACTGCTCGAATATGATGCAAATGAGGAGCTGGAACCTGAACTAGATGCGCAAGATCCCCCATTGATCAAACACCCTTCACAGGTAAATGAGGATCTAGAACAGGATTTTGATGTGGTAGAATCTCCGTTGGTTGAACAACCAATAAACAATGATCCAGGAACGAGTAGCTTTTTTCGAACCACTCATAAGCTCTTTGATATACAAAAACTAAAGTGGAAAAAGAAATCACTTGCATTTCAAGAAAGCAACATAAGATTTCAAGGTTGCAACGATTTTTCTTCTGAAATAATTTACTTCAGATTTTGTAAAGAAAATAGCTGAAGAAACAAACAGATATTCTGTTCAAAAGCAACCTGATCGTCCTGATTGTGTTACTGAATGTGAGTTGCGTAAATATATGGGAATACTGATATTTATGTCAGTATACAACTACCTTAATGTTCGTTCCTATTGGAATAACAAGCATGGCTTTCAAGCCATAAAAGAAACCATGCCTGTAAACAGATTTGAAAAGATAAGGCGTATCCTCCATTTCAATGACAACAATTCGCATAAGCCGGTAACGATCCTATTCACGACAAGCTTCATAAGCTTCGTCCGGTAATAGAACATCTGAACGAAAGATTTTCAAGCGTACCCATGGAACAACGTCTGTCTATAGATGAGCAAATGTGCGCTACGAAAATAGGACACTTCATGAAACAGTATTTGCCCTTGAAACCGCATAAGTGGGGATTAAAACTGTTCATGCTTTGCTCTCTGATGGGATAAGCCTATAAATTCATTATATACAAAGGAAAGGATACTGATCCTATGTTAGAAAATGAAACGGACGTCGGAGCAGTGGGTAATGTTGTTGTTAAACTTTCTCGGGGAATCCAAAGAAGAGTAAATCATATAGTCTACTTTGACAACTTTTATACCTCTTTGCCTCTTATGTACTATATGGCAAAAAAAAGGAATTTTATGCCTGGGCACAGCGCAAAGAAACCGTCTAGGTAAAAACTGCAAATTGCCGACAAAGCAAGAAGTAATGTGCAGGTCTGTAGAAAGAGGATCTTTCGAGGAATACGTGACCAGTTATGATGGCATTGAAATGTCATCAGTAAGTTGGAAGGACAACAAACAGGTGACTTTGCTTTCAACTTATGTGGGTGCAGAACCTGTTTCTTCAATTGAAAGATACGACAAGGCTGAAAAGAGGAAGAAGCATATACCGTGTCCCAAAGTTGTGAGAGAATACAACGCCCATATGGGCGGGGTGGATCTTATGGACTCGTATTTGGGCAGGTACAGGATCCACATGAAAAGTAGGAAGTGGTATATGAGACTATTCCATCACTTTCTGGACCTGACGGTGATAAATTCATCGGTTTTATATAAGCAAGTTAGCACTAAAAAGGGGATAGCATCAAAAGATATAATGAATTTAGCCAATTTCAGAAGTGAGCTTGCTGACACTCTTTGCAAATATAGAACCCACATTCAACCTTCAAGAGGTCGACCAAGCAGCAGTCACAACAGCAGTTTTGCAGAGGAACCAGCTCCCAAGCGAAGGAATGTTCTACAGACTATGCCTTCAAACGACATAATTCATGATGGTACAGATCATAACCAAACGAGACAGGACCATCGTATGCGGTATATGATGCCGGGCTGTAAGCTTCTCAGTAGCATAATGTGCGAAAAATGTAAAGTTTACTTATGTTCGAAAAAAAACTCTGATTGTTTCAATAAATTCCATTATGTAATTCCTTTCAATAAATAATTTTTCAAAAACTTCTTTATTTTTCTTCTTAACAAATACATCAGATCAAATGTATATTGTATCAAAATTGATACAGTTAGTTTCTTTCCTAAAACACCGTTATTATTTGCACAGGATTTTTTAAATATTTTTTTCCCTTAATTATGACCAGTGGTACCACTTTACTTCAATTGAAGTAGATCTACTTCTTTTTTTCAAAATATTTTAAAATCTACTTCCTACTTCGCACCATCAGCAAAATGCTGAAATCTACTTCATTTTAAAAATCTCTGTTTCAATCTACTTCAATTTTACAATAAAAAGCCCAAATCTACTTCTTTTTCTCTATTTCACTCTAGTAGTATGTAGGTAGCAAGAAAATTACAAAAAAAAAGTATGTAAACGCAATAAAAATACATAGGTAAATGAGTAATTTTAAAAGCATAGAAACTCGAATCTTATGAAAATTTCGCTTGCTTGTGTTTTATTAATAAATTAATTGTTTAAAAAATTTTGATCGAAATCGGTAGAGTCAGAAATGAGAAAGTAGAAAATCAAAAAAGGATTTATGACAGGTACCGTTAATAACATTTTATTTTACCAAAATGTGGACTGTATTGTTGGTATGGTCTGTATATAATTTTTTTTTATAAAAACTATTAGAGCCGTTTTCGAAATAAATATGACTAGCCGACCCAGCTCTCGAAATTCGAGTGCCAATTTATTTATTATTTATATTATTGGCAGTGTTTTCAAGCAAATTTATTAAATTAAATTTTATTTTATGTACTCGTAGTATGCAAAGTGTTCGACAGTGCAAAAACAAAAATGACCCAAAGTGTGTAAATGCGTGTCTCAGGTATATTCTGCACATCTCCGTAACTGTGGCTTTCCAACCATATAAAATTTATCGAAATCGGTTAAATACTTTTGGAGAAAAGTGTACCACAAAAAACATGTTTGCCGTTTTATTATATGATATTTCATAATGGCTGTATGGAAGGAACCGAGCTAAAAAAAAATATTTCAATTTCTCATTTAGGCTGCAGGTTGAGGTACAGACCTGCAGACAGACGGAATCTCTACTTTTTCGTGTTGTAATGTGAATTGATGAAAATCTCGAGTTCTAATTTTTCAGAAGGCAAGTAAAAAGTAATTTTAAAATCTACTTCGATTTTTCTCAATTTACTTCACTTTTTTCTTCAAATCTACTTCGACTTTTTTTCCGGAAGTGGTAACGCTGATTATGACTGTTTCCCCATCCTATAATAATTTTTTTTTAAAGAAAAAATCATGCATTTAAGGGTTAAGGCCGCCATCAAAAACTTGATTTTTTTTCGTTTAAATAATTTAAAACTAAAGTTTTAATTTCAGTTGAGATTGTTTTCATTTAAATAATTTAAAACTAAAGTTTTAATTTCAGTTCAGAACATTTTTATTCTATTTTTTATATCCAACAAAACTTTCAATTGTGACACTGCTTGTAATTAAGATTTTAGATGTCAAAATAAATCTAACAAGTTCAGTGGAAACACTATTAGATTATTTTAAATCAAACTGGAAAAAAAACTCGATTATCGTTCAGTGGAAACGTAGTAAGGTAAAGGATAAGAAGTTTAAAAAAATCTTTTATTTTCTTTTTATGTATACAAATCATTTTTGATTGGTTAAAATTCATGGTGGATTTACATGTATCTGCATTTGATTTCTGCAAAAATACAGAATTCATATTTGTTAGCAGAAGAACTCCATTTCTGCTTTATTTATTCGAGAAATGCAGAAGTCAAGATTATTGTAAAGACGAACATGTTCATCTTTATTATAGCATCTTCGTTTGCTATTTTGTAAATTTGCGATATTTTCACATTTTTCTATATTTTTTTTGACGGACATTGAATCGAAATGGAAGAAAATTGAGGTAAGTTGCATAGTTTCGTATAAACAGGCCAACAATTTAAAGCAGTTTATAGGAAGTAAAAAAGAGTTACCACCTGTGTATTATATTCCACTTTCGGGTTTCGACATACATATATGCCTCTCTCTACTTTTCTGCATTTCGCAGATGCAGAAACATGTAAATCCACTTTCATTTTGTTTTCAAACTAGATTTTTAACTTTGAACTCCATCAATACTAAATTCGACAGTTGGTGTCAAAAAATGTCAAACGAAAACGTGTTAATTTTCGGAATAAATGCTTTACGAGTTTTCGAAAGCATATTGCCAATAACACATTGCTCTTGGTTTTGGTGTGAAAAAGCTATTAGCCTAATTAAAATCGGTTATTAATTCACAGAAGTTTGGAAAATTGAGGAATGTGAGTTGATGTGTTTTATTCATTGCTGCATAGCTAGCGCAGCAAAATTTCCCTCGACAAACATATGAATAAAACATATGTACATACATGCCTTGACATCAGATTTTGATATTTTCTATAATAATGGCCAACATTGAAATATAAATTGAAATTTAAATATATGGAGTGAGTTTGATCGTTTTATTCGCACTTGAATGCTGCGCTGGCTATGCAGTAATGAATAAAACACACCTATTATTAAATCCTACACAACCAACCGAACTCGTCTTGTCTTGTCCTTTTTTGTGATTAAACGGACTTAACAAAATGAACACTGAATACACTCATTTCCAATTCAGACGATGTTTTGTCTCCATTTTCTACCGACAAACGAACAAGGAAATGAGAAAAAAACCGAACTAGAAAAAAGAATAAAAAAAACTCCTAGGTGGTGACGTTCCTGTCATGTCGTCCATAGAATTTTATGAAAAAGTTCGCAATTTGTTTACACGTATTTAACAATAAACTCAATTTAATTGTTTTAAAAATATTTTAAACTCTTTCCGCCGCATCGCGAATAAAAATCGCATTCTCTACTACCAGCTTGTGATAGCAACGTGTTTTTTTCCGTATTTTCTTTCTCGCAAAAATGACACAAAAGTGGAATACACTTTCGTCGCTGTCCATTTTGTTGATGCTGCTCCTTCAACAAATCGACCTTAGCCATCAATTCTATCTGCCCGGACTAGCCCCAGTGAATTATTGCCGAAAATCTGAATCAACTGGACCCTGCAAGGTAAGGAATCTTCTTAACTAATTGTCCAATTTTCACCTCCACATTTAATTTTCCACGAATTCTAATCGAACTTATTGGTTCGATTTTATTTGCAAAATAATAAATTGTCTCAAGTGCATTTGTTGATAAAAGCCTATGTTTACGTTGACATCAAGATTATCTGAAAATCAAATGGGCAGTATAGGTTCAATACACCACATTCAAATTAAAACGAGGCGAATGCTCTCTGTCTCTGAGGAAGTGTGTTATCGCTCGACACGCGGACAAAGTTCCGATGCTGGGTAACAAAACTAACTCGCTTATGTGTGTTTTGCATTAAATGATTCATAAGGAGTTTTTGTTCAGCAATGACAGAGAGAAGAAAATACCATTAAGGAATTTATTTTTAAACTTCATTTCATTTTGAGTAGCATGTCATGTAATGTATATCCAAAGATAGTTATCAATGGGTTTTAAGTAAGTTTTAATTCGATTTCTAAACAAATAATAACCATATACCTAAAACGATAAGAAGATAACAATTTGCTATTCATAACAAGTATTAATTTATAAAGATTGAAGTATCCCTGAACATTTTGGCCACAATAGAGTTTTCTACACTGCATTGAGTTGGCAATGAAAACTGCTTTTCCAAATGCCCTTTGGGTCGTGCACACTCAGATGAACACGACCCATGTGTTCAAATAAAGATAATGCCATAATGCAACCGTCCGATTAAAAATTTCGTTAGAAATATAAACCGGCAGCATATTGAATACCTCGATAAAATGACAGAATTTTATAGTCAAGCTGGCAGTAAGCACATTTTTATCTACCCGCACTTGCACACGCACACCAAAGTAAACTCACATTTATCTGAATACATAAATTTGAATATCTCACAGTATTGTTTACTTTCCATAAGAAGATGGTTTTTGTAAGACAAACTTTTGAATTAAAAAATAATCACCCACCAACTTAAAAACAAATATTAAACCTCATTTTGTGTTGAAAATCAAAAAATAGAACTCATTTGAGATTTGGTGTTCAAACCACATCTGCAGTTGCAGTGGTTTAATGAGTAACGACTATGTATCAATTTATACGCAAAAAATAGGATCGCTATCACTTGGATTTAAAACTTCTCATTATTGAATTAATAAACACGTCCTTAGTGCTAAAGGTATTCGAAATAAATTAATATAAATATTTATTATTCAATATCCAATATCAATAAAATAATTTAAGTTATGTCGATTTCCTTTAAGCCCCTTTTAGACGATCATTTCAGTTTCAGTTGAGCTATCAGTTAAGCTTTCAGTTAAACTGATGTCTAAATGCAAAAACTGAAGCGTTTAACTGAAACTGAGACTGAAACTGATGAAATTCCCATAAGTTTTCAGTTCAGTTATCAGTTAAACTGATGTGTAAATACTTTTCAGTTCAGTTGTCAGTTCAGTCCTCATTCGAGTTCATATTTTTTTTTTCAATATGTTGAAACAGAATGATAATTTGGTCGATTTCATTGAAATTTATCGCGTGTGTCCATGTTTATGGAAGAAAAGTGACCCTTTTTATCACAATTCAGTTAAGAGAGAAGCAGAATACAAGCTCAACTGAACACCGGACTGACGTCTTAATACACTGCCTTGTTTAGCTGAACTGACAACTGAACTGATAACTGAAGGAACAACTGATCGTCTAAATACAATGCCTTTTTTAACTGAACTGATAACTGAAGGAACAACTGATCGTCTAAAAGGGGCTTTACACATGAGACATGAGAAATCAATTTTTGTGTGAAGATTTCGATCTCGACAGATTTTACGTTCCTTCAAACCAAAAAAATCGATTTATTTTTACAGAGATCAAATTCTTCGAATCCGTATTTGAAGAGGGATTTACATGTATACGAAATACGCACACCAAAAGAAAAAATTTGACAAGGAATCGAAATCCCTAGTATGTAAAGGAAATCGACATTACATAGAACAGCCAGCTAATAATAAACAAAACAGTCCGGGGTGGACCAGGGCCTCAACTAACAAGCTTCTCCAGATAGTTAGCTGTCTCCAGTCTCTCACGTCAAGTTGGTTGAGGTCCTCTCCCACTTGTGTGCGCCACCTGCGTCGCGGACTTCCTCTACTGCGCCGTACAACCCGTACAGTTCATGGTTATATCTTCTCCTCCACTGAAGAACCGGACAAGAACTGGAATGATGAGAGTTTTATAGAGGAACACTTGCTCGAGAATGAATTTATTGCGGTGCCTAGGTATATAAAGTCCTTGACTACCTCAAAGTTATAGCTGTCTATAATGACGTTCTGCCCAAGACGTCGGTGTTGTGTGTCATTTCTTGACGATAGCATATACTTGGTCTTGCCGTCATTTACCGCTAAATGCATCTTCTTCGCTTCCCTCTCAATGCTCATAAATGCGCCACTGACATCACGCTTTGTTCTTCCAATAATGTCAATGTCGCCGACATGTCCGAGTAATTTTACGGAATGTTTGTGCCTCTTGTGTTGACGCGTGAGTTTTGCACTATTCTTTGAAGAACGATGTTAAAGAAGTCGCACGACAGATCGTCGCCTTGACTAAAACCTTTTTTGACTTTGGTCGTACCGTCAAATATAGAGATTGATATTTTTTAGTCGCACAACACGATTATGGAATAACTTACCCGGCACAGCTTTCCCTTGCCATTTCAATTTGCAAACATTCAAAACCAATGTTCATCGACACCTCCTTTCTCTCCCCTCCTAATTTCCCCCTCGCCCGTGCTGTGTTTAAAACATTATAAGGGTCTCGTAACATTTATTTATTCATTTATTTATTTATTTAAAATTAAAATTAAATGAAAACAAAACATAAATAGGAACGTCTGTTCTCGAGACTGGGTATATCAATTAGTCGAAGTCTGTTGTTATAAGGTGGGAGATCATAAGGATTATCCCATCCTAGTCCCCTGAGCGCAAACCTAATAAATCTTTTTTGCACCTGTTCTAGTCTATTTTTATGACATTCATAATGAGGTGACCAAACCTGACAAGCGTATTCTAGAATAGGGCGAACAAAAGATATAAAAAGCTGCTTTGTCACGAAAGGGTCTGAAAATTGTTTCGACTGTCTTTTTATCCAACCAAGAATGGAATTAGCTTTGTTTGAAATGGAGTTTATATGTTGAATGAATTCGAGTTTGCGATCAAATGTGACGCCAAGAATAGATATAACTGTTTCACGGGATATTGATATGCCATTAAACAAATAGTTGAACGAAATAAAAGAAAACTTTCTTGCAAAACACATAGTTTTACATTTATCGATATTAAGAAACAAACAATTACGAGTGCACCAGTCAAAAAACGAGTTAAGATCACATTGTAATTGTTCACAATCACGATTACTTGAAATAGTTTTAAAGATTGTTACATCGTCGGCGTAAATGAGGCACTTAGAGTATTTTAACACCGATGGTAAGTCGTTTATAAATAAAATAAAAAGGATAGGGCCTAAATGACTACCCTGTGGAATTCCTGAGTTGATTTTAAACTTATTTGATTCGCAACCGTTAAATAGCACTGAATAAGATCTGTCTAATAAATAAGATTGAAGCCATTTTACAAAATTTTCGCTAAAACCTAATTTTCTTAACTTAAAAAGCAAAACACGATGTGATAGCTTGTCAAAAGCTTTACTGAAATCAGTGAATACACAATCTACTTGTTTACTGTTTTTAAATGAATCAATACAATTTTCAACTAATTCTATTAGAAAAGTAACAGTAGAGCGTCCTTTTATAAAACCATGCTGATTAGGAACAATGAATGACTTACATAACATAAAAACATAAAGCTTCACAAATAATAGCCTCAAAAAGTTTAGGAATCACAGATAATTTGGCAATAGGCCTGTAGTTTTTCACTTCGTCTTTTTTCCCTTTTTTATGTAGAGGGATAATGAATGAACTTTTCCAAATAGATGGGAATGAACATGTTGACATTGAAAGATTAAATAGAATAGACAAAGGTAATGACAAGTGACGTACACAGTTTTTCAAAATAGTAGAGGGTATACCATCAGGACCTGGTATACAGCTGTCGTCAAGGTTAGATATAAACTTTACAATATTGTCGATATCGATATAACATACCCTTGAGCGCGAGTGAATTATAAAAAAAAAAAAAAAAAATGCATCGGTGAGATCTTTTGCGACCTTGATGGAGCAGCGTGCGTTCTCCATCATCATCCTGCTCAAACGGACAAGTTTGTCAGGAATGCCAAAACTAGATGTTGCTCTAAATAGTTCGCTCCTATAGATGCTATCATACGCGGCTTTGGCGCAGTTCAGAGGGTCTCCTTTCTTGAGGATCAGATCGACATATGAGCTGGTGCATACTTTCCACCAAGTCATCGCCTGCCGCTTTGAACATTTCGACAAGGAGGCCGTCAGCTCCAGCGGCTTTGTCGGACTTGAGATTCGATATAGCCATCTTCACTTTGTCCAGGTCGGGTGCACGGTATTGTTGGTCTGCGTCGCCTAAGTCGAATAGCACTATCTCTATAGCAGCAGAATTTTCTTCTTTCATATTCTTAGCATGGACTGCGGTTCTACTATGATGCTCCCTTGATTATACATGCAGGCTTCTGCTCGAGGATTGTATCCTTGTGATGTTTTTTTTACCTTTTGGTAAAACTTCCGAATCTCATTCCTTCTCTCCTCTCCTTCTCATAGCGCTCGCGAGTAGCTCTGGTCCTTCTTTGCAGCGCCGTTTTATATGCCTTTTGTTTTTCTTCGTATGCTTGCCGGAACTCATCGTCAAACCAGGGGTTTCGTTGTGGCACATCATCATTATGCTTAATATTAAAAACCCATTTCGTAGTTAGAGTTTTCTTAACTTTAGGTAAATCTGCGATATTCCAAGTATTGTTCTCACTGAGTGACTGATGTTCATCTTTAATAGCTTCTTCTCTGTTAATACTGTAAGCAGCTTCATCATAACTCATAGGATTTTCAATATTCAGGTTAGCCATAAAGGTGACATAGTCTGTTACATCTGATGGTTAACGTAGTCTTAGTTGATCGTCCAAGAATTTGAATTTTATCTTCATTGTTATCCTTACTTGAACCGCTTTCCAATGACTCAAAATTATTTGACTCAAATGTTTGTGGTTATTGTTTTTCGGCTTCAGCCATTTCGTTATCTTCTTCATTCAAGTTGTCAATATTAATGTTTCTATCTTCAACAATAGTGTCATCTTCTTGATTCGCATTGTCAAGAATAGGATTTCTTTCTAGACAAATCCTCACTTAATCCTGATTATTTAATTCGTTATTCTCGTCATTTGTCATTTCCTTATTTTTACAATTTGAGAAGTACATTTTATCTTTTAGGAAGTTTACGTCTCGGCTGGTATTTATCTTTATTGTTATTGGGTTTTAAAGTCTGTAAGGTTTGTTATTTTCGCAGTACTCCAGCATAATACATTTTTCTGATTTTGAATTCCACTTCTTACGCTTTTATTTTGGTACCAAAATCATTGCTTCGCATCAAAATACTCTTTAAATATTTCATAATAATAATAATAACAGAGTTTCTAGAAACATCTCAGCTTACGCCAAGAGTACCTATCTATGCATTGCAGGAGATTAGGCTCTGATGTGTGCTCTAGACTCAAAAAGACTGAATATATATAAGGTCAGACAAACTTTTACAATAAAACATCTATTGTATTATTAATCGCTCTTTTTTATATACAAAATAAGTTTATTTTTAAAAACGTTTATACTTAGCTCATTCTTCAATTCACTTGGAAGTCTATTAAAAGAATTTATTCCCATATACATAACTGAGTCCTGGGTGCTACTTCTGTTACACCTATTGGGCCTCAAATTTTCACTGTTCCGTAAATTATAAGGTTGTAATTCTCCAACGTTGATGATATTCACTTTTAAGTATTCAGGAACCATATTGTTTTTCATTTTATATATTCATAAAATATAGCGCTATATTTAAGTCTTTGTTTAACACTCATCCAATTTAAAACTTCTAACATCACTCTTATTGGGGTGTAGACATTCACTCTCAATATCATTCGCATTGCTTTATTTTGCAATAATTGAAGCCGATTTACTATTTCTTGTTGACAACCATACAAAACAGTTGAACAATAATTAAAATTGGGTAAGACAATAGTATTATATAGAAGCAAAGTACTTTCAAATGTTAAGTCTCTTCTAATTCTTTTTATGAAACCAACTTTTTTAGCAATTTTCCCGCACACATAACTCCCATGCTCTTTGAAATTTAACTTCGAGTCCAAAACAACTCCGAGATATTTAAAACTATCAACACACTCAATAACTTCCCCATCCATACATACATTTATGCGTTCATTTACTTTAAGTTTCATACATTTCGTCTTTTTCACATTCAATTTCATTTTATTCATTTAAAGCCACCTGTTTATGCTCTCCAAGTCCTCATTTAAACAATGTAACAACCATTCAACATTTTTTCCACTTATATAATATATCAGGGCATCATCCGCAAACAACACAACTTTGCAAAATTTCAGCACGCATTTAATATCATTTATGTACAAAAGGAAAAGCAACACACCTAAAACTGATCCCTGAGGGACTTTGGGTCCTTCCTGTAAGGTACGATTCAAATCAGTTCAGTTCATTGTCTTTAATTCCATACGTTTCCAACTTTCGCACTAATATATTTCTTTCAATGGTCTCAAACGCACCCTTAAAATCCAAAAACACTGCTATTACCGAATTATTTCAATCAATTTCTTTTTTCCATTCATATATCAACCAATTTAACGCAGTTTCACAAGAGTGACCTTTTCTGAACCCAGATTGCTCTTGTATTAAAATGTTGTTATTTTCTAAATAGTCTTGTTGTTGGTTAGCTACATAATGTTCTAGAATCTTTTCAAATGTAGGCAGCATATTCACTGGACGAAACTCTTCACATTTTACGGTGTTTACCACTTTCTCTGCCGGAATAACAGTGGATTCTTTCCAATTGCTTGGAAATATCCCGTAGCACAATGAATTATTAAGAATTTTGATTAACACAATTTATTTTAAAATTATGTCTGTTAATACCTCGTAAGTGCTTTTTATTATTTAATTTTTTAATGAGGGCATATAACGATTCCACGCTTACATAACGAAATTTAAAAACACAATTTAGGTGTATGCTTGGTGGAATATAATATAATTTCGAATTCTGTTGACTGCCGTTCTAAATTTCTTCTGAGATTTTATTTCTTGGTGTTGTGTTCAAAAGGTATGCTGCTGTATTGGTTGCCTCTGCACAATAAAACTTTTTAAAATTTTTTTAACTCCGTGTTATATTTTTCAAAGAGCACTCTTACACTCGAAGATAAAAAACAGATTTTAAATGGTAATTCAGGTTGGAAAAGTCTATTAGTCATGCCTTAGGTTATCGTATCAGTTTTGTAGATTAATTAAAACTAGCCGACCCAGCTCTCGAAATTCGAGTGCCAATTTATTTATTTAATTCATTTTTTAACTTTGTTCACCTTAGCTTGAAATCACTTCGAATTTTTTCTTTCTTTTCTTCTTCACTTGAAAATCACTTTGAACTTCCCCATTCCAGTAACGAAACTTAAGAAAACCGTAAATATCTTGCGTTCAAAACAGCTAAAGGGATTTTTCAAAGCCCGTAGTGCAAAAATAAGGAATTTTTCCTTATGCTCCAAGCAAATGATTAAATTATTTTATACTAATAAATATTGGCAGTGTTTTCAAGCAAATTTATTAAATTAAATTTTATTTTATGTAATATGCAAAGTGTTCGACAGTGCAAAAACAAAAATGACCCACAGTGTGTAAATGCGTGTCTCAAGTATATTCTGCACATCTCCGTAACTGTGGCTTTCCAACCATATAAAATTTATCGAAATCGGTTAAATACTTTTGGAGAAAAGTGTACCACAAAAAACATGTTTGCCGTTTTATTATATGTGATAGTTAATTTTATAAATGAAATATACTCTTTTTTTATATTTACATATGTAAATTATATTTCTTTCAATTAATATTTGTTTTTTAATTCATAATGTCTTTTGCTCTAATTTCAAATGTAATTTTAAACTTTAACTTTCTTCTATAAAAGAAACTCGAAATAAGTCAACTGAGGCAGACGGAAAAATTTTCCATGCTATTATTCTTAAGTATATAATAATGTAAAATAAATCGGGAAGTTCAATAAAGAATTTGTAATAATAATAATAATACAATGTTGTATTTTGTAATTATTTTATAATGTCGAAAAAATAAGGATAGATGAAGAGTTCTCATTGCTCAAGAAATGCATAAACATCCGAGCCTTTGGACTTTTCCTATTGCTTTCCTAGTTGGTTGCAACTCGGTTCTTTTGTGCCATGCAACCGCACCATAGGTAATGTTGGGTCTTACCGCCATGGTGTATATCCACCTACAGATATATGGTATTCTTCGTGTTTATTCCAGAGGAGTTTATTATCTAGTATGATTCCTAGATATTTTACTTCTTTCTCTGTTACTATTTCTTCGCCAGCTAACCGAATAGATTTCATGCGTGGCAGGTCTTGGTTAATGGTATTATAGTCGTTTTTGTAGGGTTGATTGATAATCCTACAGATAGATACCATTTGCTTGTAATAGTTAGTCGTCTCTAACATCAGCGAAACCGATAGAGCGTATGCCTTGAGAAGTCAGATTTTCTAGCAGTTCATCGACTACTAGACTCCACAGCAAGGGTGATAGAACCGCTCCCTGCGGACAGGCTCTTGTTGTGATGATTCTGTGTGTATTTGGTCCCAGCATTTCACCAATTCATCCAGTTACGGCAATGGATACACATTTCCCTACTAGGGATTTATGTATTTACTGCGACATAGGAGGTATTATCAAAGGCTCCCTTTATGTTTAGGAACGCACACATAGCTGTCTCCTTAGTATCTATAGTTTTTGTAAGGTATTAGTGAGTTCAAACACGGCGGTTTCTGTAGGTCTCCCCGCTTTGTAGGCATGTTGTTGTACATTCAGAGCCCTATTTACTTAAACTTATGATCTTATGAATTTGTCAACTATTTTTTCCAAGGTTTTCTGTGCAAAAGGATGTAAAGCTTATCGATCTGAAAGACTTTGGATGGATTGTCACTTTTTTCCAAATTTTGTGAATGAAGATTACCTTAACTCTTCTCCATAGACTTGGTATATACCCAAGAGGAAAACTGCAAATGAGATAAGGCATAAGATCTTTTTTACCCTATTGTACGAGGGCTGGGAAGGGGCATTCCCTACATTAAATATTTCTAGATATTTTACAAACCTGAAAGCTAAAGGGTATTCACATCTTTGATTTATGTTGGTGCTACCCCACGTTGTATGATGTGAATTTGCGTCACACCCAAACAGTAGTAGCTTACGCTGGTTACAGTATTTCACAAGCCCCCGTGTTTCAGTCCTCAGTCCTTTGTTAAATGCTCTCCACTTTACCTAAGCGCTCGCACTGTGTTACACCATAACATTATAAGGGTATCAATAATTCATTGAGTGTGTGCAATTATAAAAAAGATCATTGATGAACATGAGAAAAACAGTAGGAGACAAAAGAGAGACCTGGGGTACACAAGCATTTATAATTGTTTCTATTAGAAATTTTTTTTATAATATAAATTCTCTATAATACTGCTGAAATAAATCAGCGAAGCATAAACTAAGCGTACATCCATTGAAGTAACGAGTAGATAGATATATAGATAGTTTTATTTATTTGTTAAAAATCATTGAAGTAACGAGTATATAGAAAGATGCATTTAATTTTTTTCATAAATATATGTTCATATTTTCAGTCTGAAGTAACCCTCTATGTCAACCGATTGAATACAGAAGAATCAGTTATTCCCTATGAATACCATCACTTTGATTTCTGTAACATTGATGAGGGTAACTCTCCGGTGGAAAATCTTGGACAAGTTGTATTCGGAGAGAGAATACGGCCTGGTCCATATAAAATTGAATTTCTTAAAGACGTCGTATGCGAAAAGGTGATTATTTAATTTATTTTAACCGATTAAATTGTTCTTAAGCGTTTAAATACAACAAATTACAGGTTTGCACTAAAGTATACACAGGTGGTGATCCAGACAGTGACCGACGTATGATGGTTCTGAAGAAGGGCATGAGTCTTAATTACCAACATCATTGGATAGTTGACAATATGCCAGTTACTTGGTGCTATCCGCTGGAAAATGACAAACAATATTGCAGCACTGGCTTCCCAATGGGTTGTCTTGTAAGGCATTTGGTTGATGGCGATGAAAGCTGTCCGATCAATCCAAGTTACAATAAACCAGGCGTCTATTATCCTTTTAATCATGTTGATTTGACAATAACTTACCACAGTGGTGCCACAGAAGAATGGGGTGTTGGTTTTGGTGCCAATGGCGGACGCATCATTTCAGTTAAGGTTGTACCCCGTTCAATAAATCACAAGAATCCTGAGAAACCCGATTGTGGTTACCCCGAAGCAATTGAAATTCCAGCAAATTCTTTGCCTCGCAACACTAAACTGCAAATCACCTACACTTACTCGGTCAAATTTACAATGAACAACACAGTGAAATGGTCTTCTCGTTGGGATTACATTCTCGAATCAATGCCCCACACGAATATTCAATGGTTCAGCATATTGAATTCTCTTGTCATTGTCCTGTTTCTATCGGGAATGGTCGCCATGATTATGCTTCGTACTCTGCACAAAGATATAGCACGTTACAACCAAATGGAAAGTGGGGAAGATGCTCAAGAGGAATTCGGATGGAAGCTGGTTCATGGTGACGTTTTCCGTCCGCCGCGAAAGGGTATGCTGTTGTCTGTGTTTTTGGGATCTGGTGTACAGGTTTCATGCATGACATTGATAACTTTGGCATTTGCTTGCTTGGGATTCCTTTCGCCTGCAAATCGAGGCGCTCTAATGACATGTGCCATGGTCTTGTATGTTTCTTTGGGAACACCAGCTGGATATGTGTCGGCGAGAATTTACAAAAGCTTTGGTGGTATTAAGTGGAAGAGCAATGTTATGCTTACATCGATAGTCTGCCCCGGGTATGTATTTTTGTAATTTTTTGAAAATAAAATCACTGCAGAAAAAATGTGAATCTAGAAAACTCTTTCGCTTGACTTTAACGGATGTTTTTAATGATTTTATTTCTAGTGTCGTATTTTGCTTGTTCTTCGTGATGAATCTTGTGCTCTGGGGAGAGGGAAGCTCTGGAGCTGTACCATTTAGCACTTTGGTTGCACTGCTGGCGCTATGGTTTGGTGTCTCCGTTCCTCTGACATTCGTTGGAGCATACTTTGGTTTTAGGAAACGCGTAAGTTTTAAAGTTTACCTACTTTCCATATGGCTTGGATTTTGAGTTTTTTTTTCTATTTTTGTATGCAGGCATTAGAACATCCTGTGCGAACGAATCAAATTCCACGACAAATTCCCGATCAATCCGTCTACACTCAGCCCATCCCTGGCATCATTATGGGTGGAGTCCTCCCCTTCGGCTGTATTTTCATCCAGCTCTTCTTTATACTTAACTCCATTTGGTCCAACCAAATGTACTATATGTTTGGATTCCTCTTTCTTGTATTCCTGATTCTAGTGATAACCTGCTCAGAGACCACAATCCTTCTGTGCTATTTCCATCTTTGTGCGGAGGACTATCATTGGTGGTGGCGTTCTTTCCTGACATCAGGCTTTACTGCTGCCTATCTCTTCATCTATTGCTGTCATTACTTTGCCACAAAGCTCTCCATCAAAGATGGAGCCTCGACATTTTTGTACTTCGGATACACCGCCATTATGGTGTTCCTTTTCTTCCTGCTCACAGGAACAATTGGATTCTTTGCTTGTTTCTGGTTCATTCGTAAGATCTACAGTGTGGTCAAGGTTGATTAAGTGCCGTTTTTGAGTGGTCTCACTAACGCCCGCCCGAACGCGCAATAAATTTAAATAATTCTTAAAATAAAAAAAATATATATAAATGTATGTATTTTCTTACGTTAAATTAAACAAAAAATATTTAAATGAAACGAACATAAAATTGGGCGAAAGTATCTGAACAGAACGATTAATTATATATTATTATTTTATTTTAATATTATATAGTTTTCTTAATTTCCTTATTTAAATGATATTTTGTGTAATATATATATATGTATATCGAATGCGAAAAATAAGCATATGCATTAAGAATACATTTTCTTATTTAATAAAAAAAAATAAAACAAATCACAATTTTTCTTTAACAAGCCGAAACATATAAGCAAAGATAGATAATAACATGGATGTAGCAAGAGCACAGTGTTTAAATTTGTATTCTTTGTAATTTTAAAAATTGCTAAAAGTGAGGATTCAAAAAAATATAACGCCAATCTGTCTCAAAGATCAGATAACTATTTTCTTAACAGAAACTTCTTTTAGTGAATAAAAAAAAATAATTTTCTTTTTCTATTACTCAACACATTGTATTACTCTATTACGTAATATGTGAATAAACTTCGTTTTAAGTATATTAATTAAGTAAAATAAATTAAAATTATGATACTTAAAAGAGAGTTTTATTTTTTAGCGTTAAAAGAAAGAAAGGTGCATCAAGCATTAACATATCGATGCTTAAAAATGAATTAATCACTGATATGGAAAAATAAATCCAAACTTGAAGAAATCCTTGGGGGGGGGGGGTTGTCATTCCGTAATTTTTAAAACGATAATCGTCGACGAGATCGTCCATGATTTATCACGTTACTCGACCACTATCGTCTATCGTTAGCAATTTCAGAGAATTTGATGCATTTAAGAAACTTTAAAATTGTAGTGTAGTGTTTTGCGCTAGATCCACTCCAAAATCACATTCTGTTAACCATTGGTACCCTCCGCCAAAATCTGAAAGCCAGGTTATCTTTTCCTGAAAGGTACAAAACTGGACGATTGACCAATGGAAAAAAGTAATTTGGTCTGATGAGACAGGAACGAGTAGGAACAGATGACAGACCGTATTACTGGTCACGTTTTAAAGCACGACTTCCGCAACATCAAGTTCATAGAACAGTAAAGGTTTGGTGATGGCTTGGTGGTGTTTTTCGTGGAGTTCTATCTAGACTTTAGTAAAAATTGAAGGAATAATGAACAAAGAAAAATACATTGACATATCAAGGCATAATTAACCAACATTTTTGGCAACAACTGGCTACAGGGAGTGTGAATGGAGGTTGCCAATGGCAGTTAAATCCTGCACTTATGCATTTGTTACTAGTCTACCCTCGGAGAGATAAAGTTGGGCTAAAATGTATAATAGAAAGTGATGTAAAAATTCGACGCGGAGGTTAACTTCGTCCGGATCGTGTATGCCTCCATTACACGGAAACAATAAGAACGATCAATAGTAGTTTCAATGGAATCGCATATAATAGTAGAAGAATTTGGCAAAGCTTTTGGGTTAAGATAATTCCGGGTAACTTTAGTAGCATAAAAATGCTTGTCAACCTTTATATGTGAATTTAAAAAAAGAAACCAATCCTGACCGAAATTGCTAACTTATAAATATATAAAATCTATAAATAAATAACTAAAAACAAATACGTACTTTGAAATTTAAAAATTGTTTATAAATAAACATAGACTTAGGCCTAGATTGAGGTTGTCGAATTTCTAATCGATGATCGACATTTTTCGATCATCGAAACTTTTTGATTCCACACTAGTTTCTTTCCGATTGTCATTTTCTGATCGACGCGTAAGGAAAGTGAAGTCCAGAAGTTTTTCTTGTGAACAAAATGTAAGTTTCTTTCAATTTATTAATTATTTTAAGGACAAAACATTCAAATATTTATTTTATGAAGGTCAAAAGTGATGACGAACAAAAGGCAAACAGAAATTTTGGTCAGATTGATGGAAAAAAATGTGAACATCGCGAAGATGTTCACAGCTGGTATTCCACTTTTTCACAATTATGCATTTTAGCCCGAAATTTTTTTGCTTCAGGGTAATTAAAAGTAATCCATTTGGAGCAAATATAAGTTTCTAGAACTGCGAGCACTTAATTTAGTACTAAAGACACTGTAGAATGTGCAAGGCCAATACAAAATTAATTACCAACAATAACTTGGTAATATCCATGAGCTCAACATCTCAAAGTACTACCAATTTTATTCTGTTGGGAATCGAAAACCAAATATGTGTATAAAAACCTTTGTTCCATAAATCTTACATCGTTTCTTACAGTTCCAGAGGATTAGAGGTGTTTCTGATATGTCTTCTTTTTCTGGTAATTTCAAAATATTCTTGGGCATTGTCGGTTTCTGTGTTACTATCGCTTAACTATAACTCAATTCCACTCATTTTAAAATGTAAATAAACTATTTTTATTTATATTAAAAAAAGAAAACCAGAAAAACAAATAATGATTTCAAAAGCTAACACAACATAGAACTGTCAAATTTGAAATATTCGCAATATTCTGTGGGTTTATTCACAATAGTACATTGATCGATCGATTGCGGTTGTCGATTTTCTAATCGACGATCAACCTTTTTCGATCATCGATTCCTCTATTTCATATTGCAAATGTCGATTGGGATCGAAACTTTTCGATTTCACAGTCGTTTCTTTTCGATTGTTATTTTCTGATCGACGCGTAGGGAAGGTGAAGTCCAGAAGTTTTTCTTGTAAACAAAATGTAAGCTTCTTACAATCAAATAATTATTTAAGGACAAAACATTCAAATATTAATTTTATGCAGGTCAAAAGTGATAACGAAGAAAAGGCAAATAGAACTTTTGGTCAGATTGATGGAGGAAAATGTGGACATCGCGAAGATGGTTTGTGCTAAGAGCCAAGCAAAGCAAAAATGAGAGAAATTCGCTAACGATTGTAATATGCCTGCTGAATTTCTTTTTTGGAGACCTTGATAATATATGTATGTGCACCCTATCACACCTGGTATTCCACTTTTTCATAAATATGCATTCTAGTCCGAAGCTTTTTTGCTTCAGAGTAAATAAAAGTAACATATTTGGAGCTAATATGCGTTTCTAGAACTGAGAGCTTTTCCTTTAGCACTAAAGGCACTGGATTGTGCAAGACCAATACAAAATTAATTACCAACACTAACTTAATAAGATCCATGAGCACAAAATCTCAAAGTATTAGCAAGTTGTATTATGCTTAGAATCGAAGAGCTTCTTATTGCTGACATAAGTTTTGGGGTTAATTCAACTTAGAAGTTCTGTGAAACATTTTTGGATAAGCGAAAGTATTTAAAAAAGCAAATATGTACATATGTATATGTGCATACGAAATAACAACCTTTATTCTATAAATCTTACATTGTTTCTTCCATTTCCATAAGATTAGAGGTGTATCTGATGTCTTCTCTTTCTGCTAATTTCAAAATTTTCTTGGACATTGTCGGTTTCTGTGTTACTATCGCTAAACTCTCTCATTTTAAAATATAAATAAACTATTTTAATTTATATTAAAAAAAGAAAAACAGAAAAACAAATACATAATAATTTCAAAAGTTAACACATCATAGAACTGTCAAATTTGAAATATTCGCAATATTCTGTGGGTTCATTCACAATAGTACATTGTTCGATCGACTGAGTTACACAATACAAAATATGAAAACCAATCGAAACAAGCGAAAAGTTTCGATTCGATTGCCAATCGACAACGGCAATCGGGGCATATGAAAACCAATCGAACAGTTTCGATTTGATTGGTAATCGACAACGGCAATCGGGGCCTTAATCAGAAAAATTTGTTTAAATGGATAATTACCGTCTGATTTTTTTTGACCAAAATAAAGTTCATGTCCTTAATAGTACACTTAATTTTTTTTTGTATCAAAATCGTTAGAGCCGTTTTGGAGATAAATAAGATTTTGCATAGGGGCTGTATGGCAGGTACCGTTAGTTTTGAAGCTAAGAACAAAGTTTCAATTTCTCCTCTAGAGAATCATCGCTTCAGTAGTTTAGGGTGTAAGTCGAGGAACATACAACGCGACCCTAGAACAACAAGAACAACTATTTTGTTCTATCTATTTCCATTTCTAAGAAAGCCAGGGATACAGAGTTTTAACAAATATTTTTCGTTTTGCGGTTTGGTCAAAAAGGTTCTAACATCCACATAGAACTTTGTTTCACAAAATTCAAAAAATAAAAAAATGCTCTGTTGCATTTTGAATCTTCATTTTATATTTATTTGTATTCATTTATTGAAAAACAACCAAATGGGTTTTGAGATTTATTTCATATAAATTTGAATTTGACGGATAAGATGACAAAAAATGTATAGTTCAGTTTCAAGTTTGAAGGATTTAGCAAATTTATAACTGTTTGTATTTCTGTCGAATAATCTCTTAAAGGAATGCGATTGTCTGAGACTTGCTCGCATAGTAGCCCCAAAGAAAGTCTGGGATGGTTAAATCGGCCGATCTTGCTGACCAGCCAAATCACCAAAATGGGAGATTAGGCGATCAAAAAACGCTTCCTTCACAACACAATCTGCATTGTGGCTCGTGCTGTGTGTGCGGTTGCACCGTATTGTTGAAACCTCATGTTCACCAAGCCCTGTTCATATTATCCCGGCAATAAGAAGTCGTTTATCATGGCCCTCTAGCGTTCGGCAGTAACAGTGACCGTATTGCCGATGGCGTCCTAAATAAATACGGCCCAATCACGCCTCCCGTGTGAGTGCCGCACCACGTAGTGGTTTTGAGTGGATGTAATGGCTCTTCGTTCATCACACGCGCTTTTTCAGTCCCCAGAAATGAAGATTTTGCTTATTGACGTAACCGCTTAAGTGGAAATTCGCCTCGTGGTTCATGATGATTTTCGACACAAAATCGTTCTCTTCGTTGTTGAGATTGAGGATGGCTTGACAGCAGAGATGTACGGGAAAATCTGTAATTGAAATTCGTTTCTTCGTTCTCAGCAACACGTATGCTACAGCCGCGATATTCTCGGCCGAATGACCAATCCGGTGGCGACAACGTCCTGCACGATCTCTTGTGGTTCCAGTCGGTTCGAGTCGAGTAGCTAAGATGTTTTAACATTTGGCGTGACACGATTAGGAAAACGACCTCGAAATTGACGCTGCATTAACCACCGATCGATTTATTGGTAAAAAAAATCAACACAATTACTTCACGCTCTTGCGGAGTATAGCGCTTGTCTGTTTGTATTCTGCAACTACTGTCTAGTTCATAAATGTCAAATATGATTGACGTATGTACGATGCCATTCGCAAAAATTATAACATCTACCGATAGGGTGATTAATAACTTGTACAAAGATCGTACCGATAATTCAGGGAATTTTCTTAAGGAAACAAAGTTCGTTAAGTGATAAAAATAAATGGAAAAAATGGAAAATAATTTTTACTACAACTGCAAGGGAAATAAAATTAAACCAGTTTAATGGATGCTTTGTATTTTATTTATGTGAATAAAATAACATTACATATAGATTAAAATACAATAATAATGTTTGTAAACAACATTCAAACATATTTTTTTTGTTTTCATTTCATAATACACGTTTCCATTTTTTGTTTGTTTGTTTTAATTATAATTATAATTAAAGAATAAAATTGTAAAACAGTCTATATTCTATTTTGTTTAAGTTTTATATTTTGTTTTTAATTTTATTAAATAACGTCTTTAAATTATAAATAATTTATTTCGCTTTTTAAACTAATTTTATGAGTTTTGGTTTTAAAATATTTACTAAGTATTTATTATATAAAGTTAAAATTTTGGTTTGAAAACATATTTATTTTAAATGCCTTTTAATTCCTATTTTGTTTAAGGCGAAATCAAAGATACTTCGCTCACATTATGTTTGTTTCGATTCTATTTCAAACATTTTTTGTATGTTACAAAAATTCTAGTTTTCCTTTTTTCTTCTCTGTTTCACACTCATCATACTCACTGGTAAATATTATTTATTTAATTAACTCGTAGAAGTTATGCATTATACAGAAACAAAGCAAAATATGTACTTTTAAAATTTTAGAAACAATGGCCCATCATTTTAAACATTTAAAGCCATCTTTAAAACAAGAATGGAAGATTCAGCTTCTTGATAATAAAAAAAAGATTCAAGTCTCTTCAATTTAGAGCCACTTTGAAATGTTACTATTTTGCGGTTTGGGTTATCTCTTTTTAGAAAGTAAAATTAAATATGTTATCAATTATATATTATTTCTTTGCACTTAATCGATAAAATATTTTGATAAATCAACCTGTAATCATCAATAAATTAAAATGTTTTATTGATACTGATTTTAGAATATCAATTTTCTCACTGAACGTTATGAAAATTTGTATTTAAAACTAAAAATCAAAATAATTTATTCAAAATATAAACAAAATATTATGTGTCGAAGCTCTGACTACCGTTCGATTTAATTTCGCAACGAAAAGTAATTTTGCACGAAATACCTACAAAACATGAAAACGAGGGAATGATAAACATTTCATCGACGGTTTGTTAGGCTTTGAATCCTTAACTGCAGATGTATCGAATTTTGTATTCTTCTATCACAACTAACACATTATTTTATGATATGCTATCCTAATTCAAAGATACGCTCACATTTTAAGTTTTTATTAAAATTATTAAAGTATTTTAATTGAATGTAAGTTCTTTAAGATTCGCAAGTTAAACATACAAAGACAATTCCATAAAATTGAAAATCAATATAATAAGAAAAAAAAATATTCTCATTTTATTTAAAAATCTTTTGTGTTATCAACTATTGTTTTAATTTGTAAGAGGACATATGTATGTTTGTAGATTGAACAAGATTTCAGTGGATGCCGAATTAATTGCGATTATAATATGGGTAAATAAGCAGAGAATTATAGAAAAACACAATAAGCACTAGCACGATGGAACACAACAAAATATAACGGGTGATTTTTTTGAGGTTAGGATTTTCATGCATTAGTATTTGACAGATCACGCGGGATTTCAGACATGGTGTCAAAGAGAAAGATGCTCAGTATGCTTTGACATTTCATCATGAATAGACTTACTAACGAGCAACGCTTGCAAATCATTGAATTTTATTACCAAAATCAGTGTTCGGTTCGAAATGTGTTTCGCGCTTTACGTCCGATTTATGGTCTACATAATCGACCAAGTGAGCAAACAATTAATGCGATTGTGACCAAGTTTCGCACTCAGTTTACTTTATTGGACATTAAACCAACCACACGAATGCGTACAGTGCGTACAGAAGAGAATATTGCGTCTGTTTCTGAGAGTGTTGCTGAAGACCGTGAAATGTCGATTCGTCGCCGTTCGCAGCAATTGGGTTTGTGTTATTCGACCACATGGAAGATTTTACGCAAAGATCTTGGTGTAAAACCGTATAAAATACAGCTCGTGCAAGAACTGAAGCCGAACGATCTGCCACAACGTCGAATTTTCAGTGAATGGGCCCTAGAAAAGTTGGCAGAAAATCCGCTTTTTTATCGACAAATTTTGTTCAGCGATGAGGCTCATTTCTGGTTGAATGGCTACGTAAATAAGCAAAATTGCCGCATTTGGAGTGAAGAGCAACCAGAAGCCGTTCAAGAACTGCCCATGCATCCCGAAAAATGCACTGTTTGGTGTGGTTTGTACGCTGGTGGAATCATTGGACCGTATTTTTTCAAAGATGCTGTTGGACGCAACGTTACGGTGAATGGCGATCGCTATCGTTCAATGCTAACAAACTTTTTGTTGCCAAAAATGGAAGAACTGAACTTGGTTGACATGTGGTTTCAACAAGATGGCGCTACATGCCACACAGCTCGCGATTCTATGGCCATTTTGAGGGAAAACTTCGGAGAACAATTCATCTCAAGGAATGGACCGGTAAGTTGGCCACCAAGATCATGCGATTTGACGCCTTTAGACTATTTTTTGTGGGGCTACGTCAAGTCTAAAGTCTACACAAATAAGCCAGCAACTATTCCAGCTTTGGAAGACAACATTTCCGAAGAAATTCGGGCTATTCCGGCCGAAATGCTCGAAAAAGTTACCCAAAATTGGACTTTCCGAATGGACCACCTAAGACGCAGCCGCGGTCAACATTTAAATGAAATTATCTTCAAAAAGTAAATGTCATGGACCAATCTAACGTTTCAAATAAAGAATCGATGAGATTTTGCAAATTTTATGCGTTTTTTTTTTTTTAAAAAAGTTCTCAAGCTCTTAAAAAATCACCCGTTATTTTACGTATTTAAGAGAAAAGAATTACGCACAAGTATGTTATTTTGATGAAGATTTGAAATAGTGGTTATAATAGACCAATTTCGAAAGCAAACAATTGAGGATACAGGCCGTACGTAGCGAATAACTGTTCATACCCCTGATTATGCACAGTAAGATCAGGAAAACACGCTTAAGTACCATGTACTCGTATGTATCATGTAAGTGATAACTCAAATCCACTCGCTACGACTTCGTTCACAATAATATCTACTAAATGCAAATATTAATTAAAATACATACATTCCTTGTAAAACTTAGTTAGTTATACACTTAAACAAAATAACCAGTGTTAACCACTGCTCCACCTTATCCCCCTATCAACGATTTTATGATTTTATTTTTCCAAATAATAATATACTAGGATATGATTACGTTTTACTATAGCAATTAACAACATTAGACCCACTGATTTTCGTTTGAAATCTTTTTTACAAACTATTCTTTCTTCTTCCTATTAATTAGTGCCATGAAATCCAGGGGCATGTAACATATTATTACAAGTACTTCTAATACAAGTATTTTTATACAAGTTTATAACATTACTGTATCAAAAAACACTTTTCAACTGTGACTTTAACAAGTCTAATAGATGAGTGGTAGAAGTAGAATTTTCATCTTCTCAGCATTACAAGTACAGACAAAATATTTAAACCATACCGGTTGAAAAGTTGATAAAATATTACACGCCATTAAAACCTACTCTTAGATTGCCGAATTTGTGATAGTATGTCTAATATAGCAGTATGTATTTTTTGAATAATCTTGTCAACCTCTCATTTTATTCATCGTGATTTTGACCATTTTTTGATCAAAGAAGAGTTAAAATCGCTAAAGATCCCTATTTAAGTTAAAAAGGGTTGACAGATATATTTTCTGAATAATTTCCTCATGTTTTTCACTTATCAAACAAACCAGACTGAATATTCATTTGTTGTTACCAGGTAGCTTTATAGACCCCGGGATTCATATAAAAAACCATAGGTCTAGTTCATCCGTGGATACCAAAACCCAGTTCGGTTAACCGCCAGACATTGAATAAATTCACTTAAAACGCCAACAGCCTTATTTATTAACTTGTTTTAGCGACGGATTAAAGTTACTTCGACTTTACAACGACTCTAATCCTGAAAAGCTTATTTATAAAAAAAATATACAAGGAAAGGGGCGGAGTAAGCTTGAACTGGTTCATAGGAGGTTTAAATCGATTGTAGTAGCATCGTAATGTCATTTTGCATGACATCGTGTGAAATTTACAAAAAGGGGTGTAAACATTTTTTTCCTTTTTGTTACTTAGACAAAATGTATAGTTATTTTGCATTTATAAATTTACAAGGACAAGGCAGTACAAAACTCGTTTTAGTCCCATGACACTGATGGGTGCAAATTTCCGCTCGACGTATCGATTTTCGAAACAAAATAAGAAGTTAATAGGTATAGGCCTTTATTGCGAATGTCGTTTGTTAATCGATCAACGACTTTTGTCGAAAATCGATGATCGAAAAATTAAGATATCTGAAGTTGTTCTTGTATCAGATATCAGGCTCTCTTTTTATACTTGATTACAACAACATAAAGTTATACAGATAGGTTTGGATACAAATTTGAACGCATCCAACGTTTTGGTACTATCTACTTTTATCGAATCGAACGTTGACGACACTCGCATTAAGGCCCTATAGGTCAGCCTTTCCTAAGCGATGATATGAGAGGAGGGCATATCCCAATTGATTTGCAAGTGATGGCAACTAGACTGTTCACTATTGCAAAGTTTTATTAACACAAAGAAGCATGGCAAGAAATAGTGAACAGTAGTTGATGCGAGTGGTCGACTGATGTGATGGTGAATTTAAAGGAAAAGTAAAAAAATCGAAAAATATAAAAAAATGTATCTATAGTTTTTGTTGACTATGTATATGGAATATATCAATTGAAAGTTTTCGGCACCTCTAGCTTTCAATTGATGCAAATAAAATAGTTTACATTGGATTTTTGTAAAAAAATCGATGTAAGGTGAACTGAATTTAACAAAAATTGCGTACTGACAAGGTCCTCACAGTCAACTGATGAGTCCATGTGAGATCGCTGGGACGAAACGTCAATTTTTGTGGATTAAAGGCTATAAAAGCTATTTTGAATAAAAAAATATTATTTTATCTTTCACGTCCATTATTAAATGTAATTGATTTGGTTGGTTTTTAACGTCAAACAAATACCCGATCAGCATCGCATCCGAAACCGAATAACCAATTCTCATATCAGAAGTGGAAGTGCGATCCGGTTATTAGTTTTTCTGTGCTGTGCACAAGACAAGATCGATGAAAGGACGAAATGATTGCTCGAAACAATGGCCTGATTGGGGAATCTTTTTCAATGTGATATCTCCTTTTGGATTAGCCTCGATTTGATCAATTATTGAATTCGAAGTGACTCATTAATTATACTTCCAAGATTTGCAGATAATTGAAAGCTGAATATTTATTCTAAAAAAGAAAAATCATTTGAGCTTGGTGCATAACTTTCGAATAAAATTCGGTTGTGGAAATAGAAGAATCCTCGATTCATTTTGTTTTGTTTAAATATATAATAAAAAAAAAGTTTTGAAAATTGTCTGTATTTTTAAATAAACAAAAGTGCAAACATTTTGTATTTTACTTGTATATTTTTTATTTTTATTAGAATCCTCGAATTTCGAGAAAATTATTAAGAAGTACTTTTTACCTCTAGATCTTCCTTGCTTTGAGTGAGTGTTTTTGTGTTAGGCATTTATTGTTAAATTTGCTTTATTTTATAAAACAATAGGTTAACTAAGCAGTTTCGCCCCTCAAAAGAAGCATTTGTATTGAACGAAATAAGAGATAAAATGTATTTAAAAGTAAGTAATCAACAAAATATCACTTTCGCCCGTCGATATACCTACCAATCCGCCAAACCAAACTTATTGGAAATTCATGGGGTAAAAACAAAAAGAAAGCGATAGCAGTAAAACCAAACCTTATATTCGCCACCACATAAAACAATTCGCTTCGTATTCCCTAATCAACCGGCTGCCGAGTATGTTCTGTACTCCGAATTAATTATCGAAATGGCAAAATCAGCTGAAAGAGAATTTCCAACATTTATTGTTTCTTGTGCAAAACCAAAATAGATTCACTATTATTATTAATAAGTGATGGAAGGGACGAAAACCAAGAAGAGAGAGACTTCGTAGAAAAGTTTTATGTGGTAAAGCCAACATTTTAGATCTTCCAGAAGCAGTAAGTTGAAATGGGGAATGAATTAACATCGACATATTTTAATTGTCTGTAGTTTCAAAAAGGGCTTCAGCCTACACGAAGAAGCATTTGTTTACATTTTAGAAATAAATCGCTTAATAAAATCGACTTCAATTCCCTTAACACATAAACTTCTTCCTTAACTTATTTCATAAATTGCAACACAACTTTTTCTTGTCGTGAGTTCTTGTAAATAACAATTTATTTTAATAAAATCAAGACAAAATTTCAAAGCTTTATTTATGTACATGTTTTTCAATTGTTACGCAAATATAAAGTTTCACCAAACAAAACTAAGTGAATTGAATTCACCGTAAAACGCTATGTATTCGAAATGTTGAACAAGAAATTCCATCTTCGAAAACTAAATTCGGCTGGAATTCAGAACACCAATATTTCCCATTTGAAATGAACAAATCACAAAAGTCAATTTATGCGGAATGCAGAACATCAAAATTCACTTTTGTTCCTCGAATTCACAATAAGAGAAATGCAGAACGTGGGTGATTTTTTAAGATATAAAAGATATATTTAAGTCATTAAGAGTCGCCACTTTACTGAGAAGAAAAGTACAACAAAAACTGTTCATAATCTATATTTAAAGCTGGTCATCCACGAATTTACTGGACTGGAAACTTATGAACACCGGTTTATGGGGCAAGCTCGGAGCAGATTTTCAGAATTCGAACTCATGGGTGTTGAAATTACAATAATAATATTGACTTTTTTTCAGCAATCATTTCATTTTGGATAGTCAGTTTCAACTGAATTAAATAGAAAAAAAAATAAGTGACAGCTTTAAACCTTTTATATTCAACAACTTTCAAAAAACAGAAATCTTCTTGAAGATATCCTTTTCATGAAACTTTAAAATAATATTGTAATGTTTCATCAAGTAAAACTTGTTTTAAGAGAATTAAAAAAAAAAACTGAAATAAATTAATAAAACATCGTATACTGATTCTGAGAAATATATTCAAACAAAAAAGTAAACAAGAAAAAAAAATAAAAGATTATGTATTAAAAATGTTTAAATCCTATCTGAAAATATTTACATTTTCCATCTATCGTTTTTGTTGATTTTTTTGTTTTTTATTTTTTTTTTAATTTTAATTTTATTTAAAGAACACATTCAGAAAGAAAAAAATTTACAAATAGAGGAATAAAATGCGATTCGAAATTTGATTGACAAAATTATGAATTTATACTTTGAAATACATTTTTTATAATTTTTGAGTGAATCTCAGATGAATTAGCTATTTTGTTATAATTTTTGTATTATTATTTCTAAAACACCATTTTGTTGCATTGAAAACATTTAAAAATTGTGGAAGGACAAACACACATACAAATAAATTTAAATACTTATTGTTTTTTTTTAATCTTGCTTTCATTGTTTGCCTTTGCTTTTTTCATGCGCTTTTACTGATATTTTTGTTGTTTATTTTTTTAAATATATAATATATATATTTGTTTTAAGTAAATCACATTATTCTCTCAATAATTAGTACACATTTAATAAATTGAAAGATGAAAATTTATAACAATTATATGAGATATATAAATGTATTTTTAAAAAGTTTTTTTTTGTTTTAATTTAATTTAAAATTCATAATAACTACTTTTCATAAATAAACCAGAATAATAAAAACATTTTTTTTGTCTTACAACAATAATTATAGTAATTTGAAGTGTACTAATAAAAATAATTTTGATTGATTAAAAAAAACAAAGATGATGTCTCAAAGCATAAAGGTTATATTTGTTAAGCAAGAGTTATAATAAATACAGAATACACTTTTGATTGCGAATACTTTTATCGACTTAAGATGTGTTGTGTTGTACCCAAAAATACGGTATTTATTATTTAAATACAATTATTTCAAAAGAAATTTCGTGTGTGAAAAAAATAAAAGAAATAAAAAAGAAAGAGTTTTGGAATTTAAGAAATAGCGATTGAAATTTATTGATGTGTCTACACGGCTTGATCGGGAAGTGTTTCTTTAAATTTAAGGGTCTCTTCGAAAATGAGGGTTTTTAGTGTTTCACGTGGAAGATCATCGAGTTCCATGCCGATGCGGAATGGTTCATCAGCAACAGGCTAGAAGAGAATTAATAATAAGTTGTTGTCTTATTTATAAAATATAAAAAAAAATAAACTCACCTCATCACCAGGATCGTAGTATTGTTCCAAGTAAGGATGTGCGAGCGCTTCTTCTACTGTTATTCTATTGTGGGGATTAAATGTCAGCATTTTGCCTAAGAGATCTAATGCTAACTGGTCAGCGTTGTGGAATAACCGCACCCAGGGAACTTTTGGCTTAAACGGCAAAGATTCCAAATAATTACGAGCCTAAAACAGAAACAACCAGCCAAAAAAAAAATTAAGAAATCTACAACTTCAACGTTTTGATTTTAGAGCAATAAAGTTTTCAAAGACACGATTTTTAAGTTAATTTTTGGGAGGATTTAAAATATAGTAATTTGTATATATAGTACAAAATTTGCAATTAAAAAGATAATTTTAATCCTTTCAAATACTTTCTTTCTTCAAGTATGGCTGAGTTCGTAATTGCAATGTTTGTTGCCCCTGCCCTGCCTAGAACATGCTTCGAATACATTTATGGACACAATTACAACAGCATGTGGGCAGTCATCATACTTTGTTAAAAATGCGTTCATAATTGCCAAAATAGTTCGATATCAGCATCGGACCAGATTTTGGCATCGTATTCAATCCTGTTGATGGATAGGAGGTGTGGATGAACATTGGTCTTGAATGTTTGCAAATTGAAATGGCCAGGGAAAAAAGTGCCGGGTATATTATTCCATAATTGTGTTGTGCGAATAAAAACTAATGTCTGCATTCGACGGTACGTTCAGAATTAGGCTTGATGGTGAAATAATGAGCATTACTTGCGAAGCGGGTATCGTAGGTGAACTGATTGAGGATAGACCGAGAGCCCACAGCAATTTTTGGGTGTGATTGATAACAAAAAATGATTAGTACCATTTGATAGTCCTTAAGTTGTTATTTACAAATGTGAGCGTCTTGCATGCTCTGGTGGGAGCAATAGTGAGTAATACTGCATCAAAAATGCACTTTTTTCCAAAGACTAAATAATTGTGATAACAACTTTTTCATAACTTCAAAATATAGTCAAGTGCCCTGATTGCAAATATCGAGGTCCAAGACATTTTGCTGGCAGCCTTCTCCCTGCAAGACGCGCTCAAAGTTTATGCCAAAAACCGACTTTTTAGATAATTGTGCTAACAACTTTCCCTTAACTTTAAAATGCAGAGCCAAGTACCCTGATTGCAAATATCAATGTCCAAGACGTTTTGCTGGCGGCTTTCTGCCTGCAAGACGCGCTCGAAGTATGCCAAAAACCGACTTTTTATATAATTGTGATAACAACTTTCCAATAACTTCAAAATGTAGAGCCAAGTACCCTGATTGCAAATATCGAGGTAGGTAGGTAGAGATGGTAGTCGCCAGCCCTGGGCCCGCGACTCAATTAGCGCTGGGGTGCGCCGTTTTGATACCATTAACTCGTGTCAACCTAATAAGGATTTAGTACGGAAGAGAGTGGCATTTTATGTACTTTAGCGGAGCATTGCTAAAGCCATTTTGTCGCACTCTGAAAGTTCGCTGGGGTCATCGAGGAAGGCTTTCCCAAAGGAAGTCATCCTGTAATTTGCTAAGGCGGGGCAATCGCAAAGAAAATGAACCACAGTTTCTTTTTCTTGTGGATCTCCACAACTACGGCAGTGTGGGTTGTAGGGGATGCCTAGCTTTCTTGCATGTTCACCTATGGGCCAGTGCCCGGTGCATATTGCTGTGATCCTGGCTATGTCGCGTCTGGGTCTGCATATTAGATCGTTAGAACGTGAGTTGTTGTAAGTAGGCCATATCTTTCTTGATATGACACAGTTTGTGAGACTGCTCCACCTACGGTTGGATTCATTGAGAAAAATCGAAAAGATTTTTCTCTTCATAGCACCAAGAGGAATATTTACGTTTTTCGCTAGTGAGCTATGTAAGGCCGAGCCTTGCCGAGCTAAAGCGTCAGCCTGTTCATTACCCTCTATGTCACTGTGACCTGGAACCCAAATGAGAGTGACCTGGAGGTCAATGTTCAGACTCGTCAGTTCGTCCCGACATTGCTGGACAAGTACTGAGGTAGATGTAGATGATTTAATGGCCGCCTGGCTATCTGAGCAGATAGCTATATTTCTGAATTGGTTTTGGTTGGATTGGAGCAACTTGCATGCCTCCTTGATTGCTAGTATTTCAGCTTGAAATACACTCGCAAAGTCTGGTAGGCTGAAGGACTTGGAGATGTTAAAGGACTCGGAAAAAATTCCTGAACCAACACCGCACTCCATCTTAGATCCATCAGTGAAGATTTTCGAATCGAAATCTTTTGTGACAACATCATTTTTCCAATCCTCTCTGGTGGGAAAAATGGCTTTGAAATCCCCGCTTGGGCCAAGAGGAGGTACGCAGTAGTCGGTGTTCGATAAGAAGATATCCGGAGGAATCAATTTTGTTATTTTTCCATGACCATAGGGTTTGGAGAACCAACAGTTAGATTCTTTAAGTCTTACAGCACTGCATGCCGCTAGGTATTTTATATGAAGGTCGAGTGGTAAAAGGTTCAGGATAACGCTCAGGGCATCTGTTGGGCATGATCTGAGAGCCCCTGTAGTGCCGACGCTAGCCGTTCTTTGAACCCTTTTAAGTTTTCCGACGTTATATTGCTTGCTAAGTGCAGGCCATCAAACAATCGATCCGTAAGACAAAATTGGCCGTACCACTGCAGTGTACGTCCACAAAATCATCTTCGACTGAAGGCCCCACTTCTTACCAAAGGTCTTTCTGCAGGCATAGAAAGCTATACAGGCTTTCTTAACCCGTTCTTCAATATTTATCTTCCAATTCAATTTGGGGTCGAGAATAACTCCAAGGTATTTAGCTTTGGAAGATAAGGAAAGAGTTTGACCGTTAAGTCGAGGTAGGGTGAATGTAGGTATTTTAGTCCTAGTAGTAAAGAGCATCAGTTCCGTCTTACTCTGATTAACTCCTAGTCCACTACTAGTGGCCCAGTTGCTCTTTTCAGAGCCAATTCAGTGATTTCACTAATCACAGTGGTAAACTTACCTGATACCAATAAAACCAGATCGTCAGCATACGCTACAGCTTTCACACCACTACCTCTGAGCTTGACGAGAATTTTGTCCATGACTAAGAGCCATAGAAGAGGGGTGAGAACACCACCCTGGGGAGTTCCCCTACTAACATGCTTAGTAGAAATTGTGTTTCCTAACGTTGCTTGGATCTTTCTGTCACTGAGCATAGATACAATCCATTTAGATATGAAACTTTCTACACCAAAGTGAGCAAGTGATTCGCGAATGGATTCAGTTAGGACGTTATTAAAAGCACCCTCCACGTCTAGGAAGGTTGCTAGGGTATATTCTTTGTAGTGAATCGTCTTCTCTATTGTACGCACTACTTCATGCAGGGCAGTCTCCGTAGACTTGCCTTTTAGGTATGCATGTTGCGATTCATCAAGAGGACGACCCTCTGCAAATATCGAAGTCTAAGACGTTTTGCTGGCGGCCTTCTGCCAGTTGGATACGAACTTTTTATTGCATCTTCAATTCCTGTTAGATCAGATATACGTTGCTCTGATAGTACTAAGTCCAATTGTCTTCTATACCTATCTGCATTCGAGTCCCTCCATTTAAGCTTTGGCAGCAACGCCAAATTTATATCCCCATTCTCAATACTATATTCCAGTTGTACCGTTGTGATGATAGGAAGATGATCAGAAAAAGGTACAGGGTCAACTTTGAAATCCTTGACGTGCATATTCCACTCGCCACCCGCTAGACTATAATCAATCACTGAATTTCCTTGCTTGCCTACAAAAGTGTACTCTCCAGCTTTATCAGATGCACTAGTGCCATTCAGGATTCGCAGTCCAAATGTGTTACACAAATCTAGTAACTTCACTCCTCTACAATTACTAACACTATCCTTAGATTGCCGTGAATTTCCTTTTTGATGCAGTATTACTCACTATTGCTCCCACTAGAGCATGCAAGACGCTCACATTTGTACATAACTACTTAAGGACTATCTAATGGTATTAATCATTTTTTGTTATCAATCACACCCAAAAATTGCTGTGGGCTCTTAGTCTAGGAGGAATGCAAGAGGCTACTTCGAGTAAGCATTGCTTGTGAAAGAAGCTATAAAACAAGAAAATACATGAAACATTCCGAAGGTATTCAAGAAATGGGAATTATTCCATGATAGTTCTGTTTTCTTTCAGTTTTAACGCTCTGTTCTAAATTCTATCCCATAGGTGGAGAGAAACCAAGACCTTTCTTTAGGTTTTATATTGTTTATTCATTTTGTGACCATATCGTCACTATAGAGGAAACAAAGTGATCAGTTAAAAATTCGAAAAAAAGTTATTTAGACTGTCCCAGTTGGCTTTCTCATATTGCTAAACGCTTCTAGTTGGATTTGGTTACATTATCCATATCCATATAAACAAACCCCATATTGACAAAAGACGAATAACACCGAATAAACATTTGTTCATCTGTTAACTTGAAATTCTTATTAATAAAATTGTTATAGCATGTGACATGCGATAATTTGTCGATAACTTTAACTCGCCAAATTCTTTTTTCAACGAACGGATTACTTCTTAACACACATCAGCATACTTTTCATAGGATCTGGAGGTTTTTCTTAAATGCGCGGCGGATAACATTTGATGGCTGATTTTCTTTTGTGTACTCTCAAAACCGATTTGCTGTACAATCGACCAAAATAGAAAGAAACTTTGATAGGTGATGGATTGCTGGCGGGTCTAATCAAAATGTAAATATTTATTTGTAAAAAAAGAAAAGAATTATTGAAAACAAAAACATCATACTTCCGTGCAGGAATTATTTCAAATGTTTACATTCTGAAAGAAAAGACGAATTCCTTAACTGCATCGAAGTTGTTGCTATCAATAGTGACGTTTTGTTCCAGTCGGTAGTCTTGTACTTGGTTACTGCAAGACCAATTGCCTGTTCTTCAATCGCCGTGATGGACTCTATTCCGGAACGTTGGGAACGTCCACTAATGTCGATATCGTCCAAATTAGTGGTGGGCGCATTCGAATGATATAATCGATTCAGATATCTCGTTTCTTCTCTCAATCTATTCGAATACTCAAATTAGTCGAATGACTTCTCACATCTACTTACTCTAAGCGAAATGGGGACTCGACACTCGAGACCTATTCGAGACCGAGAAGCGAATATTAAACGAAAGGACAGAATGATCATTTGATTCTTTAAACCATTCGAATACTAAAATCTCGATTCTTTAAATTATTCGATTTTGCCCAACTATTAGTCCAAATACCCCAATAATTGTTGAAAATAATCCACTTAGTATTAAACCACATGTTAGCGTTTCTCCGTGCCAAAAAAACTGTGCATGTTTTGAATAGATCAATAGAAATTTTTCGTAGTTACACATTGCAGCGCGTTATTTCCAATTTCACGCAGAATGGCTAGATCAGTTTTGCCGGGATTTCACTATCGTGGGCGGCTTTGAGTTCGATGAAGAGTTTGCGAGTTTTTAATTGGAATTTTCTTCAGTGTGAAGTTTGGCCTATGGGCCAAAAACTAATACGAGCCAACCATAGGGTTGCAGAACGACTTAAAACCCTGACACAGTACGTTGGATAGTGCCTATTTTATATCTTGCAGGACATTCCCGAAGAAGGTTATCTTCTTGCCCCACTACCCATTCTAAATGATGCGCATTTAGTAGCTGGAAAAAATACTGTATAAATACATCTACTATTCCCTGAAGTTTGGTGAGGTTCAGTGTGTATTAGTCTGCCTTCAGGTCTTAATACTGGCAGGCAGTTTCTGGGCTTGAAAAAAAAAACTACGACTGATATTTCGAATGCGAAATTCTTCGATCTCCTTAATATTGAATGTTTCTACACAGGATCTCCTCCCTTCTCCTTGCTCGATACTCTTCTATCGCTGTTCTTGTTATGTGCTAACAGCATATTAGCATGTGCATCCTCTGGCCGAGAGTTTCTCGCTTGTCTAATCTCTGTGAATTATGACAACTCCAGGTATGAATTGAATTTTTTTAAATTTTTTCTACTGTTCAGTCCGGAATTTTCCTTTCGTTCGGCAGTCGAGCTTTGAAATTGGATGCAACTAAGAAATTATCAGAGTCAACGTTTGTCCCTTCAAAAGTTATCATGTGTAAGATTTCGGATACATGCCTTGCATGAGTGAATATACACCCTTTGAAACGTTGCATTCGAGGTATTAAAGTAAGAAATGAGACTTAAAGCCCACAGAGAAGAATAATTTTCTAACAACCGTATTAATAGAAAAATAAGTAACATATCCGCTCCTTAACAAGTGTGTTAGCTAGAGAACTGGGCGGTTTGATATCTTTTATGAATAGTAAATATATGTACGATTTATGAAATGTAACCTTGAGGTAGTAAACGGTTCAATGAAACGTATGGGTTGGAGTGTGTTAGATAGTTATCCATTCTTAGAACACCGAATTTGGTGATATTTCATAGTTATTCAACCAAAACCATGATTTTGAAAGTAATGTTTTTATATGAACTTTTTCGTAAAATGGTATGTTTATTTATGCTTACTAAGGGGACAAATATAATCTGATATATTTAGGAAACATCAAAATCTTACCTTATCGTTGATAATACATTCCAAATCCTCTTGTGATGGTGATCCTAGAACACCAAGAATATGATTTAATTGATCTAGGTAGTGTTTTCCAGGGAAAATTGGCCGATTACTCAACATTTCGGCCAATATACAACCGACAGACCACATATCAATTGATTTTGTATAACCCTAAAAAAATAAAATTAAATCTATTTATAAGTCAATAAAAATTTAATAGTAACAAACTTTTGAGTTCAGCATGATTTCCGGTGCTCTATACCATCGTGTTGCAACGTACTCCGTTAAGAATCCTGTATGATCATGTTCGGGATCAGCTACACGCGCTAAACCAAAATCACAAATCTGAATTGATAAAAAGAAGAGACAGTTTTGTAATGTACTCAAATTGATAATAGGTCATAGAATTTGGAAATGCTTACCTTAAGATCGCACGTTGTGTTTAACAGTAAATTGCTGGGTTTCAAATCCCGATGTAAGACATTTGCCGAATGGATATATTTTAAGCCACGAAGAATTTGATAGAGAAAATAACATATGTGATCATTACTTAGCCTCTGTTAAAATAAAAAGACAAATAAATGTTCATTAATTTAAATAGGATTATAATTTTATTAAAGGAAGCAAATTTTAAGATTGGGACGCACATAGATACTCAGACAGCAGATAAAAGGCTTAGTGAAAAATACTGCTTCTGACAGGCAGGAAGCATTTTTAATAAAACTTTTCCATAGCTTCATGTTTCTATTTTGTATTTTTATATATACATAGCTATTCAGAGAATATTGCGCAAGTGGAATAACCACTTACATTACTCCCGTAAAAAAATGTACATTGTATTAATCGTATTTCTATTAATTCTGTAAATTTCGGATGTACATATCGCTACTTGATTGTAAGAATTATGTAAGTAACATGTTATTTTTTAATTTTGGAGATTGCAATTACAAACAAGAACGTTTCACCAACTCAAAATAATAACAGATGCCCTAACTGGTAACTGCAAACTTAGAGTACACCTAGGTAAGCAGTGCCACATGTAGATTTTGCAAAATTCATGAGGAAAATGTTGTCCACTCATGCTCCAAAGGAAAAACCACCTGGGATAGAAGAGAGCGACCTATCCTCTCTGAAGGTGCCCCAAATACTAAATTTCTTTTGGAGGAAGAACTGCAAGATTAGCAGGCTCATCCAAATTCGGGTGGGGGCACAATAGATCTCTAGGTCGCAGTGCAATACCCCGATACATTTATTCTTTCAAGGTCTTTACTTGTCCTGAGTAATTATGAAGCTATAATCAAATTAAAGCTATTCCAATAGTGTGCTTAGGTTACCCTTTTTACAATGGAAATTTTCTACAGCTTCCTGTGGTAAGGGCATCTGTTTTTTTAAAGTTTAATAGAATAATCAATAATTTACCAACTGTTTATATTTATTTTGAGACAAAAACCGCTAAGAACGTACACTACGATCACACAAAAAATGAAAATAATTTAATCAGTAATAATAAAATTACTATAAATATTATTATTTGGACTATAAATAACAAGAAAATATGAAGTAGGTAATTAAACAACAAACAATATTTAAAAATAAAATAAAAAACTTCTATAGTGATTCACATTTTTTCATAAACAATGCAAAACACGCGCCTTCCTCTTTTTACTCGCCTTCCGACCCTCCTATCTCTTCCCTTCTATACCAACAGCCGGTTTGAGATTCATAAAAATCAGTTTGATGTCATATTTTAATTTAACTAATTGATGAACAAATTTCATATTTTCGCAACGCGCGATGATGACGAGAAATTCTTTGCAGCGATAGTCAACCAAATTGATGCATAAAAGCCGTATCTACTGCCTCTATGTTATATTGGGTGGTGGATACGTGCAAAGACTATGTCATGAAAGAGTTTGTATTTGTTTTTTTTTTTCCACTGATGATTGTTTGTTTTCTGATATAGGTAAAAGATTGTACGGAAATGTGTTGATGTTTATCTGAAAGCCTAATGGAGTTATTATAATTTTATAAGCATTTTTAGTATGATTTTTTTCATCTAGGAATTTTAAAGATAAACGGAAACAAATATTGCTAATTTCGTATTTTTATTCAATTGTTATTCGATGACGAGAACAAAAATAGAATGCAGGGATTTAATAAAATAAAATAAAAAAGATATGCGCAAGTAAAAAATAAAATTGCTTGGAAAAGAGGGAAGTTTACAGATATTGGGTTTTCTAACCTGACTTATTTAAAGAATATTTTTTGTTTTATTCAATCGTAAGTTAGGATTATGCCAGCTATGCTTTAAACTGCTCCTAGAACATGCTAAGAGAAACAAAAATTATTTGGTTTTTGGTATCAATTGCTTTAAAAACCTACTTGGACAATTAAGTATATTTCTTTACTTTTTGTATAGATTCTCATAAACTGTTTTATAGAGTGGGAATAACGTTCTCTCAAAAATGTTGACACTAATAGCGTTTTTGGTTGGTAACGTGGAAGAACCTTCTGAAGCTTTCTGATCTGGAATGCCAAACGAATAATTTGCAACACTTTACGGAAGCCAAGAATGAAAACCTCCCAATTTCAGGGGCAATTATAAAGGAGCAGTCTAAAAGCTTTGCAAATCGAATGGGAGAAATGGACTTTGCTTCAAACTCGGGTTGGCTTGATAAATTCAAAAAAAGGTAAGTTCAACGTGACAACAAATTGTACATAAAAAGTTTTTTTGCACGATTTTTTTTTCAATTAGAATTCGCATTGTTCAAAAAACACTTTCTGGAAGAAGTGCCTCAATTAATCAAAAAGACTTCGAACATTGGAAACAAAATGTTCTTCCAAAACTAATCGAAGGCTTTAGCGAAGATGACATCTTTAATTCAGACGAAACTGGCCTTTTTTTATAAAATGTGTTCCAAACAAAAAACTTAACTTTTAAAGGCGAAAAATGTCACTGTGGAAAAAATAGTAAAGAGCGGGTAAAATGTATTTACATGCAGAAAATATGAGTTGAAAAGAAAAAATTTAAACAGCCTTATTATGCTATTCATCGGGGGGAATTTTTCTTGAATTTTCACTACTCACTATTCTGCTATTCATTCATTCATTCATTTTAAGTTTAAGATTCTGTATAAAAACTTTCATTAAAATCCGTTATTCCGATAATGAGAAAGCCAAAAATTTCAAGACTTTTGTATTGAATTATAGATCGTAAAAATTAAACGAAACAGAGTTTTGTTTATAAAAATTTTAGATAGGTACCGTATTCGACAAAAATACAATTTCCGAAAACCTTTTTTTAATATTTGTACGATGGGTACTGTTATTTTTAGATACAAATCCAAAACAAAAAATTAAAACAAAATACTATTCAAGCTTTTTAGGAGCTTTAGAATACAAAATTTAATCAAAATCCGCTTAACAGAAAATCGAAAACCAAACAAAAATATTCTACTCGTACGTGAAGTACCATTAATTAGATGAAATTTTTGTAATTTTTTTTAAATTTGTGAACCATTTTTGGTCTTAAAAAAATAAGGATTTAAAAATGATATCTACTGCTGCAACACACGAGACGCGACGCGGGGTCGATTATCCTTACTACTATGCAAGTCGGTTCGATTACGAAATGAATTGAATATCATGAGTCAGGAATTATTGCATTCCCATTTTTAAGTTACAACACTTGTAAATTCTCTATAAGGCTGAAAACACACCGGATAAAGTAAAACGTGTTTTTTTGTTTCGTGAAACAAGAGAACATTTACTACGTTTATATGGAGAATTGAATCGGAATTGAATCAGGATTAAGCTCCGTGTATACCTGGATCGGATTGAAATAGGATTTCTCGATCCGATCCCACTAAACGAGCTGAATCGAATCGAAAATATGCTTGTATACCAGAATCGAGGAATCGAAGAATCGAGTGTATGTACAAAACCATATTGTCATTTCGATCCCATTTCAATTCGATCTCTCGATCCAGTGCCACCCTATAACTGGATCGAAATCTCAATTCGGATTCGATTCGATTCCTCAATCTTCTCTTGTAACCGGGGTAATTATTTCTTATGAGACTATACACACCAAAGAAAACGAAACAAAAAACACGTTTTTGTTTTGAAGTGTTTCGGTGGTGGTTGTCGAAAATACATGCTATTGTATACGAGCAACACACACCGAATGCAACAAAACTGTTTCGAACAAGGGTCGTTGACGATAATTGCATACTTTCTTATGGCGCAACGCACACCAAATGAAACAAAACATAAAAACAAAAGCAAAACAGAAAAACATGTTTCGTTGCCGATAGCTGACCTATTGTTTTTTGCAAAACGAAATTTTGATTCCGTTCTTATTTTCTTTTTTCGTTGCACTTCACATATTTATTTGCTTCTACGTTTACTGTGTGCCCAAATTTTTAAATAAATATGGACGTAGATGGAGAAAAATTGATTTTTTTTAATTGAGGCAAGAAGAAGCCCTATCTATAGTTATAAAAATAAGGAACATAAACTTACTAATGATAAGCTGTGGATTGCTACTTCCTACTATGACATTTTTGAAGATGGGCAAGATTAAAAGCTTTTCTTATAAATAAACACATAATGTCTATTTTGTAAACACAAAATTGTTATTTGTGAAACAGATTTGTTTCCCGTAAGAATGTATTAAGCGACATTTTTAAATTTGTTTCGTCCAATAAAATACACAAATAAATAACTAAAGACGTTTTTTTCGTTTCCTAAACAATTTTAAAAATGTCGCTTACGGGAAGGTATCTCGATATATTAAACCAGGGCGAAACGAGTGGCAACGAAAATATAGTTTAGAAGTTTTTGATTATTTCTTGGCCACAATACTTCCTAATATTAATTCTGAGAACTCCTTTGAAAATATTAGATAAATAGTTCTAGGAATAAAAACAAATCCTTTAAAATAATTCCAGCTCCATGTTAACGCACAAAGATTTTGAAACTAATTGATAGTGAACGTTGTCAGTGCGATAAATTACAATTAGAATCCGTGCAGAGTACCCATGCCGTAACTTTCAAACGATAATAGTGCAAACGATAGTCGTGAACGGGATCGTAATCGATTTGTTTAACGTAACCATACAGTTATTTTGTACTCCATCGTACATTTTATGACATTTTTTTATATTATATGCGCACTCAAGGGTTTAAAAATACTCTTATAATGTTAAACACAGTGCGAGCAATAAGGAAAGCAGGATAGGATTATAAAGGAGATACCGATGCACATTGATTTTGAATGTCTGCACATTGCAATGAGTGGAAAACATTGAAGAATGCAAAATTTTAAACGTTGCTCGTTTAAGGAATAAAGTCGGTTCTACTTTACGCAGTCGTTTAGCTTGGAGACTTTGTCTAACTTTTTCGTTTTTAACTGAAGTTTTTATTGAAGTGCATAGTTTTGGAAATAATGCACTTTTTATTTGTGCATCGGATGGCCATCTTTCAGACCTTCATGTTGGTATGCAAATTACTATTCAAGGTTTCCTGTATTTGCCATACCAGCTTATACTTCATTTTTAACTGAAATTCTTATTGCAGTGCATAGTTTTGGAGATAATGCACTTTTTGTTTGTGCATCGCGTGGCCGTCTTCGAGATCTTCAGTTTGGTATGCATGAAAGTATTTTAGGTTGATTGCATTGCCCATTAAAATCGGTGGGCAGTGCATTTTATTGGTGGTATTGCACTTTTTATTAGTGCATCGGATGGCCATCTTCCAGACCTTCATGTTGGTATGCATATTACTATTCAAGGTTTCCTGTATTTCCCATAATAGTTTATAACTCGTTTTTAACTGAAATTCTTGTTGCAGTGCATAGTTTTGGTGATATGACACTTTTTATTTGTGCATCGGATGGCCGTCTTCGAAACCTTCATTTTGGTATCCATGAAAGTATTTTAGGTTGCCTGCATTGTGCATTAAAATCGGTGGGCATTGCATTTTATTGGAGGTATTGCACTTTTCATTAGTGCATCGGGTAACCATCTTCGAGACCTTCATGTTGATATGCATATTTCTATTCAAGGTTTCCTGTATTTCCCACACCAGTTTATACCTCGTTTTCGACTGAAAACCTAATTGAAGTGCAAAGTTTTGGAGATATTGCACTTTTTCCCCCTTATTACGGCTGGCGAGTCGAACAAATAAACATGTGAGTGTGAGAAATTAGTATTACGGTTGGCGAATCGAGAACCTTTGATTCGACTTAAATGTCCTATATTTGATATTTTTAATAAACAATCAAATTTCGAACTCGAATTGTAAAATTCGCCAACCGTAGTATGTCGAATGTGTAGTTCGCTAATGTAAAAATCTCACCTCGAACGTTCGATTCGCAAACCGTAATAGGGGGGTTTATTTGTGCATCGGGTGGCTGTCTTCGAGATCTTCAATTTGTTATGCATGAAAGTAAGAATCGTTGAGTACGCACTGGCAACGTAGAAATCAAAGAGGGCGCTGGAGTGTTATGGTGAGGAGTTTCAAACCAGGTTAGGATTGTTTTCTGACATAAATTGTGCTTACGAAATCAATTGAATGTTCGTTCACTGTCTTTTTGTTGTTTTAATATGATGGTAGTAAGCTTTGAAATTCTAAAGTCGGTGAGAATTCCAAAAAAAAATCAGTACGGAAAAATATTTATATGAGAAACAAGAAAATACAAGCTCCAATGAAAAAGTTAAATTTGAACATAATGTCCTTTCTAAAAAAAGTAAGAAAATTTTATTTGTAACATTTAAGAGTTAATGGATTTTATTTATAATTTTTTTTTTTATTTTATATTAATAGCCTACGGCATTATTTCAAAAAAGAAAAGCTTATAAAGCATTTTTTTCGATTAGAAAACTGAAATTCTGGAAGAAGCCTACTCAGGCTGAAGTTTTAGAAGAAACTGAGTAAAACTTTTATATAAATACAAAAAATATTTATTTTGTCTTTTCCTGTTAGAATTTGATTTCTAGAGCTCGTACGGATTCTAACAGTCGAAAAAGTATTCCAAGGAGAAGTCGTTATGGCAGTGTTAGAAGTATAATTGGGCGTATTAGTTATAGAATGAGAAGTACAAGTATTAGTAGAAGTAACTGCACTCAAATAACTATAATAAGTTCTAGAGGTAAAATCTACTAGAAGTAGAGGCAGTTGTAGTACTAGAACAAGAACATTAAGTGTTAACAGCAGAAAAAAAATTAGTAGAAGTAGAATTAAAATGAGATGTAGAGTTGAAAGTAGTAGAGCCAGAAGTAGTTTTAGTAGCAGTAGAAGCAATTGTAGTGCTAGAACAAGAGATAGAATTAATAATAGAAGAACTAGATGCAGGAGCAGAAGATGGGAAAGTAGAAATAGTAGTAGTGTAAGTAACACTTCTACTAGAATTAGTGTTAATAGCATGAGTATTCATAGTAGCAGTAGTTTAATTGATAGTAGTAGTTGGAGTATTTTTTGTAATAGTGTAAAAACTACTTCTACTAGAATTCAAAGTACTAGTAGAAGTAGTTCTAGTAGCAGTAGAAGCAATTGTAGTGCTAGAACAAGAGATAGAACTAATTATAGAAGAACTAGATGCAGGAGCAGAAGATGGGAAAGTAGAAATAGTAGTAGTGTCAGTAACACTTCAACTAGAATTAGTGTTAATAGCAAGAGTATTGATAGTAGTAGTTTAATCGATAGTAGTGGTTGGAGTAGTTTTTGTAATGGTGTAAAAACTACTTCTGTTAGAATTCAAAGTCCTAGTTGAAGTAGTTGTAGTGGTAGTTTAAGTGATAGTAATGGTTGGGGTAGTTTTTGTAATGGTGTAAAAACTACTTCTACTAGAATTGATTTCTAGAAATCCTTTTACTATTAATTCCATTTTGTAGTATTTGAAGGTATAGGTAGTAGTATATAGTAATAGGAGAAGCCAAATAAGTAAGAGGTATTGAATTTTTAGCAAAAGCAGAAGTTGAAATATATATAAAAGTAGCAGTAGAGTAGGTAGGTAGGATACACATTTTGGACCCCAAAGATGACAAAATGAATCAAAATGGTATGATAATCTTTTATGTTTTAAATATTTACAAACAGTTTTAATTGTAATATATATTTTACATCTGTCGAAGAAAATTGCTGATCAATTTTTATTATTATAAACTAAAAAATTTAATATTACATATTTAATATTATGTATGCTTATGTATAATAGATATATTATTATTATTATTATCATTATTATTGTTATTATTATTATGTATTTATGTGTATGTATATTATAATTATACTTTTACTATTATTATGTATGTACATATATTATAAATATACTGTTATTATGTGTATTTTTATTTCAATCAAAAATATAAAAATATACAGGGTGTCCCACAGTCACCGCCCCAAATGAATACCATGGATTCCTGAGGTCATTTTAAGTCGAAAAACTTAAGAGGTCATTTTCTCGTTTTCGTCCCGTTTTCGAGTTATAACGGTTTTTATGGTTTTTCCCTTAACTGGCTTTATCTTTGCCAAACTACGTCCGATTCGTAAAATTTTTTTTATAACCAATCAAGAATTTATTACAGTTTTAGTTTGTTCAAAGACTTTTTTTTTCTGCGGACAACCATTTCTCCGCAATTTTGCATCAAACCCAATTTTTTAAGTAGTTTTTTTCACTTTGATATCATTTTATTCAAAAAAACACGTTAATGAGTATTAATTTTTTTCACTTATTATTAAAGCCCAGTTCATTTTCTTAAAAAAAATATTTTTTTTTCTTAAAAAGAATACTAAATGTTATTAACAAAAAATAAACAAACTGAGTGAATTAAAAAAAAAAAAAAAAATTTTAAATACAAAATTACGAGTAACTTTTTCTGAGCTATTGTGGTTAAGAAAAGGACAAATAGATCAATTTATTCCATTTCAGCGTATATTAATAACATTTCTAGATATTCTTGATTAGATAGTATAGTATAGTATAGTATAGTATAGTATAGTATAGTATAGTATAGTATAGTATAGTATAGTATAGTATAGTATAGTATAGTATAGTATAGTATAGTATAGTATAGTATAGTATAGTATAGTATAGTATAGTATAGTATAGTATAGTATAGTATAGTATAGTATAGTATAGTATAGTATAGTATAGTATAGTATAGTATAGTATAGTATAGTATAGTATAGTATAGTATAGTATAGTATAGTATAGTATAGTATAGTATAGTATAGTATAGTATAGTGTATAGTATACTTTATTTGTATTTTTATTTTGAGTCTTTTTTTGAATAAAATTAAAGTCGAATAGACTTGAATTCTATGGCAAAATAATTTTTTTTATTAAAATATATTTTAATTCTATTAGCAACTTAAACATTTGAAGAGTTGAAGTAAATTTGAAGACTAAAGACTTCAATGGTAAGAGTAATAAAATTGTATTCTTTTTTTGTTTTTAGATTAGAGGTCCCTCATCCCTGAGTTTTTCAATAAGAAAAGAGTAGATTTCGTAATGGAATATAACAAACACATTTAAAAATATTTTAATATGTTTTTTTTGAGGTATGTATTCATAAAAACATACGGGCATGTATAACTGGTTCAAGTGTAATAGCTCTCAAAAAGGAAAAGTGTTTATAATCGTGAAATTCATTATTTAAATTGTTTAAATAAATCCCTAGATTGTTTGAGCTATAGAAGAATTGCACCTGATTTTTTCTACAAATAAGAATTTGTGGAAATCAAAATTTCAGAACTCATCAAATCAGTTTTTAATTGTCAAGCCGCATAAACATCAATTTAGTGCTAAAAAGATACAAAAATCTGCCCTACGTGAACACATGTCATTTGCAAGCTAATGCCACAAAAAAAGGAACTAGACAAAACTACATATTAACTAATCAAAAATAAATGTGTCGACAAAAATTGAACTTTTCGACAAAAAGCGAAATCAAGTTAGCTTCAAATCTTAGAAAATCGTTCTGAAAATAGGGTTATTATTTGAACTAACTTGAAAAAAATATATATGTAGTTAAAAATTTTTTTTTTTAAACTATTCTTTTTTTTAATTTTTTTTGGATTCCTAGAGCACTTAAATAACACCTAAATACTAGACAAAGTGCGATTTTTTATCTTACGTTTTAAGCATTTTCTATAATTGCTCTGCTTACTTTATTTTAAGTTAAACATCAATTTTTACCAAAAGTACTGGAGTACTTAATTTTATTTTTGGGTACTTAATTAGCACCTAATAAGCGCCTAATTATTGCATCAGAAAAACTTTGTTCTGCTGACTTAAGGGACATCTAACTATTACAAGCAAGTCGTTGGTATCCGTAGGATATAAATCAAGACGACTCTAACGACATAAGAAAAGAATTCTGGCACGCATGAAACCTGTTCGACTAGCTGGCGAAAAAATATTAACAGAGAAAGCAGTGAAATATCTAGGAATCATACTAGATAGTAAACACCTCTTGAATAAACACGTAAAATATACCGTCGGGAAAGCTTAAAAAGCCCATATGATATGCATGAGACTTGCAGGTAAATCATGGGGGTGCAAAGCATATCGTCGCTTTTCCGGCAGAGTGGCATAAGTCGAAATTTGCAAATTTTCAGGAGAGCATTTTAAAGTTTTTTTCATACTGAACAAAAAAAAATTTCGTTGTTCATAAAAAACAAAACTCAAATGTTGAATACGTGAAAAAATTGCATTTTAAATATTAAAAAAAAAAACAAAAATTGATTTATGCGTACGTAGAAAATGACAGGGATGTTTTTGAACATTGAGAGCGGCGCTTTTTCATAACTCAGAAACTAGAAGAAGTAGGTTAACGCCGATTACACAGAAAAATTGTGTTTTTTTCAGCTCAGTTCTGTGTTCTAAACTAAAAAACGACAAATTTCGACTTATGCCACTCTGCCGGAAAAGCGAAGATATATCCTTAGGTGGATGTACACCATTATGGTAAGACCCATCATTACCTATGATGCGGTTGAATGACATAGTTGCGTACAACTAGGAAAAGTCCAAAGGCTCGTTTGTTTATGTATTACTGATGTAATGAGAACTTTTCTTACAGCAGAGATGGAGGGTATTCTTTATCTCCCCCAATTACATGTAGTAGTTGGAAGTGTAACTGGAAACAACTCCCAAAAATGAGTCAGGCCAAACTACTTTTTGGGAACAATAACCAATTGTTTCTTGAACTGTATGTCTAGAAACTATCTGCGAATAGTAACAAGAATCTTCACAGTAAACTAAGTTGACACTTGAGTATTCTTGGCCTAGAAAACAGCACCACATGCACATGAAGTAGTTATGACGAAACGCTGGAACATATCCTAGGCAGATGCGAAACACTAATGCATCAAAGAAAGAAGTATCTGAAACGCTGACAGGTAGAAGAGAGTGATTTATCCTCTCTGAAGGTACTTCAAATAATCAAATTCATTAAAGGGATAAATTCGGAGGAAGAGCTGTAGGGTTAGCAACTCATCTAGCTCTGGGCTAAATAGATCTTGAGGTCGCAGTGCAAACCCCTTTCGATATTCTTACTTATAACAAAACGATCTCTATTAGAGTCATCTTAAAGGACCACAAAAAATATAAAAATATAAGAAGCTTTCAAGACACTAATGTCCTAAAGTATAATATTTTGTGGTACATTCTATGGTATACGACAGCGTGGTAGACCATGCTTGCGCTGGAGAGATGGCGTAGACCAGGACGCCCGAAGCCTTGGGGTGCGCAACTGGATGGCGTCGGCTAGAGACCGGGATAGGTGGAGAGACTTGTTGAAAGAGGCCAGGACCGGAACCCGGTTGTCGAGCCGATGATGATGATGATGATAATATTTTAGCCAAACTAGACAAAATTATTGGTTTACTTTCAAATCTTTTCTTAAAGACAAAACTAAAGTATAACGCTTATTTTTGTTCTATTTTATCGATTTTGACGACTTTCTAAACTGAATTTCAAGTATGTATTTGTTTTTAATCATGTTCGGCATTTGCTTGTTCTGTTTAACTTTCTTTATCGATTGAATAAAAATCATATCAAATAACACTTTACTCTGACACGACCATATAATTGGATTTTGTTTCTGACAATATTTTATTAAAACCATCAGAGATCGTTGACATTTTACCAATAACTTAGCAGCACTTCTCTGCAAGTCCTTTGGTTTGACGTGCCTAAAACACGATTAAGGGGTTTTGCAATTTAAAATCTAATCCCATATCATATTAACCCACTCTTTTTCAAAGTTATTTATCTTCTGACTGAGAATTCAGCAGGCTAACTAACTAACTCAACCCACCCAAGAAGCCTACTCAATTATTCATAAATCAACAAGTAGAACTACTTTAACACAAGACGACAAGAAACGAGAGAATACAAAAAAAATATATACATACCTGAGTTTTGAGTAGTTTATATAGATCAGTCTCCATTAAACACTGTACAATATATACATCTTTCATTTGTTCTATGCTATCTACCCGCAGGATGTCTCGTATATCGATTATCTGTAATGGACAACGAAAATAAAATAAAACAAATAAGTATATATCCGTCAATGTCTCTAAAGGATACTTTCAAATTACAACTTACATTCTCATGCCTAAAGCGCGTTAAAATCTTTATCTCTCGCAGTGTCCTTTGACAATAGGTCTGATGTTCAAATGGGGAGATTTTCTTAATTGCCACTTTTGTGTTTGTCAAAGTGTCTAGAGCAGATCTAATTTAAAAAAAAAAAATATACAAAAGAAATAATATGAGTGACCTTTATACTATGATGGAACATTAAATTATTATTGTAAACAGTTTTGTTTAACTTACACCACCATTCCGTAAGCTCCTTCGCCTATGTACAGCAAATCCTTATATCGAGGACCGACTTCGAAGATTTGACCTCTAATTACTTCGGCATTGGGATTTGATGAAGCAGCAACACCGTTATTGTTCGTGTTGTTTGCCGTCGCCGATGCTGATGTCACACATGCTTCTGCCATGATAGTTTTTTAAGACTAGTGTACCCTTGCAAATTATTTATTTTTAGGGGGGATGTTTGATGATGAGAGTTAAGGAGTGATGAAGAATAGATGATGACAACCACGATACTCAAGCACACGATAGAATTTCAGTGGAGCACCAACAGGTCCTGGATCTCGTGTGGGGCGCGTCTCTCGTTTCACTTTCTTCTTTGCTTCAATTATTTGGTTGTATATCTACACAGAGACGAAAAATACACAAAAAGAGGACAGAAAGGGGGGTGGTGTGGTGTGATGTGGTTCGGTTGAGTACTGAGTAGATGGCACCTTTTTGATTTTTTCAATCGTCTCTTTTTTTCTGTGCGTTTTCCTCTTCAATGCATTTAATTAATTCCCACACCGTTGAGCGTCGTTGTATAGTGCTTAAAGGTAAGAACGAAACGATGAAAGCCGGAAACTGATGAGACAACGATGAAGACGACAAAAAAAATATAATATTAATACAACAACAAATTTGTATGATAATTTGTCTCGGTACGAAAATATCTTTTGCTGAAGGATTTTTTTATTTTTGCTGTGGTGTATTTTGTTCTGCGGTGATAAAATATTGTAATTTTTATGTGTTCCTTTTCTCGTTGCTGTTTTTAAAGGTTGTTTGACTTTTTGCCTTTCCTTTTTTTTTTGTCGAATCCTTCAGCGACTCTTTTTGACTCTCTTAAGCACGCACCTTCAATAAAGTTTGTTGTTGGTTTTTCCTATTTTGCCTTTACGTATGTGTGGTGTATTTTCTCTTCGGGGTTTCAAGGTGTAGTGAAAATTTGTGTTGGTAGATACATTTCTCGTTGCTGCTGTTGCTGGTGCTGGTGCGGCGCTGTCACTTTAGCCTGGTTCTATTCTATTGAATAGAGTAAGTAAATCACCCCCAAAATTAATATTGATGTAGAAAGGTGTTGCTGAGTAGGGTTTGTTAAGAAGTCAAGTTAATAGGACTAATTTTATACATAGTAATAGTACATAATGGTCGTGTCGTGTAGGTTCGGAAAAGCCCTGTCACAACTTAAAAAATCAGATGTTTGTGTTAAGCTATGCAATTTTGTGTATAAAAAAAAAAACAGATAACTACCCACTGAAAAACACAAGGCTCTATTGGAACTTGCAACATGGTAAATGTGTGGTTCAGACCAGGCATGTTGCGGATGCTGATTTTTCAAAGTTTATAACTATTAGCCAGGAATGGAGGGGACCTAAAATTTTCTGCTGATTTCGAACGGCTAATGAGCATCAATTTTATGACAAGAGATCATAAGAGGCAGTACACCCCTGAAACACTTCTTTTTTTTTTTTGCTGAGAATTTTCTGCTTGACAGTCCAACGCACTAACTATTATTCGAAGGGGTACTTCATTTCCATTTGCATTCGCAACGTCCCTAGTTCAAATATTTGAACAGATAAATAGCAGAGATGTGAATGAATGCATTACTTTGGTACTGCATTCAGTTAAGTCGCAGTCATATGACTGAAATTTTGAATGTAAGTTAATATTTCACTTGAGTACTTTAACTTTAAAATTGCATTCACCAGTTATTTTTAGCATTCATGACTTGTAAGTTAATAGAAGCAGTCAATTGACTGTAAGTTAAAAGACTGCAGTACTTTGTGACTGCTTGCATTCTTTAAGTCATTTGTAAGTCTCCTATATTTTGTAATTCTTTTTTGCAGTCAGTAAGTCTTTTAACTGCATTCATTTAACTGTAAGTCTTTTGACTTATCTTAAGTATTTTAACTTGCAGATTTGTAAGAGTTATTTATTTTTGTTGGAATTGTCTCTAGTAGTTCATTGAAATTTTTTAGTACATCTAGAATACGAATATTCAATACCCCTTCAATGAAAATCGTCATTTGACATCAGGGGCGTATTTACCCTAGGGCTAAAACGCCTACAGCACGGGGCGGCAAGGCTGCAAGCAAATGGCCAATTTATAATATTTTTTTGAAGTGATTGAACTTTCAAAACATACAAGCTAAAGAGGGCAAGCCGCCCCTAACAATTGTCTAAGTTACAAATATTTTTGAAGGATACACAAAAAATACAATGATTTAAAAAATGCGATTTTTTGAGTTTTTCAAGCATATCAATTTTTTCAGTGCCGTGAGTGTCCGGCTGTGAGAGAGTTCGCTGTAACATGTCAGTCACTTTTTTCACCATTTACTATTCATATTTTTATAAACGATTTTTTATAATGAAAATCGATAGTAAAAAATATTTACAGACATGTACTTATTCTTTGGAACAAATGGAAAACCATCTACAAAGAGTCCCTTTTTATTAAAAAAAAATATAAAAATCCATTAAGCCGGATTGTAAGGTCACACACAAAATTTTATTCTTTTTATATATGTACCTAGCAAATCGTGCCACAATTTATTTTTAGTTTTTTCTGATTCGTGTCCCTATATACAAATACCCTTCCCTTCGTCAATAGTTTTGAACGACTTAAGAAACAATGTAATGATTGTTTCTTGTACAATAGTTAATAATGATGTATAAATATAAGGATAGGCAGGTATTATTTTAAAAAAAGCTATTGGCACAAAATTTTATTCGAATAAGTACGATTTTAAAACTATTTTAGAATAATACTAGGTTAAGAAGACGATTTTACTTTTTTTAATCAAATTTAGCTTCATGCTATCTCTAACATTTTATTAAAGTTAAAATTATCGAATACCTATTTTATCTTTGTAGTATCTTACTAACTTCATATGCTTCTTGCATACTTACTTAAAGATGTCAGAAAGGTCTGTTTACTTAGTTTTCTGCATGAACTTTCATTGTTTTAGGTGTGTTTAAAAGCAATTTAAAGAAACTGCAAATTTGCACACATCGACAAACCGGCCGACACCAAAAATCAAAACATTTTGATTTTGCTCGCACCGAGACTCACACGAGAAATTGGTGCACACACCAGCCCACACACACAGCAAACATTTGAATACACCAGTGACGGTGCGTGCATATCTGTGGTGCTAATGGCCGGCTTAAGGGTGTTTGTGGTTGGTTTTGAAACAAAGGTGATACGTTGACAAAGCGATTAATTGAAAACACAGTATGTAGATATTAATGTCATTTTCCATTGAAGCGTATGTTATGTTCTAGACAGACTGAATGATCAAAAAACGTTCCGTTGGCTGTCTGAAATTGGTTCGGTGCAGAAAGATGGTTTTCCACATTGAAACGAATAAAAACCTATTTAAGGTCTCGCATTAGCGAAGAACGCTTTAATAGTTTAGCTTTATTAAATATAGAAGCTGAACTGACAAAAAATTTAGATAATGAATATTGTTAATGAATTTTGTAATCAATATACATACAGACAAAAATTTGAAAATATCAAATATTATGCTTTTTCTGTTTTTTTATTATTATTTTTTTTTAACTTTATTTTCATTGTTCTAAAGGGCGGCAAAATTTGTCAGTCCGGGGCGCCAAATCCTTAAATAAGGCTCTGTTTGACACCCTAATTGATAAATAGCGAAATCTAAGGAAAAAACATTCATGTATATCGAGCTATAATAGAGCATACATTTACACTATACTGTCATAGATACAGTTTAAGTTTAGTAAAAGTTAGAACCATTTTAAGTTTTGCGTTTGTTGTTGTTTGGAAAAATACAGCACTATTTTGTTCACTTTTCACTCTTTGAAGTTGAATATAATTAAGTCTTAAAGTATTAACTACATCTATCGGGCAATTTCTGTGTTAGGCTAGGGCGCGCACATTAAATTTTTAGTTGCACACCTATTTGGTTGAATGTCCGCGCAGGTGCATATAATTATATGTTACACAAAATAGCGAACTCTTTTTGGGCAATCGTTTAGTTTGTGTCAAAACAAAGCAGTTGCGAAACTAAAAATTGAATGTGCGCGCCTAGCCTTAGTGTTTTCAAAAAGTGAAAAAGTGAAATTTAGAACCATTTCAGCTTTTACTTTTTGTGTTTTTCGAGATAGAAGATATAAATTTGAAATGAGTTGGAAAAAGAGAGCATGTAGTTCTAGCTTTATTCTATGCGTTACTGTTTTCAAATCTTCCCTGAAAATAAAATATCCCCCTGGTTTGACAAGAATGCGTTAATTTTCTCAAATACGTTAACAAACAAACAAAATATCAAATTCGAATTAGAGCTGAGTAAATCGTTCATTTCAAATGATTGAATCATTCAACAATCGATTACGAAAATGATCCGATTATTTCAACTAACCGATCATTCGATCATTTTCATTTTACTGAAATGATTCAATACTGTTCCTATTCGATTTTAATTTCGATTTCGATGATAAGATTGACTTATGGCTTTGATAGTTCTCACCAAATACTCTATTATTGTAAGCCATAAATTGCCAAATAACATCGAATGATGGATACTTTGTACATTGAATAAAAAATGTCAAACAAGTTTTCGGCTAACATTTTGTACCAAATACACTTTGTACGTCATAGCTGAATTCGTCCTCTATTCGTCAAGCCATAAACTATCAAATTCTATCAAAGGATGGCTAAGATTTCGATGGATTAAAAAACGTCTATAAACACAAAAAAAAAATGTATTTTATTTGTTGCTCCGGAAAAGAGCAATTTTAGGGCTTTCGGCTAACATTTGGTACGAAATACTCTTTCTACGTCTATCTGAATTCGTCCTCTATTCGTCAAGCCATAAACTGTCAAATTCCATCAAAAGATAGCTACGATGTCGATGGATTAAGAAACGTCCAAAAATCCACATTAAACATACCGGATTCTGATACATCAAATAACATCAGTTCAACCCAACAATTATTTTTGCGTCCTACAACATCAACAACCAATCTGCAACGTGTCAAAAATCTGCAATGTGTCAGAAATATGTATAGGTTTGAAAGTTTGTTTACCATTAACTGTTTTCCTTTGGAATCTCATTGCATTCAACAATTTAAAAAAATCATGAATTCTCTGTCTTTTATTGAATGATAATAATGAATTAAATAAATAAATTGGCACTCGAATTTCGAGAGCTGGGTCGGCTAGTATATTATTTTATAAACAAAAAATTTTTCTTGTTTAGAAAAAAGGTAAATGCTCAAACAAATGAGTTTTAAACCACTTTTTTATGCTTAACTAAGTATTTTAGTGGTAAGAAAATTAAAAATCGAAAAAAATTCACAGTTAATTAATAAAAATAATGAAAAAAACCTAAAAAACTGTTCTTGACTTAAGTTGTTTTAGCAAGGACTGGGGTAAGTGGTATATAATTTAACCAAAAAAATGGTAGTAATTATATTTTGTATTGCTTAATATTGAAAATTACACTTAAGAATAACTTTTTGTCATGTTTTAATATTTTTAAGGTACATAGATTGATTATCTTCAACATTTTCTTATTGATGGGCACTTTTAAAACATAAGCCTTTGCTGATAGAAGTGAAACCGAAGTTGCAACTTTATTTATTACTAATAATGAATGTTTAATCAATCCATCAATATATTCCTATGATAGTACTCGTACCTTTACTATGTGAAGCATACTTAAAGCTCATATATGTCGAAGGTGCTTTTTTCTGGTTTTCTGGGATTTTTTTCTATAAGATTCAGTGTTGACAAACATGTTTTTTTTGTACAAATTTGGCCACAATTTCATGAATTCCAAAACATCTTCAGTTTTTAGCTCTATGACTATATTTTCTAAATTTCAAATGAGATGGACGTTAATTTAATAGACGCGACGGATAAATATGAAAAGCTAAGATAGACAATGACGTGCAAATCATCAGATCATTCAGTTTCAGAGATCATTCATAAAAATGAGAAAGAGAGTCTAAGACTAAACGGAGACCTTGGGGTCCCCAGCATTTATTTTGTGAAGATCCGATTTGAAACCTTCAAAAAAAAAAGTATTGAACAATCCAGTAGAAAATTTCTAATCCAACGAATAAGGGCTTCATTGATACCAAACTCACGTATTTTCGATATAATAGCTTGATGCCAAAATCCATCAAATGCCTTAGAAATATCAAGCTCAATGATCTTACTTCGACACATGATTCTACTCTTCTGCAACTTGATATCAACAGTTCCTCGGTTTTTCAAATCTCTTAGATAAATTAGTTTATGTCTTGTCTTTCAATTTTATAATTTGTTATAACATTTCATTAAGGTATTACACGTTCTCTTCTTTTTCGGCGCACCATCACTCTCTGTTTCACTTGAAGACATTTTTAAAGCTAAAATTACTTTTCGCAGAAAATAGTTGTATGAAAAACGCAAATTTGACATTGATGACGGTTGTTATCAAACTGAAGATTTGAATATTGTTGAACCAATCAGAGCAAAGCAAATTTAAAATATCAAACTACTCCCGCCATTTTGGTAGTGCATGCAAAAACCTCTTAAGTCACTGACTTATGTTGTTTATGCAATGAACGTCTTTCCTACGGTATTATTTGAAGAGGAAGGAATGTACAGACTTACGTGGTTCTTACCCAGAATACGTATCTCCCTTTAAGGAACCATTTTCAGCAAAAAAAGCATTTTGGAAAAAAATGTGACTTAAGAGGTTTTTGAAATGACCGATTCAATTCTTTTCCCATTCAGTTATAATTAAACAAAAAAAATAATTGTGTCCAATTTAGTAAAACAATTGATTAAAAGAACTTTTCAAAATTAATTCATTTCGATTCACTATGTGTGTATTTTATAAAATACAAAACAAAAAACAAAACAAACATAACAAACAAAAAATATACTTCAAACATTTAAACCAGACTAGTCACCATACACCATTCACTTTTAAGAGCAAAAATTTTTCAAAATTTTTGCCTGAAAGGACTCCACGCTTGGGAGCATTTAATAATCCTACCACTGAGAATAGTCGTTCAACGTTTTGTTTTTGATAGTGATACCCAAATAAATATCATTTAAAAAATATGATTATTACACAGACCAGAGAAAAAAAAAAGTTACTATCAACAATAACTATCACCTTCTAATCCAGGTTTACACACAAGGCCGGATATAGGTAAATAAGCGCGTATAATAATTTAATTCTAGATGTACATACAAATTACAGTGAGTTACTAGAGACAATTCCAACAAAAATAAATAACTCTTACAAATCTGCAAGTTAAAATACTTAAGATAAGTCAAAAGACTTACAGTTAAATGAATGCAGTTAAAAGACTTACTGACTGCAAAAAAGAATTACAAAATATAGGAGACTTACAAATGACTTAAAGAATGCAGGCAGTCACAAAGTACTGCAGTCTTTTAACTTACAGTCAATTGACTGCTTCTATTAACTTACAAGTCATGAATGATAAAAATGACTGCTGAATGTAGGCTTTAAGTTAAAGTCAATTAGTAAGTTAAAAGACTTACACAATAAGTCTTTAAATTCAATTAACTGCAGTATTGATTTAACTGCAAATGTCACATCTCTGATAAATAGAAATTCCAAGTTTTTATGTTTGTCTCTACTGAAAACTGAGATTCGGTGAATTATGTATGTATGTATGTTGGTTTTGTTTCGAGCCGATAACATGTAAATATTTGGATTTTAAATTTCTAGTTTTCAGCTCATGGAAGTTATGAACCGATATGAACTTAAGAAAAAAGGATCAATTTGAGGATAAATGTGTAACTTTCTACATGCGAATTAATAACTTTCAAACAGAAGATTTATAAATTACTAAATATTTTACAAATTTTTAGGAATTGCAAATATTCATATTTATACATTCGAAATGTATTTACGAATAAATCACTTGTAAAACAATCTAATAAGAGAATAAATGGACACAAATAATTGAAACAGATAAATTCAACGCCTAAGATTTATGGTCTTTAACCAGATGGTAATTGAAAAACATTTTACTTTTTTATCAGTTAAGTGATATGTGAAAATCATATTTGACTCAGCTGTTCTTGCATATCAAAGTTTGAAACTCATTATCTCTTTTTTTACCATTTTCCATAGATCCCTTTTATAAATAACATTGTGAGAAACCCAGTATATTTTAATTTTCGTCAAAAAGAATTTCAAGATTTAATATACGAGTATGTCTTAATGATAATGAACAAATATACAAGTTTTTAAAGATGTAATTGATGTTTTAGGACCCCCATTGATATAAATAATAAACAAATCATTTGAAGACGCAAGATCTTGGAAACTGTCACAAATAGCCCCTTTACTTTAAGTCAAAAATTCAAGTCTGTGTGGAAGATTTGCGAGCAATTAATACGTTTCCTGTGGGAAAATTTTCTTGCAAATACACCCATGTTCTGTATTCCTGGTGAAAGTCAATTGAAAATGAATTTCAATTTCACTTTAAATGAAACAGCATGTTCTGCTTTCCGAGTGAATTCAATTTTTTTTTCAATTCACTCCGAATTTATTTTCGAAATGTCAAAATCAGCTGAAAGGCAATTTGCATCATCTATTCAAACAATGTTTCTTGTGGAAAACGAAAATAGATTCACTATTATTATTAATAAGTGGTACCTAGAAGGGACGAAAATCAAGAAGAGAGAGTTCGAAGAAAAGTTTTACATAATAAAGATACAATTTTAGATCTTCCAGAAGCAGTTTAAGTCGAAATGGGGAATGAATTAACATTGACATATTTGAATTGTTTGTAGTTTCAAAAAAAGCCTAAACGAAGAAGCATTTGTTTACATTTTGGAAATAAATCCCTTAATAAAATCGACTTCAATTCCCTTAACACATAAACATCTTCCTTAACTTATTTCATAAATTGCAACAAAACTTTTTCTTGTCGTTCATCTGTATTCCCCTGTAAACAACAATTTATTTTAATAAAATCAAGGCAACATTTCAAAGCAAATGTAAAGTTTCACCAAACAAAACTAAGTGAATTGAATTCACCGTAAAACGCTATGTATTCGAAATGTAGAACACGAATTTCCATCTCCGAAAACTCAATTCACATTGATCATTTCGGATAGAATGCAGAACACCAATATTTGACATTCCGAATGAACAAATCACAAAAGTCATTTTATGCGGAATGCAGAACATCATTTTGTTCCTCGAAATCCCAATAATTGAAATGCAGAACGTGGGTGATAGAATCATTTTTCGAAATTAATAATTGATAACCAATCTGGTTTTCGAAAACAACATTCATGTGAAAGTGCATTCAATATGGTTATTGTAAATTGGAAACAACAACTAGACTCCAAATCTAAAGTGATTTGTGTTTTCCTGAACTTAAAAAAGAGCTTTTGAAGCGATGGACAGAACAATTTTATTTGAAAAATTAGAAAAATATGGAGTGAGTAGTAAATCACTGTTTTGGATGATCTCATATTAAGCAAATAGAAAACAGATAACAAAAGTAAATAACACCTTATCCGAAGAAAAATGTCCGTTGACATTGGTGTTCCCCAGAGATCTATCTTGGGACATTTCTTTCCAATTTTTATATTAACGATATCGGTAATGTAATAAATAACAGTGAATTTGCTTTATTAGCAGATGATTGACTATTAGACTATATATTAAGTCTGAGAATTTAGATGAAAGTATATCAAACTTGCAGGCTGATTTAGAAAATCTCAGCGAATGGTTAGAAGCAAATAAACTTAAATTGAATGTTCTTAAAGCCAAAGTAATGGTTATAATATAAGTAATAATGTGATAAATATTTCTGTGATAAGCATACACACGTGTTGATAATGTAATGTAAAATGTAAACCTTGAGTCCGAAGTTAAATACTTATACTTATATTATATATATATTATATTAAACATTTTTAATGCTATATAAAGCGTCATTATGAATACTATCCTTCAATTTTATTTTTGTGTATTCAAGACATGAGGAACCATCTCCAACTGCTGCAGATCATAGCGATGAGAACAATTTTAAAGTGTAATAAATACACCTCTATATGTTTCATGATAAAAATATGTTAATGTGACTTATTGTTAAACAAAGAATTTTGATGAAGATAAACATTAAAACATTTTGTCTGCGAAATAAAGAATAATGTAACACCAGCGTATCTGTCTTTTTTTATTATTATAAGCTTAACGTACTTTGAAATCTTAAGACTAAATTAAAAATCAGAAGCCCGGATATAAGGACATATCAAACTAAGGATTAAGTTGGGAGAGCGCGTAGAAGGGATGATTTGTATAGATTAGGATCGTAACTGGTTGGGCTGTTAGCTTTCCGAAACATTCTAGTTATCGGCTCATTCTGGCCGTATTCAGTTCGATGAAAGGGAATACATAAAAAGAGGTATTGTCCTTAAATGACTATGGCTTACGTTCCATTTAATTTAAACTTATATGCCCCCAGAAAGATCTTGAAAGAATGGTGACTTGGAAGTTTGTTGTTTGGGGATAGCGTAATCGAAGTGACATGTATGTATGTGATCCGAATGAATTCAGAATGGCCAATTTCGTAATTGATCCACCCATTGTGAAAAAAAACTTTTAGGCATGTGGCTGTGCACGCCGCCGTCTGTTTGCTCAAAATGTCAAGAGGTGACAGATGGAACAGAACGTTTAGTTCAGCAGAGGGGGTCATCCATAGTGCTCTGCTTGTACTCAGGCAAGATGATCGTTGGCTAAGCAAAGGCTTGTTATACATATTTAGAGCGATCCACTATTCTGCTATATAGGTGAGGATCGATCTGATTACCGAAGTATAAAGTCAGTGAGTTATGCAGATTTGAAGACCCCATTTGTTCCCAATAGCTTTTTTACATTTTCGATTAAAGTTCGGTAAGATTTGATGCCCAGACCTCCAGCGTGACAATACAACTCACTCACTATTACACCCAGGGGTATTACTCTATATTTAGTCCATTAAAGCCAAGTCTTTGATTTAATTTTCTTTCTCAAAAACGGTGAAAATAATGGATTCAATGTTTGGTAAGGTATCATTAGATCACCAGTGGCCCTATTGTTAAAAAAAAGTCATACTTTTGTAGGGATAGTTTTTACAAATGATGTGTTCCATACACTCGGAGAGGAATGATGGCAAATCTTACTTATGTAGTGGTTTTTTCACCGTTGAAAAAAACTTCTTCTAGACAATAGAATTGATTCAATCTGGGCCGCCAGGTTTGTGTATATCGAGATCTTTCAGCAGGAGGCAGTTTCTTTTTTTAAAATTTTTTTTTAGGAAGCAGCAGCCTTTGAGTAACAAGCCTAGACTTCCAGTATGACAGCCAAAGTCCAATGAACTAACTATTATACCAAGAGGTACTTAAATTTAATTATATTTTTTATCATGCATATATTTGCTTCGGTTGAATATGGCCAATAGTTTTTGGCTTAGAAGCAGATCAATTAACAGTTTTCGTTTCAATTTAATTTGTCGTACAAAAATATCACATTAATTACAGATAGGTCTCAAATACTTCTTTATGTTCACAAAAAGTTTCCGAACAGACCTGTTTTGTGATAATACGTAAGACAAAATTACTTCGCTATCCAGTGATAACTCCTTAGTATTCAGACTGATGTTTATTGTTAATTCAAGATTTCAGTGCAAAAAAAACAACTCGAGATAAGATTATAAGAATTCAAATAATAACGGGTGATTTTTTTGAGGTTAGGATTTTCATGCATTAGTATTTGACAGATCACGCGGGATTTCAGACATGGTGTCAAAGAGAAAGATGCTCAGTATGCTTTGACATTTCATCATGAATAGACTTACTAACGAGCAACGCTTGCAAATCATTGAATTTTATTACCAAAATCAGTGTTCGGTTCGAAATGTGTTTCGCGCTTTACGTCGCAAACAATTAATGCGATTGTGACCAAGTTTCGCACTCAGTTTACTTTATTGGACATTAAACCAACCACACGAATGCGTACAGTGCGTACAGAAGAGAATATTGCGTCTGTTTCTGAGAGTGTTGCTGAAGACCGTGAAATGTCGATTCGTCGCCGTTCGCAGCAATTGGGTTTGTGTTATTCGACCACATGGAAGATTTTACGCAAAGATCTTGGTGTAAAACCGTATAAAATACAGCTCGTGCAAGAACTGAAGCCGAACGATCTGCCACAACGTCGAATTTTCAGTGAATGGGCCCTAGAAAAGTTGGCAGAAAATCCGCTTTTTTATCGACAAATTTTGTTCAGCGATGAGGCTCATTTCTGGTTGAATGGCTACGTAAATAAGCAAAATTGCCGCATTTGGAGTGAAGAGCAACCAGAAGCCGTTCAAGAACTGCCCATGCATCCCGAAAAATGCACTGTTTGGTGTGGTTTGTACGCTGGTGGAATCATTGGACCGTATTTTTTCAAAGATGCTGTTGGACGCAACGTTACGGTGAATGGCGATCGCTATCGTTCAATGCTAACAAACTTTTTGTTGCCAAAAATGGAAGAACTGAACTTGGTTGACATGTGGTTTCAACAAGATGGCGCTACATGCCACACAGCTCGCGATTCTATGGCCATTTTGAGGGAAAACTTCGGAGAACAATTCATCTCAAGGAATGGACCGGTAAGTTGGCCACCAAGATCATGCGATTTGACGCCTTTAGACTATTTTTTGTGGGGCTACGTCAAGTCTAAAGTCTACACAAATAAGCCAGCAACTATTCCAGCTTTGGAAGACAACATTTCCGAAGAAATTCGGGCTATTCCGGCCGAAATGCTCGAAAAAGTTACCCAAAATTGGACTTTCCGAATGGACCACCTAAGACGCAGCCACGGTCAACATTTAAATGAAATTATCTTCAAAAAGTAAATGTCATGGACCAATCTAACGTTTCAAATAAAGAATCGATGAGATTTTGCAAATTTTATGCGTTTTTTTTTTTTTAAAAAGTTCTCAAGCTCTTAAAAAATCACCCGTTATATTTGTTTTTGTAAGATAAAAACTTTTAGATAAAAACTTAATAATTCTTGATAGAAAGGGGATTCTTGTAAATACGATACATACATAATTCAAACATTAATTCGTCATCAACTTGAAAAAAAATCAAAACCCATGACAATATATTTACTGTCATTATCAAAACATGACGCAATATAATGCAAATGAATAAACAATTTGTTTGCGACCACTTAAATACCAATTCTAAAGCGTAAAACAGTTAAATGATTGTTTAAGTAATCACAATACAGGGTGAATATTTTAACTATTTGTTACTCATACATAGTTTAGTTTAGAAGAAAAACTTTCAAGTCTAGGAGGGTGAAGTGTTTATTTGAACTTAATTAACAAAACAAAGTAATAAGAGGATACGTTCAGAAAAGTTAATTGACTTTGACCCAAGAGCTTAGGGTGTTAGAACAGAAACGGCATCGGCATGGGGATAATCGATATTTCACAAAATCATCACTGGCCATATGTATGGTGATTATCAAGTTGTTTATTTTGGTGTACCTTTTTTTTATTTTCCATCATATTGATGTTACTTGAGTCCAATTTAAATCCAAATGTTTGACGAGTAGAGCAGGCATAGAAGTACTGACAAACATAAAACCCAAAAAGAACTTGTCAAATATCCAAAACTGGAACAGATGGAAGCAAGACCAAAGGAAGGAAGGAAAATCATAGTCGATGCTGGAATACCATTTCTAACGAAGAAGACTCAATGAAAATTTACCATGAGCCAAAATGGTCTATTTAAAGACTGATTTTGTCTAATTGAACTGAGCGAAGTGAAGATATAAATAACCCAACTAAGTTTGTTGAAGCTGATGGCTGATTTTGTTAAAAGTTTGCATTCATTTGTGAAATATGTTCTTCGAATGAAAGCATAAACAAGTCAAAATATCAAACAAACGGACATATACACCAAATATTGACCTATCAAACTCATCTACCAGAAGTTGCAAGGAGCCACATACTCCTACGGGAATGATGGAGGGATGATTTCTCCAGTGGGGCAACAGAAACGATATTGCCCTAAAAAGGCATCTAACTTTCTTCAACCAGGTTATTATATGTGGACAGACATTTCTTCAATTCCGATATTTCAAATGATAGCTTGCTGGGAGTCAAAATCCCTTGGGTATCACAACGGATCTACATTGATCAAAGTGTGACGGTAACAAGATCAAATGTCAACCCATTAACCTAAACTAACCTTACATAAGTGTTGAAATTTAACAACTCGATTGTCAAAGGCAGGCACTGGGGCATGTAAAATTATTGGTCTCAGACTTGACATCCGAAGAGATGGTATGTTCAAAAAATATAGTTTCGAGAAAAAACTTTTTTATAGAGTTAAGCATCAAAAAAGATTGCGTAGGTGAAACAAATATAATAAAGTGGTACACTTATGGATCGAGAAAAGACGGAGGGACTGATGCAGGAATGTTTGGGCCTAGAACAAAACTTTCCATACCAATGAGGCTGTCCAGGCATCTTCCAAGCGGAGGCACACGCCATAGGAATTCGTGGATCGAAATCTCGAAAGGAACTATCGTAACAAGAAATTTGCCATCATGTCAGATAGCCAAGCTGCACTAAAAGCACTGAGCTGATATACCATCAGCTCTAAATTAGTGTGGGAGTCATAAAGAAGCTTAACAATTTTCGCTAATAAAACAGGGTTGGTAATGTGGATGTTCATGGAAACGAAGAGGACTCCTTAGCAAAAATAGGCGCATCAACTACTTTAACAAAGGCCTGAGCCCTATTGCAGAATAGGAGAAAATGATTTCAAAAACAAAATTAAACAAGAAGAGAAGGCAAACAGATCCAAGGATTGAAAAGAACTTCCAAAGCTAAGGCAGGCGAAACTACTTCTGGGCAACTACAACCAGGAACGTTTCACAAACTGCACAAGCTTAAGTAGGAACAACCTAGGAATGATAACAGGTATCCTAACTGGACACTGCAAACTTAGAAGTAAACCTAGGTTTACTCCGTGAAAATGTAATTTCCTTTTTTGAAAAAAAGACATTGAGGATGAACGATCGTAGAGTTGTTGTTTCCTTCAAGGGCAGTAGTCAGTTAGAGGAGTGAGGAGTGTACATTTACTTTCTGGGCCTACTTTGAGAAAGGCCTACAATAACCCCTTTACAATAGGTTATTTCAGTTTTAAGATAACATTTGACTTCCACTTCGTTCTAATGCAATTTTTCAAGGTTTAATATACTAAAGCCTAAACAACTATAGAAAATCCATTTTGTTGAATGGTTCAGCGCGTTTTGTGCTTTGACAATTTCTGCGTTTATTTTTAAGTTTAATTTTTTTTAACGACTTAAGTGCGTCACTAGACGTGCAATGAACTTCTCAATGAATATCCATTTTGCTGTCGATTTAATAATATATTCTTTAATACTAACCAAATTGGGTACAGTAACCAATATGGTTAACGTACGTGATCACTTTCAAATGGCAGCCAAAAAGGAAGCTTTTAACTGCTTAAGAATAAAAATAGTTTGACTGGGCCATAATTCATTGATTTCTGAAGATTATTTAAAGAGGGAATTGTACATGTTCTGAATCCTTTTAGAAAAATATATCTATGTACATATATATATGCTTATTTGTATACCTAGAGAAGTTTCTACATGAGTCTTAATGTACATTACCTTAATTGTAGATTTTTAAATAACAAAAAAACGAATGGGAAAAAGTGTATTTACTTGTGAGCTACCCCTACCAAGATAAGAATGAATATAGCAATAAGTACCATAGCAACAAATATCAACTTACACATTATCCGGTTAAAATCTTACTTTTCTTATGTAATTCTATGGTTCTATTGCAATTTCTATACGTTTTAAAATACTTTAGGGATTTGGAAAACCTATAGCTTCGTTCTCCCACAAGTCAAGGATTATTGAACTCAACGAACACTTTGTCATGACATATTTATTACTAACTTGCATTGTTTGATAGATATTTAATTAAAAATATAAAATTACGTTTTTAAAGCATTTGGATTGCAGAGATTTTAACTGCATTGTATGAAAATATAAATTTGGAGAGCTCGTGAGAACCAGAGCCCCGTGAAATATACTCTCAAAAAAACCTGTATGCGTATTTTTGTTCGATAGGAACGCCTGGACCCTACAATTTACTGCCAATGAAATCAACTTTATCATAATTAGATATGTTTTTGGCGGATTTCTCACTTTGGCAGTACCTCTGAGAAAAACAGTTTAGGTGAAATAACCTGAGACTCGAGCTTGGACACCCAGTGTGACAGAACAACTCAATTCACTAACCATGAGGTGCAATAATTTAAAATATATAAGCTAGAGGCTAACGGCTCTAAAATTACTTCAACCTAATGATTTACAAGTCTTAACCATTCCTGTGTGCGTGTTGTTCTGTTTTTTTTTTTTTTTTTTTTTTTTTTTTTTTTATAATTTACTCGCGCTCAAGGGATTATGATTAAACTTTTAAATGTTTCAAAACAGCGCGGGCGTGAAGTTATGGAAGAGAAAGAAGGATAGGAAAGATGTGTGGCACGATGTTGAGACTGAAGATGAAGGTGTCTCAGATTTTTTATCTCCAGGGGTGGCGGCTGAACTAAAGCGGAGAACTGCCGTGTCTTATTTCTATGCCCCTTATAATTCGCATTATTTTTTTATTCGTATTCATCCTTGTTGGGCATACTAGTTTAACTCAATCACATGTTGTTAGTGTTATGCCTAAACAACATGTAATGAGTAAACAGCAACCCATTGATGACAATTTTAGAAGGTTTTAATGGAATTAAAGAAGACATAGACGACGGACGGGATCGAACCTGTGATAATGAGGTTGACAGGCGAGCACACAACCATCGCGCCACGGCCACCCCAAGATGAGAAAGCACTTTTCATGGCAAGAGATACTCCTATGGAATTTGCCACCTCCTCGCAAGAGAAACTTCGCCTGAAAATCTTGCTTTTTATACTTGGAGGTAGCAAACCTAGATCTCCAGCATGACAAACAGAAATGAAACCAAGGGGTACTACAGAGCCTACTCGTATTTTTAAGTCCAGAATTCGAATGCGAATTGGATATTGGAAGTTTCTATTATAAAGTGTATTTTTTTTAATTGCCTCAGAAAATTCGTTACGCCATCCAGCGCAAACTGAAAAAACTAGCTCTCTACTTTAAAATCAATTTCCAATATTTGTTTTATTCTCGCAGATATTCTTATTCTTTTGGAGATTTAAGTAGGGTTAAAGGAAGACTAACTACAAAATTTATCGAAGGCGAAACGGAAACCATTCCCAAAATTTTGCGTCAGTTCTAGTTGACCAATATATATTGTTTTTTATATTCTCAAAAATAGTACAACTTATGTTGATGTTTGTATTTTAAAGCTCTTAAAAAGAGGGAAATATGGAGCCGGGTAAAGCATTCTACATTCGTGTAGTGCGGCTAAAGAAAGAATCTTTGAATTTAACCGTACGTCTGAAGTTGGCCTCAAGGTTGAACTGATGGGCATTCTCTGAAACTCGAGTATTACGATTGAATTCTTTAAAGGAGCAATGCAACTGGCTATTTTACTATGAATGAATGAATGAATTATGTATTGCGGGTATTGCACTGCGACTGGAGATCTATTGTGTCCTCACTTAAAAACGGATGAGCATGCTCATCATATAGTTTCACCTCGAAATCTATTGCTCTTAGGAATCTTAGAATTTTGGGCCGCTTCAGAGAGGATAGGTCGCTGTCTTCCAACTGGTATTGTCCCAGATCATTTTTCCTTGGGTGCATGAGTGGACAACATCCTAGTATGTGGTCCGATGTTTCCTCATGCTCATGACGGACCTTTTTTTTTTATAACCTACCCGCGCTCAAGGGATTATGATTACCCTTTAAATATTTCAACACAGCGCGGGCGTGAAGTTAATGAAGAGAAAGAAGGATAGGAAAGATGTGTGGCACGATGTTCTGAGACTATTGGTGGTTGTCTCAGATTTGTTTATCTCCAGGGATGGCGGCCTGGGATCATGAGGTTGACAGGCGAGCACACAACCATCGCGCCACGGCCACCCCAAAAAGACGTCCTACGACAATTGTTTAAACAAATTGCATAGCAAAAAGTTAGTTCTAAGAGATAGTTTTGGTATGGTAGTGCTAAGTTTTATGAAAACATGCTATTTTTAGGAATTTTGCCTTATTTAAGGCATTGTTTTGAGAAAAAGGACACGACCATTTTTTTCGCTGACGACATATTTCGACTTCATTTTACTCTTTTTTTGAGGGGTGGTAGTGCTAGCTTGACTGTTAAGTTAGCATTACCAGGGATTATATTTTAAAAAATTAGCGCGACAAAATTTTTAGTTTACATCATATTTACGACAAATTCACGATAAATTTTAACAGTGTCCTTTTTCTTTTTCGAGTTCATTTTGCACTCATCTAAATTCGCTTGGATGACAACATTTATTTTTCGGATATTATATATATCAAACCTCTGAATTGGTAGAGGCGATGAATTTCGGTGAAGAAGACAACATACCCCTTGCTTTGTTGATTCCAAACACCAACATTCAAGAAACAACTGAATTGTTTAAGCTTCTTGGCCAGCCGATTACATATCGTTAAGTTGAAATTTGGAGCTCTGACTACAATTCCGTCCATTCAAATGAAGATGATTCCAGGAGCATTGTATCTGATTTAGAAGAAAAGGGACAAAGGAAAATTCGTAGTGTAATCAACGTTTAAATTAGCTTAAACAACAAAAACGTAATGCTAAAAGAAACGTAGTCTTTTAGTAGTTTTGATGATTGGTATGATTTTAGAAATGTTCGTAATATTTACTCTTAGGAACGTAACCTCGCGTAAAAAAAAGCGAAATATAAAAAGTTGAATGTGATAGATATCAACGAACTAGCCAATCGATTTAATTATTTTTTTACTAAGAGTGTTAAGATAATTAATAAAATTGAAGGTTTTGAATATTACAACAACAAATTGAATGAATTACCACCAAGTATATAGTAGGTATTGGGTGGCTATTTCACGAGTGACAAGCAGATCATCAGAAGCCATTTTATTGGTGTGCTTAGCCTTTATACTTTCAAGTTCAATTGAAAAACTTTTTGGCCTAGACTGAGATTTGAACCCAGACATAGCGACGGTGATAGAGGGGAGGAATGCAACTGGCTACTTCGAGTGAGCATTGATTGTGAAAGAAGCGATAAAACAAGGAAATACATGAAACACTCCGACGATGTTCAAGAGATGGGAATGATAGCTCTGTTTCCAATCAGTTTTAACGCTCTTCTGAATTCTACCAAATGAGTGGAGAGAAGTTTGTGCTGCACCCGCCCAAAAATGAGAGTTATACTAGAGTTAGATAAGAGGGGATGAAAAATTTCTTACATCGAAATCCTAAGCATTTAGCAGAAATTTTGGCGGTCTTGCGAATGTGGTCATTCCAACTAAGATCGTTGTTGACACATATACCGAGTATTCAGAAATTTTCGGTTTCTTCGATGCAAGTGCCATTCAAGAACAATGGCATAAGGGGGACATTTTGCTTCAACGACAATAGACAGCATTGAGTTTAATGAGCTAATCATACGATAGTTTTGCAATTCCACTACCCAAGAAGATGAATGCCAATTTGAAAACGAGTATGAAAAGCTGAGAGTAGAGTCGTCGGCAAAACAATGAAGTGTATTAGAAGTATCAGACAAGAGATCATTTATTAAAATGAGGAACAGAGTCGGAGACAAAACGCAGCCCTGTGGGAACACCAGAATTTATTTTGTGAAGATCAGACTGGAACCCGTCCAATACAACATGTATTAAACGCACGCATTTTCGATAAGATAGCCTGGTGCCAAACTCTATCAAATGCCTTAGAAATATCAAGCGCAATAATCTTACTTTCTCCAGAACAATGTAAAGATTTGTTCCACTATTCGGTGAGATATGCCATCAGATCATCAGAGGAACTATTCCTGGGAAAGCCGTATTGCCGTTCATTAAGAAGCTTTAGATCTTCGAGATATTTCTTAAGCTGATGATTTATTAGCGATTCCATGACCTTATAAAGAAGAGACGTAAGTGCAATTGGTCGATAGGAGGAAGAGGGTGGGGAAAGGTCGCCTTTTTTAGGAACAGGTTGGACAGATCGCATGCTTAATGGAATATTGACCGATTAGGAGATAGGTCAAAATTGAGTTACGTACATATACAGGCTTTGCAAGTCTCAGATCTCATGAATAGTTTATCGTACTTTAAGAATACCAGTATTCATGATTAATTCATGAATTTGTTTTAATTTTATCCGTCAACAAGTAGGACAAATTCTCATAGGAAGATTTTTTTGCAACTTCCCAAAAATCGTCTTTTCGAGTTAGGTCAGTATTCCATTAAGCATGCGAAATCCTGTTTTCCATCTTCTAGGGAAGATTCCAGAACAGTAAAAGCGATGGAAAACCTTACGCAATGGTTTTGCCAGCGATGAAGAACACCTCTTCAGAAGAATAGTGGGTATACCATCAGGACCAGCGGATTTGTTTATATCGAGATCTTCAAGGGCTCTTGCACATGTACGAATACGGAAATATACCGGTGAAATTAAATGATTTACGTTCTGAAGTACAGGAGAGGCAATGTTGGTATCATGCAGCTAAGAGCTAGCAAGCAAATGAGCTGCAAGTACATTTGCCTTATCTAAAGAGCTATACTCTGTTCAATTTATATTTGCAGTACAGGCCTTATGGGAGAGCTTTTTCAGAAACACTGGTGCCTGCTGCTGTTTGCAAGGCACCTTAACTTAAGAAATTGCCACTGAAATAAGAAAAAGAATCACTGTGTTACATTAAAATTGTTTATGTAATCTTCTTTGAGCTCACGGACAGCCCACCATGACCTATCTGCTCCATCGGTGAAAGTGAAAGGAAACTGATCGCCAATTTGCTACCAACCCTTATTGTGTTTATTAAAAAAAAACACTGAATCAGAGTTACCGTTGCCAAGTTGTTAGAAATTCATATGGCATTTTCTTTGGTTTGTGCTATGTAACTATCGGGGAAACATAGTAATCAGTTAAAAAAAGGGTCCTAATGGGATACTTTTCTTTAACTAGATGAATGGGACACGAAAAATTGGCTGATATTACACAATAAGCCGAAGTGGCGAATGGAGAGTTTACCATTATGGTGGACGTATCAGGATTAGAAGTAAAAAACAAATCGATAGTGTGGGCGTTTTGCCCAGCAACATCTGGTATTCGAGTGGGCTCATCTACAAGCTGAGTAAGGTGATGCATCGTCCGTCCTGAATAGCGTAGCTAATTTGAATTGTGTACATTGAAGTCGCCTACAATAAGGACATCAGTGTGCGGGTACATCTCTAAACAATTCGGGAAATGGAATCAGACAGCACATCAAACTCATTAAGAGTTGAATTCCTGTCAAGATATGGCAAAATCAATAAACTTCTTGATTTCTTGACATGCTGTGCACAAGAATTGGGGTTCTTGCATCGTTGTTCATTTGCCAATACATTCAACATTCTAGGCATTGAGTGATAACTTGTAAAATTTCCAAAAAAAAAAATTTGAGATCTTCTCTTTTAAAATCAAAGTTATGGTAGTTAGGCTAGGAAGTTTAAGAGACGAGTTTGATCCGAAATCAATTGTCTAACTTCATTATCGAAAAGCCTTTCAAATATTACGACGGAAGATTTGTTTTCCAAGCTAGTTTTCATATTTATAGTGTTTGCTTCGAAGTTATTGATATTAGTCATCGTCATATCTCCCACTCTTTTAGACCAGCAAGGTTGGGATTGAGATTGTCCGAGGACAGTGGTTCTGATTTTTGTAAAAGGAACTTCATCATCGCTATCGTACTCCTCATCCTTGATAAAGAGTTCAATGCTATCTGAGACATCATTGGGAAACTGTTAGTTGATCAAATTTTCCACATCTACATATCTCGTCTTGATCTACTATACTGCGTTTAAAAGATCATTGAACCACCTTCTATGGTTAGGTTAATGGGCTGACAGTTGATCTTATTACCGTCACACTTAGATCAATGTAGCTCCATTGTGATACCCTAGGGTTTGTGACCTTCATGTATGGAAAACTATGATAATCCTGTTGACGAGTTTCAGCAAACTATAGCTTGAAATGTCGGAGGGTACTTCTAAGTCATTGAAGAAATGTCTGTCATCATATAATCACCTTTTAAGGGCGTGGTCATTCCCTTTACCCCACTTGAGAAATCATCACTCCACCAAGCCCGTAGGAGCATGTGGCTTCTTGTATCGTCTGGTAGATGAGTTTGATATGTCAGTATAGGTTTCGAGTATAGGTATATTCGTTTGTTTGGTCAGTATTTTTGATTAAGTTCAAGGGGCTGTCCCTTTCCCCAAGAGGATTTTACAAATCTTAAGCAGAGGTGGCCCCAACAACTCACTGACGCTCATGTTTACCGTAGGAGTGGCAATCGCAGGTGTATAGGCGAGGTGCCCATTCTCCGTTGGTGCTGCTCCTACAAGAAACAAGTGCATCACACAGTCGTTACATAATCACCGGGTTTAAGAGGTGGTGTATTTATTTATTTTATATTATTTTATTTATTTCTCAAATCAACTTACAAGTAAGACAACAGTAATCTTTTTAAGTTTGTAAGGCTTAAAATATTTAAAAAGGCTTCAGAATTTAATTATTTAAAGTTAAATTTTTAAACTATGTGAACTAAATATAAAAAAGAAATTATAATTAGGAAAAATGATGATTAGTTCGTTTCAAGGGCCAAATACGAATAAAGAGTGTTCTTACAGCAATTTATATTTCCAATTTTTCTTAAGCCAATAGGCAAAGAGTTCCAAAGTCTGACAACTTGTACGAAGAACTGGCGCTCAGATGTTAGACAAGCAAATCTTTGTTGGATTAGCATTTGAGATCTTCCAGATTGCAAGAAGTTAAGACGCTCAAATAAATAATCTGATTGATGTGTATAGATTATGTCACTCAAAAAACACAATGCCTTATATTTTAAAAGACAATCGAAAGAAATTCCAGTTAATTGTCTAGAAAATGTTGAGATATGATCCCGTTTTCTCAGGTTGAAAACATACCGAGCAATATTATTGAAAACTACATTTAATTTCTTCCTGCTTTTGAAGTTGGGACTCATAAAAATTTGACACCCATAAAGTAGAATTGGCAGAAGAAGCGTCTTAGCCAGAAGTAGTTTAGTTTCAATCGGTATGAAGTGCAGAGTTGCCCAAAGAGTACGTAATCCACCATAAACCTTGCCAATAATACTATTTATATGAGTGTCTCATGAGAGGGTACTATTGAATTAGAGAAAGAGAAGTTCGATCGTAATAGACGTGTTAATAAGTGCTTAAGAAATATATCTATTTAAATTCTGGTTTTGCTGGTAATAATTACCACAAAACTATTTTGTTAAATAAAATTGAAACTTTATTAGTTTTTCGTGACAAACATTCAATGCGATGGATGAATTTTGTGGAAAATGTGAAAATAGATTTAGTCGTAGCGACGGCAATGTAATTTCATGTAACGGCTTCTGCAAAAAAGTGTTCCATCGATTGTGTTGCGAATGCAAATTGTCTGAATATGACATAAAATTAATAAAAGGAAATAAGAATCTTGGCTATTGCTGCAGTGATTGTTTAGAATTTCCCAATAAGATTATTAATCATTATGAAAAATTATTGGAATCGCAGCAATCTAATTATGAAAATATTATAGACATTTTAAAGAAGAGTGTGAATAATCTATCATCTCAAATTAGTGATATGGTTACTTCAATTAAAACGGACTTAAAAGAAAAGAGTGATAAGGATAAAGAAGAAGTGCAAGCAATTTCTGCTACGGTGAAAGAGTTAAATAGTAATTTGTTGATAAAATCATCGGAAAGTGCGAGCGAGAAAAATGATCAGTTAAAAAAAATGGAAGTTAATGTACGAGAGTGTTTAGTAAACAAAATTGATGAGTTAAAGAGTGAGGTAGTGAATTCCCGAATTAAAGAGTCTGAAACGAAAATGAAAGAAAAGGCAAAACCGTCTTATGCTGATTTACTAAAGAAACCAATTGAAATTGCACCCGTGTTAGTGAAACCTAAAGAGAGTCAGCATTTTGATGTGACAAAATCCGACATAAAAAAGAAAATAGACCCCTCTGCCCTTTCCATTAAAGTTAACAACATGTTTGAAAGAAAAAATGGTTCGATTGCTATATGTTGTGACAGTGAAGACGCTATTAAAAAATAGGAGATGAAATAAAAAATAAAATGAGTGATAAGTATGAAGTGCATATGCCAATTATGAAAAACCCAACTATTCTTGTGTCTGGTATGTGCGAAAATTTAGAAGGCAATGTTATTGAAGAGGCTATACAAAAACAAAACAATATTGTTTTTTCTACAATAAAATGCGTAAAGGTGTATGCATCTTTTAAGAATAAAAATAATTTTAACGCTGTTTTGGAAGTAGATAGTAAAGCTTTTCATGAAATTATGGAAGTTAAAAAGATTTACATTAAATATGACAGATGTGTGGTTTATGAAAAAATTGGTATCCGCCGTTGCTTTAAATGCCTAGGATACAACCATAGGTTTGATCAATGCACAAGTGAAAAAAATTGTTTAAAATGTGGTGAAAAGGACCATGAAATTAAGGACTGTGTTAATGAAGTTAAATGTGTTAATTGTATGAGGCTTAAAAATAAAGCTAATCTTCCTGATATGGATATTAAGCATGATGTGCGTAGTGTAGAATGCCCAATCTATAGAAGACAATTAATTAATAAAAGAAGACAAATCAATTATTAGCAATTATCGGAGTTGAAGTGCTTAAGTCTTAATATTGAAGGTCTCGTAAATAACTTCTGTGAACTAGAGTCGTTGGTTTATGATGATAATTTTGACTTTATTTGTGCAACAGAAACCCATACTACCGATATGGTCGAAGATGCTGAAATTGATTTAAAAAGCTATCAAATAATTAGATGTGATTCCATATCTACGCATACAGGTGGTGTAATTTTTTATATAAAAGATAACTGGAATTGTGAAATATTAAAAAAGATGACAATTGAAAAAAAGGTATGGTTTTTGTTAGTAAAAGTCCATAGACATAATGCTGTTTATATACTTGGTGGTATCTACAGATCTCCGAGCTATTCTCCAACGATATTTATAGATAATTTTTCCAACTGGATGAACTTTTTAAGCTGTGATTTTAAATCTGTGATAATAATGGGTGATATAAATGTAAATTTCTTAGTAGACAGTTCATATAAGAATCAAATAAGTGCAATATTAAATGATAACTCATATACCCAGTTAATAGAAGATCCAACAAGAATTACCAAAAACTCCCAAAGCTTAATTGACTACGTTATGACTAACATTCCGGAGAGAGTTAAAGCCAAGTGTGATAGTAAATTTAAGATAAGTGATCATGAATCTGTGATAATTAGTATAAGTTCATTATTAAACTTTAAGCTAGAAAAAAAGCCCATGCGTGTATTTAAATACGATTCAGTGTGTTTCACCCTTAGTTTACGTAATTGTGATTTTTCTTTTAATGAAAACAATATATCGCTTGACGAGCTAACTAATAAATTCTCGATAAACTTCCTACAAACGATTGATAGTTTTACAAAATATAAAGATATAAATATTAATCATAATCCTTGGTTTACTGATGCTCTCAAGACTCTGAAAATTGAAAAGGTTTTGAAATACGAAAAAGCAAAAGTTTCTTGCCTCGTTGTCGATTGGAACAATTACAAGCTATGCAGAAACAAATTTAAAACCGCGCTGAACAACGCTAAGAACAAATACATCAGTAGAAAAATTGAAATATGTGGTGATCAAAAATCAATGTGGAGAACATTAAAACTTTTCGTCTTAAAAGAAAGTAAAAAAAATATCAGTGAAGTTGTGCACAATAACAATAAATATACCAAATGTCTTGAAATGTCCAATGTCTTAAACTCATTTTTTGTCGAAAGTATTGTCGATATTAGAAACAGTATTCCAAATAAACCGTACATTAATTCTGTGTTTCATTATTATTACTTAAGTTTTCAATTTAAAGAAATAAATTTGGATGACCTAAAATCTGTGTTAAAATCCATGAACAACAAAAAAGATACAAACGGAGTGAACATTAAAATGTATATTGACGCTTTTGAAATTTGTGGTGATATGTTGCTTGAAATCATTAATTTATCTTTGATTAATGGCGTTTTTCCAAGTTGCTGTAAAGAATCTGTTATTGCCCCTATTCAAAAAGTTAAAAACTCTAAGAAAGTGGAAGATTTCAGACCCGTCAATATGATGACACTGGAAAGTAAAATTATTGAAAAGATTGTATATAATCAGCTGCAAAATTATTTAGAATCCTATAATCTTATTTCATGCTATCAATCTGGTTTCCGAAAAAATCATAATTGTGAATCCCTACTCAATCTTGTCATAACGAAGTGGAAAATTGACATTCATGACAAAAAAGTGGTTGTGGCAGTGTTTTTAGACTTGAAAAGAGCATTCGAAACTGTAGACCAGTTGATTTTAATTGATAAACTCAAAATGTATGGTGTGAGAAATAGAGAACTAAGTTGGTTCAAATCATATCTTGAAAATAGAACTCAAAGAACGAAAATTAACGACGTAATTTCAAACCCTGTGTCTGTTCTTCATGGAGTTCCTCAAGGATCTTTGCTTGGAGTTTTGCTGTTTTTAGTATACATCAACGATATGGAGAATGCTGTTCGTTTTTCTAAAATTGTTTTGTTTGCAGATGATGCTTTACTGTTTATTTCTGGTAATAATATCGATGAATGTATAGATAAAATTAATTTAGATCTTCAAAATTTACAAGACTGGTTTGACAGTAATATGTTAAAATTAAATATAAATAAAACAAAAGCTATGGTTTTAAATGGTTCTACTAATAGAAGCATCAGTATAAATAGTAATAATATTGAAACAGTAAATGAAATAAAATATTTAGGTGTTGTAATTGATGATAAATTAACTTTAGATGATCATGTTAATTATGTATGTAAGAAGATATCAAAAAAACTGTACTTCCTGAGTCGAATTCGAAAAAAAATGTCTATAAAAACAACTATTAATGTTTATAATACAATGATAAAACCACACTTTGAGTATTGCTCAAGTATTTTATTTATGTGTAATAATCAAAAAATGAGTAGATTACAAAAACTTCAAAATAGGGGAATGAGAATTGTTTTAATGTGTAATGGATTTACCCCAATAAGAGAAATGTTGTTTAAATTGTCATGGATGAGTGTTAACCAAAGAATTATGTATAATGTGATAGTATTTATATTTAAAATTAAATTTAATATATTGCCTAACTATTTGTATGAGTATATATATCTTTTGTTGGTGATGTACAACCTTTTGCCTTACGCAATGCTGGTGATTTCAGGTTACCAAGGTTTAGAAACTTTAAGACCACTAATATGATTCTACATAGAGGTTTAGATATTTATAACAGTCTTCCTTATATTTTAAAGAATGAGAATAACTTACAAAGATTCAAAAACAAATTATTCGAAGATGTTAAAAATAGATTTATTTAATATGTATAATATAAAATGATTGTAATGAATTTTTTAAATGGCAAAATACTGCCAAATAAATAAAAAAAAAAAAAAAAAAAAAAAAAAAATATTATGCCAAGGTTTTTGGCAGATGCAACCCACTCTATTGGGCTTTGTAGGAGCAGCAAAGGAGGTAAAGTTGAGATATCGAGTGCCTTTCGATAAATAGCCAGAGCTTTTGATTTCTCTGGGTTTAATCGTAAGTTATTTTGAATGGCCCAATTGTGAATGCTTTTGAGATCTTCATTTAAAAGGTGAATAGTATTACTAAAAGTTCTCAGTGGGCCGCCTTAGAAGAGTTGAACATCGTCAGCGTACAGGTGGACCGAAGAGTATTTTACTACCCTATAGGTATAATTCATTAATATAAAGAGAGAAGAGCGTAGGACCAAGTATAGATCCTTGTGGGACTCCATTTTTTATTGATAATAGCTGTGACCGTTTATTTTCAGCTATGACACATTGCTCCCTTTCATGTAGGTATGAATAAATCAGTTTGATTGCACTTGTTGAAAACTTAAACTTAAAAGTAGAAAGGAGTTTCAGTATTACTTTCAGAAATTTGCTCAAAGATAGGAGGTTGAATAGTTTCACTACCAGCGGATGCGATAAATTCTGAATTGAGTTTATTACAATCAATATCAGCTGGGATATTGCTTTTCTGTTTACCTATACCGAAGTTTTGAAGTTGTTTCCATAGTTGTTTTCCTGAGCTAGACGGGTTTAGTTTAGTTCTGTAGTAGGAAGATTTTGCAGATCTAATTTTCATTGTCACCTTATTGCGCAGAGTACGGTATTTATTAAGAAAATTTTCTAAATTATATTTCTTCTACTTTCTGTAGTTGACATCACGTTCCTGCATTAAGGAAATAATATCTTCACTGAGCCATCGAGGTGTATGAACGTGTTTACTTACAGTTTTCAAAGGAACATGATTTTCATACAGACAGTTGATGTTTTTCTGCAGAAACAAAACTTGGTCGTTGACAGAGGTCATGCTATAGATATGTATAGTTCCAGAAAATTTGCGAAATGTCACGTAAGAGGACTTCGTTATTAATATTTCGACAGTCTCTGAAGGAAAATTTAATCTCTTTGGAAAAGTTTTTGATGCCCAGAGAAAGGTAGAGGAGATCGTGTTTTGAGAAACCGGGTGCCGATAGCTGACTATATAGCAGATTTTTTTCAAGAATACTTAAAAAACAGACATCTAAAAGTGAACAAGAACCTTGAGAGAAGTGAGTGGGGGTAGAAGTATTAATAGGGCTTAAATTCAGTGACTTCATTTCCTCAAGCAGTAAAGTAGCATTTAGGGTATCTAAAAGGTTACAGTTAAAGTCACCGCACAGAACAAAATTTGCTGAGGAGCAGGCTAAGTCCTCCAGTGCGTTGAACATTGGCGCAAAATTAGTGTTTTTGTGAGGTCTGTATCCCGTGCAAAGCATAAGTTTTTCAGATTTAAGTGTGATCTCAACGAAAATAAACTCAATAGGACAGTCTGAATCCGACTTGCGTATGATTTTAGATTGAAAAGTTTCACGGACATAAATAGCAACACCTCCACCAACACGATTTTCTCTATCTGCCCGAAACAGTCTATAACCCCCTAGACTGTAAGTTTGGTCTAAAACACCTCGTGAAAACCATGTTTCCGAGACACAAATTATGTCAATGTTCGATTTTATAAAAAGATATCTAAATTCGTCGATTTTTGGTTTAAACCTAAGTAAACCTCCTTCTTTTAGATTTTCCCATTGTACCCAAACGGGTACGCCTTACTTCACAGTTACTAACCTTTGGTAATAATAAATGTTTACTTTATACTTCATACCAACAATTATTGAACTTTCAAAAAAAATAAAAATAAAATAGAGCAAATATTTGATTTGTTGCCAAATATAGACCAAACTCAAAAAAAACGGCACAAATCAAAATTGTACCTCACGCAGAGTAATACAAATAAAAAATCTCAATCAAATGATCAGATAGATCAATGGTAAAACGATAAATTCTGATATTTTGTGTACCCAAGCAGATACAGCAGTAGTAAATGGGTTAAAGGATTAAAGGAAAGTTAAGCCAAAAAATATATAACTGAACAAATCAATATCAAAACTGAAATCTTGAAAATTTGTAACGTAACTTGAAAAATAAAAAAACATAAACATGTACTTACGAGGTATTAGATTTTCCAAATGAATAACATTAAAGTGACAACACTGTTTTGTATTCCTGTATCAGTCCCGGCAAACAGGGAAGCTGTAAAATCAAGAAGCAAGACGGAAGCAAGAATCAGTGCTTTTATTCGAATTCGGTGTTTTTGGTCTTTTAAGGTGGTGGTGATTATTGAGGACGAAAAGGGAGCTCTGATGAGATTTGCAACCAAACCTCTAAGAATTCAATGCAAGTTAAAAAGAAGATCGATTTTTGAATTTTTTTTTGTCAAAATAATTATTGGTAATGTTTTTTTTTTGAAGAAGAAGAATAACCAAGAGCAGTGGTGTTGGAACTAGGAGAATACCGTCGCAAACACTGATAAAGGAGATGACGCAGGAAGATTGTGCGATGAGAAGAGAATTATTTCAATTTTAATTTTAATCCAATGGGCGGATTCGCCAAGCACAAGTGTTGCATGCAAAAGAGGAATGCGACGATTTTTTGTGAGTTTGCTTTTGCTTGCTGCTGCTGGTTTGGTGTCTTCTTCTTGTACAAATATATATGTACATTTATTTTATATGAAGGAAGGAGGTAATTTTCTTTACTTATATATTTATTTTTTCTCAACAGAACACTTATGATTTATTTTCCGTTTGAAATTCACCCGAAGACGACGAGAAAAAAGAACGCACTTTTGTTTTATCTAGCACCAGACAGACACCGTCCGTCTGCCGTGTTCGTAGTCGTAGTCAGCCGATGAGCAAATTCCGATTTCTTGGAAAAGCAATGCACAGGCAGAGGCACACGAGAACTCGATAATCGAGATAGGACAACTGCGATACTGCGACCGCCGCGGGAGACGATGATGTGAAAAGAAATAAATCTTTGTATCTTTTTTGCACACCTCACTTCTCACACTGTGGGCACTTATGGTTTGGAGCACTTCTTGGTTGGAAAACTAAAAACGCTTTTGTATTTTTATGTTTGATCGGCGATTGAAGATTGAACTTGATTTGATTTGAGAAAAAGGATGTTTTTTTGAGAAAATCAATCACTACATCGCAATATGTCAACCAACTCAACAACTTGCTAAACTCGTTCACTTCACTGGTTTCGTTTCCAGGGTGTTTTTCGTTGAAGAAGACAACGAACACGACAGATGTGGATAAGGCAGAGAGTTGAGAAAAAAAGCAAAAAGTGCGTTAAGTTTTGTTTGATTTGTTCAGAACAGAATGGAAATATGAAAAAGAATTAAGGAAAAAATTGATATGTGTTCGTGGTGTAGGGACTTGTTCGTGAAGATTGTTTTCGTCGAGACTGTTTGATTGCTTTTTAAACGGAGTAATTCCATTTTACAAAAAAATATTTTATTTAGATGGGTAGTTACATCTTTTTAAAACTTAATCGTATAGGTAAATAGAATTATGAAATGGGTCTTGGATGCAGGTCGAAATTCTGATTTGGAGTATATTTAGTGCTTAATATGGTCATTCTTTAATCTCATAACAAATTATATCAGATGTCAGCGCATAACATTCTATTACTAATGAAACCAACACATCGAATAATGCATTTTAAATAAATTCCAATAAAAATAAAAATAAATTAGAGGCCTTGATGGTTCATAGATAGCCTAAAACTAGTGGCTTAAGACTCAACCATTTCTTTTTTGAGAAATGGAGTGGACTTAAATTGTAAACTGATTTCAAACAAATATAAGCGCATTTTCACGACAAGAGAAAATAGTCGTGTTTTTTTGGAAAAATTATCCGTAGTACAGTACGATTTTATATGAATAACAAATACAACATCCGCAGCAGGATCACCGCCGATAAAAGTAGAAGTGAAATCGTGCTGCGGATAGAGATTTGACGTTTATACGAGTATCGGCAGTGATTCTACTGCGGATGTTGTATTTGTTTTGCATATAAAATCCTACTGTACTACGGATAACTTTTTCAAAAAACACGGCTATTATTAGAGGATTTGTAAATTCCTCGCAAGAGGCAGTACCCCCTGGAAATCTTATTTGCGGCGGGTGAGAATCGAACCCAAGACCTTCTGCATGACAGTAAACGCAAAAACTATTATGTCAAGAGGCGTACTACAATAAATACAAATACCTAGGTTTCACATTTTTAAGATGAATTTTCAAATGCACAATGTCGAAAGGAGAGTTTCAAAAAGTTGAATTCTTAGGCTAGCCGCGCACTAGCAATTTTTAGTTGCGAAACTGCTTGGTTCGAGTAACTAAAAAGTTTGTGTTTTGACACAAACTAAACGATTGCCTAAAATAAGTTCGCCATTTTATTGAACATATAATTATCTGCAAATTCACCGACATTCAACTAAACAGTTCATCTGTTTTCTATAAGTAACCAAACAGTTTCGCAACTAAAAATTGCTAGTGCGCGGCTAGCCTTAGAAGTAAAATTTTGAAATGCAGAATTTTAAAGAACCGAATTTCAAAAAAAGGTTATGGTTTTTTATATAGTTAATTAAATTCAAAACGTTTGTTGGTAAATATAAATATATTTGCATGTATGTACATATATGTAGATATTTTATTAAAAATCGTTCCCCTTTTTTTTTTAAACGTTGACTTTGAAATAATTTATTCAAAAGCTATACCAATTGATTAAAATAATTTAAAATTTACAAACCCAAGGATAAAAAGAGACGGGCTTATAACACTGCTGTCACTAAGATCCGTATCGTTTTATTTTCAAGGGAAGATCCAGATCCGGATCCAGATAGATTTGTGAATAATAAAACGCACCTATTGTTTGGTTTCCATTATTCTATTTTTGTAATGAATTAACTATGTATTAAGCAGACGTAACAAATTGTGGTAAATAAGGCATGTAGTTGATTCGGCCAACCCTGGTCGATTCACGTCGTTTTTTTGACTTTGACAGTAAATAGTTTTGTTCAGTGAATACAAGTTCAGAGTACAGCAGAACAGAACAGTGCAGAATAGAGCAGAACAGAGCAGAGCAGAACAGTTTCCATGAGAAATGTCAGACAAGTTAGAACAGTCAGTTATCTGTTCTACCTTTCTCTAACTAAAAAGCTAGGGCAAGAAATCTTGTTCTAAACTGTTCCAAACTGTTCCAGACAGACTCATTGAACAGCAAATCAGAACAGTTTAGAACAGAAAATTTCTCATTGAACAGCAAAAAGGTGTACTTTTCTGCTCCAAACTGCTCTAAACTGTTCGGAACAGCGTCACTGAACAGAACTAATGTTTTGGTTTTGGTCGTTCGCCAACGTATCGGATACTAAAGTATCTTAGATACCCTATCGGACTGCGAGGTGAACGCGACCATTTTAAAACAAAACAAATCTCATCTCTTTCTCATATCTTCTATCGAACATTTTTGACATTTCCATCCTTCGTCGCTATCTTTCATCAAAGAATAAGAAATACTTCTTATTCAACGTCTTTCACAAATTAGAGAATGGACAAATTTCATTGCATGTTGCATCCCATTGTTGCGCCGGGATGGAAAAAGTTGATACACATATACGTATACTCTCCTTCCACCGATTGCGAGATATTTTTCATCGGCACTATTGGAAACTAGATATTGGAAACTAGATATTTTGGGCGCAGCTGTCAACGTCAACTGAATAAAAAAAAAACAATTTTCTTCTTGTTTTCTTTTATCTGACGTTTGTATACAATTCATCGCTTTGGTAGCACAGTTTTAAGCCTCTATAAAAATTATACCCCGAAAATTCTCTTGGCATCGCTGATGCCCATAGTCGCTTAGTTGTTGTTGCATTTAACATGTGAATTGTTTGCCCCAGGCATCGTTTTTTTTATCTTCGCCTATTGAAAATGTAAAAAAAAACACACCTATTGCATCGTTTAAAGGCAATCCATTACTACTGTTCGTGTGGCCGTGGGATAGGGAACTCATCATGCGAATTTCGGAAATCTACCTTGCCGACATTATAGATATTCCATAAACATCAATTTGTTTGTTTTTTTTTTCACATCAAATCCGCGTTCCGCGCGCAAAAGCAAAATTATTAGAGTTTTTTTTGCAACAAACAAAAAAGATTAAAAATTATTCAGAAAATCCAAAGCCTCTTATTTTCGAGTATTATTTCAATATGGCAGAGTCAGAACATGAAACTTCGATGGACAACGATACAACTGATAAAATGGAAGAGACTAGCGTCACCATGGTGGACATCCTTGCCCACGAAAACCAGTTGGAAGAAGAGTACGCAGCTGTCTTAGGCGCTTCTGACGATAAATGTTGCACCTACTCCAAGGTTTGTTTTATTTTCTATTTTTTTTGTGAGATTTTTCGCATCGATTAGCAACCCATAGGGACCAGTTAAGCGCCAAGCGTTATATTCCTGTTTGACTTGCTGCCCCGATTCAGTGAAGGATCTGGAAATGTGCGCGGGCATCTGTTTGGCCTGTTCCTTGCAATGCCATGAGAATCATGACCTCGTCGAATTGTATACAAAACGAAATTTTCGCTGCGATTGTCCAACAGATCGTTTTCCGAGTGTGAAGTGCACTTTGAATCCGGAAATTGCAGTTGGCGACAAAAAAATGCCAAAGAACGAACAGAATCTCTATAACCAGAATTTCCAGGGTGTTTACTGCACTTGTAAGCGTCCCTACCCAGATCCAGAGAGTCCTATTGACGAAGTAATGTTGCAATGTGCCATCTGTGAGGATTGGTATCATTTACACCATCTGGGTCTGAAGGTCAAGAAGCTACGCGATGACTATCACGAGATGGTCTGTCCTGGCTGCATGCAGAAGTACGATTTTTTGCAAGACTACACTGGGATGGCTTTGAAGAGGCTCGAAGACCTGGAAGAGTCGCATGTTTCGGTGGAAACGGATGACAAGTTGAAGTCGGACTTGGATAAGAGCATTTCCGAAATCATGAATATGAGTGGCGATGATGAGTCTGGAGTTTCAGCCGATGTACATACATCGGAGGAGATTGAGAATGGAGAAAAGGCCACAAACGGGGTGGAACCACCAGCAAAAAGACAGAAGTTCGATGCCCCGACGGGGTGCCGACGGCCAAAAATAAAGCCAGACTGGGACAAAGGTTCGTAGACGACTTTCCTCAAAGTATTCGTCGGCAATATTTACTTTATTTCATTCCAGATGTTGCCGCCCTTTGGCTCTCGGACTGGCGTAATGCTCTTTGCAAATGCAAGGAATGTCTGCAACTCTACGAAGTTGCTAAGATCACGTTTCTTCTCGATGCCGAAGACTCGGCTACTCATTACGAAGAACGTGGTAGGAACAATGCCAAAGAGACTTCCTACGAGCAAGGCATTCGTGCACTTTCCTCTATTGGACGTACACAACAGATCGATGCCATAACCGAGTACAATCGGATGAAGGACAAACTGAAGGATTACCTTCACACTTTTGTGGTTAGCAAAAAAGTTGTTACCGAAGAGGATATCAATAGATTCTTCCAGGAAATGAAGAATGAGAAAAATGCCAATCTGGGACAACCCTTTTTCTGTCGTTAACAAATAATCAAATGTCCATCTCTCTGTCCCTCTGAGATGGATTACGTTTAAATACAAAATTCATTCCTCTTCCCTTTGAAGATTTTTATTAAAATTTGTTGTTATTGTTTTGTGCTACGGAAGATTCGGCAGGAGAGAACATTCAATTGTAACTCAACATCAAAAAAGTAAAGAAATTCATTTTTAGTTTTTATGTTTTGGGAATTTAATGAAACATTTTAAGGCCAGTTGTATAATCGGGGTTCATCCTCCGTTCAAGGTTTTAACTCACCAATTTCGTCGGGTTAGTTGAGGTTCAACCAGGGTTCAAGGTGATTGCCTTTAATTTAACTTCTCACTTGCCCTTTTGAATACAATTAACCGACTTCAAGCCGTGGTTGATCCACGGATTCAATTTTGTTTTACAACTGGTCTTTGGGGGGATTTGCTATTAACTCATTTATTCATTCAAATCAAAATGAAATAAATGTAATTTTAACTAAGGACACTTGTTTAAAATTTATTTAACATTCATACCTGCTGCAACATTGATGCGTCGTAGAACATTTTTTAAAAGGAATAGGACGGCTTTTAGTTCTATATTTGTATATGAAATCTATAGTACTATTATGAGAAGGTTTTTTATACTGGGTGTCTGGTAATTCGTGTGCCATACTTTGGGACGTGACTCTTGGTCATATTCAAAGAAAAAAATTGTTTTACAGTAAAGTCTGATTTTCAACTTTGACGTCACTTTTTGACGATTTAAAAAAGGCTAACTTTGGTGTACCCTGACCCATGTTAAGGTCAATTTCTCTGTCAATACTAATGGTAGGGACCTCATTTTACCCCCCTATTATGGAAGACAACTCAACTATAGTTTAGTTGTAATTCTTAAAATTGGTATTATCGATCACAACCAGTTGACTGTCAAAGCACAACCAGTTGTCGATTAGCAGACAACTAACAAAATGGTCGACTTTTCAGTTGTCTCTTCGTATTATGTAAGTAAATTGAGTTGTGCTTCAGTTGTAATAAGCGTCAAAATCAGACAACTGGTTCGAAGCAGTTGTGTAGAACATTTTAATGAAAAAATCTGCATTCGGATAAAAAATATGGACACAAAACAGTAAGTTAAACAACAATTTTAATAAAAATAGAATGAAATGAGTGTACATATTTTAGTTTGAAAACTAGATGGCCATCACAATTTGAACGACTTGTTGCTCTATGTTAGCTATTTAGCCATTTTCCACAAATGAGTTCCTCAATCACATCTACCACTTTTTTAATTCAACTGACACTATCGATTGAATCAGTCCTAAATTAAAATCATTGCCACTACACTTTTGGCAACTTCCTTCGCTCATGAAACGCAAGTTTAACAATTGGTGGAATCGCTGAGGAACGTTGGTTGTTTTAGGAAAACTATTTCGAATCAAAAAAATGGATACTTTAGGAATAGAAGTGTACATGAGTTTATTAAATATACGGATATTCTTTTTTATTTTGGCTACATTGGAAATTTTCATCTTCCAAGCCACCGAAAAACAAATCGAGAGAACTTTCCATAACACAATTTCTTATTCTTGGTTTTGTATGTTTTCATGTTGAGCAGCAAATCGACTCCTAAAAGACGGCAACGTATTTTTTCATAACAACTGATTTTAGTTGACTTGCATAATACGAAAAATTTGTTTGGTTGTCTAATGGCCGATTTCATAAACAAACACTAAGGCCGGTATTCACCGAGCGCTCATAACTTAAGAAGCTCATAAACCTATTCACCAAGCAATATTAGTGAAGATCTACGAGCGCTCTTAGAAGTTAGGAGTGGTCCCGACCACTCCTAACTTACGAGCGCTCTCTTCGAAAGTTTGTTCGCTTGTGCATGTGCCACGCACGCATTTGACTCGAATCCATGTGAGCAATGCCAAGTAGAAGAGTATCCATTTGCTGTCAAGACCAACATTCCACAACATTTCACAGTTTGGGTATGCCTGAACAAGAGAGAGTGGCTCTCATTTTCGAACTTCGAAAAACACTTGCGAGTGGTTGGTGAATACCCCACAGAAATTTCAAGTTAAGAGCCTCGTAAAGTTAAGAGCCGTTTAGGAGCGCTCGGTGAATACGAGCCTAAAAGCACTTTTATCAAAAATCCTCTTAAATTTTATCAGGCTCTTAAAAATTTTTAGTTTCACCAACCTATAAAAGGGACATTTTGGGGAACTTTTTGTTAAAATTGAGTTCTCTTTACATCCCTGGGAAAAATAAATTGCTTTTTTCTTTCTAACAAGCGAAATGTATGAGAAGAAATGAGAAAGCGTTATGTGTTCAAACAAATGCCAAGAAATGAACAAAAAAAAAAATGCACACAATATTTTGAAAGATTCTGATTCTGACATTCTGTGGCATAAAATCGTTGAGTAATAACCACTTAATTTATTTTTTATTGGATTGTTGAGTTTGTTTTGGTTCCAAATAAAGACCAAACATATTCAACAAACTCATCCACAGATGCTTTGGAAAGTCGGAACCATATTTTGAAGTCATATAATGTATTTGTGTGAACCGGGAATATTCTGGCTCAGCGAATAACTTTTTGTTGCACTTTATTATTGGATGAAGACGATCAATATTTTTTTCGAAATAAAGAAACAAAAAAATAATTTAAATATTTAGTATTAACCTATTCATTTTGTATCTTCAAAAATTGAACACTAAATCCCTACAAAACAATAATTTCAGCTGAAGCTGCTATACCTATAACCAATTGTTGTTATCTACATCTGATGCCATTTCAATGACACTTTTAAAATTTAATGAGCCAAAAATGGGCATTTAGTTTATAAGGGTGTTTAAGAGCTTGTTAAATTTAAAAGCACTTGGTGAAACTAAAAAATGCCATTTTAAGGTTTAGAAGCCTGTTAAATGTTTAAAAGTCCTTCGTGAAATCGGCCATAAGAGTTGAGTTGTGTTGATGACAACTCAACTAAGTTGAGTTGTAATCCATAATAGGGGCATTAGACTTTTTTTAGAAGAAGTATGTACTAACCTTTAGAACTACGTTTAAATTGAGTTGATGTATTTTTAGGGTTGCCAGATATTCAATTTTAAATGGTGTTCAATTTTTCTTGCCCGAGCAAAATTTTGACTTTGAGGTCAATTTTTTTTCAAAAAATGCGTAATAAACATAAAGTTTTTCTATTTTTGCCTGATGAACAAAACAATAATAAAAAAAACACTCATTAATAAGTGGACCCAAAAACCAATACATTTTATGATAGGTACTTGAGAAAATCTAAAACAGGTAGAATAAAAAAAAAATGATTTTTTGCCCTGAGGTGTAATGGGTTTGAATAAAACAATAATTTGTGTAGTTTTAAGTAATTTTTTATTTTATGTACACACAAATACAGTCATAATAAGTGCTCAAATTGCCCTCCTGCGTTTTGAATGCATGCTAGAAGCTAGAGCCCGTTTTGGATTTCATTTTGAATGTTTATTCTTGATAACTCTTGCCTTACTTTTAGTGATCCTTCCGAAATACGTTGTTCTAATTTAGTTAAAGTAGTTATTTCAGTTGAGTAAACGATTTCTTTCATTCGTCCCCATGCAAAAAAATCCAGTACAGTGAGATCGGGAGATCTTGTAGGCCAGTGAATTGGTCTATTTCTGCCTATCCATCGATCACCGTATTCTTCATCCAGCCAATCCTTAACTTCACGACCATAGTGTGCCGGAGCACCATCTTGTTGGAAATATGATGAAGCTAGTTGAAGTAGTGGAACATCCTCCATTAGGTCTGGTAGATTATTTTGAAAAAACTCCAGATAGTTAGTAGAATTAAGCCGGGGTGGTAATTTGAAAGGCCCAATTAATTTATTTCCAATTACACCTGCCCACATAATTGACACTGAATCTGTGCTGAAATGATCTTTGCCGTCTTGAATGTGGATACAAATATAAAGGAAAACGATGATTTTCAGACTGAGGAGGAGTTTAAGAGATATGTACTTTGAATCCAAAACAAAAAAAAAATTTGAATTCTTATTAGGTAGTTAAAATAATTCGTCATTTAGATTTGTTTCATAATTATTTTCGACTGAACAAAGATGCTTTTTTATGTTTTTAACAAAATAAAAATTCAAAATTGTAAAATTTTTCATCAAATTTTGCATTTTGAAAAACAAAAATCAAAAGACGATACACTTATTGAAAAAATACTACATATGTATATGTACGTTTGGGAAGGGTACGAAATGTCGACAAAAAAATGTCGACTGGACAAATATAAATTTCATCGACTGTTAAAATGTCGACTGAAGTTTGATCGAGAAAAAAAAAGTCGACAGTTTAAAATCTCGACTATTAAAATGTCGACTGAAAACTTGTCGGTGAAAATGTCGACTTTTATCCAAAATTGAGTTAAATAAAACAAGAATGCTCTCTTTTAATATGTTAACTAAATTTTATTATTAATTCAATTTTATAAATTAAAAAAAAAGGGCAGCTATCGATTCTTTAAATGCTAAAGAAACTGCATACACCCAACCACGCACCTACCCCAAATCCTATAGTGCGCCCAAGCAGGGGGGTTGCAGGGGCAGCATGCCCACCCTTACATAGCTCACTGCTTACGCGTCGACATTTTTAAAATCGAATTTTTGATAGTCGACATTTTGATCAGTCGACATTTTTATCAATCGACTTTTTGAAAATCGACATTTTGAAGATCGATTTTTTTAAATCGACATTTTAAAAATCGGTTAATCGTCCCCAACCCTGTACATTTTGGGGAGCAATCTCAAACGAACAAACAGTTATTTTTTACTTATAATATACTTACATACTTATTTTTAAATAGAAATTTAAATTTAAAGTTAAAAATTAAAACTGAATGGTAAATTACTAAACTACATATATGAAATCTTGTTATATTAAAATAAAATAATAAATTTAAAGTTGCTAGTCGAGCTGACCGCATATCCATAGGTTATAAATTCAAAAATACTTTAATTTTGTAAACATTTGTAACAAATGAATCTCTAACTATGTACTAACTTTTCACCTATGGCTCCAGAGAACAGAAAGCTTAGCTACTTAGTTCTTTCAGAAACCTTATTTTGAGTAAAGCCATAACCAGCGAAAAAAGTAATTTTTATTTAAATTTTCAACGATGAAAGGTGACGTCATAGCATATTTATATCTTTGGATTCCAGTTCAGAACACCAAAAACCTTCGGAAAAGAATATCTTGGTTTCTCTTTCTGTATCAAAAACCTTGGTGACCTGTGTTATTTTGCTATTCTAGAGAAAGTCAAATTGCCTTTGTAAAAACTTTTATTGGAAAATTAAAACAAAATCAAAATATATGTACAAAGTCACTGCAGGCGCTAGTCGATCACTTTTTGATTTCGGTGGTGACGAATGGTGAAATTGAAGAGTTCTCTTCTGGTAACACAGTAGTTCCTTTCGGTCTTCGTACGAGATGGGCAATGAATACATTATGTACCTATAAGCACATCGATCGACTGAAAACTTGGCTAGAGGCGATACAGTTCATGTTGTTTCCATGGAGAAAAAATTAAAAAAAAAAAAAACAGAAATAAATAATAATATTTAAACTTACATAATGTCGATTTCCTTTACACATGAGAAATCAATTTCTGTGTGAAGATTTCGATCTATCGACAGATTTCACGTTCCTTTACACCAAAAAAATCGGTTTTTTTTTTTTGACAGAGATCAAATCCCTCGAATCCGTATTTTAAGAGGGATTTACAATGTATACGAAATACGCACACCAAAAGAAAAAAATTTGACAAGGGATCGAAATCCCTAGTGAGTAATGGAAATCGACATTAAAGTAAGCAAAATTATTAATGTTAGTGTTGTATGTATATCCTTAATGTTTTATGACAGCAGCACACCGGTGTCCGGTGGTGTTGCATGGAATCGGCAAATCGCTCTAAGGGAATTTCCAGTATTTTTCAACTACGGCCCAGAGCTCGTTGTTGTTTTTCGGTTTAGCCTCCCGAATCTTCTTTTTGATATCTGCCCACAGGTTCTCTAGGGGATTTAAGTATAATTTCAATGGCGCAAAATTTTAAACAGCTTAGTATTAAGGTATTATTATGATATTACTTGGCAATTTGCTAAGTTTTTAGTAGATTTTATTAACTCTTGCTTAATTTTAAACATTTTTTAGCTAGTATCGTTCTAGGGCTATTTTTGTAATATATAACTTCTGAACACATGCACACCTAAAGTAATGAAAGTTCATGCAAAAAAACTAAGTAAACATACCTGTTTTGATGTTCGTAAATTTGAAAAAGTCATATGAAGTTAGCACGATACAAAAACAAAATAATAAAATAGGTATTTGATGATTTTAACTTAAATAAAAGGGTAGAGAAAGTATGATGCTATATTCGAATAAAATTACAAAATCGTAGTTTTAACTTAGCATAATGTTTTATAGTATTTCTACATATGCGTGCTGATCCAAAATATAGGACCAACACCATACTAAGAAAAATAGCCCCAGATCATGAGACTGCACCCGCTGTGTTTTATGGTCTTAGTTCTGTAACGAGGGTTAAGCTCTGTATTTGTGGGACGTTGAACGTATTGATGAGAGCCTTTTCCTATATATAAAACAATTTTTCTCTCATCTGTCCTTCATTTATGCACTGTCCACTTAACCCTTAAATGCATGATTTTTTCTTAAAAAAAAAAAAATTGTTTATGGGATGGGGAAACAATCATAATTAAGGGAAAAAAATATTTAAAAAATCCTGTGCAAATAATAACGGTGTTTTAGGAAAGAAACTAACTGTATCAATTTTGATACAATATGCATTTGACCTGATGTATTTGTTAAGAAGAAAAATAAAGAAGTTTTTGAAAAATTATTTATTGAAAGGAATTACATATGGAATTTATTGAAACAATCTGAGTTTTTTTTCGAACATAAGTAAACTTTACATTTTTCTACTGAGAAGCTTACAGCCCGGCATCATACACCGCATACGGTGGTCCTGTCTCGCTTGGTTATGATCTGTATCATCATGAATTATTGCGTTTGAAGGCATAGTCTGTAGAACATTCCTTCGCTTGGGAGCTGGTTCCTCTGCAAAACTGCTGTTGTGACTGCTGCTTGGTCGACCTCTTGCAGGTTTGAATGTGGGTTCTATATTTGCAAAGAGTGTCAGCAAGCTAACTTCTGAAATCGGCTAAATTCATTATATCTTTTGATGCTATCCCCTTTTTAGTGCTAAGTTGCTTATATAAAACCCATGAATTTATCACCGTCAGGTCCAGAAGGTGATAGAATAGTCTCATTTATACCACTTCCTACTTTTCATGTGGATCTTGTACCTGCCCAAATACGAGTCCATAAGATCCACCCCGCCCATATGGGCGTTGTATTCTCTCACAACTTTGGGACACGGTATATGCTTCTTCCTCTTTTCAGCCTTGTCGTATATTTCAATTGAAGAAACAGGTTCTGCACCCACATAAGTTGACAGCAAAGTCACCTGTTTGTTGTCCTTCCAACTTACTGATGACATTTCAATGCCATCATAACTGCTCAGGCTCACGTATTCCTCGAAAGATCCTCTTTCTACAGACCTGCACATTACTTCTTGCTTTGTCGGCAATTTGCAGTTTTTACCTAGACGGTTTCTTTGCACTGTGCCCAGGCATAAAATTCCTTTTTTTGCCATATAGTACATAAGAGGCAAAGAGGTATAAAAGTTGTCAAAGTAGACTATATGATTTACTCTTCTTTGGATTCCCCGAGAAAGTTTAACAACAACATTACCCACTGCTCCGACGTCCGTTTCATTTTCTAACATATGATCAGTATCCTTTCCTTTGTATATAATGAATTTATAGGCTTATCCAGTGCTGCCGTTTTAAAAATTTCCAGAGGAGTATTTTTTGTATTTTTTGGGGAGTATTTACGATATTTGAGGAGTATCGCCAAAATATCAAGAAAATTATTAGTTCAATGAAAAAAACACAAATGTTTTCTATAAATTAAATTTTTTTAATTCATTTATAATAAAAATAGGAACTTCAATATTTGTGTTTTTTTTTAATAAACAGAGAGTTAATAATAAATTAACTCTAACTTAAACTATGTAGATATATACTGTACATTGATTCTTAAGCAACTTATTGCTTGTTAATATTAATAGTAATTTTTGTATTTTTTTTATTTAAACAAGAATTTGACAAAAGAAAAACAAAAGTCAAAATTAAAACTTAAATTTGTTTTTTGTATTTTTCGATCAAGTCTTTTGATGGCTCTCACTTTTCTGCAAAATTGCCATTTAAAAGCTCTTTGGCAGTAAGTATAGCATTTACTGTTTCCACATGCAGGCAATTCCGCTTTTTGTCCTTTATAAGGCTAACATCAGAAAATTGTCTCTCTGCTATTGCACTGCTATGCGGAAGAGCAATAACTGTTCCAATAAATTAACGTTCATGAGCAAACATGAATTTATTTAAACCGTTTTTAATAGTAAATACATTCCTATAAAATTCGGCAAAGTCTACATAAATCTTTTGAAACTAATGACTGGTTTCTTAAAATACGCCATTCATTATCAAGCTCCTCAACTTCGGACTCATCCAAAAAATTTGGGAAAAGATCAACCAAAGGAACTAGACCTATATCTCTCCTGCCTTCGATTAGTAAGATTTTTGAAAAAGCTGTAAAAAATAGAATGGTGAGCTTTTTAACGAGAACGAAATTTTTCAGTGATGTTCAGTTTGGTTTTCAAAGTAATAAATCAACCGAAGATGTCTTGTTACATTTCTGTTCTTAAATATTTGTAAGCCTTGATAAGAAACAGAATACAGCCGCGTTATTTGTTGACATATCAAAACCCTTTGACATGGTTAATCACGCAATTTTAATAAGCAAACTTGAAAATGCTGGGTTTCGAAGTTTCATAAGTGATTGGTTAAGATCACATTTAAATGTAAGAACCCAAAGAGTGAAATTTGATGGTATTTGGAGTGATACAAAGACATTCGATTTGGGAGTGCCACAAGGTTCGGCTTTGGGACCAATACTTTTTTTGGTATAAATTAATTCTTCTTTAATTTTTCAGATTGCCATTTAGGGGTTCTTTGAGAGCTTTTCGTATGGTACAGGTCGTCTTAATCTTATATCTGATAAAAATTGGGATCTCAGCTGGTTAAGAATCTGGTTTGCAGAGCACAAACTGATAATTAGTTCTAAAACTAAGGTAATGTTTTTGAGTTTGTCTGACGAAAAGATTGTTGATGCTGATCTCTTTTTCTATGCTACTGAGTGTCAAAAATTTAAACTTTTTTACTGTACCTGTAGTCCTATGAATACTTCTACAAACTTTACTGATTCCACGAGCTGTAGTGATAAATGTCTTAAATTAGAAATAGTAAATGAATTCAAGTATTTGGGATTGATTATTGATTCTAGAATGAGTTTTTAGAACCACACAGAAAATCTTAGACAGTATTTTCGGTGCACTCTTAGAAATTTCTTCTTTTTGCGTAAAGTTTGCTCTTCTAACTGCTCCTTAAAATTTACTATGGCATTTTTCATTCCAAACTAGAATATAAAATTTCTTGTTGAGGAGGTTCCTATTAGAACAAAATACAGCCTCTATTAGTTTTACAAAAAAGTGTTCTGAAGAAAATATATGGTAAGCCTCGTTTGTACCCTAGTTTTCCACTATTTAGGGATTTGAAAATTCTTTCAGTGTGACATATGTATTGCTATAAAGTTCTAAAAATTTTCTTTAAAAGATCAGGTAATCTTAATTTTAGATTAATTGATAGTTATAATTTACGTAGTCGTTTTTTGAACCAAGTGTCTATACCGGTGTTTCGAACAACCGCATTTCGAAATTTTTATAATATTTCCTCATATCGAATATTTAATAGACTCCCTAATTCTATCAGGATGCAAACTTCTCATTTTGTATTTATGAAACAAGTTAAGAACTGGCTATTCAGTCTTGATAATGAGAGTATCGAATTTTTTGTAAATGGTTTTACCTGATGTTTTTCATGAAATAAGTATTTAACTTAATTCAATTTAATTTTTGTTTGCATTATTAATTTAATGATATTTTAACTTTCTTTTTTAATTTTTCTTTTTTAAGGGTCACCCCACCCATTTAAAATAATACATGTTAAAACATTCTACTAAGAGTGACAATAACTCTATTTTTATAAAAATACTTTTGTCACTTATTTCTTTCTTTCTTTTTATAAATAATGTACTTTTTTGGATTTTAAAATGTTTAATCAATCAATCAATCAATTCTCTAGAGTAAGTTGATATTTCTTTTTTTAACAAAATGTTCGTCTGAAAAACTGCGAAATAACTTTCATCTGTACTTTTTTGCTTTGTAACGATCAATTTGTATTTTTTTTGAAACGGTCAATTGATTGTGAACGAAGTCCGATTTAACTATCTCGCTCGCACTTGATAAATTAAAAAGAGGAAACAATATTTATTATCTCTGTCTTTTTATCTCGTTATCCAGGGATGTTTGCAAGTTCAACGATATGCGATCTTGTATGGAAAAAAGAACAGAAATGTGCAATTTGTCGAAAAAACAATATGTTTGCTTTAAGTTGGTTTGTTGCAATTGTTTTATTTTTAATTTTTATTTATTTTTTTAGGGAGTATTTTTGTAACATGGGGAGTATAGGAGCATCGACTCCACGAAAGGAGTAAAATACTACTATGGGAGTAAGTTCGGCAGCGCTGGGCTTATCCCATCAGAGAGCAAAGCATGAACAGTTTGAATCCCCACTTTGCGGTTTCAAGGGCAAATACTGTTTCATGAAGTGTCTTATTTTCGTAGCGCACATTTGCTCATCTATAGACAGACGTTGTTCCATGGGTACGCTTGAAAATCTTTCGTTCAGGTGTTCTATTACCGGACGAAGCTTATGAAGCTTGTCGTGAATAGGATCGTTACCGGCTTATGCAAATTGTTGTCATTGAAATGGAGGATGCGCCTTATCTTTTCAAATCTGTTTACAGGCATGGTTTCTTTCATAGCTTGAAAGCCATGCTTGTTATTCCAATAGGAACGAACATTAGGGTAGTTGTATACTGACATAAATATCAGTATTCCCATATATTTACGCAACTCACATTCAGTGACACAATCAGGACGATCAGGTTGCTTTTGAACAGAATATCTGTTTGTTTCTTCAGCTATTTTGTTTACAAAAGCTGAAGTAAAATAATAGGACAAAAATTGAAACGGAGTTTCAAGTCCCATTATTTCAGAAGAAAAATCGTTGCAACCTTGAAATCTTATGTTGCTTTCTTGAAATGCAAGTGCTGCTCACGATTTAAAAATTCTCCCATATCATCTTCGTCCAGCTCAGCACCATCCTCTGATAAGTTGCCATTTTCTAACAGCCTTAGGTATTCTACGATATCCCTATCAGCAATGTTTTTACGAGCCACTCTATATAATAAAAAAAAATGAAAATTGAGTCCAAAGCTATAGCACAAATGCATGTGTATCATTTTTGATACAAGCGAAAAGTGTGTTTTTTTGTATGCATAAATGCAAATTCTTATCAAAATAATAATGGAACTATATAAACAAAGTACTAACCTTCGCTAATTTTATTTTTTGGACTCAATTCACTTTCAAATTTTCCCGATAATAAAAAATGAAAACTTTCAATTTTACTAAATAACAAAACTGCCGACCGTCAGTGAACAATATCATACAATTTACAAATTACGGTTCCATCATTAAGATTTTCTTTTTATTTTAGTCAAGATAATACTGTTCTTTCAATTTGTATGTTTCGTTTGTTTGTAAACAAAATAAAAACTGTTTTGGAGTGGGTAAAAGTAGTTGTTTCATTTTTGATACAACATGCATTTAAGTGTTGCGGTAAAATTTACCACAACAAGTTTCACCTGCCTTTAATCATTTTTAAGTCTCTTTTTCCGTTGCTGCTCCAAAATACTTATAGAGTTAGTTGATACCTGGTGGCCATCAGCCAGAGACCTGCTCTTAAAGTATTTTGGAAAAGTAACAAAAATAGGTTCCTGAGCTATGTACTCGTATATGCAAACGGAGTGGAACAGTTGGTTCTAAAATTATAAAGAAGACGGGCGGTCTCTTTTCGATGTGCCAGCGGATGAGCTGAAGAAGTAATCGAGTCAGGTGGACTCTTACTTATCTCCAAACAGGCCGAATAATTAATCAAGATTTTAGTTACCAAATTTAACCTTTTATTAACGTAATCTATAATTTTTTTTTGTAAGCAAAATGGGTCGTTAACGTGCTTCAAAATTCTTAAAGCGCAATTTTTGTTAGAATAGAAAATCTTTCAGAATTGACAACGAAAGAAAATAACTAGGAAGAGCTTAAAATTTAAAGAATCGTTTTCCTCTCTCACCTCGGCTTTAGTTTTGGAAAGATTGATTCGCGCTTCGAATTACTCGCGAATATTAATTAGTAACTAGGAGAATGCCTAGCATTAACTTTTTCTCGATTTTAGTATTTTTAGATTTTCTCGAAAAATTTAGTTGAAAGGGGTCTGAACTCGGTCATTTGGATTCGGCAAGTTTTGGAAAGACATCCAACAACTTGTTGAATCATTGAATGTGTGTGTGAGAGTAAAGTTTCGATGAGATTCGACTACGTAGGAACGGAGGTTTTCGAGGAGAGCACGTAGCTTTCCAGGAAGCCGTGATCCCGTGACTGAAGATCTCGAAAACGATTGGCTGGACGTATGAATGTGTGAGAGAATGGAATGGCCGAGGAAGACAATAGGTTTAGCTTGGAAAGGGACTCTTTGGAGAACCTTTGAAGCGAAAAGTTGATTTTGGTTAGAAGTCGAGAAAAGTCTAAAGAAACAGAAAAATTGAGAAAAAGTTTTTGTCGTTTCGAAGAAGAAATTTTTGAAGGAAAGTTGTGATTCGAGGCGGAGAAGTAACTTTGGAGGAAACAGGAGGATAGCCGAGGTGACAGAAAAAAAAGGGGGCGGATAGGAGATCCGTAAATTCAGAAAAAAAAGAAAAAAGATAAGTAGAGTGTATTTCTTTTGTGTGTCAATTTCTTAAAGATTTGTTTAGATTAGCTAGTCAGTGTTAATTCTCATCCCAGTCATTTGAGGGACACGGTTTTCTTTTGTTATTCGCTAACGGTCCACTTGCGTTTCATTTCCTTTCGGTTTTACTTTAACAGTTTAAATTTGCGAAACTTTTTGTTCTTAAAAATCTGAAAAGATCTTGGGTTTTAATCCTACATGCAAGGTTTCCCAAGCAAAAATCGATATATGTAAATAAAAAAAAAAATTGTTCAAAACAAATTTAAATTCTTCTTCTTAATTTATTCAAACGAAAATTCCTTGGTTCGGCTCCAAAAGGTTTGTAATTTCCTTTAATTCAACAAAATTACTGGCGCCCATTTTCTTTTATTCTCTTTAATTGTGATTTTTCTATTCCAGGAACACCCTATTCCTATTTTTCCATTATCAAAAATAATTTTTTGATAACCTTTTGATTAATCAAACGATTAATCAACTTCCCCAAATTTTTCGATTGAACCCACCCCAAGCTGAGCTATAGCCTATAGGGCGGCAGCACTGTATTTGCTGTCGGTGGTGAAAATTGCCGAACAGTTCAAGTGATTGACATTCGTACGTCACATCTTATCTAATATTCTAATCTATTTTCATTCTTCGCGACGCGCGCCGGTTTTATTTTATCCGAGATTGTTTTGTTCTTAAAGTAATTATTTTGAGTCTGTGGATTGTTGTCCGCCTTCATATCCTAAAGATAATTTGTTCGTTCTGGAATTTTCATAACATAAGGGTTAAGGTGATCTATCGCAGATTGCATTCTCTTTGTGATTTGTATTTTTCCAAGAGTGGTATTTACTTTCCCTGGACTCCGGGCGTTCAATTAATCAGCCCTATCACGAATTCCATCGTAATCGGAAACTTGTTACGAATCCCGAATCTACAAAAAGTTGAAAATTAAACTTAAATTCAATTTTTTTGCTCGCTTAAAAAGTAGGCACAAATTATAAAGCCAGATATAGCTACATATCTATTGTTCAAATGCATGGCAAGCACGTGCAAGTGTATTAGTGAAAGAATCACACGTATAGGTAGGGTGTCGTTTTGATGCAAAATCAAAATCTTTTGATTTTCCTTTAATCAAGCGTACTGCATTGAAAACTCAACTCAGAATTTACTAATACAATTGCACGTGCTTTTCATGAATTTCAACAATGCATATCTGGCTTAAAACAAATATAAAATACTGTTATAACCGAATGATGTCAGATTGAGTTAAGTTAGATGTGATTAAATCTAACCGAAATATTTTATACAGTAAAAACCCAATATATTATTGTCATAATAAAATATAAAAATATTTGGATTGTTATTATTTTGACTGCAGCTGTGTATTTTGGTTTCTCTAACAAAAAATTTCTTGACCATGACCAGTGTAATGCAAATACCATGGTATACAAATAATTTGTACTTGACATTGTACCTTTATACGCACTACAAGCATAAACAATAAACAAAATTAAATCGTCATATTTAGGTTTGCCTAAAGCATTACGCGAATTTAAACGAGCTTTTAACCATTTCACGGAATGATATAGCTTAACCGGGCACTTTAACAGTTCTGTTTTTACAATCACCATATCCAATTTAGCTGCCATTCTTCCATAATTTGTTTTTTACAATTTAGAAAACTAAATAAATACATCAAAATTAATTTATAATATTATATTAAACAATAAATATTTTTTTACACATACATTATACTGTAATAGTTTTACTAGGTTCGTTAAATAAAACATATCAAAGGGCACGGTAGTGCCCAGCCAAGTTCTGGCACTACACCCTTTTTACAGGACCAAACTCAGGCGGTTTTTGACCCCTCCCTATTTTCAGTACCAATGAAGTCCGTAACTTAAAATTGAGGTTTTCCATTCAGGGGGCGTGGTATCCGCCCACTTTCTCCGAATTGGTGTTGGTTGCTGTAAAACGATGAAATTTGGTAAAACGGTAGGGCTTAAATTGCATACAAAGAAAAAAAATATAAAATTAGCGGTTTTCCATTCAGGGGCGTGGTATCCGCCCACTTCCTCAGAACTGATGTATTATTTTTATTATTTAATGATTACTGACTTAAATTTGATGGGCTTACTTGGCAAGTTTTTTTTTATGCCCAATTCGAAAGGTTTTAAAAACTTGACAAGTGAACCCATCAAATTTTAGTCAGTAATCATTAAATAATAAAATTTCTCTATTACATTGTAGCTGTTTCAATATTATTCTACTTTAAATATTCGGTATTAAACCTTCATGAAGTAAGAACTTGGCTCTTTTTTCAACATTTATGTATTTGGTCTGATTACTCTTCTTAGTATGTCTTCTTTATTTACACTAAATCAAATCAAAACAATAAATCTCAATTTGTAATCAGCTCAAATTCTTGTATTCAAATTGAAATCACAATTGTTTAATAACACTTTCCACAATCCAATAAGCAAAGCTTTTACACACTTTCATAATCAAAAATCAACTGTCGTCCACTCACCGTGAACACTCCGTTATATACTCAAATTGGTTGTTCTCGAAACTAACTCGAGAAGGTTCTCGTACTAGAATGTTCTAGTTGTTTGGAATAAGGTGAAATACATTTATGACATTGAAAAAGAGCTTTTTGTTCCTTACATAAAGTGGATATGCCATTTTCCAACAGATGGCGCTGTAGGAGTATAAAGCTCTGTGTCACTGTTGTGTGGTGTGCATAACAATACTTATTTTAATAAAGGCCCATTAGCATGCAGTTCAATATTTTTGCAGGGCTATTCATTTTGCTTGATTTTCTTCCTAATCTTTTTTCGTAATCATTTGTTTTTGAAGTTTCATAGACTTTCTAAGTCTACTAGCGTAACGGATACAATTATTAGCACCCCCTTATCTTGGACCCACTATTGGCACCCCTTCAGTCAAAAAAGGTTTTTATAAAATCTAGTGACCCGATTAAATAAATGTTTGTTTTTTCTTAAACTGTAATCAATTCCCCATAATTCTGTGTTTTTTTTTGAGTAATTTCCTCTTCAGTTCGTTTTTATACATACATACATATACCTATATACGAGTACATAAGTACAAAAGTTTCATTTTTTTCGAAAAAGTGATCAACAATTGAGAAAATTCGGTAAGCGTTCGTTTTTGATTATTTTATGGTATATTTATTAAAAATGTATAGTTTTTGTTATAAGATATATCAAATTTAACGTTTTTAACAGTTTTTTGTTAAACAAATTGTAAAGTTTTAAGAAAGAGGGGTGCCAATAATTGGTAGGGGTTCAACCGTTACAATTTTAATTTTCAAAAAATGCTACGAAAAACAGAAGTGTAATGAAAATGATATTCAGCAAGCTCTTCTCAACATAAAAAAATGGATAAATATCCAAAAAAGCGGTTCCAAAAAGTTCAATATTCCAAGATATTAATAACAATTATACGTTTAAGCACTTATTTTACACAAACACACCCAGGACTAGTGACTGTCTTAACTTTAGAGGAAGAAAAACTTACTATCGTTGAATGGATAAAAGTTTCTAAAAAAAGCAAAAGAATTCATGTTTTGTCTTCCTTAAAATTAGCTACTATATGAAATATTAATTTTAATCTTCTTATAACTTTTTTTTATTATTACTTTAATAAGAATCTGCTACGAAAAAGCCTGTTTTTTCTTGAGTTTTTGGGGTGACAATAATTGTACACCTGGGTGCCAATAATTGTAGTTTTTGGAAAGCTTTTTCTAATTCACTTTTTTTAACATTTTATTTTAAAAAAAGAAACAAAATGAAGTTATAATTTAAGAAAAAAATTTCAAATTTTAATTTGATGTACAGAACATATCAGCCACACTTTTAATGCGAAAGTTATTCAGATTGTATCCGTTACGCTACATATTTTGATTTATACTGAAAACAAAAGCAGAGTGAACATTTTATTGATTTCATAAACATAACTTATTTCACAGAACTATATGCGACTTTCATTTATAACTGTCAGCAAATACGCTTCCCCACCTTTTGTCGGGTAACATTATAACCAGTGATTACTCAAGAACGGTTTGGGCTGACGCATCTTCCACGTGTTTCCAAAAATCACTCTAAAACTGGCCACGGTAGAGAAGAAAAAGTTGAAGTTGAAGGCAAATTGGATATACTCATGATAAAAATGGTTTAAAATATAATTAATGTTGATGTATTTCTGTTTCGAAGTTTTAAATTCCTTGCAAAAAAGCGGCTACTGCCCCGATCACAGGAGATGGTTAAAAGACATAAATTCAACCATACAGCGGGTGCGTTTAAGGTCATTAAAAATTAAACTACTTCAGGCAGTGATGGAAGACCCACTTATTCAATCGAATGAGGATTACGTACTTGTTATAAGTCATAACCCACCAGCCATATGACGAAAAATAATTAATTAAAGAAAAAAAATGCATTTCCTAAAATTTAGGATAAAATGCAGGATACCTAGCGGCCAAAGTGGCCAAAGAAAGGTAAAAGCTATTGTAGACAATCCAGGGAACATAGCGTACCAATACGCATACCCAAAATGAAGGTATTGAAGGAGGCTTCCCAAAAAAGTGTAATATCTCCAATTCTATACACTTTACAACATTTTAAATCAAAAACGAGGTATAAGCTATTGTACATGCTCCAGGGAACCTAGCGTACCAATACGCATACCAAAATGAAGATCTTAAATATAGCCACCTGATGCACATAGAAAAAGTGAAATATCTCCAATTCTATTAACGCAACGACATTTTTTTAAACCAAAAAACGACGTATAGGCAATTGCAGCAATCCAGGGACCCTGCGAAGAAAGCACTACCTGAAAAATCTTGACTAAGCCGATGAATTCTGTTTGCTTGCGTACAGTGTTTTGGAAATTTAAGACACCGGAATAAAAGAGTTTTAAAATAAATACGTAAAAACCAAAATCCTCGCCGTTTCAAACTGGTTCGCTCAACTTACATTGCTAGGCAGGAGGTAGAGAAAATACAGAGATTTTTGTATTTGGGAAGCATCATCTCGTCTAAGACGGTATCGAATCTCCGATTAAGCAGAAAAATCAGCAAGGCAACGTTGGTTTCGGAATGATTAGTGCATAATGGTGCATAAGTGCGTTGGACTGTCATGCAGAAGGTCTTAGGTTCGATTTTCAGCCGCTGCAAACAAGTTTTTCAGGGATGTACTGCCTCTTGCGAGGAATTTACAAATAAATTCTCTAAGAATATGTCTTATCATGAAAAGGTTATCGACGCAATAACTATGAATATGCAATCCTGTCAGGATTTCAAACTAAGAACTCTCCATACCAATTTAAGAATGGGGTTCACTAGGAAAAAGTTGTAAAGAGCTAAATCGGGTTGCAGAATGGTGAGTGAGTAATTGTTGTTGGTGTTGCTATGAGTCGCATTCACTTCACTTATTTTATGTTATGCCCAGTTATAAAATATTAAACCAATATATTATACATTTACCTTTGAACTGTAAGACTGAGACAGTACTGGTGAGTTGGCACTCAGTCCTGCATTTAACTTTACAGTGAAGTTAAGAAGTGAACAACAAAAATATTTTTCTCAAGATTTTATTAGGTATGTGCTTTTGGAATGTTTAACAAAATTTTATTTAACTTTTATTTACAAAAACAAAAAAATATTTTCAACACTCTGTTTTAAAGATAATTTCTAATTTTAATTATTTAATTTAATTTTTTTTGTTTAAACTTAAACGAAAACTAATTATTAAAAAAAAAATAAAACAAATATTACAAAATTTCTGTTTGCTTAAAAGTAAACTATATGCACTTCTTTGAAGATTGTTAAATTAAAATTTTATTATATCAACGTACTCGTATTTTTAGCTCTAACTTAATTCTATGTATAAGGGAAGCCCAGCAATGTTGTAGAGTTCGAAATGCTCCTTAGCGAGAATAAATTAATATCCTTGGCAATCAATATTCAAAGTTTTAAATTTGAAGTATTTCTTAAGGCCAAATATTATGTACATTGCCTTGTTACGATAAGGACAAATTCGTAAGTTCCGCTGAGTTAAATTCCATTAACTGGTCGCTATCAATATTGAGAAGACTAATTACGCTGGGTGCTTCATTGTTTGTGGAGGCTGAAGTTGCAACCGCTGCGGCAGCCACTCCCTGTCCAGCGGCATCATTGTGATTTTGCAGTGATGGCTGCTGTTGATGGTGCTGATTGTGCTGAGTATTAGCCAGCATGTGTTCGATTTTGAAGGTATTATTGGACATTGACATTGGCGTTGGATCATTCCAATGCAGACCATTGTTATTGGAGTTTACCTGGGCGGATGAGGCTACTGCAGACGGCACTGCCGCCTTTGTTAGCGGATTATTCACGTTGAAATTGATGAGATTATTGATATTATTCGGCATGGGTGGTTTGAAGTGCGAGGGACCTTGCCATTGCTGGGCTGGTTGGGACGTTGGACTATACATATTATATTGGTTCAGTGTGCCGGGATGCTGCTGTTGTTGTTGTTGGTAGATATCGAAGTCTATTGGTGAACCATTAACAACGCCTGCCCCGGTAGCAGAACCATAGTAGGGATGATTGGGTGACACCATGTTGACATTTCCATTGCCACCAGCCGAACCCATGTGGTATGGGGATGGAGTGCCACTCGTATTGTGATTGTATGGATTTGGTGGCGACACTGGCTGTGGAGATGGCGTTTGGTCAGGCATCCTGTATGCATTGTTGAACATATAGGGTAGTGGTGATGTGTCTATAAAGCGGATGAAAGGAAAAAGAAATTGGTTTTAAATTGGTTTGCCTTTATTTGCTGGAGAGATTTAAATGAAACTGATTGCTCAACGAATTTTGTTTTTAATTAATCATACATTATTGGTTTTAATTCAATTTTCGAATATAGGTAGAAACAGAGAGTTTAAAATATTTAAAATGTTTATTTTAAAGAATAGATATAACTTCAAGCTATTCGCAATCAGATCTTAGTTAAATTAAGTATATTTTAAAATTAATATAACATTAAATATATTCTCTTTTTTTTTCAAAATTTTGTGTTTAAAACTATTTTTTTTTTTAATTTCACTAAAATATACTTTAATTTAAAATCTAGAAAAAGGTATCTAATTCAAAATAGCCATAAGAGTTTTTGGCGTTGTAACCTCTCATAAGAATCACTCTGATGCATATTATGTAATATTGGTTCTTTTTTAATATTAGAACAACCCAATCTGTTTAAGATGTACATATATACCTAAGCAATTTTAATCCTCTTAGTTTATCTATTGAAAGGTGAAAACGCTTTTATACAAAAATGTCAATGAATTTAATCCAGAGTCAATGGTTGGCGATCTATACAATACAAAAAGTGCAAAATCTTTGACTTTTTTTCGTATATGAGAAAACAAAATAGAGAGAATTCGAAATTTCATATTCGAGTAGTGTCGCTAAAGAAATAATCTCAGATCTTAACAGTGCGTCGTAAGTTGAGCTCAAGGGTAAACTGATGGGACTTTCCTGGAGGTGCGAGTATTACGGTTGAATTCTTTTGGAAGAGCAAGCTTTGCAAGAATATAGGCCTTATAGATTAAAGCCAGATTAGAACGTGAATTTTTTTTAAACATTGAGGCACAAAATTTTAAACGTTGCTCGTATAAGGAATTAAACTGACTCTACTTAACACAGCCGTTTAGTTTGGAGACAATGTCTAACTTTTTCATAATTTTAAACACGTTAGACAACTCTTCTAACTAATGTGGGTTTCACAACTAAATTTGACAGATAAAGAACTCAAACAAGTGTTCGTATGGGAGGTTGGTTCCGCTTCAACAACAGGTTATTTCTTTGACTGTATGAACAGTTAAATTATTTGTGGTTTTTGATTCCTTTTTGCACAATGCTTTCGAAATTAGAATTTCATTCATTAACATTTGTTGCTGTCAAGCTCCACGAAAAATAATTTTTAGTCCAAGAGATATTCATGGAAACCAAATGATAAAAGAGCTTATTGTAAAAACTCTTTCAAATGCCTTTGAAAAAATCAAGCATATTAATCTTACTTTTTGCGAAATTATTGCTGTATAGGTTACTGCCACTGTGAACCTGAAACTGTTGCTAAAAAAGCTATACAGCCGGTCGTTGAGAAGGTTTTGATCTTCAAAATATTACTTGAGCTGATAGTTTATCAGGGTTTTCATAACATTGGAAAAAGAAATTTAAGTGCAAATAGACCATTGTTAGATGATTAAAAAGAATCTCTCTTTAAAGAACATCTCATCATAATAAGTGCATAGGAACGAAGGACGAAGTAGTATTCCGTATATTTTGTACAAGTCTCGAAAAAAATTCTTGCATTAATTGGGTATTGTAATATTTTGTGCCTTAATTGTTGGTCATGTAAAAATTTGTAAAAATTTGGGAAACTTATTTCTCTGGCCCTAATATCCCCTTCCAGCTCGAACCAAACTATGAATTTTCTTTTCCTATTCGGGATAAAAATTTTCATTCCGAAAAGAATTAAATTGTTATCATAACTTCACTGGAACCTACTTCACTATGCAAGAAGTACAGTGACCTGCTAAAGTTTTTGAAGAAATTATTAAGACCGATCCTATTTGGATTTTTCGAAATCCCAAACGTTCTATTGTAAGATTTTTCTTTAACTAGATTATTTTGTAATGAGAAATTTGTAGATATTACAAAAAGTCTGATTTATCAGACGTGAAAAACAAGTCTGGATAGACTTGTCTACAAGCAGAGTTGAAATCACCCGCTACAAAGATTTCACTGTCTGGATACTGGATTACTATTCTCTTGATACAGTCGGGTAGTGAAACTTTCAGTTGTCAAAGGTTTATTCAAAGAAAAGTGTGGCGCTATGGAAATCGCCCTCTTAAGACAAGATCTTCTTTTAGTCTAATTCCTAGCGAGAGATGGATTTGTATATTATCCGCATACAGATGAAAAGAACTATGCTCAAAAACTGAAGGCAGAACGTTGATTTAAGCACTAAAGATAATTGGGCCCAGAATAGAGCCTTGAGGCACTCCCATCTTCAAATGTCTATGTATAGAAAATTTGTTTCCAAACGCTGAATTCCTTTACAGAAATTACTACTAACGAGGCAAACAGCAGATTTCGAAAAACCAAAATAATGCTTAGGTTTTTGACAAGGAACTTGATGATCGACTTTATCAAAAGCTTTGGAGAAGTCCAATAGTCACAGTAACGTGACGTTGTCTTTATTGTAATGCAGTCATTATGTCCTCTGAAGTTTTAAACTTAGCTGAAAAGCAGGTTCTAAATCTAAATGTAAATCTAAATCTAAATGTAAGGATTTTTTCGAGGACTTCTGACATGCATTACAGAATGTTTATCGGCTGGTAGTCTGTGCGTTCTACAGGTGCTTTCCAAGCAGTGGGAATGTTGAAGTGACAACATAATGGTTGATACCATGAGTGGGAGCGTTCATTCAAGTTTCACAAATCTTAGGGGAATACCTAAAGCTTCAGACATGAAAGATTTGAAAGTATGGACAGCTTCGCTTTCAGTTAAATAAATAAATAAATAAATTTGGTGGGCAACAGCTCGAAGAGAACCAGGACCTAGTGAGTTATAACTCTGAACCATTCCTGTGTGCTTGTTACTAGGAATAGAGTAGACATGCCGATTCCAAACGGCTGCAAATGAGCAGCACTTTTCATGACAAGAGGTACTTTTAGACTAACTGCCTCGCAAGAAGCAGTTCGCCCCTGAAAAACTTCTTTGCAGTAGCTGAGAATCGAACCCAAGACCTTCTATATGAAAATCCAACATTATGCCAAAGGGAACCTTAGTTACAGACAGACCGCGTCTCTCTTAATCTCTCAGCAAGCCCGCCTCCAGCTTCATCTACGGAGGACCTGTGGAAGCACTGCCAGAATGCCATCACTAGTGCCGCCACTGATGTGCTGGGTTTCACAAGTCCACCACAACGAAACCCGTGGTTTGACGAAGAATGCAGGTTGGCGCATGTAGCAAAGAACGAGGCCTACCAATTAATGCTGCAGGCAAGAACCAGAGCTGCTGGGGAGCTCTACGGGCAAAGGCGAAGGGAGGAACGCCGACTTCTAAGCGGGCGGTCGAGTCTATTGAGGACTGTACCGGCAGGGGGGATGTTCGAAAGTTTTACCAAAGGGTGAGGAAATCCACCCAGGGCTACAAAGCTAGAACGGAAGCCTGTCGGGATGAGAGTGGGAATATGGTATTAGACACGCAGTCCGTGCTGAGGATCTGGAAACAACACTTTTCCAGACGGCTGAACGGCGAGGAAGGCCAAAATTCCGGAGCTAGGCGGAACATTCCATTCAACCTGGACGATGATGGTCAAAATTTCCGTCCACCCGACCTAAATGAAGTGCGGTCAGCAATAGCCAAGCTGAAAGCGTACAAAGCTGCTGGAGCGGATGGCTTGCCAGCTGAGCTATTCAAAGCAGGTGGGTAGGGAGCATGCATCAACTCATCAACAAAATTTGGTCGGATAAAAGTACGAGCATGCCCAATGAATGGAACCTCGGCCTCATCCACAAGAAAGGAGATGCTCTGACGTGTGCCAATTACAGAGGTATAAGTCTCCTCAACGTCGCATACAAAATCCTGTCATCTGTACTGTGTGAGCGCCTAAAAACGTTTGTCAACGAGCTGATCGGTCCCTATGCCCTATCAGTGTGGATCAGATGTTCACACTTCGACAGATTTTGGAAAAAACCCAGGAGTTCCAAATCGATACGCACCACCTTTTTATCGATTTCAAAGTCGCGTATGATAGCGTGGACAGAGAACAACTATATAGAGCCATGTCTCATCTCGGAGTCCCTGCCAAGCTCGTCCGCTTGTGCAGGATGACGATGGAGAAATCTCGCTGCTCCGTCAAGGTCGGTGAGAACACCACTGAACCCTTTGATGTCGAGAAAGGTCTGAGGCAAGGCGACGCGCTATCATGCAACCTATGTATTTAATATCGCTCTTGAAGCAACTGTACGAAACTCAAACGTCAACAATAGAGGTATAATTTTTCAAAAGTCAGTTCAACTGCTTGCTTATGCGGATGATATTGAAATCATTGGGAGGAAGAAGCGAGCTGTTACCGGTGCGTTTGCAAGTATTGAACTGGAGGCGGCGAAAATGGGTTTGGCTGTTAATGAGGACAAGACGAAGTATATGCTATCATCGAAAAAGGAATCTCAACATAGGTACAACTTCGAAGTCGTCAAAGACTTTGTCTACCTGGGATCCACTATAACATTGCAAAACGACATCAGTGCAGAGATCAAGCGAAGAATTACTCTTGCCAACCGCTGTTTCTTCGGGCTAAGAAGGCATTTAAGTAATAAAGCCCTATCTCAAAGAACCAAGGAGACCTTGTATAAGACCCTCATCATCCCGCTCCTGCTGTATGGACAGAAGAATGGACACTGTCTAAAACGGATGAAAATCTGCTTGGGTGCTTTGAAAGAAAAGTTCTTCGTTTGATCTTCGGTCCAGTCTGTATCGATGGAGTATGGAGGAGAAGGTTCAACAACGAGTTGTAGGGGCTTTACAGCGACGTTGACCTAGTCAAGAAGCTGAAAATACAACGGCTGAGATGGCTGGGACACGTGGAGCGTATGGATACCGACGCACCAGCCCGTTGAATCTTTGAATCGACCCCTGATGGTCTGCGCAGCAGAGAAAGACCCCACCTAAGGTGGCGCGCACAAGTGGAGAGGGACCTCAACCAACTTGAAGTCCGTTACTGGAGACAGCTAGCTAGGGACCGAGTTAGCTTGAGGGGCTTGTTGGTTGAGGCCGTAGTCCACCCTGGACTGTGAGCGCCATCTAAAGTGAAGTAAGTAAGTAAGAACTTTAGTTATAGTCTCAAAATAAACCATAAGCTCGAACGTAAATCAGCTTTGGGTTTAAAGTTAGACGCTAATTGGATTATCTGAGTAAACTGGTTGTAAAGGTCATAAGGATTCAGCTCTCATTGAGAAATTGATCTTTTTCCAAGGCGAAAAAATTTCTCTTGGCTGAACGGGTGATGAAAGCTGATTATTTGCAAAAGTAGCAGTATTGTCGCCAAATTGCAGGATTTGGTAACCCCCTCAATTTGAGGTAGTATTTTCTGCGATTTTTAATCGCATTCTTGACTTTCATATTCCTCACGGCTAAATTTAAACTCTGAAATATTGCATTGATGCAAATTTTGAGTTGATGTCAAAAAAAATTAATTGTCAAAAGAAAACGATTAAATATTCGGTGTGAATACTTAAAGAGTTTTCGAAAACTTTTAGACGAAAATCGCTTTTTGAGTTAAGTGTGAAAAGGCTATTATGTGAAACGAAACAAAATTTTCCAATGAATGCGCTTAGCCCGATACGGATATAAATTAATTCTATTCGTAAAATTATTTGCCCTATGAAAATTTAACAAGATAAATTCGATTTAAGAAATAAATTTGCATGCTAAATCTTCAAGATTTGAAGAAGAGTAAGATGAAATGGGAAAATATACATAGCACGCATAATAAGTCTGCTATTAAATTTAAGTCCAGGCGCGCACATTCAATTTTTTATTTACTTTTTAGTTGCTAAAATGAAACATATTGGCTTATATGGGACACCGCGCACTTAGAGCAACTCGATTCGAGCAACTAAAAAGTTTGTTTTTTGACACAAACTAAACGATTGCCTAAAATTAATTCGCAACAGTTGAGCTGTTTTCTATAAGCGCAAGAGAGAAAAGTGTGTGAGTTGCCAGTGCGCGGGTCTAATGTCACATGTATCAGTGCTGCCAATTTAAAAACCAAACATTGATACCCCAAAAAACCTTTATGACTCTTTAAAACTCTTTATCATAAAAAAATTCTCTGTTTAAAATATAAAACAAAATGCTTACCTCTTGGTTCCGTCTTGATGGGTGGATTTGGCATTACATTGAGAAAATGCATTTGTTGCGTTCCTGAAAACCCATAAAATAAATGAATAAAAAAGTTTTAATCAAATTAGAAAAAAAAAACAATATTAATAAAACATTCAAATTAAAGCAGCATGCAAAAATGAAAAGAAAATGCATTTAAAACTATGTTATGTCTTGCCTAGTATGACACATAACTAAACCAAAAAATAAAGTACACAATATTAATAAAAAATAACAAATAATATTAAATAAATAAAATCACACTAAACACAACCAAAACCAAGCCTAACTTACATTTCTCCTAAAGTTATTCTGAAATTTTGTTTGCATATTAAATAAAACTTTTATCAAAGTAAACAAGTTTTAAATTATTTAATTAAATCTACCATTTATTTCAATTATTGTAATTTTCTTATACTGGTTAAGTTTTTAAAATTCTAAGTTTAAAATAACAATTTGGTATTATCTTGAATACAACCATTTTTATATTCAAAAATGCAAATATATGTATATTATTTTGTTTGCTTTAAATATTCTTTTATATATAAATATTATTCTTTTTTCATTAATAAAATACATATTCCAAAATTTAACAATATATCCAAAATTCGACTAAATTTAATAACTATCGTTATTTTTTTGTATAAAATTCTTTTGATTCAGCCTGTTTTAAAGAAACAATTCTATTAACCTTAAAACAAATAAATTTTTACCTATTTCTTTGAAACATTTATACTGAGCAATATAGTAATTTTACAAATATTTATGTTTTTCTGTACTTCTAAGGTGGACATAAAAAGGAACAATTATTTTAATTTTTAGTGTGATTTTTTGTATACATAGTTTGATTAAAATTGCACGTTCAGTAAATTTTTGTGAATCTTATATTAAAAAGGTCAAACAATTTATACCTATTAATTTAGTTATAAATAATTTTATATAAATATTCTTGTATCTTATGTGCCCCATTTCAAGTGAAGATTATTATTATTTATATTTAATGTAAAGTGTATATATTTTTCAAAAAAAAAGTCTTTCATTGTGATTAATAAATTCTTTGGATTTATTGGACAAATTTAATATATTTTTTGTTTGTTATTGTGTTTAACAACTAAACTTCGATCTAAGGCAATTTTTTGGTTATAATAAAAACTTGGCTCATGAGAAATGGAAATTATTTTAACAGAATACCGAATAATTTGTTGAGATTCTTGGAGATTTTTTAAAAAGTTCAGATTCTTCGAGTTTTTTTTTAAGCTGGTTAAAACTTCTGAAGCAGAATGAATACAAGAAAAGTGCTACTGTTTTTTTTTGTGGAAATCTCTTTCATTGAATAACATGTTTTATTTAATTAAACATTTCAAGGATAAATATTCAGATAATATTATAAAGAATTCTTTGTAGAAAAATACGTGACGCCAGTTTAGTTTTTCTATTTAGAAAAAATAGAGTTGGAAATCACTACAACCGGAAATGTCAAAACACTCACTTAATGTAATCCTCAATGGATCTGCGTGACTGAAGTCACAGTTTATAATTTTTCAACATCAGTGACCGAAGTTTTGATTTAAATTGTGAAAGAAATTCCTTTAATTAGTCTAATGAATGAATTTTAATCGTTTGTTATTGACAAAGGCAGATTTGAGCGGGAATTTTTAAAATTTGCCGCGTAGTTCTACGCCTTCCAGTTCCATTGCTGCTTTTTATACAAACATTCTAAAAAATATTCTAGTAATAAAATGTTTCGTCTTGTGGGGCATTTCTGTTCGAGTTTACTTCCGTTAAGTGTGGTTTCATCATTAGTTCAACAAAATTTAACCCATGAAAAGTCTTAGCATCATCTCTTCACCGTTCAATTCCAAATTATTTTGACTTTTCAAACAACCAATAGCTTTACATTATGTTGTTTATTTTTATATAGTTGTGTATATTATTTTAAACTTAAGAAAAAATGGGTACGGATAAGTTTTATGGAAAATAATGTTCACAGTGAGAGTAAAATTCTGATGTTTCAATCTTGAGTTCCTCGTTTTAAGATTTTTCCAATAAAATGAAAAAGAAACACTTTAAAGAATGTCATCGTATAGAATTATAATTATAACAAAAATAAACTATAAAATAAATGAGCAAATATAGAATGTGTGGCATTATAGTGATGTTTTTGTTCATTAAAATAATTGGGTGATTTTATGACGTATGAATTTATGAGAGGATAGTTTATACATATGAGAAAGAAAGTTTCTACTCAATCATGTTGAAATAACATTGGCATGCTTCTTAAAATAAAATCAACAAATTATAAAACGTTTTTTGACTTTTTTTTTTCATTGAAAATTAAATTTTCGAGCATTAAATCATGAAACTGTGGAAATGAGAATTTTTGCTTCGCACATTTAAATCCAATCAAGTAATTCATCTTTATTTGTCAATAGATATTGTTATTTGCATTATTTATTATTCAATAATTTGACATTTGGAGACTGAGGACTCTACTGTAGTATTTTAAATATTTAAAGTGTGATGATGGGAGCGCCTTAAATGTCAATTGAGAATTTGTGGAAAAAGTTTGAACTACACTGACATAACACTTATGATGAGAACGCTCAAGGACAAACACTTCTAGGACCTAGTCAAACATAGCGGTTAGTGGGAATGTAGGCAAAACTTTTTCCCATATCGTGCTCTAAGCTGTCAAGAATCATATGGTGCCATTCAAGACACACAAGTTTAGCGGGCAAGAAAAGGATGTGACGGGCACATTCATCATTAACAGCAAAACTGAAAATGTGTTAAATGAACTGAAATATTAATATAAAGAAAGTTCAAAACCTGGGAGAAGAAATGTCAGTGAAAATCAAAATTTAAGTTGTAAGTCACAAGAAAACTGGAACGCGAATGCTAATGCTAACCCCAGTCTGTTTGACATCATAGAAAGGCGCAACACTGAATCAATCTGATTCTGACATTCACATTAGGTGCGTTTTATTATCTACGGATCTATGTGGATCCGGATCTGGATTAATTTTTAACATGTATTACAAAAACAATTTGGGATTCTGTTCTCTATCTGGACCATTTTTAAAGATCCAGAAATTAGTTCTTTTTCTGGCGAATAGATGGCTTTTTATGGTAAGGTAGTGTAAACTACAGTGTAAAGAAAAAAGACTAAGGCTGGTATTCACCGAGCGCTCATCTCATAACTTAAGAAGCTCATAAACCTATTCACCAAGCAATATTAGTGAAGATCTACGAGCGCTCTCAAACTTACGAGCGCTCTCTTCGAAAGTTTGTTCGAAAATTCGAAAACTAAACAAACTAAACAAACGACGGTGAGTGCAAAACCAGTTATCGTCACCAGCAACGCTCCCCAAGCAAAATACGAAATTGACTGAAGGATTCTCACTGCCAGCTGTCATTCAAGTTCGAAAACAGTTTGATTTCACATGCCTCAACAAGAGAGAGTGGCTCTCATTTTCGAACTTCGAAAAACATTTGTGAGTTGGTGAATACCCCAAAGAAATTTCAAGTTAAGAGACTTGTAAAGTTAAGAGCCGTTTAAGAGCGCTCGGTGAATACAAGCCTAAGACACATTTGAAAATCAACAATCATAAGCAAAAGGGAGATAAGCATACAACACTACTGTCACTATGATCTGTATCGTTTTATTTTCGAGGGTTAATCTATATAGATCTTTGGCGATAATAAAACGCGGCTATTAGAACTACCAAAACTTCCGGTTCTTATGAAAGCTGTAAGCCAGTGACACATTTCTGATATCATATTATGCGAATTAGTCACATGTCTGTCAGGGTATACAACGGTAGTGTCAGTCAAGCAAGATAGCATTACCGTGGTGTCTAAATTAGTGTTTCTTCCGTGGTTCAGTGATCTCCCTAGCGAAAATAGCGCCATTCTAAAAAGGTTGATAATAGTTTTACTTAAACAAAGTGCCACTTTGAAATTTGTTAATAATAGTAAATATTTATTTGTGAATTCAAAATGGCAATCAGGGATTTTTGTTGGCGAACAAATATCCAAAATTATAGACATTTGGAAGGAACATAGCTAAAGCGCGGAACAGATTGAACCAGCAACAGCACCGTCAACAGCAACAGCGGCCGCCATTAATTTAGAGCCAATGTATTTCAATTGTTCAACACACATTAGAACAGCAACAGCAACGCCAACAGCGTCGTTAGGCCAAAGTCCTAAATTTGCTGTTGCTGGTGCGGTGTTGTCAACTTTTCCAGTGCAATATTCAGTGGCACCACAATGAAAAGCTTTTTTTTCCATATGAAATGTCAAGCAGATGAAATGACGTTGCTGGTGGCAATGTGTTTGAGAAATTTTTGCTGGTCAGCGTGCTGTTTGCTGTTGACGATGCTGGTGCTGTTGCTGGTTTAATCTGTTTCGCGCATAAGATTTGAGAGGAAATATGAAACATTCCCAGCGAACGGGATTTTTTTAGGTACAGTACTGTACTAGATTTTTGGCCACGGGCAGTTTATGATTGTCTGTCTCTTATCACAAGACGCACATCCATCACTCGAATCAACCCACTTTGTTGAAGATTTCTTTAGAACTGATAGTGGTCAAACGTGATTTATAAAAAAAAAACTGTTTTCTCCAGTTTCACAGTGGAGGTTTAAACTCCACTTTTGGTTTAAACTTCAGTTCAATAAAAATGCTTAGTTCATATAAAATTTCTATTCAGCAAATACGTATCTGGTTTTTGTGATATATTCTCCAAAAAAAATTTAATCAAAATTGTTTAAGGATTTTAGTTGAGTTTTGGAAAGAAATTCGACAGCTTTAATTAAGTTCCATTTGCAAATAAGGCTTTACACATAACGATGATAGAAATTCCAAAAAGCTGATTTTTTTCGGATAGTCTGGTTGTATTCTTGTAAGTTTGCGCTTCCATTTGTAAAAAAATCTACAGATAGAAAAACTTAACTAAAATACAGATGTAATTCTAAAAAGGGGAGGTTTTTTTGACTCCAATTTTCAGCAGTAGACGATGATGAGGATTACCACTTGAATTGTGAAAAGTTAAATTTCGTGCTGCATTTTATCGCTAATGTGTCCAAAGTCCTTACCTTACCTTATCAATTCCAATGTAACGACCTATCATGAATGGAAATCTTTCCAATGATTTGCTTGCATTTAAATGTACTTAATAATAGGTTAGATATAGATAGATATTCGAACAGTTTCATGATAGCTGTATTGGGGAAAAATGTTATACGTTTTTATAACTCAAAGCACAGAGTTTCCTCTTAAATTTTATTGATTACTGATTACACTTGATTACTAAAAAAATTAAAGAGCACATAATTTTCGAAAACAGTAAGTTTTTTACAAGCAGGGAACTCGACGCTTCTGTGAACGTCAAAAGTGACAGCCATTACGTTGATGAAACCGAGAACTGAATAATAGCAAAGCAAACATCAATGACGGTATTTCATTTTTAAAGAAGTTTTTTCTGAACTTTACTTTAAAAAAAAATAATTTTAATAATCTTGGATAATATGGACCTATGTATAGAGCCCTATACAAAATTCTACCTTTTAACATTTTTAATCTTTGGTTCTGTTTTGATTTCCTTTCGGTTGCTGTATGCTCTTAAACGGTGCAATTTTTAATAAAGTAAAAAGAATTCATCTCTTCGCACTTTTTAATTGACCTAACGTCCAATCAAATATGAAACATACTCGAACAGTTAGGAAAACTAAAAACAAGAGACAACATTTTCCCTCCGAACTTTTTTCGTCTATTCTCGGCAGCGCACACATATATGTAAATACACACTCTGGCCTACAGATTAAAAAACTTCAAAGTGAAATTGCATTCGTCAAAAGCAGTCTTCTAGGTATGAACTGTTACGTTGTTAAAAAAAGTTCCAAAATGTTAATCAAACAGTCTTTCTTTTATGCAGTTTCAACCTTGGAACTAAATGAACAGGTAGTTTCCTTCGAAAGAAAAGCAATAGTACAGTGAGAACTTTGAACACACCCGAAAATTTGGAATGCGCAACACTAAACAATAAATAAAATGCACGACTGGGTCGCACGAACTTGCTCCTATGTAATCGACTAGGAATTTTAAAAACGGATGTTATTAAAGAAAACTGTTCATAAGGATAAAATGAATTTTTAAATTCTTTTAGTAGTAAGAGAAAAAAACAGAATGCTATCCAGCTATGAATTTATGCAAGAACAAAAATTATAAGTCGTTGTAGTGGTTTCTTAAAAAAAAAACTTTTATATACAAACTTTTTAAAAGCTTTTTAAGAAAAAATTTAGGTACGCCAATTTAAAGTTTTTATTATTGTTCGAATAAAAATTAAATTTACGAAAAGAAATATTGACCTATTTCGGAGATATCGAATTTTCAAAAAAAGAAAAAATAGATTTTTTTTTTCAAAAATTCAAAAAATATTTATTTTAAAGTTTTGAAATGCAATGTGTTTTAGACTTTTTAGAAGCTTCTCTATAAAAATTTTCATTAAGATCCGTTATGTGGATAAGAGAAATTCAAAATTCGAAAAATGGTTCTATGGTAGGTACAAGCTGTAATATCTTAATTTCAAAATTTTTTTTATTAAATTAAAGATCATAAAAATTAATTGAAAGAAAAAAAATTTTATCAAAATTCTAGGTGCCGTTTTCGAGAAAAATACGATTTTTGAAAACCATTTTTTTTAAATTTTTAGCATTTGTATGGTAGGTACCTTTATTTTTAAGTAAAATAAGAAAATTTTTCTCACACTTTGTAGACTATATTGAGAAACTTTTATTTATCAATTTTAGAAAAAATCTAGCATGGGGTTTTCGAAATATTGAGTTTTGAAAAAAAAAAATTGAAGTTTTTTTTAAAAATCCAAAAAATTTTGTTTTGAAAATTTGAGTACACAATTCTATTAATGTTTTTGGGGAGCTTTAGCAAAAAAAAAATTATCAAAATCGGTTGAACCGTTTTTGAGAAAATCAAAAACAAAAAAAATGGTTCCTTGGGGGGTACCCTCAATAACCATTTTTCGGAAAATTTTTTTCAACCAATACCTAGCTTTAATTAAATGAAATTTTTCTGTATTTTTATTTTTGAAATCTGTCGAACAGTTTTTGAAAAAAAAAAATGTTTATAAAATTTCGAAAAAAAATCGTATGGCAGGTACCGTTATTTTTGGTCTTAAAAAAAAAAAGAAAAAAACGTGTGGGGGTAAAAAATCAAAACCCATATCTACCAAGTTTAAAGAAAATCGGCCGAGCCGTTTAGGCTGTAGTCGCAGCGACAGACAGACAGACAGACAGACAGACAGACAGACAGACAGACAGAATTGCCAGACCCACTTTTTTAGTGTTCGCTATCATCGTAATGTCAACTTTGATCAAAATCTCGAGTTCGATTTTTTTTACGAATGCATAACTTGCCTTATAGTACCTATAAGTCGCAAGTAAAAATAAGAAACAATTATGTACATACTGTACCTATACCTATACTGTATCTATACCTATATACCTATAAAGAGAAAGAAAAAACCCCTACATTTCTACCATGACTGTCAAAAATATAAAGTTGCTTACAATTCTGATTACTTCTGGAGCGCTGCCATCGTTTTTCGAAAGTATCTTAATCAAATATTTCCAGCATATTAGTCATCGTAGTGTCAAACTTATTTCCTTAGATTCCCAATTTTCACTTTCGTCTGCAAATATGAGAAATTCTGTTTCCAAAAAAAATTATAAACCTTTGAATACCAACACCGGTTAAAACACACTTAATTAAAGAACCTCCTCAACCCAAGTACCAACACCAACCACTTAAATAGGACATTATTAACCAACAACTAAATGTCAAGAACTACGATGAATGAACGGATTCAACGTTAGTTAGATATCAAGAAAACTTACTAATTAAAATCCTCCTATTTAAGTTGAGTTAAATAATTATTACTCTCAAGAATTAGTAAATTGGCCAAATATCTAACTTCCATCGAACCCGGTGGTGGAGCTAATATGAATGCTTATTTAGCAAAATAGTTTGACGGCAATGACCAAAGTAAAAGTTATGCAACAACTTACTACCATCAAGTTGTTCGATTGGATGCTGAGCATGTAATTGTTGGGATTCTTGAACACGTTTTATATGTTGCATTGGATCTCCCCCTGTTTTTTGACGTTTACGTTTAATTTCAGCAGGATCTAAAATAGAAATAAGTTGTTAGACAATTTGTTTGTTATACTTTTTTTTTTTGATTTGTTTTAAAGATTTTGGCTAAAATACTCGTATATCGGACATTAGTTTCTTATTTACTATACAAAACATATAATCTAACATTTTCAGTTTATATTCTTGTTTGTTTAATTTCACTTGATATGACTGCAAGGTACAATAAATCTTATTCAATATAAAATATCTTTCAACAAGCTGGCTTGTATTAGGTATGTAGATTGACAATAAATTTCAAATACAAAATGGTTTACAAAAACAGAATATATTGGGTAACAATATATATGACACAACGACAAAGTATTCCTTTTCTGTTGGCTTTGACAAATAAATAATTTTTTTAATAACTCAAAAGATTGACTTGTGAGAGCTAATACAAACAACGAACACAATTGACAATATCCCTTAATTTTTTTTTATCAAATTTATGTATGTATGTATGTATTTTCCCGTTTCAAATTGTAGGAAAAATATGTCAAACTATTTTCGCGTAAAAACAATATTGGCCTCTTTTCAGTGACGCTTCCGTTGATAGCATTTTGACACTGACAGCCTTTATAAATTCTAAGTTCAACACTGGTCGGAAGAAATGAACGTCCTTCTAGTGTTATTTTTTGTTCAACTAAAATGTACTAGAGTTTCGATTTTCGCTCAGTTAATTTTATTCGCTTCGGAAAGTCGTTTTGCTACTTCTTCGGGTGTGAGAATTTCGCCAGCATCTACTGGCGCATAATAACATGACATTTCATCAAATTCACTCATTGTTGCGTTAGGTGGCACACTCGTGTATAAAGCAAAGTGTTCGGCTTCTGTCAAATCAACATCCGGATGGAGGGCTACACCGTATTGACCTTCGCATAAGTTTTTCAAACTTTGCCGATCTGCAATGGCGACTAGCTCCATGTTGCCATCATTGATCGGAATGTCAACTAGTTGCATAGCACTAACAGTTTTTCTGTCAAGCATATTGCTTAACGTCACAGTGCTTGCGTCAGAATAGGCTTCATGCATGGGCAGACTATTTGATGAGTCACCTTTGAGTGGGATGTGAATGACCTCGGCTGTAAGATGGGGTCTCTTACCAGACACACTACTCACACTTCTTCCAACCGGTTTACCGCCAACAGTTCGACCAGACTTTGCACCATTTGTGGGACTGTTCGATGCCGATATACTAGAAGGTTGAATAGATTTAAGTGAGCGAACTGATGAACGGTTAATATCGTTCAGCGAAAAATGAGCTACACTAGGTTCGCGGGATCCCATTGGGCTTGCTGTTTTAGAGCCTGGAGATGATGAAGTCTGAGACAAATCGGACTTACTCTTCCGCCGTGAGAAAAGCTTTGAAAAGAAACCGGGCTTTTTCTGCCGTGACATATTGTTATTTGGAGTTGGCGGCAGTTTTTTCGTTGGTGGTGATTGGTCCGGAGTTTTCATAATAATAATCTGTGACGGAGGTCTTGCTGGAGATGTTGGACTGCTTCGAGCAGGGGGATTGATAGGTATGTCTTGCTTACGTATACGTTTTGGGGGAAGTGGTGGACAATTTTCATCTCCAACAAAACTTAATCGATTTGCTGTAGGTGAAGGCATGTTAAGCAGCGCTGCTGGTGGATTCACAATGATCTCCACAGGATCATAACTAGCTGTTGCCCGTTCTGTAGACAAATGCATCAGACCCGACAAACCACCACCCATACCACCAGCCATTGGAAAGGGGTTTTTAAATGCCATCTCAAGGCTTGTATAAGTTGCAGCATCATCAAAACTCTCCTCAACTTCCATTTTAGAAATGGAACTTTTGGTCAAACTTCCGTCGACGGAAGAACTAGCAAGCTCATTTATAAGCGTATTATTGAATGTCTCGATTCTAAGTTTGTTGTCACTATAAATTTCTTCAAGTTCTTCAGAATGATCAAGCAAATCGCTTAACGTCTTATCCTCTTCCGAAGTTACTACAGTAGATGTTGTTATAGTTGTAACATGTCCATTGACCGGAGGAGAATCACTTTCATCTGTTCGTTCAAATTCGTCATTGGACTTCAACCAATCGGTTATTTTGTCATTTGCTGACAATTTCCGTGGTTCCGAAATGTCTTCCTGTATTGATTCATCTTCAACATCTTCCATTGAATCTTGGGTCTGAGTTTGAACGCTTTGATAACGATGTGATTCAACTTCCGGTTCTGGTGCTGATTCTCTTACCTCGAGCTCCATTTCCTTTAGTTTTTCATCAATTATACTATCTACCTCTTTTTCCATACGTCGTTTTGCCGATTCTTCATCATCGGTCTCAAAAGATTTTGTATGATCCTCCTCTGTTGGGGTATCCAAATTAATAACGTCGCTTTGACACCCGACCTCCGTATATGAGGGTATTGCCTGTTTGGCAGCTAGTATGGCCGCCTTATCTTCATTGAGAATTTGCTGAAATATACCCATGTCGGCCTTCCGTTTCAAATTTTTACGGATCGCCCAGAAAGTACGCCTACCTGATTCTAAGGGAAGAAAGTCGAATGGTAGAGCTTCACTGACAGCACCGTCCGATGGTCGTCGTAGTTGAATGAACACCTAAAACAAAGGTAAAATTTATTTTATTAGAACATTGAAGGATGCTTTTTTAAGAAAGAAGGAATTGAATTAAATTGAAGGCATATGAATGTCAAATCATTTCAAACTAATCAAAGAAAGAGAATTGAAACGTGTTTACTTACCTTAGCTATTTCATTTGTCTGTAGCGTTCTGTAGCGTGGTGTTTTGAAAGTTATAGCTGTTTGTTTATGTACATCCGTATGCTGGAAATCACCAAAACCCTCCCACACCAGATTGCCATTCTGCTCTTCAAAAAAACGCACCGAAATATCCTCTTTGGCAACTTTTTCACAAAGAAGTATAATCTCCTTGCCACCCTCAACCGTACTCGAACAACTGCAAAGACGGCAGATAACCAAATCTGACATTGCCTTCTTGTCGAAGATTGGTTCAGAAACAACAGGTAAGAGTGGAACAGTGAAGCGACCTTTCACATCGCTTTCAAGAAATACTTGAAAGCACAACCGGACTGAATTTAAATCTATGCTCGATGGTTGATTTTTGTGTGAGAATCCAGCTAAAAATTATTTTACAATAAATTCTATTTAAGTTTTGAGCTTTATGCGTTTGAAACTTACTTTTGAAAGGATCTACTCGAATATCTTCACGTGCTACCAAAGCTGCTTCGATATCTTTTTTCTTTACACATTGGATTCCTAAATTACTAAATACTGCTCTCATGGTTTCGCTATTTATTTCCAGTGTGCATACTCCCTTTTTACAGCCTTCTTTACCAACTAAATTATGAGGATGTGGTCTGTAAATAAAATAATTAATTTTTTTCTTTAAATAAAATTTGCAATAGTTGATAGTTTCAAAAAAAAAAAAAATAATAAATCCTGTTTCAAACATGAGCATAATGCTTAAACTAGGCGTGTATGTATATAACTTTCAAAATTAACTGAAATGAGAGCATTTTTAAGGCCATATTAAGTATCGATCTCTGTGATAATACTCATTGCTTCATGTGTAGCAATATTTATATTGATTTTGGATCTAACTTTTAATATTATATAACCTTAAAAATTATATACCTTAAAAATAAATCCATCAAAGTAACTACCTAGTCGTTAATTTATTTGTTCGAAGGTTAGGTTAGGTTGGGTTGGCGAGGCTGTCAGCAGAAGGGCAGACACCATTGTGTTGGTCCATTGTGGTACCACATTGAATCTTGGAGACTTTCTCCCTGATCGTTAAACCAATTGCAGCTCCTTATTAATCGGGCGAGATTGTTTATATCTATATCTGCCAGATCACTAAGTGCATTGTAGTAGAAATCTCCCAGATGGAGTCTTTGTCGTTGTGATAAAGCAAGACATGTAAAGAGAAGGAGAGGAATCGATTACTCCTCTCCTTCCTCCATGTAACTTATGCGTTACGTGCTTGCCTATCCCTTTTAAGCAGTGTCATGTTATAACACCTATTACGGAGCATAAGTGCGATACTCTTAAAGATATTAAATCTTTGGAGCACTTCAGATCCAGCAATGGCCAAATCTGTTTTGTCTTCAAACAGGTTGTGATATTATTCCACCTAAGGTTTTGTAAGTAAGTTTACACGCAGCGACACGGGAATACCTACATATATTTCCACTACTGGCTGGCGAGTTTGTCAGCTTTACAATTTGCAGAAGTGAATGTTAAACTGCTTACCCATCTCCTTCAGAGACTATCGGCAGTTAAGGTCTGTTATTGAGCTGGTAGAGACAGAATCAAGAGTTTTAATGGCTGCTTGGCTGTCCGAGAAGATGCGAATATCTTTGATTGATATACATAAAGTTTTCTTTAAGCCAAGATAGGACTTCTTTAATCGCCAGAAGTTCTGCCTGGAACATGCTACAGTGATTTAAATTTAGTCTGTCTAAGTACACACCTCTTCCAACCCCGTCATTAATTTTTGATACATCATCGGTGTGAAAATGGTTTGAATGCCATGTCCTCCTAGATTTCTCAATAAAAGATGGTTACTTGAAATTTGTTATCAAATTGAGTCTGATGGGTGGTGTAATGGTAATCGATGCTATTTGAAAGTGAGCTGAATGAGTTTAGAATGATGATGTGGCCAATTTCATTATTAATCCACGGGGAGGAGGATTCTAGACGAATTATCAGATCTAAAAGAAAATAATTGTTAATTACGTCAGCGAAATGTATAATAAAGGAATTAACATCTATGTATATCGAATGATAGTGGCAAAATGTTTGTTCTCGTGAACTTTAAATTGCAGCGTTTTGCTATTTTTACATTAGCTTATCACTTTCAGTTTAAGAACCGTACAACCTCTTTTCACCATTTATTCATTGCAAGAAGTTCATCCTGTTTTCTTTTAAATTCACTATCATTTGTGAAGTGAACTACTGAATGACAGGTGACAGTTTGCCTCCTCTCATGTGTATTATCTTTAAATGATGTATCTGACACATCCATCCAACACAACAATTGCAAATCAATAATTATTATGTGTATACATAGTTTGCACATTATTTGCCGATTTAAATAAAAACGTAAGTATAGCCTTTCGTATCAAAAATCCTCTGTCAATAAAATATTTTTCGTTCGACAGAATAGCTTTATCTGGCATTGATTCATTGTTATAATAAATTGTTATTATCAATGGAATGGGTGGATTGGAGTTTATCAAACTATCCAATAATGATAAACTGATAATTTTATGGATTTGGAATTCATATTTCATAACCTCTTCTTAACACAGTTCTCCTGACTTTGACACCGAAATGAATCGTTTCAAAAGTAGATTAAGACCAATGATTATTTCTTCAAATTTGTGACTACATTCTCCATTTTCTTTTGATTCCTTAAAAAGTAAAAGAAAACACATAGGCAGTCCAAACAAATTGTTTAAATAAACATATGCATGTATGTAGATACTTAGATACAAAAATCATAGTTCACGACAAAAATTAAGAAAAGTTTTCTGATCTAGTCGAATTTCGGTAAACTTTTCTTGTAAAACCAAAAAATTGTAAATGTTGACAGGAGATGCAGATTTTGGCCAAAAAATCATCTTCTCGGAAAAGACGCATTTTTGTCACAGTGGCTATGACAACAAGAACAATTACGGTTTTTGGAGCGAACACAATCCCCAAGTATTTGAACTGGTATCAATGTATCCACAAAGATTAACAGTCGAATCTATAAAGAAATTTTAAAGATTGCTTAACTTAAAAATACCTCCAAACAGCTCTTAAGTATGAAATCGGTATCTAAAATCAATTTTCACATTTAAGAAACGTTACTTAAAGGCCTCTTAACTTAAACGCCATCCACCGCGTTTAAAGGTCCTTTAAAAACATTTTAAAATTTATTTTGATATCAATTCATCATCTTTGAAGTTTCAAATTGTGAGTTTGTATTGTCTGTTGTGATATTTTAGAATTATAAAATGCAAAGAATTAAGATACAGAAAATTTGTATTGATTAAAATACTCGTATGTGTACGCCCAAAAAAAAATTCGTCCACGCTTCCCGCTTAGCTTTCGAAGTGTTTTTATCGACACTTTTGTTTTCCTTGTTGGAAGAGAATCTGTGCATAAAATAACTCTTTTTTTTTTTAAATGTATTATGGCATGTTTTAAAATAAAGACGTTTCCTTGTCGGGAGCATCCCAATTTTCAGATCTTTTTTTTTTATTTGTGGCGGCGGGGGTGGGTGTGTGTTCCATGGCATTTTTCTTAATTTCACAGATATAAAAATGTGCCTTCGAAATGTTTACTGATTCAAGGCGTCACAAAACAGCTGTGTTGTATAAAATGAAGCAGCATTTGTTTTTTTTTTATTAGATTTTCATATTCTCTTACGTTACGTGACAGAACTATCGTTTAGTTAGGTGCCAATGAAAAATCGATTATAGATACGAATTGAAGTTTCATCATTTAAAGGCAAATTAAATATTTAAGTATGCTTAAATAAACAACCTCTAAAACGCAGTTTAAGGAAATCTTATAGATACGACTGTAAGTGCTTGGTGCAGTTCATGGTACCAGTTCGAAATGTGGAATGCAACACCGTTAACGTCAATGGTCTCGTGTTTACAGAGATGTAAGCCGACTTTCTGTAGCCCAAGCTGGAAAAAATAGATATATACGAGATGTGATTCCACGACGGCGCTTGCTTAATGCTACATGCTACATCTACACTTAGAACAAGCCAACATATTTTGAAGAGTTATCAATTGTACCAACCTATGAAGCACTGCCAGGAAGACGAAATGGTCATTCAATTGAAGTATCTACTATTCCATACATAATGGTATAAATTTAACTTCTAAATGAAGCTAGCATCAATTAAATAGTTCAAAACGTTGTTGTTATATTTAAATTGCATTTCCTATAATTCTCATCTAGTCACACTATATTAAGCAATTCACAATGGAAATTGGCCAAAAGGAAGCAACCAAATTACTTACAAGAGAAAAAATCATCGTGTAAAATCGCGGGTCTAAGAGGATGATTGCCAAAGAAGAATTCGAAAGTGTATTTTGACAACGCTTAGGGTTTTCAAGAAAACAGGGGGTGAACCCTGAGTAAAGTTGAACGAATGAACGTACAATTTACAAAATGAATAACAAAATGACATTTGTTGAGCTGTCAAACAAAACGAAAAATTTTCCACCACTGCATTTTCCTGTTGCAATCGGGTAGGTAAATGTGCAAGTCTTGCAAAATTTTAATAAGTATATTTTATTATTGGAGTGCAATGGAGTACAATGACAATTATTAAAGAAAAATTGTTTAATGAAAACATTTCTTTATACCTACATAGTATGTATTTTATAACAGAAAAACATATTTAAAAAATTAAAAAAGGTGTTTTTTTTTTTTAATTTAAAAATACATGTACAACTAGTTATCCTTTCATATTAGGCTTGTTTTGGAAATATGGTGATACATTCAATTACATTATAAAATTCAGTGCCTTCATATTTTTCTACATTTGAATTATTAGCGCCATCTTAACTCGACATTTCAACAATGTAAATTCACTTTATGTTCACACTGATTGCTGGTCTAAATTGAATTCACTTTTAATTTGTTGTTGTTATCTGACCTGGCTATCCACTTTTAAAAAAAAAACATAGCTATGTAGGTACATAAATATGAATTTAATCAAGTGAAATCTATTATAGCATAAACTTCATTATTTACGAAATAAATAATAATAATTTTAGGATTGAATTCAAAAGCTTTGAAATTAAGAATTCTAAATTGAAGCGAAAGTGCCAGTTTACTATTGTGTATACGTTTATACAATTTTTTCAAATCACAATAAAAAAATTCAACTGTGAACATTCAAAACCTACATATTTCTTTTCTTATTGATCTTTTGCACAGATACAAAAAATTAGTCTGTTTCTAATTATACATTTTTGTCACTAATTAGCGCCATCTCTTTTCTTTTGACAACTCACCTATATGGTGGATCCTTCGTTACACATGACACTACTACAACCGCTCGTCCTTTGTAACCAACAATTTCGATTGTCGGAAATGTCTTATTTTCCGGCGTACTATTAATGCCTGGTATCGACCCAGCCGATCGTCCTTCACATTCATAACGAAATCGTAACGCTTTCCAAGCTGGTTGTTCTGTGATTATGACTTGAGCATTCCGCCTTATCTTTTTAGCGTTTGACTGTTGTTGTTGTTGCTGTTGTGCTGATTGTTGTTGTTGTGGTTGTTGCTGTTGTTGTGGCTGTTGCTGTTGTTGCTGTTGCTGCTGGAGTAATAATCCGTTGCCATTATAGTTTGACGTTGAAGGTTGTGTGAGATCAATATTTTGTACTCCTGCACCACCCATTGTTCCGTTAATAGCTGCGTTATTTTGTAGCATTTCGAGAACGTCAACTGCAACAAAAAGAAAGAAGAAAATTGTTTAATTTTTTTGTTTTTAATTACGAGTAAAAATAATTTCAAAAGTAAACAAAAAATAAGTCTGCGCCCAAAATGGCCTTCAATCTTCTCTTTTTCACAGGTACCTAGTTTTATCAAGCCGAAATAAATATAATATAGGTATTTTTCTGATGAACTCCTTGTTCGATTGGTTTCTATCTATACATGAAAAATTCAAAAACCCGACGAATCAAGTGATCGTCAGAAATCACGAATAGATACTGAAAATTTTGAAAAACTGTCTGAAGGTGCGAGCTTGTAAAAAAATCGTTTTCTTTGCCTCGATTTCACAGAATTGTATACAGTTCTGTCACAAAGCGGTGTGTGTCGCATGTTCGTTTTTTCTATTTATCTTAAAATTTGTTTCCAAAACGATGTTTTTCTAATATGTTTTATTTTAGTTACTTTGAATTGCTCTAAAGCATAAAGACCAATAATCTACATCTACATATTCAAAGAGAGAGAGAGGGACACAGAAAGAGTTATATACAGGCAAAGCAAAAGTCTAGAGAAAGAGAGAGAGAGAAGAGAAATTGCAAACCTGGCAAAAAGTGTACACGCAGAGAGCGTGTTTAAAAATACCACTTTGCGTAAGACACCTCGCAGCTAGGAGACAGAAAATGTTGTGTTTTTAATGGATGTCAGTGTTTAGCTTTTCAATAGAAAGATGACGTTTTAGGCCCAAAATAGATAAATATCATACAAGAGGAAGGTTGGGAGTGGTCGAGACGTCCGTCGTGTGTCGCGTCGAGGTTGATCACGCATTATTAGTATGTACATTTGTATGGATGTTATTAAATCATATTTCATAAAAAGTTGGGACTTTATTTTTGGAAAAATATACCTAAATCTTTCTTTAAAATATAAAATAAAATGAATCGATTGACGGAGCTTCGAGATATTTTGTATATTCAATTTTAAGCTCAACAACTTTTTCTTGTCTCTTCCTTGTGATGAATTGGAACAATTAAAAGACCAAAATTTAGACCTGCACACAAATTGGGGTTGTGGTGGTTCATCTGGGCAGAGCGAATAGGTATATGCAGACATTTTCCATTGGTCATAATTTTATGACATTGATTGTTCTTTTGAAAACTATGTAGACATAAACGATTGAAGAAAACAATATAATGTGGTGTTTTCACCGCACTGAAAGATTAATAAGAAGATTAACTTTGACAGCATCTATCAAAATGCTAATGTTGTTTCAATTTTTCTTATAAAGTAGAAGCGAGAGAAAGAAAGTTTCATTTGTGCCAAACTATAAAAAATCATCGAGATAGCTTAGCACCGTATGGATGTTATGTCAGTTCGAATTTCGACCGATCGATCCTATGAAGATTTAGTAGAGATTTATTTCTAATCTACTAGATTTACGAAATAAATCTGTATGGTAAATCTTCGAGATTTAAAGAAGATTTATGGTAAATCCACTTAAATCCCGGATTTACTCTTGGTGAAAAGGTAGTATAACACGGATCAATCTCCGTCCTTCTTCAACGCGATGTTTCAGAGCATTAAAAGAACAGGGCTGCCAACTTAATTCATATGTAGTAAATCTACTTCATTTATTTATTTGTATGTATCTGCTACGTAGCATAGCAACTTATTCCTACTTCGTTTGACTCATTTTTATAAATCGATCGAAATTTTACATAATTTGTGTTGTATTATTCATTTTTGCAAATCGAAAAATTCACTTGATCTGATTTTTTCAAATCTACTTCGTTTTTTATGGGCGATTTGATCCACTTTCTGGGCTCAGCATTGTGAATAAAAAAATCGAAGAACTGGAAGAGAGCTCAATAAAAGTTGGAATTCATGTTGTCAAAGTTAGACATCGTCTTTATTTGACGTGACAGATGGAAAAGTAGCTCCAACTGTGACCTTCAGCACGGATTAGATTTATGGAGTACACATTTCACCTGGGATATAGGGTAAAAGCGGGTGAGATGGCGCAGCGGGGGAGATGGCGCACCCTTAATATCTCCTACATTTATTATCCAAACAAAACCCTAAAACTCTTTTTGTATTCATTTTCTCATTTCAAATCGAAGTAGCCAGTGTTCGTCGACTCTACTGTGATGCAAAAAAATTAAAAAATGTGACAACAACAAAACGTAGGTTTTTTTTACAAACATTTTTTTTCTACCTTTTTTATTCTCTGTTTTCTTTGTGAGTCAATGATTGCTTTAATGCCTATGATACATTAAAACGTACAACAATGTATTGACTGTGACCTGTCTATGAAAAGTTTGCAAAAATTCCTACCTGTTTTTTTATGTGCCTAAAAATTAGTGGGAATGACAAAAAGTGTGAGATGGCGAAGTTTTTTGAGGGTGAGATGGCGCATTCCACAGCACACTTGTTCACTTTGGTGCACTGTGGCCGCACACCATCTCACCCTCCCAAAGATTTTTTTTTATAATTTAAACTTTGTTTTGCTTTATTATAAATTTTCTGAGAAACATAATGAAGGAGTGTTAGTGAACTCATTAAACGCGTCTAGTTTGCATTTGCACTAGTTTTTCATTAGTTTACTAATGCCCCTTTGTCCCTCCGAAGAAAGGCAACTAGGCCCTTCTCCATGTTTGGGAACCGAAATTGAACAAAAAATATGTAGCCACATTAAAAAGTTGCAGGCTTACGGATTTGCACCAACTAGAGATGCAGTTTGCAGGATGGCTTATGGAATAGCTGAAAAATATAACATCCAGCACCGTTTTTCTAAAGATCTTAAAAAAGCAGGAAAAGGTTGGTTTTTACATTTTTTGAAAATGCACCCAGATTTGACCATAAGGAAATCAGAAGGAGTTTCTCAAGCACGTGCACTCGGTATGGATCGACAAGAAGTTGGGATATATTTTAATGTTTTAGAAAGAGTTGTCACCGAAAACGACCTGACGGGCAAGACCAGAAATATATTTAACATAGATGAGACCGGATGCCAACTCAACAACGATGAAAACAATTGTGTGGGATGCGCAGAGGAATACAATTCTACCAAGAAAAAAGGTGATTGGTTGCAATGTACATGCACATCATTTAAGCATACTTGCAACGATTGTGGCAAAATAAATTCAAAGTAAATCATGCGCCATCTAACCCACCACGGTATACCATCTCACCCACCCTATAGGGGGAGATGGTTTTTCGTAATGTTTTTTTATTATTTTAATTAAAAATTGAAGTCAGCTTTACAAAACTTTGTAAATGTAGTATTTAATTACTTATTTAATAAAACATATTTATGTAAAATAAAGCAAAGGAAATGTTGTATATTTTCGAAGATATTGGACAAATAAAAAAGGTATACCATCTCACCCGCTTTTACCCTAATATAACCTTTAAATTATGGAGAACTTATTAGGCTACTCGTGCTAATAAGATAGAGGAAAAAACCAATTCTAGCGAAATTCATGCTAAAGGTTGGATTAAAAGTTGACGTGGTAAAATAAAACAACGAATAACAACTACAATCAAGATTTTTGGAAGTTCAAATGTAACTGCAAGAACACTAAAATAGAAATTAGATTAGTTTTCCCTTGCCATTTCAAATTGCAAACATTCAAAACCGATGTTCATCGACACTTCCTTTCTCTCCCCTAATTTCTCCACTCCATCGCTTAAAAAAATCGTATGGGAGGGGGGGTCTATTTCCCCCCGTTTAGGCGGGAGGGGCAATTTAAGAAAAAAATCACTTAAAACAGAAACAAAATTATTAAAAAATAATGGTGATACCTACAGAGTTATGCTATAGCATTTTGAAAAGCCAGAAATACATTCTTTAATTTTGTTTTTAAATAAAGTTGTTCAAGTGAATAGTTTTTGAAAAATTAATTTTCAAAATCAAAATTTTGAAAAAAAATGAAAATTTTGTTTTTAAACAAGTTTTTTTTCAAAATTTTACGTTTTTAAGTATTATTTTTTTATTCAATATTCAATGCTCATATTAATTTTTGATCAAACACAAAAAACCGGATGTCAAAATGTTTTGTAGTTTTTAAGAAAATCAAAAATAACAAAAACTACTTTTGTTCTAAGAAAAGCCTTTTATTTTAGTTTTTACGTTTTTGGATTCTTAGGTGAATTTACGATTTGGATCTTCCCTTGAAAATAAAACGATACGGATCTTAGTGACAGCAGTGTTATAAGTCCGTCTCTTTTTATCCTTGGGTTTGCAAATTTTCAATTATTTCTTGTCTTTTTTTCTTTACACATAAGCTCACACTATACCTTATCATAAAAGCCATCTACTCGCCAGTGTAATAACTAATTTTTGGATCTTTGAAATAGATCCCGATAGAAAACAGGATCCTAGATTGTTTATGTAATACATGTTAAAACTTAATCCAGATCCTGATCCAGATAGATTTGTGAATAATAAAACGCACCTAATGAGCAGAACTTTTCATGACAAGGGATACTCTTAGTGGATTTGCCAATTCCTCGCAAGAGGCAGCACACCCCTGCAAGAACTTTTTTTTGTCGCGCCTGAGAATCGAACATAAGACCTTCTGTATGACAGTCCAGGGGTACTGAATAGTGTAAATGTATTAAATTATTTATTAAAAAAAAAAAAAAAAAAAACAAAAAAAAAAAACAGATTACAAAATTATTTTTTTTTTCATAAACGTCAATAAACCCTACAATTCTTAAAAATTTCAATAACTTGTCTTCAATTGATTTTTTTAACTAAATTTTGTCGAAATGTGTGTAAACCCAATCCAAAAATGTGTGCGAAATTCCATTGCTCTCCGTTTTGTAGTTCATACATACTAAAGGCACCACTGTGCGAAGTTATAATGAAAACCACTTTGTTGAAGCTCGATTTATTTTCTTAGACGAAACCAACACCTATCCCATAGAACAAGTTAAACTATGTAGTTGCAGTTGGACAAGAAAATACATTCTGAGTAAAAGCTCTGCTAAAAGGTCCGCAAGGTTGTCTAAGCTGCTATATGTTATTTTTCTTCATTTTCTATTTTAAAAAAAAGCAGGGCAAACGCTAGATTCCAATTTAAAAAATATCATAAGGTATGATGTGTACATATGTATATATGTTATGTATTAAGCTACTCGTACCTACGTACAAATAAATACATAGTACGTCATCAACGACCTTTATTCCGATGCTTGCAAATAGAAAAAAAAAATCAAAAGCTTTGCAAATATTTCTTTTTATTTTGTATTTTCGCCTTCAGTTTATTTTTCGTTTAGTTTAAAAATAGCTACATATTTATACGCTAAAAAATGTTAGGTTTATTGTTTTATAAAATGAACTTTATGAGAAATTATGATGTTCGGTATAGTTGTTAAAAAAAACACATAATAGAAATGTACACAAAGGCACTTTGATATTCTTGCTAAAAGATTTTTGGCAGTATGGCGCAACTGTTTATCTTTTTTCACTTTTATGTATGAGAAAAGCAAATATCTTTCCAGCTGTGATGACCTATATAAGGATTGTTCTTCAAACGATACTGCAACTATTTATATGAGATATTTTTTTGAACTTCTTCCAAAGCGTTTATAAAAACAGTAATAACTATGATAATACTTATATAAAAAACTGCTTATATCTAACTTTTCCCAACTTGATGTTGCTAGACCAGTTATTGACGAAAATGATATCAAGACCAATGTGTCCAAGCTTTAAGATTCTACATCATATGGACCTGGCGAAATACTATGCTCCATTGCTAAATGTTATATTTTTGTCTTAGCACGTCCATTGGATTATATTTTTAATTTGTCGATTCTTACAGGTATATTTCCAAGCTTCTGAAAATCTTCATTTATTTCACCACTTTTTAAAAACGGCTACAAGTGTCGTATATCTCACATTAGAAGCATAGTTAAGTTGAAATGTACCTATTCCAAAATTATTCGAAAAAAAATATTTTAGTAGCCACTTAGAACTCTTAGAACACTTAAACCTCCCGCAATTAGCTTGCTATTATTGTCAAAATCCAAAATGGATTTCAAACTGACATCTGATATTTAGATTTTTCAAAAACCTACTGTTTTACTTTTGAAAAAACGAATGACCATCGAGATCCCAACCATTGAGATCCCAAATTGGTTCTTAGTCTGGTTGGAGTCATACTTATTATGTTGTAGATTACAGTTTTTATATTTTAAAAACAAAACATCAAAAAAGAGATTTGTGCATTCCGGCATTCCCCAAGGAAGCTATTCAGAACCCTTTATATTTTTATGTTTACTTCTATGTTGTACTAATGTATAATATAATGCAATCGAATATTCAAATCTTCTTTTATTCATCGATGACGCTAAGCTTTGTCTATCTTACAAAATAAAATGCACGACTGAGTCGCACGAACTTGCTCTTATGTAAACGACTAAGAATTTCAAAAAACAATTTTATTAGAGAAAAACTGTTCATAAGCATAAAATTCATTTTTTAATAGACTAAAACAGCTCCTTTAGTAGTTGGAGCTAAAAACAGGATGCCATGTGATTCAAGCAAATATTAGCTTATGCAAAAACAAAAATTATAAGTCTGTACTGGTTTCTTGAAAAAATAAGCTTTTATATACAAAATTTTTAAAATGTTTATGAGAAAAAATCTTGGTACGCCAATTTAAAGTTCTTATTATTGTTCGAATAAAAATTAAATTTACAAACAAAAATATTGAGTCCTTTATGAGATTTTTTTTTCAAAAACTCAAAAATTATTTTTTTTTTTTAAGTTTTGAAATGCAATGTTTTTTAAACTTTTTAAAAGCTTCTCTATGAAAAATTTCATTGAAATCCATTTTGTCGATAATGAGAAATTCTAAATTTGAAAAAATGGTTCTATGGTAGGTACAGTCAGTAATATCTTGATTTCAATTTTTTTATTTGATTATAGAGTATAGACCATAAAAATTAACCACAGGAACAAAATTTTAGCAAAATTCTAGGAACCGTTTTCGAGCAAAATACGATTTTCGAAAACCATTTTTTGACATTTGTATAAAGGGTACCGTTATTCTTAGGTAAAATAATTTTTTTTTCTTACATCTTATAATTTATATTAAAAAACTTTTATTTATGAAGTTTTAAAAAAAATCGAGCATGGGGTTTTTGAAATATTGAGTATTGGAAAAAAAATGTAAAAATTATTTTTTGAAAAATTTGAAAACAAAATAATGTTCAAACCGCCAGGGAGCCTTAGCATAAAAAAAATTATCAAAGTCGGCTGTACCGTTTTTGAGAAAATCAAAAACCAAAAAAATGGTTACAAGTGCGGTACCAAAAATAACCAGTTTTTGGAAATTTTTTCCAACAATTTCCTAGCTTTAACTAAATGAAATTTTCTTAAATTAAAAAAAAAATCAGTTTTTGAAAAATTTCGAAAAAAAATCGTATGGCAGGTACCGTTATTTTCGGTCTTAAGAAAAGAAAAAAACGTGTGTAAAAATACTATTTACCAAGTTTAAAGAAAATCGGCCGAGCCGTTTAGGCTGTAGTCGAACAGACAGACAGACAGAATTGCGAGACCCACTTTTTTAGTCTTCAAAGTGAAAACACATGTTATTTTCTCGTAAACGTGTGCACTTTTTACTTGCGACATAGGTACTATAGGGCAAGTTTTGCATTTGGAAACAAATCGAACTCGAGATTTTGATCAAAGTTGACATTACGATGATAGCGAAGACGAAAAAAGTGGGTCCGGCAATTCCGTCTTTCTGTATGTCTATATGTCTGCATGTCGTATGTCTGTACCTCGACCTACAGCCTTAACCACTGGAGCTATTTTCTTCAAACTCAGTACTTAAATACTTAAGGGTCTTAGCTCCAAAACTAACGGTACCCCCCATACACCAGTAATGAAAAATCTTATTTATCTCGAAAACGGCCCTAACGATTTTGATAAAAAAAAAATATCTGTGCTATTATGGGCTCTCTAGAACCGTATTTTTGAAAATATTTTTTTTTTGGGTTTTAAAAAAAATAATTTTGTTTTTAAATCAATAACTTAAAAAAGTGTGAACGATTATTTTTTGAGATTATTTCCAAAAAATTATGAAATATTTAAAACTGGCATCCCAAATTTTTTTCTTGTAAAATTTTAAAGAAATTTCTTATATAAAAAATTTATTTAATAATAAAACGATTTACTTTCTTGCATAAATTCATACTTTTCTAGAATTCAGACGGTAATTTTATGCATTTGGATATTTTTATAAAATCCATCTTCTATATTTATAAAATGTATTTTAAATTCCAAAGTACATTTACATAAGAGTAAGTTTGTGCGATCCAGTCGTGAATTTTATTTAACGTATATTTGCTGTGTAGTCAACCACTTAAAAGGGTTGCAATTTTTTGCGATATTGGCGACTAAACACTAGACTTCAATAAACATATCGTTTACATTAATAATAAAGCAAAATGCGCAAAATTTTATTGGAATAAGTACAATGTTAAAACTGTTTTAGTACGATAATTGGTTAAAACGACGATTTTGCAAATTTTAATTGAGTTAAGCATCATACTTTCTCTAACATGTTATTAACATTAAAATCATCAGACAGCTATTTTATTTTTTTCAGTATCCTGCTAACTTCGTATGACTCTTTGACATTTACAAAAGTAAAAAAAAGTCCGTTTAATTTGCTTTTTGCAGGAATTTACATTGTTTTAGATGTGTTCAGAAGCAGTTTATTAAAAAAATAGTCTTAGCACGATACTAGTTACAAAATGTTTTAAATTTTGAAATTGTTAAGTACGAGTAGTATCATACTAATACCTTAACATTAGTCAATAAATAGCCGTCTAATTCAGGATACTATTTTGCGATAATTCTATTTCATTGTACAAATTGCAATATGAATTATAATAATTTTATAACTGTATGTAACCATATAAAACAACTTTCTCGAGAACTGCCCGTCGAATCTTTATTTTTCATGTTGTTTATTTTTATAATCAAATTTCCAGTGAACAAGTAATTTATCCGTAATACTTGTGCCTCCATGAATGGCCATTAGTTTACCCTTGATCTATATTTGATTTCTTTTTTCTCACAACATTTACTTAAAACTGTCCAGAAAAATTTGAATTGAACCATAAGAAAGGTAGTTTCTAGTCCAACAAAGGAAAGACTCTTGGATTACAAAAGAGCGTCTTTCCAAACTCTATAAAATTCTTTTGAAATATGAAGTACAATTGCCTTTGTTTTTCCAAATCGATGTTGAGATTGGTTTCAATTTTCGGTGAGATATGCCAACAGATCAACAGCGGAACTATAAGCCGGTTTGATTAAAACCGGGTATTGGTTAAAAATTCTCCAGTACTCCAGTACGGTTGAAATTGAAAAGTCCCAATAGTAAACATACAACAGAAAAAAATACTTAGTATAGACAGTTCTTATTATTTTTCAGTTCTCTGTCTGTTAGCCAACCTGTCAATTTTGTGTTAAAATTTCTAATAAAGTTCAAAAGATATATTTTCCTTGCCCGAACAAAAAAGCAAAACAATAAAAGAATGATATATTTATATATTTCAAAGACAATGCAAATTGAAATTTTATTTTAAAACCATAAAAATTGACTCAAAATACATTCATACAAATGAACGATTTCAAAAAAGCAATACTGCATTTTATATTCTTGTGATTCAAAAATTTAAATTTTTAATTTTGAAATGAAGGCAATCGATATATCCAGACAAGAACATTATTTTGCTTGATAAAAAGAATATATTAAATATTTATTACTAACCCTATGATTCAGCTGATTAATTTTACTTAGGCATAAACAAAAGAAACTTAAAAAAAAAAAAAAAAAAATTGGCAAGAGTTTGAAAATTAAATATCACAAAAACAAAGTTGTCTTATAAAAACGAAGATGATGACATTGTCTGGGTCAAAATCCAGCACTACCGCACCGAAATCAACTTAACTTTTAAGCGTCTAGGCGGTAAACCTACGCATAAAATCTTAATGATCACAAATTATTACGTGTTAAAATCTGTTTCTCGTCTTTTTCTCGAGACAGTGTATCAAAATTATTCTCTTTAGGTTAATAAATGGTCTGTCAGAAGTCTTTGTGCAGCCAAAAAAAAAAAAACTTTAAAATCCTTTTGGCCTCATAGATGAAAAGTTTGCTCAGCAGCAGACTTTTATTTCTACTGACGTCATAGTTTCCGGATAGATGCCAACAAGATTATTTTCTATTCAAAATAAAATTATTATCTAGATGAATAATTTTTCGGCAGATAGCTATACGATATTAACTGTCTGATGTGATATTGGGAACAGATGAAACCGAATCGAAAACCCAAAATCGATGACAAGAATTAAGATAACAACAAAAGAGAAGACGTTTTTCACATCGTTTTTCTTAGTTTTTTCAATAAAGTTTAAAACAGCATTGTCCCCGACCATAATATGGTCATACGCTAATGGGTAATTTTTTAGACTGATGCTATGCTTTTTTTTGTTCGTTCAATTTTAATGTAAGAAATAATTCTGTAAAAACGTTAGGATTAAGACTGATCAGTCAAACGGATTTATTGAATTTGAATCGAAATATAATCTAATTGATATACATATTATAATGCCCCAGATATGATACATGTGTGCCTGTAGTAACAAAAGTCTTAAAGGCTTAAAGTTGTCCATGGTTTATTCCTAAAAATAAAAAGCTTATTAAGAGAGAGAGAGAGAGAGAGAGAGAGAGAGAGAGAGAGAGAGAGAGAGAGAGAGAGAGAGAGAGAGAGAGAGAGAGAGAGAGAGAGAGAGAGAGAGGGAACTTTTTCAATGAATACAAAAGAGATCCGACGGAGTTTAATCGAAATCAATATATCTTTGCTCGTACCAAAGCAACCTCAATGAAACGTAATGTCAAGCGCACATAATCTTAAGGTGTGTCCAGACCAAAGAAACATTTTGAAACATTTCAGAAACAAAGGTCCTCTGGAAAAAATTGAAAAGTTACGGTGTTATTGATAATGAAAAACCTAAATGCCTTTATAGTCCAACTGGAATGGGCCTGGTTCTTGCTCCAAACTCTTCTGAGGCGGTATCCTTTGAATTTGGTGACTGATGACTGTTTTGAATTTAGGTGAGCAAGCCATTTGGATGTTTAGATTGCAGTTCCCTCGGTCAAGTCAAACGCAGTGCGAACTGATTATATGTCGGCGAAATTTTTAAAATTAATCCTTCCAGTTTCCTATTCGTCCCTGGTGCATTATATTCTATTACTGTACATACAATTCTCAGTTTCCTGAAAAATAGGAAAATGCCAAAGTTGTTCCAATCCAAGAAATCCTAATCCTAACAGGCCAGTCTTATCATTTCTATCGAAGACGTTAGAAAACACATTGGCTGAACAGATACAAGAAAATTTGAACAGAAACAATAGCTTAGTCCGGTATTACACAGCGCATGTTGAGTCTTGCATGAATGAAGTGCGAAAGAGAAAGAAAGAAAAAAAAATGAAACAGAAAGAAAGATTTCTCGACATGCACGGGTAGGATATTCCTTGCATGTTTTTGACGTTTCTCTTTCTCCTTCTCCGTTGTTTTTCGCATTTGCTTCACTTCGTTTTTCTTCTTTGTTAAGCAAACATCTCTAATATGGCTATTGCTAATGAAAATTAAATAAAATGGACTAAAGCTTTAACATGCGAGTTGATTTTCATTTATGAAATGAATCTAATAAATTGTTGAAATCATTCCCTGATTCCATTTTTGTATTTTAATTATTTTTTTTAATGACTAAACCGAACACCGAACGAACAACGAAAATTGAAATGAAAGATAGCTGTCAAATAATGCACAAGACTCAAAAATCAAAAAAGTCTTCCGTGTAATAATGCGCGCATCACCGAATGACAGTGGAAAACAAAATAACCGAGAACTGCGCATTAAATACATGCATGGCCTTAGGCCGGGCATTCACGACACAAAATAACTGCGCAAACTGACATTTCACTCAAGTCGGTTTGTGCAAAACACGATACAAGTAAACTGCACAGTTCTCAGTTTTAAAAAGTTTTCATTCTGTAAGCATGTGTTCATAATCATATAAACATCGGCTCCGGCACCAGCCATTATAAAAAAAAAACAATGTACACAGCGTAAATAAAATTTTTCAACTGAGCGGTTGCACAGTTTTTGACATTCACGACACAAATAACTGCACAAATTTAAGACTTGAGCAAAAATATTAAAATTTTTTAATTTTTACACAGTTAACTGCACAAACCGCACAAACAACCCCATTCACAACACAACTAAACTGCGCAAACACCAGTTTGCGCAGTTATTTTGTGTCGTGAATGCCCGGCCTAATACCGCACTTATCTATCAATATGGCAATCAGGGTTTCGGAAGAAGCATATTTGTGAATCAGCTGTTACTTCTGACTTAAGAAGAGCAATGGATCGTGATGAAATCAGTGTAATGTTGATGCTTTATTTTTCAAAAGCCTTTGATTGCATTGATGATCAATTTGTATGTGGAAACTTAAAATTAACTTTCAGTTTCAACTTATCTTTAATTATTTAAGAAATCATTAAGGATAGGTATCGAAATTGAATGTGGAAATTCTAGCCAATTTCTTGTCAAGACAGATGTCCCACAATGATCTCCCTGATTCCATTGCAATGTGCAATAAAACATACGTCAGATTCCATTAGAAGAATAATTAACGGTGGCTTAAGGAGTCTTTAGAATGTCTTCAAGCTTATTGAGTTCTGACATAAGGATGCTGTTGTCTTTTTTTCCTATAATATTGTATTGTACTCGTATTATATTCTTGTCTAGATTCTGAATGCAACCTTAAAATAAATGTTTCATTGAATGACTGTTTGCGGTATATCCATGGTTTCCATGGTTTGGTTTGAATGAGTTTGGATGACTTTTACAGATTTAGACCGGTTCTGAAGGTCCATGATATAATTCATAATAACTGTCCTGAGTTTTTGAATGGAAACCTTAGTTTCCTTCAATCACTTATGGCCGATTTCATAAACAAACACTAAAAGCACTTTTATCAAAAATCCTCTTAAATTTTATCAGGCTCTTAAAAATTTTTAGTTTCACCAATCTATAAAAGGGACATTTTGGGGAAATTTTTGTTAAAATTGAGTTCTCTTCACATCCCTGGGAAAAATAAATTGCTTTTTTCTTTCTAACAAGCGAAATGTATGAGAAGAAATGAGAAAGCGTTATGTGTTCAAACAAATGCCAAGAAATAAAAAAAAAAAGAAATGCACACAAAATATTTGGAAAGATTCTGATTCTGACATTCTGTGGCATAAAATCGTTAAGTACCACTTAATTTATTTTTATTGCATTGTTGGGTTTGTTTTGGTTCCAAATGAAGACCAAACATATTCAACAAACTCATCCACAGATGCGTTGGAAAGTCGGAACCACATTTTGAAGTCATTTATAAAGTATTTCTGTGAACCGGGAATATTCTTTCTCAGCGAATAACTTTGTGTTGCACTTTATTATTGGATGAAGACGATCAATATTTTTTATCGAAATAAAGAAACAAATCATTTAAATATTTAGTATTAATTTATTTATTTTGTATCTTCAAAAATTGAACACTAAATCCTTACAGAACGATAATTTCAGCTGCTATACCTATAACCAATTGTTGTTATCTACATCTGATGACATTTCAATGACACTTTTAAAATTTAATGAGCCAAAAATGGGCATTTAGTTTATAAGGGTGTTTAAAAGCTTGTTTAATTTAAAAGCGCTTGGTGAAACCAAAACATCTCATTTTAAGGTTTAGAAGCCTGTTAAATGTTTAAAAGTCCTTCGTGAAATCGGGCATTAGACGCTTTATGTTTGTATTACCACGATTTACACATAATGTAGAAGAGCGATCATATTTTGTCAATGCAATTCGATTGTGGAATGATTTTCAACATCCATTGCAAAGTACCATACCATCGGGGGGATTTCGAAAGAAACCCACTCAACCACATGACGGAATGAATTTCAAATATCTGAAAATAAATTTATTTTGCGACGTTTTTATTTACATTATAATTTACACAAATGTCTACATCATTTATTCGTGCGTATAAATGCTATTTAAATTTTGACACTATTTATGAGATTAATCTCGAAGTGAAATAGTTGTATATGAAATAAATGAAAAAAATGAAATGCTATCACTTTTGACAATTCGTTGACATTTTTAATTTTCGTTACTTTTTGATTGGTAATTCGGAAGAACTTTCTGATCTAGGATGCTAATTAAGAAGCAAACAGACCCAATTTGATTCTTGAGTTTCTCGTAGAGTTGTATGTTTCTGAAACTTCACATTCAGCCATCACCATATTTGATGATGGAAAGTCAATCGAAAAAATGTTGTTTGTGTTAATTTTTACTTTTTTTTTTAAACTTATTTATTCTCAATATTTTTTCAATAAATTTGTTATTTGCTACTTAATTGCAAAATAATTTTAAATGTCAAATTTAAACTTGAAATTATATATACGAGTACCTTAAATAACGTTTCACAACTTTGTGTGCGAATGTGTGACTAGTTCTGGTTTCGTTTCGGAAATAAAATTCAGACAGAACCAATTTCTCTTCTTTTCAGGAGAGGAACTGTCATTCTAAATGCCAGTAGAACAAATTTAGAAGAGTTAAAACTCATTCTGAACGCTCCTGGATTTTCAATGGAAAAGGCGATTTATGTAAGAGACAGCTCTGTAACCTGGTACATTTGAATTTTGTGTTAATTTTATGAAAAAACCTGTTAAGCTGAGTAAAAAAATGATCGAAAAAGATAACACATTTAACTAATAACCGTAAAACATTAAGATGAAACAAAAAGTTATATGAAAAAATAAGATAAGGCTCCTCGGTGAAGAGGATTTATAAAAAAGGGAATATGGATTGACAAGTCATTATGATCTCCAGGACAAGGACGCCATCATATTTCCCGAACCTATTTATTGAAAATCTGTCTTCTTTGTTATATCGTGACCATAGACACGTACAAGAAACTTCCGTATTGCCAATACAATACTAAAAGTTATTCAATATTTTCTTGACGATGGCAAGCGAAAAACCTACATTTTCGTTTGTACATTTTTGCAAAGTACCAAAATCTTGTAACTCAAAAGTATTTTGATTTTTGTTTGTAGACAATGTTATGTTATTCAAATTAACCTCGATTATAAAATTAAAAAAAAAAAAGAAGAAGAACAACTATTTTTGATTTTTGACCAATTCACCGTTTTCTTTTTAAGTGGCGATATCTTTTAAATGGTGACTCATATGGAAACAGGTGCCTTAAAGTTCAAAAATCAAACCCACAACAGAATGACAAGTCATATTCTACAATGTTGTACATTCGGGTATGTATTTGATTTCGTGAGAATCAAAAACAATATGGCTCACTCAATCACACATTCACATAGCTTAAATGTCAAAGTCGTAAATTCACTTTGCAAATTTTGCTTGATTATAAAAATCAATAATATTATTGATAATAATTAAACAAAAAATGTATTACTGGAATTATAAAATAATGAAAGGAAGATTATTTTGAAATCTTATTACTGTTTCAAGAAAAATATGTAATAATTAAAGTGAAATCAAATAATATAAATTCAGCTTGGTCATTGTGATTGTGATACATTTGAAATAATTATAATTAGGTAAGATACTGATTGATATACATAATATAATCTTTAGAATTAATTATTAAGTTGTGTTCAAGGTAAAATAATCCATTGCCCATTGTAGGGTGTGACAGAATTCTTGCCAATTACACAAATCGAAAAATGCTTTTTTCTATGAACAAGAACAGCAAGCAATTTTATTAAGGGGAAGAAAATAAACGAATAAACTACTAATAACAAAGAACTCAACTGCAAAAAGTAAAAATTTTATAATGAAATAGAATGAAGTCGCAACTTCCAAGTATGTATTCAAATTTACTGAAAGAGCTGTCAATAATGAAGCAGGCATTACAGTGAGACTTCAACAAACTGTGCCATGCACAATATTTCGCACAACCTAGTAAGGGTATTAATGTAAACGCGGAAAACCCCGGAAACCGGATAATTTTATCTCTGCAGTAGCGAGCTGTCAAAATTTGTATGGAAAAACTTTCTGCAAATCTGATAAAATTATCTCACGAATTTGATGCGCAAAGTGAAGAAATAAACTAAAGAAATATGGGTTTCTGAATTTTAATTTGACATTTCACAAACTATTTCCCACATTTACCCAAGTTTTTTTAGGGGGTGTTCATGAAAACATATTGCGGAAAGTTATATCTTTCTACAAAGTGGAAAATTATCTCGTTTCATGAATACCCTTAGTATTTTATTTGTTTTTGCAAAGCGAAAGCGGATTCAGATAAATTTACGAGTGTCGTATTCTATCCATTAGAAATTAGTTGAGAGGAATAGAACAGATAGAAAATCTTACGCAGTGGTTTTGCAGGCGTGGACGAACACTTCTTTAGGGGATATATGTGTTTACATAACTTCTGAACCAGGGTATTTTTGGTTTTCAAGATATTTTATGTTTCTAAAGTCAATTTCTTCACAGAGTTATACTGTTATACCGATTGATAATAATCCTAAAGACAGTGCTAAAGTAAGTATCAATTCATTTTTACACACATATTCGAAGGTCTAGTTTCAAATGTCATACAACCGTGTCCAGTCAAAATTTTGTCTGACAGTATTGTCAGGCCCATTATCAGACGCGACCATCTGACAATTTTTGTTCTGTATTAAAAGAAATACTATATAATGAAAACACAAATCTATAACTAATCCAAATATTATTTCATTCGTTTTTTTACCGGAAAACTACGGATTTTATGTTTCTGAAATTAGCTGAGATGCCTGAGATCGCATTTCTCTGAACTAATCTACCTATTATATTGTGATTTTTTTGCTGTTTCTCTTTGACATTTTGTGCAAGGTAGTGATTAATTTTACTGACACGCTGATAAATGATTGGCGAATGATTTATCTAAGTACAAAGTTTGCCTCGGTGGGTTAGGCAGAAAATCGAGGTTAAGGTAGTCGCGAAGGAGTTCCTTACAAACAGAGTGTAATTAAAAGAAATGTCTAAGAATGGAACGAATTTACTGCCTCAGCATTTCAGTATGTTTTCAATTTGAAAACAATTCTTACTACACGGTGAGCTGTGATGAAAAGTATTTTCTGCTGGCTGAGATTCACATTTGCAGTAACATAATATTAAACGTTGACAATCTGGAGAGTGGTAAGATATATCTGGGCCATTCGACAAAGTTTAGTTTTAAAACTGATAACTAGATTCTACCTAGCAAACCAGATTTTTATCTTCAACTAAGGTCCCTGTATATTATCAGCTGTTAAGTCTAAAAGGCATTCTGTCCCATTTGTCCCATACTCTTGAAAGGCAACTCAAACAGTTAATTAATATAGATTAGAAACAGTAAAGGTGCAAGCACAGACCTTTGTGGAACACCCATATAAGTATATTTCTTACTGCTTCTAATCTTATCAATTTTCAGCTTCTGAGATCAATTCTTCAGAAGCAACATAAACCACAGATGTATAAATCTCCTCAACACACTAGTTTTTTGTATTAAAATTTTGTGATTGACCATATCAAATGCCTTTGTTATGTCAAAAAATAAACCTCCTGTATATTTTCTATCATCTAAAAACTTTTGAACATTCTTGAAAAAAAAAAAATCTAAAAGTTCATCTTCTGTTAATTTTCTTACACGTAAACGATACTGAAAAGATGCAAGGGAATCTTATAAAGGAATTTCACAGCCATTGTCTTAATAAGTTTTTCTCAGACATTACTTACAGACGGAAGCAGAGAGATGGGTCGGTAATTAATAATATTAATCAAACTGCCTTTTTTATTAGAAAGTGGTACGACATCAGCACATTTTATCGCATTATTGAATATGTGTGCTAAGAATTCGATAAAAGGCCGTTTGATGATTTTTAAAAGAACTTTAGATATATCACCATTTCCACAGCTTAAGAATTTTTAAGGTTTTTTTTTTTATAGTTTTTACACACATAACATAATAGATTTCCAAAGCAAATGTTTGTACGATGTTGTCTTGTGTGTTATAAAATGAACGAACTTACTTTTATGTAAAAGACTAAGATTTTTAAAAATGAATGATATTAGGAACTGTTCATAAGCATAAAAGTCATTTATTAAACTCATTTAGTATTTAGAGATAAAAACAGAATTCCATGTGATTTCTTAAGTAAATATGAACTTATACAAGAACAAAAATTATAAGTCGTTGTAGCGGTTTCTTAAGAAAATATGCTTTTATATACAATTTTTTTAAGGCATTTATGAAAAAATATTTTGTTGAGATATCGAATTTACAAATAATTGATTTTTTTTTTTCAAAAATTAAAAAAAAAATATTTTTTTTTTTAACTTTTCAAATGCAATGTTTTTCATTAAAGTCCGTTTTGCCGATAGCAATAAATTCAAAAAAAATAGTTCTATGATAAGTACAGTCAGTAATATCTTAATTTCAATTTTTTCCATTAAATTATTGATCATAAAAATTAATCGAAAGACAAAAAAATATATCAAAATTCTAGGTGCCGTTTTCGACAAAAATACGATTTTCGAAAACCGTTTTTTAACATTTCTATGGTGGGTACCGTTATTGTTAGGTAAAATAAATTTTTTCTTCTCACATCTTGAAGATTGTATAAGGAAACTTTTAATTATCAATTTAAAAAAAACATTGAGCATGGGGTTTTCGAAATATTGAGTTTTGGAAAAAAATTAAATTTTTTTAATAATCCAAAATAATGTTTTTTTGAAAATCTGAATACGCAATACTATTCAAATTTTTGGGGAGCTTAAGTATAAAAAAAACATCAAACTCGGTTTTATCGTTTTTGAGAAAAATTGGGAATTTGCTTGTGACCTCAACTGCAAATCACCAAAAGTCTTTTTTAGTGGGCTCTAGCCCACTGTCGAAAAGTCAATTAATTTATTGTTGCCTGATGACGTAGGTATTCATGCTGGAAACGTTGCCAATATAACCCGTTTTTTATTGAGCTGGAGCCCACTATAAGAAATTTTGGTTTTTGAGAAAATAAAAAACAAAAAAAAAAATAGTTCTAGGAGGGTACCATCAATAACCCTTTATCGGAATTTTGTTTATCTAGTTTTAACTACATGATTTTTTTAAATATGTGGAGTAGCTTTCGAGAAAAAAAATTATTTGTGAAATTTCGCAAAAAATTAGTATGGCAGGTACCGTTAGTTTTGGTCTTAAAAATGAAAGGGAAAAAACGTGTGGGGGGAACATTTAAAAATGATATCTATCAAGTTTAACCAAAATTAACGGGGCCGTTTAGGCTGTAGTCGAACACAGAGACAGACAGAATTGCGAGACCCACTATTTTCGTCTTCGGTACCATCGTAATGTCAATTTTGATCAATTTCTCTAGTTCGATTTTTTTTAACGAATGCATAACTTAACATGTCATCATATAGTACCAATGTATATGTCGCAAGTAAAAAGGAAACAAGCAAATGGCAGAACAGTATCAATCTAAAAAAACAAAATAGCTTTCTTAAATGAATACATTAGCAGAGCTCGTAATTAACTTCGATCGAAGTAGATTCACTTCAGTTTTGAGAAAATAACAAAATCTATGTATTTCTCTACTTCGCTTTTTCAAGATCCATTTCCTTTTCATAATCCCTTATATCCGTAAGGAAATTTATGAGCCACCTTTTGAATAAATTACGTTTATAAAATAGTAAAAATGTCTCGATGTCAAATTTATTTAAAAAAACAAGCAATATTTAAGTAAACTATTTAATCTGAATTCTCTAAAAGAATTATTTAATTTATTTTGTGTTTTTTTTTTGTTAAAAAACATTTTTTCAAAACGGGTTTTCTAAACTTTTGAATCTGAAGTACGAACCAGCAGAAACAATTCTCTTTATTTTGTATCCGAGTAATGTGTTTTTATTTATTCATTCATATTCAATATACTGAGAGTCAGAACAAAAACAATTCGGTCTGTGCAATTCTTCCTTGTATGTATACGTATGTGTGGATGTATTTCGATATAAAAATAGGAATTTATTATGTTAAACGTACGCTATACTAAGGGTAAGTATTATTAAGAATATAATTTGATGTACAGACGGCTTATCAAGCCATGCTTAGCAAGTCTTTTAAAAAAATTATTGTACTTTAAATTGATTGAGAAAAATAAAGATTATCTATCTATCCATCTATCTAAAATTTGATGTGCTATCGTTAAAAGTTTTGTCGATCATATTTTGATTAAGTGTTTTACGTAAATGCATATTCTTTCACAAAAATTTGCCGCCCCTTAAAATGTGTCGCCCTGTGCCCTACCTGCCTCTGTGGGTAAAACAGTACTGGGTTCAGTTATGATTTGTATTATTGTTATTGAGTTATTGCCTTGAAGAAATAAATTTGTAATAAGTGTATTAGTTTCTTTATAAATATTTCGATTTTGTGGAAAAGAAGTTATTAAAGGAGATATTTGATTATCAATTTTGAAGTTGGTAACTGCATATGAAGGACTTCTTTTATCAATAAATGAGTTTAATTTTTAATATTTTTAGAAGCAAACAAAAATTTTGGCTTTAGTTTAGCACAGACAACCTTCAGATCAAAAAAAAAAAAGTAAACAAACTTCAACGTGCAAATAACATCAACAAATGAAAAAATAATTAAATTGTAAGCCAATTGCGGATTCGGATTCTTAAAAAAAGCTCTAAAACAACAAAGATCTTATAAGAATCATAGGAAAAAGAAAAACTTACACACGACATCTACCGTCGAATAGCCCAATCGAATAATAATAATAATTTCCTAAAACTTTCAACTTGGCAAAAGATCTTAAGATATTTTTATTTAGAAGGCAAAATATTGCTGATTACTGCATACCCACCCCACGCATAAAAATTCAAGATTCCAGACAGAATAAAAAAAAGCTTAATTTATGTGTTTTATCGCTATAAGAATCGCACTAAATCAAAATTAAAAGAATTTTTAAATTTGCCTCATATCAATGGCTTTGAACTATTTTTGCACAAGGACTGAACTGAAAAGTTTTACAAATAACGGGAAAGAAGAAAACGTGTCGCCGATAACATTGTTCGTACGAGTATACTTACTTTACACACAAAATTGATCAAATAAGAACCTTTTAAAAGGTTTCAAAAGACGACCTCTTGTTTTTTCAATGTTTTTTTTAAACAGTCTCTTAATTTCACTGAATTAATATTTTTGTTTTTAAATAGTTTTATTTCTCATTATCGAGTTTTCGGTTTTAATTTTTTTTTAATTGTTAATTACACACAAATTACATAAGTTAGGCATATTACTTCTTTCAGATAATTTTATTTTCAAATTTAAGTAATGAATTTTCCACAACCGACAGCCAATCTTAAAATCCCGCAAATGATGCGTTACGCTTGTTAGCCGAGACAAAAAGAGCAGAATGGTTCTCGAATTTTTTGCTAATTATTTTGTATGGTTTGTTTTTATTTAAAAATAAATAAATTTAGCGCGACTGTGAGCTCTAAGTTCTTTAGGCGCAGTCGCGATTGTAACAGATTTTTTTCTTTTATATATGTATATTTAGATTCTACGCTTTTCACCGGTTCAATTTGGATGAAAAAGAATCGCGAAAAAAACAAAATTTATTTGCATACAATTGTTTATGTTTAAATTATTTAATCTTAAAACAAGATTATAATTATTTCGATGATAAAAATATCGATATTATAACAATAATTGATGATTAAGCTTGTAGTTTTGAAATTTGCCCAAAATCATAAATGAGTAACAAGACCAGAAAAAAACACTCAACTTCTTGCTAATGGTTTTGATTTTAGTATACATACGAGTACATTTTTTTCGCTCAAAATATCATTTCAAAGGTATTTCCGGAAAAAAAAATATTTGAGATTATGTTTGTCTTGCGATAAAAGAAACAGAGAACAGAGTTAATTTTTTATATACTCTAAATAAATAATAATCAAATGAATATTTCGTAGAATAATTATTATTATTATCACAATAATTTTGCCAGTCACTAATATTTAATGTAAATGCTTTGAATACAGTAGACGCTCGTTAACTTGAACACGGACGAAACCGGGAGTGTTCAAGCTATAGGATTGTGCAAGCTACTGGATCAAGTTAAAAAATTGTTGTTTTTATTTAACAAAAATTCATTTTAATGATTTTAAAACATAAATAATGATGTTATTAATAAATAAATTTAATTGAAACGTTTTTCGATTCCTAAATACGCACGTGTTCAAATGACATTAAGAAATTCACCGATTATGAAGAATAAAACCTTATACGGAAGTACTAAAGACATTTCCTGGGATTCCCCTTTACAAAATCCGTTTGCATTGTGTACCAACATCCCAGGTACCTTGCATAGATTCAAAAATTTAAGAAATTCAATATTAAACTTTGTTCAAGTTACAGAGTTCGCATACATTTTATACTTGTTCAACTTATAGAGTACTTAGGGGAAAAATTCAAGGTATTGAGTCTTAAAAATAGTCCGTTCAAGGTATAGAATGCGTAAAGGGAAAAAATATTTGTTCAAGTTATTGGAATGTTCAAGTTATCGTATGTTCAAGTTAACGAGAGTCTACTGTAGTTGGATTTTCCGATTCCAAATTATTTGTTCTTATCTTGAATTTTTTTTATTGAAGTTATTTCTTTTAAAATATACTCCAACTTAAGCTAATTTAAATGAAAACAAATGTAAGGAGCAATTGAAATATAATATAAACTGTTGTAGATGCTTCTTTACAATTTAAAATAGTAGATTTATTATATTTGATGGAGTACTAGTTATTAAATAGGAATACTCAAAATTGATTCTTAATATGAATGATCCTAATTGCTCAGCCACAATTTTGAACCTTTCAAAAATTCGAAAAAATGTCTGTTCTAAGAGAGAGTGGTTATTTATTAAATAATCTTCTTGATAATATATCATAACAGTTACGATAGGAAGTGGTGTGGAATCGAGGAACATTAACCACTCCGACCACTCCTAACTTTTAAGAGCGCTCGTAGATCTTCACTAATATTGCTTGGTGAATAGGTTTATGAGCTTCTTAAGTTATGAGCGCTCGGTGAATACCAGCCTAAGTTTACTTAGGTCTCAATTGATATCTGCATTTAAGTCTAATAGACTCCTTAAAGAAGAATACTATGTCATAAAAATAAAAGGACATATCAAACAGAGATTTAATATAAATATACCAGGAACAGCAAAGGCCCAACTACTGAGCATTGAGGCACACCCATTTTAATAGAACTCAATTCACTTCTAGTTCCATTTATCTTAACACTTTGCTACCTATTGTCGAGATAAGAGTATGGAGCCCCTTAACACCGCTTGATTTAATTTGTTTGATAACATTTTATGGTTGACCACATAAAAGGCTTTAGTTATGTCAACAAATAACCCAGCTGTTCATTTATTACCATATATTATTTTTTACTATAACACGAAACCTTGGCTTTGACAGCAATTTTCTCCTTACACACGGAGCAATACATTTTAAATTTGTATTATTTTTACTTGCGACTTATAGGTACTATAAGGCAAGTTATTCATTCGTCGCACCCACACTGATAACTTCCCATTTGTGGTCTTGAAAACTTTATATTTAGTTTTTTTTTCAAATAACCAAATTTTCAGTGAAACAAACTTTAGCTGTAAAATTCAAACAAACATTATTTTAAGGTTGAAAAGCATTTTAATTATTTAAAGAGATTTGAAATTGAGATTGTTGATGTAATTATGTTTGTTATATCGGTTTATTATATCGGTTCCAAACATTTTAATTGAAAAAAAATTTAAAAACGAAATATTCAAATATAAAAGATATGGTTTGGTTATTGATGGAAGGGTACTTACAAAATATATCCGCTCTAAAACTAGATATATGTCAAATATAAACCATTTGTTAGAAATTGTATTATGTATAAAATTAAATATCATTGCTCGTTCTCAAGATATTCTAGTCGAAAAACAAATATTGCCACTTTTTAGTAGAATTTTTTTATATTTTTGTTAAAACTGTCAATTCGATACTTGTCAAAATTTAACCATATGTTAATAATTGTATTATGTCAATACCTTCCCGTAAGAATGTACTAAGCGACACTTTTTTCGAAAATGACTTTTTGATGAGGAAATATACTAACGGGTGATTTTTTAAGAGCTTGAGAACTTTTTAAAAAAAAAAAACGCATAAAATTTGCAAAATCTCATCGATTCTTTATTTGAAACGTTAGATTGGTCCATGACATTTACTTTTTGAAGATAATTTCATTTAAATGTTGACCGCGGCTGCGTCTTAGGTGGTCCATTCGGAAAGTCCAATTTTGGGTAACTTTTTCGAGCATTTCGGCCGGAATAGCCCGAATTTCTTCGGAAATGTTGTCTTCCAAAGCTGGAATAGTTGCTGGCTTATTTGTGTAGACTTTAGACTTGACGTAGCCCCACAAAAAATAGTCTAAAGGCGTCAAATCGCATGATCTTGGTGGCCAACTTACCGGTCCATTCCTTGAGATGAATTGTTCTCCGAAGTTTTCCCTCAAAATGGGCATAGAATCGCGAGCTGTGTGGCATGTAGCGCCATCTTGTTGAAACCACATGTCAACCAAGTTCAGTTCTTCCATTTTTGGCAACAAAAAGTTTGTTAGCATTGAACGATAGCGATCGCCATTCACCGTAACGTTGCGTCCAACAGCATCTTTGAAAAAATACGGTCCAATGATTCCACCAGCGTACAAACCACACCAAACAGTGCATTTTTCGGGATGCATGGGCAGTTCTTGAACGGCTTCTGGTTGCTCTTCACTCCAAATGCGGCAATTTTGCTTATTTACGTAGCCATTCAACCAGAAATGAGCCTCACCGCTGAACAAAATTTGTCGATAAAAAAGCGGATTTTCTGCCAACTTTTCTAGGGCCCATTCACTGAAAATTCGACGTTGTGGCAGATCGTTCGGCTTCAGTTCTTGCACGAGCTGTATTTTATACGGTTTTACACCAAGATCTTTGCGTAAAATCTTCCATGTGGTCGAATAACACAAACCCAATTGCTGCGAACGGCGACGAATCGACATTTCACGGTCTTCAGCAACACTCTCAGAAACAGACGCAATATTCTCTTCTGTACGCACTGTACGCATTCGTGTGGTTGGTTTAATGTCCAATAAAGTAAACTGAGTGCGAAACTTGGTCACAATCGCATTAATTGTTTGCTCACTTGGTCGATTATGTAGACCATAAATCGGACGTAAAGCGCGAAACACATTTCGAACCGAACACTGATTTTGGTAATAAAATTCAATGATTTGCAAGCGTTGCTCGTTAGTAAGTCTATTGAAATGAAATGATGAAATGTCAAAGCATACTGAGCATCTTTCTCTTTGACACCATGTCTGAAATCCCGCGTGATCTGTCAAATACTAATGCATGAAAATCCTAACCTCAAAAAAATCACCCGTTATATGTTAAGGGCCACGTTTTGGCCTGGGTTTCGCCAACCTATTATGCATGAAAAGGAAACTAGAGTACAAATAAAAAAATTTATCAACTGACATGTTTTCTCATTAAAATAATGATGCCCCCTGAAATTTGTATTATCCGCCAAAAAATTATGCTAAGCGACATTAATAAAGATCTCATTGTCGTGTGCAACAAAAAATTTTGTTAGATGTCACTTAGTTTAACCAAAATTGTCTCTTAGCACAATATGATTCAACTAGAACTTTCTTCGTTTTTTTCGTTTCCTGAACAATTTTAGAAATGTCGCTTAGTATACATTCTTACGGAAAGGTATCGATGTATAAAACAACATACTTTAGAAGGCACTATCGGTGTTCATTCCCAAGAAATTCGACTTGAAATACAATTGTAACTACTTTTCACTAGAATTTTTAATAGTTTTTTTATTTAAAAAAAAACTTTTAATTCAATATTTGTCAACATTTTACCAATTGTACAAAATTATACTATGTATAAAATAAACTAAATTAGAAGTCAATATCACTACTAGCTCTCGAGAAATTTGAGTCGAAAAACAATTTTTACCAATTTTCAATAGAATCTTATAGTTTTTTATTTTTTGTAAAAAAAACTGTAAACTGAATTTTTTTGAAATTTTCACCAGTTGTCGAACACATTATTTTTCGTAAAATAAAATTATTTTGAGTTTCAAATTGTTTTCCGTTCTTAGAATATCTGGGTTATGAAATTTTTTTTTTCAATTTTTTTTATTTAAAAAAATAACGGTATGTTAATTTTTTTCCAAATTCATACCAAATCTGTATGACCTTATAATGAGTACATTAAATTTTATTTGAATTCAATAGCATTATTTTTTCGTGAGATATTTGAAACTAACCAAAATTTTTACTTTTTTTTTTAAACCGTTATAGTGAAAAAACTACTCACTGAATTTTAATAAACGCCCTTTCAGCCTCTTTCGAAGTTATTATCTATTAAACAAAATTTATTTGAAGTCAATATCTTTACTCGTTCTTGAGATATCGACGACGAAAAATGGTACAAGAACGTACGGACGTACGAACGTACGCACGTACGAACGTACGCACGTACGAACGTACGAACGTACGTACACACACACACACATACATCTCTCTAAAAATGACAAATCGGACCGATTACAATAACTCCCTATGGGAAGTTAAAAAGAAAATGGAAAATTCGATATCTCAAGAACGGCTTAGTATTTTTCTTGGAAATTTAACTCTCATTCGTACAGTAATAAAAACTTAAAGTTGGCGTACCAAAATTTTAGGAATAATAATGTTTCTATTTCGACTGTAATATTGTGTGTAATCCAAGACACTTCCTCTCAAATACCCCATTGATGGAAATTTTTATTTGGACCTTTAAAATTTTGTCTGTTAAGTGGAAAAGATGATATCCGTCAAGTTGCTGCCGACAGTGTTGATACACACTTGTGTATCGTACGACTTTTCGCAAGATTTCCGGTGATAATAATTGTTAGCATTCCATTCCATTCTAGGGCTGGAATTACCTGAGGTTTGTTGGCATAAGCCCGCAATTTCAAGTAGCCCAAGTAGTCTGGGGGTGGTTAAATTGGGCGATCTTACTGCACATGTCAAATTGCCAAAACGGTTTACGCGACCAGTAAACGCTTCCTTCACAATATCCATTGTGGCTCGTGCTGTGTGTGCGGTTACACCGTCTTGTTGAAACCACATGTTGACCAAGCCCCGTTTATCCAATTCTGACATGACGTTTATCATGGGCCTGTTGCGTTCGACAGTAATAGTGACGCTATTTTCAATGGTTCCTTAAAAAAATACGGCCCAATCACTACTCCCACGTGAACGCCGCACCCCACAGTGGCTCTTCGTTTATCACACGCGGATTTTCAGAGCCCCAGAAATGATGTTAAAAGGAAATGCGTCTCTTCGCTCGTGATGATTTTCGACACAAAATCGTCATCTTCGTTGTTGAGATAAATACGAGTAATTGCTTGGCATTAGGCATTAACTGATGTAATGTTTGCACTTTGTACGGGAACATGTGTAAGTCTTGTACTTACTTAGGGTCTGTCCAATTGCGTGACCGGTCGCGGTTGTCTGGTTGATATTAACTCTCAGCGACATCAGCAGCCACAACCGCGGTCTCCTGTGGTTCCAGACTGTTTGAATAGAGTAGCTTAGCGCCGGATGTTTTCCTAGTTGGCGCGACATGATTAGGAAATTTACGTCGAAATTTACGCTGCTCCAATACCTGTTTTTCTGTTTTTATATTGCATCTATTTTATTCGAAAATGTCAAATTTCATTGACATACGAAACCGTTTGCAAAAATTATAACATCTTCCTATAGGGTGATTAATTTTGCGCCACTTTGTACAAGTACTGATCAGACCAGATCCCAATGTACTTTATTATACTTTTACTCACCAGTGGCTGTCCATGTGGCACTATGTTCACTATATGGCGCTATTTTTTTCCGTATCATTTGAAGCTTCATGCAACCGAGTCCTAAACAGAATAGTTTATGATTTCTAAAAGTTGGTTTTCATGCTGCAAAAGAATTCTTTCGACCTCGACCTTTAGAGTTTTTCAGTACGCCATTAATTCGTCGGCATATGCAATTGCCTGAGTTAGACTACCTATCATATAGCTGGTGTAAATGCTGAATAGAATCGGCGAGTAGAGGACCATTTTTAATATCAAAGATTGCGGTAGAAGTTACATTGCTACTTTTGCCAACAAACTTTCTGCCATTGAGCATATCATAAAGCATATTATGTATTAGTTGTTTATTTATACCAAGTGTGGTTAGCTTCGGATATAGATCATGTTACCCTACAGTGCCGAAAGTCTTCTCTAAATCAAGCAGACAGGCACCAGTACACTGCCTCTTAGATTATAAATATGGATATGAAAGATCAGTTTTGATGCGGAATGAATTATTGTGTCATGTCCCTCTTTTAAATCAAACTAAGTATTCGGTAGGTATGGTATTGTTGTCCTCCGCCCTTTGGATATAAGTTTCTGTTCAACGTAGTGTATGATCGTCTTAAGCCGTTTAGCAACACTATAATCAACAAGTACTAGTGTGGCTTCCAGAACAGCAGATGTGTAACTGTGACGGATTTTTGATTCTGTTCGCGAGAAGAGCGAATCTAGGAGAATATACAAATGCAGTCCCTGTGAGCTGTGATAAGGGAACTCAAAACACGTCGACTACATTTTTTTGGCGAAATCGACCAAATGGATAAAGATGCTTTAGCCAAAGGTTAAACGGTCAAGACTGAAAACAGCGTGGTAGATATCGAAAATGATGTATGAGCTCCGAATTTAAGGCCTTATTAGATCGGGAGTCAGATAAAGATATAAGTAAGAAATCAAGTGCGAGTATAAAGATTTCATTTTTGGTTTTATTGTACTAGAGTAGTAGTCCCATATCCGGTTTGGAGAAATATGAACAACTTTTTATTCTTCTTGAAACCATAACAAGTTAGTTCCTTGGAGCTCAAGGAAAAGGCTCCGAGCAATATCATCTCTTATTGTTAAGTCAGAAATATTATTATGATGAAGAGTCAACGACCAGTTACTTGAAGTGTTTAATGTTTTGGGGCTTTATGTTGGTTACAATTTTTTTATATAAAACTTAAACTACTCTCAGGAAGACGAACGATTGGGCGAACGATCTTAAGCATAGCGATAGTACTTGTAAGATTTGTCTCTGCTAAATTTAATAATTAAATATTCTCTTTTTTACTAATTGTTTTGTGTCTTATCCTACTCTCCACTGTAAAATGAAGCGCTAATTTCAGCGCCACCACCAGGATAGCGTTGGTATCACAAAATAACGCTCCATGATAATACTATAGGTTATATATACAAAGTTACAATTTAAGATGAAACGTCATAAGTAGTTATTATTTCCGTGATGCTTGATTGCTGGCGCCTTTTTTATTTTTTGTTGTAGGACTTATTTCATGAGTTTTGAGTTATTATGAATATAAAAACATGCCATTTAAAAAATAGAATAAAAATAGAAAGTAGAATTCATTAAGTCTCCATCAAACTTATTTTCTTTTAACTTTTCTACTGTAGGTAAATAAATACAACTCATATCTTTTTATTGTACTATATGAAACTCGTGAGGTGTTTATGACATTTCCTTACTCAAATCCGGGGTCTATACAAAAGTTAGTTTACTGAATATACAGTCATTATATACTCAATATTTATAGAAAACTTATTATACTCGCAAGCAAGTGCTCAAACCAGTTTGTTAGTTGTATTGAACAAAGCTCTAGATGAGGATTGCATCGATCTGACAGAAATGTATAAATGTATATCTACTGGTTAAAGACGAAACTAAAATTTTATCGTTCACACCCATTGCAACAGTACTAGACCACAAACACTATAAGCTACAACTACAAACCAACGAGACTATTGGAATTAACTCAGTAAGGAAAATTCGCTCCACTGGCAAATGGGTTATCTGCAGAACCTCTCGCTGCTACTGGGACTAGGAGATGCATTACTTGCACAAGTACTAAATAGTATTGTACAGACATATTTATTGAAAATAACAGTAAAAGGAAAGTAATAATTTAAAAACATCTCCACATGTTTAATTTTCCAGCGAATCTAACGTAATCCAATATATCAAAGGTCACTCAATATTAATCAATTATTATTATTATGTATTGAATGATGCTGAGTTGTAATATTGCAATTCCTGGAACTCACTGTTCTGATCGTCATTGAGATTATAAATTCATTTTTATAAAATAAATTAACAAGAATTTCTACAGAAGCATTTTCTTTGTACGTACTCGTATATGAATTGAAAGATTATTCCTGAAGAGTTTATAAAGATAATAGAACTGGGAATAAATGGTTGAGTTTTTTCTTTCAATATGAATTTGTTTCGAAATATTTTCTTTTAATTACGACTATTAATTTATTAGATCTATACCGATTGCTTAATTAAGATGAAGTATACAACTTAACCATGGAAAAAGAGTTATACTTCAATATTGAAAAAAAAAAAATCCAAATATACGCGGTATGATAAGGTGACGTTTATCAAAAATTTACTATAAAAAGGAGGAATTCTATTTTTTATATCATCATATTATGTCTACCTAAAGTATTTGTTAATTACTTGTGTCTATTTCTAACTAATGATTTGTATTGTTTGTAAATAAAAGAAAACAATTAAAAATATCGCAAAAGTAAGTAAAAAGAGTCTTAACTGGAGCTTAAAGTGACAATTAATAATGACTTAACTATAAATAAATGTCCACTTAAAAATAAATAAGTTATCTATTTTCATTTTGATATTTCACTAATGAAAATACACCTTGGGACAAGTAACTACAGGATACAAATATAAACCAGGAACGCCAACATAAAAACAAAAATTTTTGAAAATAAAATAACCTTGGATCAATTACAGCGTTGTTTATTAGACTTTTTTGTATAGGTTTGTTAAACCCATTCCTTTTGTACTTATTAGAAAATGGCTCCATCCCACTCACACGATTTGTTGTAACTTTGTTACGTTACATACCTATATAATTACAAATTCAATTCTTTTCGAAATGAAAAACTTTATCCCGATTATGGAAAAATCTATGAAATCGAAAGAGAATTCATGATTTGATTCGGGCTTTAAAGAGATTATAGCCCGGTCAAATTAGCTTCAAAAATAAGGGTAAGGTTACATTAATTCGCACAAAGCTGAAAATTGGCATGAATGTTGAGAACACTATTACAAACAATTTGTCAAAAGTCCCCATCGATCCGACGTGTGCAAAAAAAATTATTCAAGGTCAAATGTTGCAAAAATCGGTTTTTTGCATTTTTCAGCTGAACGGCAAGTTTTATCATAAGATAGGTGAGACAAAAGTTATTCATCATGCAATTATCTAAAGAAATTGTCTTAACACTTTTTCTCCTAAGAATCACCATTTTGGAGATATAGCGAAGCAAAAAGTTGAAAAAGTTGTATTCTTCATAATATGCACACGGTTCCGCGCCACCCGTGAAGTAGTACACTTGGCGCGTTTTTTTAAAGGTGGCTTTCCCGGTAGGCCTTTTCAACGATCTATTGTGGTCTTATTGAGTTGAAAATTTTGTATCTAATTGAAAAATACTACTATTGGAAATGACGAAAGCGATTATGAGTATTTTTTACAAAAGATAAGTACCAAAACTTATCTAAGCACCTAATTACATTACAAATTTGACGCCGATATTGCAGTGCTTTTTTTCATTTCAAACGCTTTATTCAATTCATTGCCACAGAATAAACAGCACTCTTTTAAACAAAAAACAATTCTGACAAGATTGATTTTTGAAATCCTGTAGTATCACAACGGACCAAATATTGGTCTAAGTGTTTTGGCTTTTCCGGTCAGCAGCCACCTTAACCTAAGGTAATGTAACCTAAACAAAAAACTGATTCATTTACGCGTGCTCTAGTACGAGGAGGACTTATTATTGATGTACCAGCTTGTTCTTGTTCGTGACGTCTTTTAACTACGGTAATGGTACTCTTCCGAGTGTACTTTTTCCGCCAAATGTTTACTACAAATAAAGCAAAATTGATACATTTCTCTTACAAACAAGAAACTGCACAATTCTGTTTGCAATAACTACTTGTTCTTACTACGAAGGAACGCTTGGGACTAATAAAATGAGGGACTGGGTTTTCTTTCGAGTTTATATTCTTAAGCCAAATATACATTGTGCAAGTGTATTCGAAAATTCGGATTAAAGTTGCATATAAACACACCAAGCATGAGTCTTCAATCTTTTATTTTAACATGGACGGTGTGGTGAGAGGACGTTGCGCTTTGTGAGTTTTTTTTCGGCGAAATTGTGAATATAAGAACGTCTTTGAGATTTTTTCAATTTTATCCGAGTAGGTAATTTGTTTTATTTTGTCTGTCCATTTCATCATACATTTTTTGTTTACTATTTTAATATTTCAATCAGTGCTTATGTTGTACTGTGTTCTCATCTCTTCAACGAACTATACGCAAATGAACCAATAAATGCATGGTCAATCATCAATCTTGCATATACACTACTTCAATGCAGGACGCTAGATTGAAAGAAACTCAAAAGATTTTCATTTTGCTTTAATCCTAAATCCAATCTATACGTGTGATTTTTTCACCAATACACTTGCGCGTGCTTGTCATGCATTTGAACAGTGTATATCTGGCTTTAGAATTGTATAATATGTATCTATACGCCACGAAAACTAATATTTTTACTTGTATTACCGTTGTGTAATGTATATAACGGTAATTGACATACATATTATGAAGAACACAAATTTTTCAACATCGCTGTATCTCCAAAATGGTGATTCTTAGGAGAAAAAGTGTTAAGACGATTTCTATAGATAATTGCATGATGAATAATTTTTGTCTCACCTATCTTATGATAAAACTTGCCGTTCAGCTGAAAAATGCAAAAAAACGAAATTTGCAACATTTGACCTTGAATAATTTTTTTTGCACACGTCGGATCGATGGGGACTTTTGACAAATTGTTTGTAATAGTGTTCTCAACATTCATGGCAATTTTCAGCTTTGTGAGAATTAATGTAACCTTGAATGTCTATTTTGACCGGGCTATTATTAGGGTTAGAAAAGTAAGTTTCGGATAGTATAAGCCCAAATCTATGGAGGAAATTCGGAATATGTTCAAACAAGCAGGAACGATATGTAATGCTCATATTCATTTGTTAAAAATGTACGAAATACTACTTCGTCTTCGGCTCCTACGCTCGTCTTCAATGACACTTCTTATGTCAGCTCACAACAAAAAAAAAGCAAAATTGCTTGCAGTACAGTTAACCGTTAATTCGACGCTTGCATATAGTTTCATGGATCCTCCTGTAATTGAGAGCGTGAACGATTTTATGGGACAAATCTTCATTTGCACTCGTTCAGTTGTTCAGAGTACTGAAAGATCTCGATATACATAAATCCGCTGAACCGGATAGTATCCCAAGTCCCAACTTCTTCAATGCCGGCAAAACCATTGCGTAAGCTTTTCCATCTGCCCTACTCTACTGGTCTCTTTATGAGTGAATGCAGGGGCGTCTTTAGAATTTTGGGGGCCCTGGGCCCAATAGGATGTGGGGGCCAAAAAGAGTATAATATTTTTTTTTAAATTTTTTTAGGTAAAAAAATCATTTCAAAATGAATTTGTTTTTCAAAAATATTTTAACTTTTTATAAAGAACTAAAAAAAAAACATAAAACAGATAATTTTTTTTATAATTTTATAATTTTTTTAATTTTTTTTTAATAGTTGAAAATTTTTTTTGTTTTTTTTTGATAATTTTTATAGTTTTTTTGGTTGATTTCTAATGTTTTTATATTTTTTTTTGTTTTGGTTTTCTTTTTAGATAGGTACTCGTATGTAAGTTTATACACTAAAATATTATTGAAGGCATACTTTTCTGACTTTGTCAGTAGCAAAATCATAAATTAAGTCATCAAATTCAATTTCCTGCAGTAATTCATTTTCAATTGATAAAATTGACAAGCTGTTTAGTCTTTTTTGTAGCATTGTGCTTCGAAGTTCATTTTTTATTCGATTTAATTTCGAAAATGAACGCTCTCCACTGAAGTTTGAAACCATCATAGATACAAAAATTCTGCATTCAGTTTCTACATTTGGAAATGTGTTCTCAATTTCATCCACTGTAATTAGACCGTACAATTTTGGAATTGTAATAAGATCTTCATTTACATCTTTATTGAATTCTTTTAAATACTGAACGAGGTGCAGGCATTCTACCTCAAGTTCTTCTGCATTAACATCTCTTTGGTATTTTTTTGAAAATTGTTGGCAAGAATTTTGCAACTCCACTGAAGTCAAATGTTGCAATCGACAAAAAAGCCAAACAATGCATTAGTTTCTTGGTAGCAGTTGGATCGTATTTTTAATTGCAAAGTAATAGTGTCAATTATTGTTTCAGAAAGACCTTTAAGAACTCTATGTGAACCTAAACATTTACTCAATTTATTCCAGCGATGGGTAGAAGCAGAAAACAAATTTTATATTTTTTGAACCACTTGAAAGAAACTTATTGCCTCCTGCACAAAACCAGCTGCATGAAGGCCTACTAAGTTAAGAGAATACATATGCTGCATATGGTACAAAGGTAGCAAATTCGCATTTCTCCTTTAATCTTGCTTGCAAACCAGAATATTTTCCCGACATATTTGACGCATTATCATAGTTTTGTCCTCTACAATCCTCTATTGGAATATTATGATTATCCAAAAATGTCAAGATTGTGTCAGCCAAATATTCAGATTTATACAAAAGTCAACTGGTCGATATGAGAAAGGCCGGTGTACTATCAAAGCTTACGGAAAAATATTTTGCTAATCTAATTTCACCTAAAATTGTCATTAGGACTTGTTTTCCCATTATATCCTTGAACTCGTTGCAAATATTTGCTGATAAATAGGAAGTGTATCCCTTTCCTGAGTTCCCACATTTTTTTAAATGATCTGCGAGGAATGAATCAAATTCACCTAGAAGTTCCAGGCATCCCAAATAATTTCCATTGTTGGGTGACCCTATGGTTTCATTCTTACCACGAAATGGAAGCCCTCTTGATGCCAAAAATTTGATAACTGCAACAATTCTTTTGAGAACATTTTTCCAGTAGTCTACTTCTATTTTGTTTTGATTTAATAAATCTGTATCTACCCTACCAGTGTTTTTACTGCGTTGGAGATAAGTCATCATAGCTTGTCTATCTGATGAACTATTTTCGTGCTCCAAAATTATGTGATTTATGTGTTTCCAATCGTTATTAGGAGAACAAAAGGCTGTATTTGAAATGTTTAATAAACAACATGAGAAGCAATATGTATAAAGATTTTTTGGAAGGCGAATATAAAAGCCACTTTCTTTCAACATCTTCATTATTCCTTAATTTACTATAAAAGAGTGTTTTATTGAAATTTCTTGTTTTTGCTTTACCATCTGATTCGATGTATACTCTTGATGATTTTGAGAAATCAGAATCATTATTTTGAAAATAAGTCGGACCCTTAGGGATCCAAAATTCCCGTATCTTTTCGGTAATTTTTTCTTGAAAGTTGTAACTTCTCAAATCAAAGACAGTCCTTTCAATACTAAGCTTTATTACATCTTAAATTATTCTTACTTCTTAACTACATTGTGTTCTTATCTACTACCTTACAATACTTCGAGTATTGTATATAAGTGTTAGTAAACTTACATTCTATGTTCTATGATTTGTGTTTCGTATATAAGGGTACCTATACACTTCAAAAGTAATCAGTTGAATTTCTTTCTATTGCTGACATTTTTTGATTTTCGGCATGAGAAGTTTTCGATAAAGTTAAAGTTTTTTGAATGTTGTCATTATCAAACTCACAACTTGAATTAATTTTATCAGTTGTCAGTGAATTAAAAGTGTCAATATATGTACAATGAAACTTGTTTTTCTGTAATTGTCTATTAACCTTTTTTCGTTTTGTTATATAATTCTTGTATAGATTCATTCATTTTGAGTTGGTGGAACTGGGGGCCAAATAATTGCGGGGCCCTGGGCCCTGGCCAACCGGGCTCATGCCTAAAGACGCCACTGAGTGGATGGAAAAGAACATTTGTCCAGCCGGTCCCTAAGAAAAACGAATCTTCTTCCACCTCTAACTACCGACCGTATTAATGAATCTATTCTTCATTGGATTAGATACCAAATTCCGAATCGCTCAATTTAACTTGTATTGGACGGTTTTAAGTCTGAAATTCATAAAACAAATGCTGATATGCCACAGGGCTCCCTTTTGTCTCCAACTCTCTTTCTCATATTTATCATTCAATATTCGACATAACCAAAAACGATGCTAAGTATTTAGGTTTCCTTTGACACGTTACAAGACACATTCACCCTTATGATCGGGCTATACTCTATAAGGCCTACATATATTCGTCCAAGGCTCGAATATTACCGCAATGTTTCTTGTCTTTCATTATTTTACCATTATTTTTATTAACAAAAACATCAAAGATGAAATGTATTGTCTTAGAACTTTTTCACACTTTTTTATATAGGTTATAGCTACATAGATGTTCAGTCGACGCAAGGACAAATCCCTTAGATATGTTTTCATAAAAAATGCAAATTATTAATCCTTAACAAAATATAAAGCTACTTACTGACATCACTCAATTGAATTCCCGAGTGCTGATTACCATCTGAAAAAAAAAAAATTCATTTAATATTTTTTTTAAATTTTAATAGTTTAAAAAAAATACTTTTTCTTAAATTACAAATAACTTTTGTAGTTCTAGTGCAGTTTGTTTTGGTTTAAAAGAAAAACAAAATTGTCATTGAAATCATCAAAAACGCTATCTGCAAAGCTTAAACAAATCGATTTATAAAAATGCATCACTTTATAAACGTGGTAAAGGGCATTGAGGTACTTAGAAAAATTCTTTTTTTCTTAAAAGTTCCCATTTATGCGTAGAATATGATATCGTTCAGAGGCCTGCCTCGGCTTTTAAAGGCAGGGATCGGAGTGATTCAATTTTCAGTGTAACTACGCATAGATCCGGCTGAATTTGAGCGATGGCCTCTGTTATGCTACTTCAATAACTATTTCAAATGAACAAAACAGCAATCACGAAGTTTTTAACTACTTTTTTTTTAAATAATTTTTTTCCCAACGACTTCTTTATACCTGATTGTAATTATTTCAATTATTTTCCGAATTTCTCCCTAAACATAATTTTTCCTTCCATTTTTCATCAAAAATAAGCTAAATCAACTTAATGATACAAATATTCCCGGCCCAAATGGTATCCCCAAAAAATTTTTCAAAAAAATGCTCTGCCACACTCTCTCTTCCCCTCTCAAAAATCTTCGGTTTATTCCTTCCAAAGATCATGGAAGACCTTCAGCCTATCAGCCTAAGAGAACGGAAAGGAAGTCGATGCTGTCTCAACCGGTTTCAGTAAGGCATTTGACAAAATTAAACATACGTTTATTCTGTTCAAACTATCCACCCTTTGTCTTGACCCTTTCTTTTTATTTTATGACGGATTTCTTCTTCCTGAAAGACCGTTTCTACAAAGTTCGATTCAGATCTCTGATGATTTATTAGGTATCTCCGGGGTCCCACAAGGTAGCCACTAAGAATCCCTGCTCTTCATTCTTACTATTAACGATATCAAATATTCCCATATCTCAGTCAGTTGGTGTCTTGATAATCAAAAAAATTTAAATCATAAGCTTCTTAGTGACTAATGAATTAAAAAAAATTAATTTATAACCTACTAAGTGACTTATAAATTAAAAAAATTTAAGTAATGAGAAAGTAAGTGACTTAAGAATTAAAAAAAAAATTATTCAAAAGTTACCTAGTGACTTATGAATTAAAAAAAAAATAATTCATAAGCTAATGGATAAATTCTGATTAAAAAATTATTAATTGTAAAATTTATAAGCTAGCATGATAATTTTATGACACACAAAAGCTTGAAATCTACTTTCGTTAATAATTAAATAATTATGTAGTCAAAACAAGCTTAAACATTTCCAATTTACCAACTAGCTTATGAATTAATTTTTTTTTAATTCATAAGTCACTTAGTAGCTTGTGAATTAATTTTTTTTAATTCATAAGTCACTAACTTGCTCATGACTTCAATTTTTTTTAATTCATAAGTCACTTATAGGTAGTGAATTATTTTTTTTTTTAATTCATAAGTCACTTATAGGTAGTGAATTATTATTTTTTAATTCATAAGTCACTTATAGGTAGTGAATTAATTTTTTTTAATTCATAAGTCACTTAGTAGCTTGTGAATTAATGTTTTTTAATTCATAAGTCACTTAGTAGCTTATGAATTAATTTTTTTTTAAATCAAAAGTCACTAACTAACTTATGAATTAGATTTTTTTTTAATCACAAATCATCTACAGGCTTATGACTTATGGTTTTTTTAATTCAAAAATTCGCAACCCTGTTGCGGAGGTTAGCATTCTTCGTAACTGAAATAATTTCCCGCTAACGAAACCAAAACTACGCCTCGGATAAGGAACGATAACACGTTGACGACTTTTGGCTATTGTACCCGGACAAAGATTGGTTTATGGAATGTGAAGACGCTTCTCGACAACGGAAGTGAAGGTCCTCAAAATGCCAGATTCCTCCAACTAGAGAGTGAGTTCATGCAGTATAAGATGGACATCTTAGGGATCAGTGAAGTGAGATGGTTTGGCTCGGGGAAATATAAGTCTCCGACCCGTAACACTGTACTACTCTACTCCGGAAAGGCACCTGGAAGTAATCGTGAATCTGGCGTTGGATTGCTGTTTTCTAAAAAAGCTCTCAAGAGCTTAATTTCCTCGGAGCCGTTAAATGACAGGATCATGAAAGCTAGGTTCCGGACTAGAGTACGTTGCGTCACCATCATATAGTGTTACGCCCTAACGGAGCTCTCCTCTGTCGACAAGATGGAGGCCTTTTACAACCGACTGAGTGCTGCTTATGATAGTACACCACGTGGATACATCATAATGGTAATGGGAGACTTGAATGCCAAGGTTGGCAATGACAATGATGGGTTCATACATGTTATGGGAAAGCATGGTGTTGGAAACCGGAACGACAATGGCGAACGTTTTGTCGATTTTTGTAACGCCAACCGCCTTGTTATAGGAGGAACCATGTTTGAGACAAGACGTGCCACAAAATCAGTTGGGTGTCGAGGGACAGACAAGCAATTTCCAACCAAATTGATCACTTCGCGATCAGTCGCCGATTTAGCAGTCTCCAGGACGTTCGAAACAGAATAGGTGCAGACATGGCAATTTCCCGGGACCACCATTTTATGGTTCGGAGATTCCAAGAAAATAGCCGAATGCCCAAGTTCAACACCGATAGACTCAAGCATCCCGCAGTCCGCCAACAACTAGGGGACCATCTTTCACATGGATTGAGAGCAATCAATAGCACGGAACCCACCTCCATCGAAAACCATTGGTGTGCTGTGAAAAATGTTTTCATATCAGGTGCTGAAAGTATAGTCGGTCGATCGCAAGGAAGAAATAGTGCCTGTCTTTTCGAAGAAACTTGGGCTAGAATCGAAGAAAGAAAACAGCTCAAAGCTCGCATTGCAGCAACGTCAGCAGCAGGCAGAAACGAGCTAGAGTCTGCGTACCGCATGAAGATGAGAGAAGTTCACCCAACTGAAACATCTGGACTACGCGGATGACATGTGCTTACTCTCTCATAGGATCATGGATCTCCATCAAATGACAACAAGGGTGGAAAGAGAAGCCGAAACCGTCGGGCTAAAGATCAATACGGCAAAAACTAAAAGGATCAGCCGTGGAACTTCCTCATCTACTCAAATAGATATTTCTGGACAACCAGTAGAAACGGTAGAGAGTTTTCAATGCCTTGGGAGTATTGTCTCTACTGATGGCGGGACCGAACTAGATATAACCAGCCAGTTCGGAATGCTGCCCAAAATATGGAGAAATAACTCTATAAACCTAAAGACCAAGCTACCACTGTTCCGCTCCAATGTAGAATCCGTGCTTCTTTAAGGATGCAGCACTTGAAAAATAACACCCACTGTCACAAGAAAGCTGCAAACGTTAATGAAAAGATGGCTGCAAAACATCTTGCGGATTTTCTTGCCTAACCGTATCTCCAATAATGAACTTCATGCGGGGACAGGTCAGGATCCCATCGATTCTATTATACGAAAACGTAAGTGGCAGTGGATTGGACATACGCTTCAAATTCAAAAAGGCTACGAGTGCATTGCGAGTCAAGCGATGCAATGAAACCCTCTTACGAAGAGGAATCAGCACAACTGGGGAAGAATTGGAGAGAGCTGAGGTACATCTCCAGAAACCGTACACGATGGCGCTTAGGAGTAGTGGAGGGCCAATGCCCTGCAAGGGGAACCACATGGACGTAACAGGTCCGAGGACCTATATGAAATGAATGAAACACATCGCATGCGGCCTAGGATTAAGCGTTTTTCTTTTTTGGTTCTGAGCAGAACCTGGATTGTAAAAAAATAAAATGTGTTTCTTTTTTAGTTAAGAGCTTCGAGTATGTTTCTTTTTCCGTTCTGAGCATGATCTGACCGTGTTCAGGCTTCAGAGTTCGATCTATAAGCTCAGAATAAAATAACTGATCAGAAAGAGTTAAATGCTTAACACAAGCATTTGAGAGATGGAAAAAAATGGTGACACCTAAGTGTTCAGGTGGGTTTCAAAAACAACTCAGAGCATGGTTGGTTTAGATCATGTTCGGAACAGATGGCAATAGGATTAAAAACGCTATGGCTTTACGATACCTCTCTTGAATAGAGCTTTCTAAGGGAATGTTCTTAAGAAATATACATTTGTAAGAATCTTAGACAATATATGATTATCGAAATTATCGAAGTTTTAAGCTGTTCCTTAAGGTTTCTCCTTACTCCATTATACATAGGTTTACCCAATTCGATCTTTTTTAAAATTAATATATATTGGTAGATAATAAGAGAGACTTTGACAAGAAATAGAAACCTTAAGAAGCTAAACATCTGTCATTTATTTGAAGCGAAATTATAAATAGCTGGATTAAAAAAAAAAAAAAAAAACGGTTTAAGACAAAGCAATTTGGCAAGAAATAAAAGATCATGAAAAGTGGGATATCGTACTCAACCCATCTTAACCTCACATGATGTGTCCAAAAGCAATTCATAAAGGTTTCAGATTGCATGTCTTATAGCAGCTTGGGTAGATTTTAATTACCCATCAACTAGTTTCAGTAAAGAAAACTTCTGCTTTGCACAGATATCCCACAAACCGAGCTTTATGATAAGCCTAAAAAATATTAACATCGCTCCTAATTGTCGGATCTTTAAAATACCGATGTGGGAACCCTAATTGTATGCAAAAATATACCAAAAATACTACTGTTTCAGCTAAAGTGTATACAATTTTATGGAGATCAATCTTAAATCGTCTATACAAGTTTAAACTAAATCCACAGTTAATAAAATTCAAGGACTTTGATCGGGCAAAGTAAACAAACGAAAACACATTATTTCTATTATACATACTCGTATCTTTGCCAAAATTCAGCCCTCACTATCTCTAATAAACCATGATGAGGTTTCTGAATAAATATTTTTTGGAAATTTTTTGTTAATAAAAGATAATGCTGGATATAAATCTTTGGCACATGTTGTGTGCATTTGTTCAAATCTACGTTTATCCATCACTATCTGAAACAAAGAACAATAAAGTTTAAATTAACCAAATAAGCTTGTCTTGTGCTCATATAACTTTCTAGCATATAAAAGACCATGCTTCTCCAGTAAGTTATCAGTAAAGATATTTGGTTTGAAGAATTCGGTTGTTCAGTTTTGGTATGAAGTCTTGGGGTTATTTCATTTTCACTGCAGCTGCAGTTTTGGTTTTCTGCACTCGCCAATCAAGTGGCTTAGAATTATCACTTTGCTTACAGGGCGTCAGAGGTGATGGGTGTCAAAGTATCAAAAGGCCTGTGGTCAATAGGCAAAACTCATCAGGAAATGATAACGCCGAAGCAAAACTTTTACTCAAAAATGCATTTATGAATACTAACAATACTGTAGCCGATGTTGAAAAACAAATATTGGATGGACTTTCAACCGCTAGTGAATTGTCAAATATCGTACCAAATGTTGCTGCAAATGTATTTGAGCAAGCGTGTTCCAAGGTCTTCGACGCATATTATGGCGCAGGTTCTGCTCTGTTTATGTCCATTGGAGAAGCTTCGAAACTTTCCAATGACACAGCAAGACAAGGACTGGGAAAGATCATTAACAAAATTGAATTGTTTGGATTAGAAGTTATCGATCAAATGCAGAGTTTGATACCTGTAACAACTCAGGCAATCATAGTTGGAGGAGATGCAGGAAAACAATCAATTATATTTGCCCGTCAAGTCATTCGAGCTATTTTTGGTATATCATATAACCTGCTTGAGGAATCCTTGGAAGAGGCAATTGATGCACTCTCAGGTGCTCAGAATCAGCCTAAGACAATGCAAATCGGAGTAGAAAATCAAAATGGAGGAAATGATAGTGACGCTGATGCCGCCATTTCAAAAGTGAATAAAGCAGCTTCAGATTCAAGAAAAAGAGGTGCAAATCCCTCTAAAGTCCAGGAAGTAAGAAACGCCATAGTAAAAGCACTGGCTAAAATTGGTCAGACAGCAGCCCATGTAAGAGATTACTTCACATTCATTTCAAAACTAGCAGAAACTGATCCATCATCAGCGAAGATTATTTATCTGAAGAAGTCTGAAGGTGTTTGCAAAAGTATCCAAGAAATATTTAACAATATTTGTTTGGACTTGGGAGCTGCAGCACTCAAATCTGACAGGTCAACGAGGAAGCAATTAAATAGTGCTATTACACTTACAATGCTCGGCAATATTGATGTGACTGCCGGGAATAAATTTGCTAAGCATTTGACACTTTTTGGTCTGTTGCTTGAAGACGAGGAACGTAATTCTACCTTTAGTGCTGCAGTAGAGAGTGGAGAGTATGGTAAAATTGCTTTCATTCAAAGATTAGTCGATGCAGCAGTGGGAGTATTTGAAGCACTTTAAAAAAATCTGTAAATTAAGCCTATCACATGATTCCTGCTGACTTTTTGGCAATAAAATGATTATGTTTAACTAATTTGAATATTTTTCTTTCCTACTTGCTACACAATGCGATAAAATAAAAATAGATATAAGAGGTGCGACTGACATATGTATTTTGACGTACCAGTAACTTATCTCAGTCCTTCTTGATGGTGCAAAAGGCTAAGTGGCTAAGCAAATTAGTTTTGTTTTTTTGATACGTTAAATTTTTTTAACATTCTTTTTCTATGTCTGGACTTTTGTTTGGAACCTTAATCATTGTAAATTGAGAACACATTTTATTTTGATTGAATTTGTATTTTCATCTGAACCTGTCCGATAAGATTCCGAATAGAGCCCTAAAACTTTTAGGAGATACATTCCATTCATAAAATTATATATGTATGTAGTCATAATCCCTTGAGTATGTGCAAATTATGAAAAAAAAAATTATATTAAATTAATTAATGAATCGTTAATTTTCACATTCAAAATTTCACTTAAAAAAAATCGACTGAGAGAGCCGAAAGTGAAATTCATTAAAACTTTTTTATCTTCGATTTAAACGGATTACTTTGTGTCTACAAGTGCGCCTAATTTGTACTACGTTAGATAGATAGTTCAGTTTAGCTCATACGACCTCTAGTTAACATACGTGCCTCTAGGTAATTCGTGTGCCATACTTTGGGATGTGATTCTTGGTCATATTCTAAGAAAAAAATTGTTCTACAGTTAAGTCTGATTTTAAACTTTGACATCACTTTTTGACGATTTAAAAAAAGGCTAACTTTGGTGTACCCTGACCCTTTCAAACTGTCGAATGTTTTTTATTTAAGATGAAGCAACGTTGAAATATGTGTACTTGACATCCATGGGCAATCATAGACCGGATGAGGGACATGTAAATCTTTGGTTAAAGCGAATAGAAGCAAGTATTCTACGAAATAGGTGGAAAAGACTAGGACTGAGAGCACAATCTTGCTTTCCCTCTGCTTAAGTTTGAAACCATTTGGACACAGTAAATTGGTTCCAAACTGCGCCCAAATTTGAGAAATATGCCTTCTCCATGTAACTATTTCTATTAGACTTATTCTCAATAAAATAAATAAATCTTAAATAATAATTAGCTAAACCGTAAAACTATAAACGAAACAAATTTTGCTTGACAAAATATTCGATGTTCGAATATTAAAACTAGAATCTATGCCATTTTTAGTTTCCGGACAGATTATCCTCTTTTTGGATTTGAAAATGTTGTATGTATAAGTCATTTGACCATCGTTATCGCACGATTTAATCCCGATAGACTTTATCTTGTAGGGTTTCCTCAAAGTAAAAAAAAAGTCCGTGCTATTATTCAAAGAGTTATGATACATTTTAAGTTATACATACTCTCATTTCCATACTTTTAACATTAGCTAAAGGACTTTAACTTTTACCCCACAACTAAGGGATGTGGTGAAACCTGGTAACTTAAGCAGCAGTAAGAGCCTTCCTCAATAAGGACATTGTTCTAATACCAACTTTAACTTTATTACGCTCAAATTTACTGTCCGCAAGCACATCATATGGAGGGCTCACAGCTGTACCGAACCAAGTCATTTTAAAGAAATCCAAAACTAACGCCAGGATTTCCGCAAAATTGACCTCTATTTAGAGCTGTAATGAACTGCATAGTTTATTTAGAGCTACATAGTTCTATTTAGAGCTGTAATGAACTATACATAGTTCATTACAGCTCTAAATAGAGGTCAATTTTGCGGAAATTTTGGCGTTGGTTTTGGATTTTTTTTAATTGACTTGGTTCGGTACAGCTGTGAGCCCTCCATATTATCCATTATTGTTTAATTTATAGGAGTCCAAATTTTAACAGAATCAACTCTTAATGAGTAATGTTTCCCTGTCTGATTCCATTTCCGAATTGTTTCCTTGTACCCTCACACTGAAGTGAATTTCTCCCTAAACATACATAGGTTAAAGTTGGAATCCCTAGCTACTTTAACTTTTAGTAACTTGCTAAATCCATAATGAAATCTGTCATTTCTCTTGAAAACTTTTATTTGAAAGAGGTAAATTGTGTTTTTTTATGTTTCGTGTTCCGATTTCACCAAAATTTCCTATATTTACTTCCGAATGGAACACAAAGGATATATCTATTTATACCAAGTATTAATCTTATAGGAGCATTACATGGAATTGTCCAGTCCACAGTGGGGAAAATAATAAAAAAACATTTCGAAAAAGTTTGTCACAAATAAACAAACAACAAAATAAATTGTATATAGGTTGTCCCTTTGACTTTTGAGTTTCCGACTTCTCAAATCATTAGATCCGTTCCCCACATTTAGTTTTGTTTGTTTTATTAATTTTCTAGAACTGTCATGAGTTAAACGTGTTCAGATGCACCGTTTTTAATAAAAGAGAATCAGTATTTTACTAGTTAGTACAACGAAAAAATAGATTTAAAATTTTCAAAGAGCTAGTAAATTACTTAAAGTTTAACAATTTCGCGACCCTAGAACAACAAGGTTCTAAGTACACCAAAGTGTGTTTTGAGAAAAACGCATCTGAATATTTGAAGTCTTTTATTCGGATACTGTTTAAAAAAATTAAAATTTTGTTTTTATAACCCGATGAATATGCACACAATCTATAAAATTTCTACTTTAAAACCTAATAAAACCAGATTTTTAACCCTTAAATTTGACTTTAAAAATCATTATAGGACTTTGCTGCTCAACGATACGACACTATATTCTAGAACAATAAGGTTCTATGTAGCACTTAGAACCTTGTGAACTTAATTTTTTCGATTACGGAGGATAATTGAGATTGGATGAAAAAAAAAGATATAAATAAGTTTTCTTTATTGTGAAAGAGATGTGGAATATTATTTTGTTAATAAAAAGATAGTACAAAACAAATAATATTGTTGTTACAGCTGATAAATACACGAAAAAAAATATAATGGTCAAATTTAAATTTACTTGAAATAAATCTCAAAATCTACTTGATTCTATTTCAAAATTGCATTTAAATATGTAACAAAGTTCTATCTGCATGGTTTCTTTTTTTGAATTTAGTGAAACAAAGTTCTAAGTGGAAGTTAGAACCTTTTTAAATAAATCTCAAATCGAAAATATACAGATAGAACTCTGTAGCTCTGGATATTTTGTGAAACAAGGTTCTAAGTGGCAGTTAGAACCTTATTGATTAAATCTCAAATGGAAAATATGCAGATAGAACTCTGTAGCCCTGTATATCATGGAAATGGAAAGAGATAGAGCAAAATGGATTACGGGAATCGAAAGAGCACCCCAAATTTACCCAGATTTGATATAAAACTCATTTTTTTCAAAATTGTCGGTTAGAACCTTGTTGTTCTAAGGTCGCGATTTGTTAAAATAATAAGCCCTTAATAATAGGTTGCTTAAAATTTTGCCCCATTAATATTAGTAATGGTGTTTGGTCTGCAAGAAATTTAATTTAAAATAGCGTTTGTGAAAACATATATTTATATTTATAGTTATTAAGTGCCAATAAATTGATCTTCATTCATAAGCATATGGCGCAAAATTTCAAACAGCCTAGTATTAAGATAAAATTATGATACTACTCAACAATTTGCTAACTTTTAAGTAGATTACCAACTCTTTCTTAAATTTAAACATTTTCTAGCTAGTATCGTGCACACACCTAAAGTAATAACAGTTCATACAAAAAACTAAGTAAATAGACCGGTTTTGATGTTTGGAAATGTCAAACAGTCATACTTCGTACTAATTCAACTACAATTTCCCACAATTGTGATCTTATCTCAAATAGGTCTGAGAAGCTAATATTTATGTGTCAACGGCTTTGGCTTTGATGAAAGTATCGCTTCCCAAACAGTTAACGCAGTAAGCGAAGAGGGTGGACCATATCTACTCTGTTTTGCCGAGCTTTACGCAATTTTTAGGTTATGGGCGCGCTGCCGGAGAGGCCTTTAAGGATCCTTGCTATGAATGTAAATTCACTGATTAGAATCGAACGTAGAGCAAACCTATTCCAATTGTTGAAAGATCAAAGTCCTGATATGTTTCTGACTAGTGAAACTAAACTAAGCCAGAAACATAAATCGAAACATAATAATTACAATATCGTACGAAGAGATCGGCCCAACTCGACTCAAGGAGGTGGTGTCGCAATCTTTGTACGAAAAGGCATTATATATAAAGTTAGATCTCGGCTGCTTGAGGCGTGCATTGTATGCATTCCTCTCCAACATGGGAAGCGGATGTATATAATAGCGACTTACGCTCCGGAGTCACCTTAGCCAACTGACTTTTTGACAGAGCTCGAAAAACTTTTTCAAGTGCTACAACTGAACTCGGTAGAGAATTACTATCTCATGGCCGGTGATTTAAATGCCAAACATATAGATTGGGGAAATCAAGTACAAAATCCGAGAGGTAACCATCTATTTAATTGGATAGGTCAATACAGTATTGAATATATGATCGATCTTCTAGCGACTGATAGACCATCGTTTCCAAGGAGCGGTGCCTATCTGGATCTATTACTAAAGGACTCTAGACTGACAATTACTAACACTGTGGGTCAACGGACAAGAAACTGTTTACATACGATAGACTATGACAGTGACAACTGTGGTTTTGCCGCGGTAATAAAGTTGCCGAACGAGCTCGTAGAGTTGGAAGAGTAAAATGCGCTGGCCACGCTTTACCAACGCCTTAGCAAGCGAAATTCGTGCCAATAATATATCCCCACCAAATAACAGGAATTTAACAAACAACGAAATTGACCAATACTTAGAACAAATGGACGAAACAATCCTACGAACTATACCAAAATACAGAGAACGTAACGCGGCCGACATGTACCGGAACGCGACCATTGATGCACTACACAGACAAAAAAGTGGATTTCTGACAAGACTAAAACGCTTGTACCGACGGTTTACTGACTCACACGATCTGGAGATTTGGACACTGAAGTCGTCAATTAAGAACATCAACCAATTGAACAAAAAAAATTATAGATTGTCTATTAATTTGTATTGGAACAATAAAATTCGGGCCGTTAACTATTGCGATCCGAGTATGTTTCCACAAATTAACAAGATATTTAGACGGAATGATCAAAACGAACTTCAGTGTCTTAAGCTCCAAAGAACGACAGAAAACAGAAACGTACTTCTGACACTAGGGATAGATCCAGATGACGTGGTCTTGGACGATGGTTCTTTACTGTCGAGGATCCGCTGGAGAAAGTGGAGGCTGTGGGGGCTGCTTTTTAGCAAGTTTTTAAGGTGAATGCAAGCATCCACCCCAACCACGACCTGGAAGACAGAGCTCTACACCATCACTTCTATCTTCGTAATGAAATGACGCAATGGCGATCAGAGAACCTAGGTTTCACCGGGTTCAATGAAGAAAACTTGGCGAATGCCATCATCGCCGTGCAAGATGGGAGTAGTTCCCTGTTAGTTTCGAGGATGGAGCTCCAGTGCATCTTCGATTCACTAAAGAAAAAAAGTCAGCAGGAGTCGATGGTATATCCAATATTGTACTACGACATCTACCTCAGAAAGCAGTTAACATTTATGCCACACTGTTTAACAACGCACTGAATAATGCATATTATCCAGGGCGCTGGAAGACAGCTGTGGTTCATCCTCTCCCAAAAAAGGGAAAGGACAACTCCAATCCGGCGAATATCCGGTCGATAAGTCTTCTACCGAGTATCAGCAAGGTATTCGAGAAAGTCATCAATAGAGCTCTGTCTAAGTGGGCGGAGGACAATAACATCATACCGGATAATCAGTTCGGGTTTAAGGCGGGACATGACACCATTCATGCTGCATCTAAACTCGTTTGTGATATCCAATTCCAATGGAACAAAACTAAAAATCAGTGTACAGGTGCTTGTCTGGTTGATTTGGAGAAGGCTTTCGACACCGTATGGTTAGAGGGTCTCTATCTAAAATTGACTAGACTCGGCATAAGTAAACCACTATTATATAAACTTTATGACATGCTCAATGGTAGAAAGTTTGTTGTCAAAAGTCAATCTTCGATATTAAGAATGGTCTTTAGTAGGGAGCGGTGAACTCGCCGATTCTATTCAGCATTTACAACAGCGATCTGATAACTAGTCTAGCGATATTGTGATGACTGGAAGTTGAAAATCAACTTTCAGAAATGTGAAACGATTCTGTTTAGGACTCCGTTGGCTGGAGCTCCTAGGGATACTAGAAAAAACTGGCGTAAGCTGATGATGGTAGGGCCGCACCGGCAACCACTGGCGAGCAAAAGTGTGGTAAAGTACCTTGGCATCTGGTTGGATCAGTATTTGTATTTCGACAGACATATAAATGCTGCTCTGAACAGGGCTAGGGGAGCCTTTGCCCTGACGAAACGGTTGTTTTACAGCAGCCGGCTTGACACCAGGGTGAAGGTGATGTGCTACATGGCCCTCATGCGGCCGATGATTGCCTATGGGTGTCCGGGTTGGTTCAACGTTGCCCCATCTCAAATGGAAAAGATTCGGGTGTTTGAGAGGCAGTGTCTTAGACGTTGTCTTGGATTACACACCAGAATCCAGAGTACAAACATTACTACTCTATACAACGGAGCCAACATTAACAGAATAGATAATTTTTTGATAAAGCTGATTCGGAGTCACATTGCGAGAGCGATGACCTCAGCAAATAGCTTAATCTTTGGGGCTTTCTACCCCAATACAGAATACTTCGAGAGTGTGCGTTTAAGTGGCCATATTGAACCTAATGCATTCCTCTATTTAGATAGTATAGGACTGATACATGATAGAGAGGCGGTTCCGCTAATCTACCACGTCGGCCGTAGTACTCTGGATAGGCGGCTCCTGTATAGTCAAGACGTCCTCGTACAAGACGGACCTGAGCGACTTCGGTTCAGTAGGACTGTGTCCGATCGGGACCTGAAAGACAGGGTGAGACAGGAGAACCAGTTTTGGTGGTTGTCTATTGTTGATACGAGTAGAGATAGTTAACAAGTTGTCTTGGCCGACTTACACATAGTTTTAAGGTATTCTTAGGGTGGCACCAAAAAAAAAAAAAAAAAAAAAATAGAGTACATTCTTCAAATGTACCTATATTAAAAAAAAAAAAATCTCTGCGGCTGTGGCTGTTCTAGTTTTTTAAGTAGTTTTAGTTTAGTTTTAGTTTATTTTAAGTAGTTTAAGTTGGTTTAGGTAGTTTTTAATTAGTTTTACTTTAGTTTGTTAGTTTTATATAAAAAATATAAAAAGTTAAAGAATCCGAGTTTTTTAAATTTTCTCGAGAAAACAAAAAAACAAAAAAAATAGTGTTGTGTCTACAAGAGGGAGCTATTTAACATGGAAAGTCGGATTAGTTTTTCAATATCCAGAGGGCGTCCAGCAAGTTTCCTGGATGGTAATACTTGACGTTTTGACATGTATATCCGCCCGCTGTTAACCTCCTTTCCTTTCACTTTTGGGCTCACCTCGTGGCATCGAAAACTCATCCTACTTAACTTTTTGAATTAATTGTTTCGTTTCATGAATTATAAATAGATTTAAGTTTGTGTTAAAAATAAAGTATCATTGAATTGAATCAAAATTAATAACAACCTACAATCGTATTAAATAGATATAGTTTTTGAACTAAAAATAGTCTTTTTAGGCCGAAAGGCATTAGATTTAAGATATAGTTAAGCTTAGAGCGCCCGCATAGGGCCAGTAAGTTAGTTTTAGGTTATTGGATAATTAGGCTAGTTTTTTTTATGAATTTTTGTCTAGCTTTAAGATAGTTTTAAAATTGATTAATTAATTAAAAATGAATTAAAAAAAAAACATCGCTTCCCATCGATCAGCTTGGATGGGGGACCGTTCAAATACCAACCGTGTGCTGTTTCTTCTGTTGTTCTTTCTTTCTGTGTGTCTGTCTCTGTTGTATTGTCTAAAGCCGATGATGGCCTCAGTTGTCAGTGCTTTTCAGTGGCTTTTCGTAGATTTATCTACGGAGTAGTGTAAAATGTAATGTAATGCAATATTTATGTTTTGTTATTTTTATTTATGTATATTAGGTACTTTGTGAATTTTTGTGAACCTGATTTTTAATGTTTTTGTTCTTAATAATAATTTCAAAGAAATTTTTTTGAAGTGACCAGTTCCGTTATCAATCAGCCAACGTCGTACGTAAAACGAACGCAAGATTGGCCTAACACAAACACATCGCATGCGGCCTGGGAAAAAGCGTTTTTCTTTTTTGGTTCTGAGCAGAACCTGGATTGTCGAAAAATAAAATGTGTTTCTTTTTTAGTTCAGAGCTTCTAGTATGTGTTTCTTTATCCGTTCTGAGCATGATCTGAGTGTGTTCAGAGCGCGATCTATAAGCTCAGAATAAAATAAATGAGCAGGAAGAGTTAAATATTTAAGGCTAGGAACGCACTTGCGATTTCAATCGCGCGGTTTTTTAGTCGCAAAAATAGAACACATGAATTTAAATAAGAAGGAACGCACTTGATACCAACAAATCATGACGATTTAAAAGTCGCAATTTGTTTCATTTTTCTTGCGATGCGATTGTCGTAAGCTTAAATGAATCAAATATACTAAAATGGATATGCACACACTTGCGATTTAAATTAGTACGTCTTAAAAATCGTAGTCGCAAAGAGAAATGGGCATTCACGCACTTGCGATTTTTAATCCACGATTTCTTAGCCGCAATGAATAAGACACATGGCGTTAAATGTGAATGCATGCACATGCGACTTAAAAATCGTAGCGATTATAGAAATGAAACAAGTTCTATTTTTTCAAGCGATTTTTTTGTCGCTACTTATTTGTAGCAAATGCGTGCACTCACATAAAAAGTAGTGTGTTTTATTTTTTGCGATTAAATAATCGCGGTTAAAAAAATCACAAGTTCGTGCATGACAATAATTTGTAGCGTCTACGATTTTTTAATCGCCTCGACAAAATATCGCAAGTGCGATCCTAGCCTAACACAAGCATTTGAGAGATGGAAAAAGAAAATGGTGACACCTAAGTGTTCAGGTGTGTTTCAAAAACAACTCAGAGCACGCTTGGTTTAGAGCATGTTCAGAACAGATGGCAATAAGATCAGAAATGCTATGGCTTAACGAGAACCCTCTTGAAAAGAGCTTTCTAAGGAAATATATATAGAACTATATATTTGTAAGAATCTCAGACAATATACGATATATCATTACACCATTATACATAGGTTTACCCAATTCGATCTTTTTTAAAATTAAAATGTATTGGTTGATACCAAGAGAGACTTTGACAAGAAATAGAAGCCTTAAAAAGCTCAACATCTGTCATTTATTTGAAGCGAAATTATAAATAGCTGGATTAAAAAAAAAAAAAACGGTTTAAGACAAAGCAATTTGGCAAGAAAAGAACGATCATGAAAAGTGGGATATCGTACTCAACCCATCTTAACCTCACATGGTGTGTCCAAAAGCAATTCATAAAGGTTTAATATTGCATGGCTTATAGTAGCTTGGGTAGATTTTAATCGCCCATCAACTAGTTTCAGTAAAGAAAACTTCTGCCTTGCACATCAGATATCCTACAAACCGAGCTTCATGATAAGCCTAAAAAATATTAACATCGCTCCTAATTCTCGGATCTTTAAAATACAGATGTGGGAACCCTAATTGTATGCAAAAATATACCAAAAATACTACTGTTTCAGCTAAAGTGTATACAATTTTATGGAGATCAATCTTAAATCGTCTACTAAATCCACAGTTAATAAAATTCAAGGACTTTGATCGGGCAAAGTAAACAAACGAAAACACATTATTTCTATTATACATACTCGTATCTTTGCCAAAATTCAGCCCTCACTATCTCTAATAAACCATGATGAGGTTTCTGAATAAATATTTTTTGCAAATTTTTTCTTAATAAAAGATAATGCTGGATATAAATCTTTGGCACATGTTGTGTGCATTTGTTCAAATCTACGTTTATCCATCACTATCTGAAACAAAGAACAATAAAGTTTAAATTAACCAAATAAGCTTGTCTTGTGCTCATATAACTTTCTAGCATATAAAAGACCATGCATTTCTCCAGTAAGTTATCAGTAAAGATATTTGGTTTGAAGAATTCGGTTATTCAGTTTCGGTATGAAGTCTTGGGGTTATTTCATTTTCACTGCAGCTGCAGTTTTGGTTTTCTGCACTAGCCAATCAAGTGGCTTAGAACTAGCACTTTGCTTAAAGGGCGCCACAGGTGATGGGTGTCATAGTATCAAAAAGCCTGTGGTCGATAGGCAAAACTCATCAGGAAGTTATAACGCCGAAGCAAAACTTGTACTTACAAATGGATTTATAAAATGTAACAACAGTGCAGCAGCTGCTGAAAAAAAAATACTGGATGGACTTTCAACCGCTAGTAAATTGTCAAAGATCTTACCAAATGTTGCTGCAAATGTATTTGAGAACGCCGTTGCGGACGCCGGAGAAATATATATTGGCGCTGGTGCTACTGTGTTTATCGCCCTTGGAGAAGCTTCGAAACTTTCCAATGATTCAGCAAGACAAGCAATGGGAGAGGTTAATCAAGAAATGCAATTGCTTGGATTAGAAGTTTACGATCAAATGCAGAGTTTGGTACCTATAACAACTCAGGCAATCATAGCTGGAGGAGATGCAGGAAAACAATCAATTATATTTGCCCGCAAAACTATTGAAGCTGGCTTTGGTGTAATATATAAACAGCTTGAAAAATCCTTCGAAGAGGCAAATGATGCACTCTCAGATGCTCAGAATCAGCCTAAAACAATGCAAGTCGGAGATATAAATGAAAATGGATCATGTGATAGTGACGCTAATGCCGCCATTTTAAAAGTGAATGAAGCAGCTCTAGAATCAATAGAAAGAGGATCAAATCCCTCTAAAGTCGAGCAGTTAAGAAAAGCCTTCGTAAAAGCACTGGCTGAAATTGGTCAGACAGCAGCCCATGTAAGAGAATACTTCACATTAATTTCAAAACTAGCTGAATCTGATCCATCAGCAGCGAAGATTATTTATCTGAAGAAGTCTAAAGGTGTTTGCAAGACTGTCCAAGAAATATATGCCAATATTACTTTGGACTTGGGAGCTGCAGCAGTCAAATCTAACAGTTCAACGAGGAAGCAATTAGAAAATGCTCTTAGATCTATAACACACGGCAATATTGATGTGACTGTCGGGAATAAATTTGCTAAGCATTTGACACTTTTTGGTCTGTTACTTGAAGACAAAGAACGTAATTCTACATTAAGTGCTGCAGTAGAGAGTGGAAAGTATGGTACAATTGCTTACCTTCAAGGATTAGTCGGTGCAGCAGAGTTAGCATTTGAAGCACTTTAAAATAAATCATTAATTTTAAGCCTTTCACATGATTCCTGTTGACTGTGTACTTTTTGGCAATAAAATGATTATGAATAAATAATTTGAATATTTTTCTTTCCTACTTGCTACACAATGCGATAAAATAAAAATAGATATAAGAGGTGCGACTGACATATGTATTTTGACGTACCAGTAACTTATCTCAGTCCTTCTTGATGGTGCAAAAGGCTAAATGGCCAAGCAAATTAGTTTTGTTTTTTTGATACGTTAAATTTTTTAACATTCTTTTTCTATGTCTGAACTTTTGTGGTTCAATTTAGCCTATACGACCTCTAGTTAACATACGTGCTGGATGGATATAATCATGATTAATAATTCCCAATAAATCATAAGGTACAGTGGATTTATACACATACAGTCCTTTTTATAGAAAAATAACACACGTTTTAGCAAGTATACAGATAGAGAAGTTGTCAGACTTATGTACTAAATGTTCGATAACTTTTTCTATTAATAAACATGCCTTCACTTTTATAAAATCTATGTTTTTAGTTGCGTTCGTGGGCTTATAAGTTATCCTTCCGTTAAACGCCGAATTTTGCGAGTTAGATTTATTGGGTCGCTATCACAAGTCAAAGACAAGCCAACATTTATAAATGAGAATTATATGTAAGTTAACGGTTGAGAAAGGGCAAGAACTTTCATTCTAGAGAACAGGGTTGTGAATTTTTAAATTAAAAAAAACCATAAGTCATAAGTCTGTAGATGATTTGTGAAATAAAAAACTTTTATTCATAAGTTAGTTAGTGACTTATGATTTAAAGAAAATTTTAATTCATAAACTACTAAATGACTTACGAATTAAAAAAAATTAATTCACAAGCTACTAAGTGACTTATGAATTAAAAAAAATAATTCCCTACCTATAAGTGACTCATGAATTAAAAAAAAATTAAGTCACTGACTTGCTCATGACTTAAATTTTTTAAATTCATAAGTCACTTAGTAGGTTCTGAATTAATTTTTTTAATTCATAAGTCACGACGAAGCTTATGATTAAAATTTTTTTAATTCACAAGTCACCAACTGACTTATGAATTAATTTTTTTTAATTCATAAGTCAGTAAAGAAAATAGTTTTCTTGCTTTTTTCACAAGTTTTTCTTCAGTCCAAATCGGTTGCAGGCCTAATTAAACCAAAGGCGTTCCGTCAAAATTTTGAACGTTTTGGAAATTATGAAATGACCTATCCAGAGTACTTAGGCCTATGAGACAGCTTAATAGACCTGATGATTCATCCATAAGGAGTCTAAATGGAGTCAAAATCTTAACAGAATTAACTAATAATGATGGCCCTGTCTGATTCCATTTCCCGAATTGTTTACTTGTACCCTAACATTGAAGTCGTTATTGCGGCAACTTTAATATACACTATTCAACTTGGCTTCGCTATTAAGGATAGACAATACCCGGAGGAAGATATGTTGAGATCCTTGCTGAGATGCACCACCTTTCTGGGCAAAACACCCACAATCTCGATTCGCTTTTACTTCTAATCCTGATAAATGCACCATAATGGTAAGGTCTCCATAAATATCACTTAATTTCTCATGTCCTTTTCATTCAGTTAACGAAAAAGCCAACTGGGGTGGTCTCAATAATTTTGTTTTAGAATTTTTAACTGGTCACTATATTTTTTCGATAGTGGCTTTAATGCCAGCGATTATATGATCACAGAAGTAATTTTTCGTGGGATACGTAGTTTTATTTCTGACAGAATTAAGAAATGTTTTGGTTTGATACAAGCTGTAAAAAAGTTATCAGGCTAAGAGAAGTTAGTTTCCGCTCTTACAAAGAGAACCCAAATTAGGAAGATCGGTAAAAGTAAAAACAAGTCAGAAACCATTGCAACACTGTTATAAAAAGAACATAACCACAAATTGAAGCCAAAAATCCTGCAGTGTCCCAAAGGCAGTAGAAATTTCTGGTCATTTGTCAAGAACGGTTCCAACGCTCATCTACTAGCAGTTCATTTTGCCTAGCTCTACGTTGCCTGGGCAGGTATATTTTCGCACTCGTACATCCCTTCGAGATCTTGATATAAACAAATCTGTTGGTCTTGATGGTAGGTATACCCTCCCATTCTTCTGAAAAGGTGTTCTTCAGCGCTGGCATAACCATTGCGTACGGTTTTTCATCGCTACTACTGTTCTGGAATCGTCGCGAAAAGATGGAAAACAGCATTCCAAAAAAGGCGATCCTTCCTCTTTCTCCTCCTATCGACCAATTACACTTACTTCCTTTCTTTCCAAGGTCATGGAATCGCTGATAAATTATCAGCTCAAGAAATATCTCGAAGATCGAAAGCTTATTAATGACCGGCAATACGGCTTTCGCAGCAATCGTTCCACTGGTGTCAGGGACTGTCGACAGCCCAACTCTCTGCAGTTCCAACTTCTTAACCACAAATTCTGGTAATCTAAAAACTCCTCGTCTCTTCTATCTGCCCACCCACCATACCTCTTACGGCTGCAACGAACATATTACTCACATGTTGCGTTAGTTGTAACATTAACTCCTGGTTTCACAGTGGGAGTTTCAACTCCACTTTTAGTTAAAACTTCAGTTCAACAACAAATTTGGTTTCACAGTTTCATTTAAACCTTGAATAGAGTTCATTCTGTAGTTTAAGTTAAACGACAATATTTTGCCGTTTCAACAACTCCTTCAAACATTTGAAAATAGAATTTAATTTAATTTTTTTCATTTTTTTCCTGTCACAATTGAAACAAAGCAAATTTTCGTTGATTGTTTTTTCTTTGATTCAGATAGAAAGAGAAAACAATTTAGTTTATCTTCGTTAAATAGAACTGAAGTTCAGTGAAACCGGACGACTTGAACTTCAAATTTAAACTCCAGTACAAGTTCAGTTGACTTAATTTTAAACTTCCACTGTGAAACTGGGGGTAACTGTTTCAAATTTAACCTCAGTTTAACCTGTCTAAAACTCGGCCTTCTTAATCATCGATCAGAAACAGGATCAGTAAGTTTTTCATATGTTTGTGCCGGGTTTAAGATGATCTTAGACAATCTCTAAAATTCTCTTATTCTTACTACATTGAATAAGATGAAGTGCGAACCAGTTTTGTATATTATTTCCATCTTAATTTTACGGTTTTAATACAAAAAGTTGTGTTCGCTTGTATAAAATACTTGGAATGTATAATTCTATATTTTGAACTAAATTTAAACAGGAAATCCCCAAATTGCGACTTTGACACTTAATTCTTATTAAATAAAAATAAATTGTTATCTATCTGTCACAAATATTATTGTAAATAAGGTAGAAATAAAACTTATATACATAAATAGATCTATCTGTTTTATTTGAGGTAACTGAACTAAAAATCTACTCAACGAAAGCGAAAATCTCAATGAATACTACAAATATATTTATTTCTTGGCAAAGAAATCAAATTGTAGGAGAATGCCTTTCGAATCCAAAGAAAATTCAATTCTCAGAATTTTGCGAAGGAATTTGGCACACACGCCGCATTTTATTTTGTTTGTGTCATGCCTTTATCAGATGATAGGCGACAGTTCAATAAAAAAAAACTCTTTAAATATGACGATTGCGATGAATCGTTTTCAATGTCTAATTAAAAAGTTATTTTTGATTTTAAAATTCAGTGTAATTTTGAACTCTAACAGAATGCATAAATATTCAATAAAATCAATCAAAAGCATCAATAGGTTTATATTTTGGTAAATCAAATTCTTGTAATTTACATGTGCATATTATTACTCGACTTGTGATTTAATGTGAGTGTATTTATATGTACATAAATCTGCAAACTTTTTTTTATTATTTACAGAAGAAGGATTATAATGTTTAAAATATTTTTCTTGTCGAAATATTTCGAAAACATTTTTGAGATTTTTGTGAATGAAATGTTGTGATTCATACAAAAACAAAATTGTTTTGCATTCCGTGATTCCTTGGACAAAACAAATCTTTGAGTATTTTAAATAAATAAATTAAGAAATAAGTAAATTAATGAGGGAATTTATTTTGAAATAAAAATTAATACAAAAATGATACGTAGCGTAAAATTGGCTAATGCCGGTCAGTTGGTTAGAGCTATGAGACCTTGAGAAGCAGTGTGGACTAACTGATTTTTACATAAATTTTTTAGTTAAATCCGAAATTCAATTTATTCCCATTTCATTAAATTAAAAAAAAAGCAATAAAAAATTGTCAAATGTATATGAAATTTCATTCATTTTTTAATGGAGACTTTAAATTTAATAGAGAGTGACTCAAGAACAGTAAGAATTTATTCAAACAAGTAATTTTTTCTTGAACTAATTGCGTTAGTTAATTAATATAGGTATGTTCTAGTTACAAAAAGGGCAGATTTGTATTTCAATACGAATAAGTAGTACTTTTAGCCTCTTTAAAAAGAGTGAACTATTTAATGCTGGCATCATATATGTCAAGGCATAATTTTTGAACAAGTTTCTTTTTGAATAAAAAATAAAAGTTTTTTGTTTTTGGTTTTTGACATTATACTTTAATGCCCGATTTCACGAAGAACTTTCAAACATTTAACAGGCTTCTAAGCCTTAAAATGGGATGTTTTGGTTTCACCAAGAGCTTTTAAATTAAACAAGCTTTTAAACACCCTGTCACTGTCAACAGGAATTTACCATAATACCTTTTTATATATACGTTTACTTTATTTAAATTGACTTTGTTTGATATTCATAAGTAACCTTTCTATAGTTTTTATTTTGTTTTTAATTTATATGTTTTTCAAATATCATTTATCAATAAAATATTGAATAATACGATTCAATTCATAGAGCTGAATGGTTTAATTTAGAAACAGAACTATTTCTTCGTATTCCCCAACATAGTGGTCCTTCGAACTAGATCTTTATTCTGCGATTGGATTAAAATCCATAAAAACAATAAAAACAAAAAGTCTTACGGGGAACTTTTATTGAAATCTATAAATGGCAAACTTTGGAAACTTCTGGAAAAATAAAGCTGATGTGTTGGAGCACATAGAAAATATGAAATCAGGAGAATTAAGGGATTCACATTATATAATGTTCCAAGCGGCTCCTAATGCGAACTTATTCAAGAGGAATATTCGTAAATTCAATGGATTTTCCAGTGACGAAGCTCAAGATCTCAACATGAAATTTGCTGAAGAGTTTATAAGTCTCCAAGGACTAAAAGGAGTGTGTAAAGTACTCAAAATCGAACTAGAGGGAAGCGAATCAGCTGGTGAAATGTCGACGCTAATTATAAGCAAACTGACTTCGCCAAAAGCAGATGCCAATCTCAACGATAGAGTACGAGTAGCTTCAAATCATGCAACCTCTCTCAAAAACCAAAGTGCGTCTTCAAGTTCACCAGAAAATCCAATATTACAAATAGTAGACATCGATAAACAAAATCTGTAGCTTGCAATGAAAATTATAGAAGAAGAAAAAAAAATCGATGTCATCACAAATGAACTCCAGACCTCAGGTATCAGTCAAGACGAAACAACAAACCTTCAACAACAAAAATTGAACGAAAATTAAAACTTCTCCAAGCTCAATCGGATTGCTTAGCGAGTAAAAAAAATGCACTAAAAGTTGCAATAACATCACCATCTTTCAAGAAAAGCACCAATTCAAGATCAACAACAAGTAGAGCTATGTATGTTCACAGCCAACTGGGTGAACAATTTACAACATCAAAAGGAATCAAAGGCAAAAGAAGAAATTATCCATGAATGTCATCAACAACAACAACCGGATATCACGCATCTGCAGGCAACAGTCAGTCAAATGTTAGCCAGGCAAACCGTTGGAATAAACTTACCAGATTTTGATGGATCATCACCTCTATCGTTGCACCATTTCCTAACCCAGTATAACATAACAACTGAGAAATGCAATATTTCGCCAAAAGAAAATGTATTGAGACTAAATAAACACCTGTATGGAAATGCAAGAGGAAAAGTCGAGATGATGCTCATCACGGTCAAAGATCTAAGCAAAATTATTGACATCCTTCAAAGGCAATATGGTGGACCAGAACAAATTATTCAAGAACTTATCTACAAAGTTGCAGATGTACGAACAGTTGATTCACTAGAAAGCTTAATTGATTTTAGTTGCACTGTACAAAATGTTGCAGCAGCTGCTCAAGATATAAATCACAGCTTAATGGACCTTCATCGTTTACTTGCAAGTCTTGTAGAAAAACTTCCACAACATCTTCTTATGCAATGGGCATCCCACCTTATGTTTATCAAAAAAAGTGCAAGAGAAGCTACATTACAAGATTTTGCTGAATGGAGTGAAAAAATGTCTACAATGGCTTCAGACATAACATTTTATTCAAATATCAAAAAATGGATAATGCTGGAAACATCACCAAATCCATCGAAAAATTAGATAAGAAAAATGAATGTAAGTTCTGTCACAAGGATTCACATCATTTGTTTAAATGCCAGGTATTCCAAAATTCCGATGTAAAGAAACGTTGGGATATGGCGAAGAGTTGCAACAGCTGTTTCATTTGTCTACGACGCCATAGTGGACCATGTAGAACCCGAGAGCAATGTAATGTGAATGGGTGTTCAAAATTTCATCATAAGCTTCTACATAAATCTTCAGAGTTCGACCCAAAAGTAACTCCAGAAATCCTTAACTGTTCTACAGAAGTGAAGAAAGAAATTTTATTAAAAATGCTTCCAGTTTGCATTAAAGGACCTAATGGATCGGAGACAGTAACTGCTTTCATCGATGACGGAAGCACAACAACTTTACTAGACGCAAACGTAGCAAAAAGACTTGGAATTCAAGGCGAAACTAAGCCACTTTGTTGCAAATGGACTAAAACTATCGAAGATCTAATACCTGGAGAATTAGTGGTTCTAGTTGAAAACAATTCACAAAGAGGAAAATGGCCTTTAGGTGTAGTAGAAAAGACATATCCTGGACAAGATGGAGTTGTCAGAGTAGCAAAAGTAAGAACGGCAAATAACACCTACAGACGATCAGTGAACAAATTATGTAGGCTGAAAACTCATGTTGACGTTCCTGAATATCCTGCTGATTAGTATACTAAGAGTCAGCACTGGGGGGTAGTATGTCACTGCCAACAGGAATTTACCATAATACCTTTTTATATATACGTTTACTTTATTTAAATTTACTTTGTTGGATATTCATAAGTAACCTTTCTATAGTTTTTATTTTGTTTTTAATTATGTTTTTCAAATATCACTTATCAATAAAATATTGAATAATACGGTTCAATTCATAGAGCTGAATGGTTTAATTTAGAAACAGAACTATTTCTTCGTATTCCCCAACACACCCTTATAAACTAAATGCCCATTTTTGGCTCAATAAATTTTAAAAGTGTCATTGAAATGTCATCAGATGTAGATAACAACAATTGGATATAGCAGCTGAAATTATTGTTTTGTAATATTTTAGTTTTCAATTTTTTAAGATACAAATACTAATATTTAAATTAACTGTTTTTTTATTTAGAATAAAATATAAAATAAATCTTCATCCAACGATAAAGTACAACACATAGTTATGCGTCGAGCAAGAGTATTCCTGGGTTCACAAGAACCCATTCTTCGACTATGACTTCAAAATGAGGTTCCAATTTTCTAAAAGCATCTGTGGATCAGTTGTTGAATTTGTTTGGTCGTCATTTAGAACCGATACAAACCCGTCAGTGCAATAAATAAAGTAGTTATTACTTATAGTACGGGAGGTAACGCTGCAATTTTTTTAGGAATTTTATGCCGAATGAATTTTACTTCAAACAGTTGTTTAATGTTCGAAATTCAGTAAAGTGAGCGTCAGTTGTCGCACTTGTGGTGGAGCTAAAGGAGACAGCATGCAAAAGTCATTGGAAAAAAATTTGCTCCGATGAATTTTATACCAAGCGAAACTGTATTAAATTATTGTTTTAATCATATTTCTTCAAAAAATTATCGTCAGCTGTATTGCCGAGGGGGGGTTCAATGTCAGTCACGGGCATAAACCTCATTTAAAATTTGAAAAATAAATTTATTTTATACCTTATGAAATTTATATATCTCAATTTTTATACTTTTAAAATAATAAAGAAAATAGTCAGCTGCACTTTTGACGGGGGTAACACCGTCAGTCAGTGCGATAAACATGTCGCGCGCTCAACGTATTCGAGCGTCGCATAGTATCTTTGGAACATAAACTGACGATCTTTACACCCACAAACAATCAGCTGACGACGATTTTTTGTTTCTTTAACATTTAAATTATCTTATACTTAAAATTCAATAAGTATAACATCAATTTCATATAAATAACATCACAGTTTATTTATTTATTCCGTGTAGGTTTCAAATTACATATACAGGGTGATTTGCATAAGGTGTGACAAAAAGCTAGGGCATGTAGGTTGGACTTAGACAAGAAAAAAATCGTATGGGAGGGGGGGAGTCTATTTCCCCCCGTTTAGGCGGGAGGGGCAATTTAAGAAAAAAATCACTTCAAACAGAAAAAAAATTATTAAAAAATAACGGTGACACCTACAAAAAAATGCTATAGCGTTTTGAAAAGCCAGAAATACATTCTTTAATTCTGTCTTTAAATAAAGTTGTTCGAGTGAATAGTTTTTGAAAAATTACTTTTCAAAATCGAAATTTTGAAAAAAAAATGAAAATTTTTTTTTAAACAATTTTTTTCAAAATTTTACGTAATTAAGTATTATTTTTTTATTCAATATTCAATGCTCTTATTAGTTTTTGATCAAACACAAAAAACCGGATGTCAAAATGTTTTGCAGTTTTTGAGAAAGTCAAAAATAACAAAAACTACTTTTGTTCTAAGAAAAGCCTTTTATTTTAGTTTTTTTCGTTTTTGGATTCTTAGGTGAATTTACGATTGAAAGGATTAACTTTCTTTTTACTATTTTTTTAATTATCGTCTTATAAGCATACAATAATGTGACAAAGTACTGGATTAACCATATTTCACACATTTTTTCATTGAGAACACCTGCGTGAGAGCATTGGTTTAAAATTGACCTGCCACTTTTTTATTACGGTGGGGTCGGCTTGGCGACGCAACCTGTTTTGTTGTACAAATTATTTCTAATTTGAATGTCAAGTCGTCAACATATCACGATGTCAAATTACTCTCGTACCGAATTAACGGATATGCATTACTGCTAGGGTATGGCCCATGGTCGAAGTCGTGAAGCGCAAAGACTCTACGCTGAAATGTACCCCAATAGGAGGTGTCCCAGTCATACGATATTTTCAAGAATCCATCAACGTCTTCGAGAACACGGAGTACTGGAGCACCGAGGGAGAGAAAGTTCATCTTCTGCATCAGTACACATAGAGGAAAGAATTTTGGATATGGTCCGACGTAATCCCTCCCTTAGCACAAGGAGAATAGCTACTATGCTTCAGTTGCCCCAAACTAGAGTATGGGCAGTGCTTCATACCGAGCATTTACACCCGTACCACACTACACCAGTTCAGGAGCTAACCGCAAGCGACAAGTTACTGAGAGCTGCATTTTGTCGAACATTATTGCTAAGAGATGAAACTGAACATAATTACTTTGGAAGGATATTCTGGACGGATAAAGCTCAGTTTACCAGAGATGGAGTAACAAATTTCCACAATTTACATCACTGGAGTAACAGCAATCCGCATAACAAGAAACAAATCAAATCTCAACACCGCTTTAGCTGTAATGTTTGGCTTGGTATTGTTGGACGAACAGTTATTGGACCACGGTTCCTGAATTCAGTCATAAATGGAGAATCCTATCTGCAGTTACTACGAGACCTTCTGCCCGATTTGAATGACAACGTTGCCTTGGCCATAGCAGACAATTTAATCTACCAGCAAGATGGAGCTCCAGCACACTAAAGCCGCACTGTAAGGAACTGGCTTGATGAACATTTTAGTGATCGTTGGATTGGAAGAGGAGGTCCAATAGAATGGCTGCCTAGATCGCCAGATTTAACTCCGTTAGATTTTTATGCTTGGGGATTCATGAAGAACTATGTGTACGAAGTGGAAATAGAATCTTTTGAACAACTGAAACAACGAATTGAAGAGGCTGGAGTCAAATTACATGAAAATTTATCAAGTATAAATTTATGTGCAGCAATAAGAAGGCACTATAATCTTTGCCTTCTACAAAATGGGGATCATATCGAAAATTTTTTGTAATAAGCTGTAGTTAAAAAATAGTTAAAAATTATAATAAACAGTAATTATGTATTTTATCTAAAAATGCATGTATTTCTTATTTTAATTGATTTCAAGATTCAGGAACATTTTTGTTCTTATTTCGCAATTGCATTTTTCTGTCACTAGTTAGGGCGTGTAACGTTGCATTATTTAAAAAACATTCGCAGGTCAATATTAATCCAATGCTCTCACGCAGGTGTTCTCAAAGAAAAAATGTGTTAATCCAGTACTTTGTTACTTTATTGTATGCTTATAAGACTGATAATAAAAAAATTGTACAAAAAAGTTAATCCTTTCTTTCGTAAATGCCCTAAGCCAAGCCGACCCCACCATAATAAAAAAGTGGCAGGTCAATTTTAAACCAATGCTCTCACGCAGGTGTTCTCAATGAAAAAATGTGTGAAATATGGTTAATCCAGTACTTTGTCACATTATTGTATGCTTATAAGACGATAATTAAAAAAATAGTAAAAAGAAAGTTAATCCTTTCAATCTTAAATTCACCTAAGAATCCAAAAACGAAAAAAACTAAAATAAAAGGCTTTTCTTAGAACAAAAGTAGTTTTTGTTATTTTTGACTTTCTCAAAAACTGCAAAACATTTTGACATCCGGTTTTTTGTGTTTGATCAAAAACTAATAAGAGCATTGAATATTGAATAAAAAAATAATACTTAATTACGTAAAATTTTGAAAAAAATTGTTTAAAAAAAAATTTTCATTTTTTTTTCAAAATTTCGATTTTGAAAAGTAATTTTTCAAAAACTATTCACTCGAACAACTTTATTTAAAGACAGAATTAAAGAATGTATTTCTGGCTTTTCAAAACGCTATAGCATTTTTCTGTAGGTGTCACCGTTATTTTTTAATAATTTTTTTTCTGTTTGAAGTGATTTTTTTCTTAAATTGCCCCTCCCGCCTAAACGGGGGGAAATAGACTCCCCCCTCCCATACGATTTTTTTCTTGTCTAAGTCCAACCTACATGCCCTAGCTTTTTGTCACACCTTATGCAAATCACCCTGTATATGTAATTTGAAACCTACACGGAATAAATAAATAAACTGTGATGTTATTTATATGAAATTGATGTTATACTTATTGAATTTTAAGTATAAGATAATTTAAATGTTAAAGAAACAAAAAATCGTCGTCAGCTGATTGTTTGTGGGTGTAAAGATCGTCAGTTTATGTTCCAAAGATACTATGCGACGCTCGAATGCGTTGAGCGCGCGACATGTTTATCGCGCTGACTGACGGTGTTACCCCCGTCAAAAGTGCAGCTGACTATTTTCTTTATTATTTTAAAAGTATAAAAATTGAGATATATAAATTTCATAAGGTATAAAATAAATTTATTTTTCAAATTTTAAATGAGGTTTATGCCCGTGACTGACATTGAACCCCCCCTCGGCAATACAGCTGACGATAATTTTTTGAAGAAATATGATTAAAACAATAATTTAATACAGTTTCGCTTGGTATAAAATTCATCGGAGCAAATTTTTTTCCAATGACTTTTGCATGCTGTCTCCTTTAGCTCCACCGCTTTCGGAGCAGCTGACGTTCAGATCTGTTATGTGTTAGGGGAAAACTATTATTGTTATGATTTTCAGCCGGTATGAAATGACTTCGTCAACTATAGCGCTACCTCCCGTACTATTAAGCATTTTATGCCACAGAATCTTTCCAAATATATTTTTTTTGCATTTCGTTTTTTTTTTTGTTGCATTTCTTGACATTTCGCTTATTAGAAAGAAAAAAACAATTTCTTTTTTCGGAGATGTAAAGAGAACTCAATTTTAACAAAAAAAATCCCTGAAATTTACCTTTTATAGATTGGTGAAATTCGAAAGACTTAAGATTCTGATAAAATTTAAGAGGAGTTTTGATAAAAGCGCTTTTAGTGTTTGCTTATGAAATTGGCCATAAATCTTTAAAATTCTGACAAACTTTAAAAAAGTTCACCTGACAGTGACCTCTGTATGTTTGCATATGTATATACAAAATTGGATCAATTATTGATAAAAACAGAACTTCAGAACAGAACAGAACTTCCCTCTGCAGATCTTCTTCTTCTAAATTTTTTTTCTCAAATTTATAAATAAGTTAACAGCGTTTTCATTGATTTTGAGAACCTTAATGTAAATGAAGATGATTTATGTGCTCTTTTTCAAAGTTAAACTTCGTCTTTTTCCCCACTTTAGGACAATCTCAGGCTACGTTCGTTGCGAAACGGAAGGAACAAGTTTTGGGCAATTTTTTTTCGTTCTCGATTGACCGAGTATTCTGATTATCTTGGTATATACTTTGAACTTTGCAACACCCTACCTGAATCAACTCCTAAGGAATTTTATTAAAGACCCGAAATCCTTCGATCTATATGGCGGCCCATTTTGTCCAAATGATAAAACTTTAGTATCAAAGTGTCTTTAGTGGAAACGTTTCGCGCCCATTTAACGGAAGACGTGATAGACCTTCACAGTTGACTCTTCAACATTTAGTGGCCAAATTTCAGGCGACCATTTCGGTAATCAATCAACCAACATTTTTACGTCAAAGAAACGCAAGATTATCCAAGAACATCGCTGCGGTTCGTGAAAGTGTACAGGAGAACCAGAGGCAATCGATTCCTCGCCGTGCACAAGAACCTAGCCTTTAACTTAGTGAATTTCGCCTCGGAATTTATGCCTTTACTCGTACAAGGTTCAACAGACAAAGGCAAAGATGTTTGTTCGCTGACTAATTTTGGCCGAAAAATCATCTTTAGCGAATTGGCGCATTTTTTGATGAATGGAAGACACCAATCCACACGAGGTTCATTGAATGACAATACATCCTCAAAAAGTTACCGCTTGGTATGGATTTTGGGCTGGCAGCGTCATTGGTCTGTATTCTTTCAAAAACGATGTTGATGAGGTGGTCACTGTGAATGACAAGCGCTACAAAACTATGATAATCAATTTTGTATGGCCTAAATTGAACCACACGGACCTAGATGTCATGTGGTTCCATCGGAATGACGTAATGTGCAACACATCGGACGCCACGATTAACATTCTGTATGAACGATTTGATGGTAAGGATATTTCTCGCAGAGGAAACGTGAATTGGTCACCAACATAAACGTCATGCGTTTTGACCTGGCTAGACTTTTTCTTGTGGAATTTCCTATTATTCGCATAATAAGCCACAATCGACCGATGCCCTTAAGGTGAACATAATATAGGATATCATTCAAATTCAGTCGAATATATGCGGAAGTGTCATTGAAAATTGGAATACTCGGATCCTAAGCAGTCGAGGCGGGCATTTGAACGATGTCATGCTCCATACGTGGGCCTTTCACATAAAAATAAAGAAGAATTTTGTTAATTCCTCACACACAGTGTTATTTTATTTCCAATTTGTCCAATTGCTTAACTTACACATATTCCAAAAGTCAAGGAAGTTTTCGTTGCAGGTTTCTCATTTTCTCTAGACAACAAGGCTTTCTTACATAAATATAGATCGACAATGACTTATCTCGTTGAATTCATACTCTTAAGTCTTTCAGCCTTAGGGAACGAAAACGAAGTCTTGTCTCAACCGATCTTAGTAAACAATTTAAAAAAAATCCCAAAGACTATTTCTGTGCAAACTGTCCACTCATAGGTTTGATCCCATGTTCTTGTGATGTATTGCTACTTGCCTGAAAAGCCACTACTATAAAATTTGTTTCAGATGTAACTCCTCAAATGATTTCGCAGCTACCTCTGGGGTCCCACAAAGTAGGAACTAAGGTCTTCTTCTTTTTTGTTCTGAACAATATCCAACTTATTTTGCCTTGACGCGATTATTTTTCAAGCAAACTCAGCACTTGTCTTTGTGAAACGGTGACACGGCCCCTGTACATAACCTTTCTCGACCCGCTTCTTGAAAACGCTTGTCAAGTTAGGTCCCCTTATCAACACATTCATATCTCCAGAATGAAGGCATTCAATGTCGTTTTCTTTAATTTATCTTTCGTGATTTATATTGGAATAACCTTTTGATTCTACTTCCATATCAACATAGTAACTTGAATGCGTTAGAAGAAAAATAACCGACAGTGTCTTCATTCATCGACTACTTTCTCTGTTTCTTAGTTTTAAGATAGAGCAAGAGCTATTTTTATGTTACATTAACAATTAGCTTGCATTAGGGTGGAGGTGTTTCCCTCAACAAAATTATAATAAAGTTTAATTAAGCTATTACATAAATTTAATTTAATTTGATTAATTTTTTCTTCTTTAAATGACCGGTATTGCTCCAGTACACCCTATAGAATTCGAAAATTTGTCTTTTAGAACGAAATATTTGTATTTTGTATATTCCACCTTTTTTCAAAACCTACAAATTTAAAATTTTGGGAAGACGATCATAAATAATATTTAACAATTTAAATTTTTAATTTTATTGGAGAAAAGTTAATGGCTTAGAAAAAAAAATTAAAATACACAAATCATACAAAATATGAATATATACTTTTAGTATTCGAATCAAAAATGACAGTTTAATATTTTTGGCTATTTTCTTTCGTGCTTTTGGTATTATCTAGTTTGTATTGCATTCGTAGGATTTTAATCCTGATTTCGCTCCTTTTTTAGTTTCCAATATTTTAACAGTGTCGAAATTCAATATAACGTTTGTGTCAAACGTTACTTTAAATTATGTTATTATAATTCACGATACTCTTGGTTTATTAGATTTTCTAAGACAATTATCTAGTTAGACATTATGTGCTCATATTTTTAAACTACAGTTCAAGATCAAATTGAACCATGGATTCAGCTCATATACAAAACAAAGTTTCTACTTTTGTTTTTTTTTATTAAACTCATAAATTTATGAGCCAATCCCACTAACATATTTGATGGAAGTTACTAGTTCATTGCGGCTACTGAGATTTAGACCTTTAGGGAATTACTTCGTAGGGTCGAATAAACTAAAAAGACGTTTTGGTTTTGGATAACGAAATAAGGAAGAGCTTTCGAATTATAATAAGAAGACTTGGCTGTTGTCCGCAGCAAAGTCAATTTCTAAAGAAGAAGACATTTTTATGTTCGATCAATGGAAAATAATATAAAGTGACTCCCTTGATGTGCTGATTTCCAATAAACAATACTATAACACCAAAGATTTGATGAAGAGTATTGGTTGGCGCATGAACCAAGCACAAAGGGTACCAATCTATGCTATAGACAGAAACCAGAGCAGCTGGCAGAGTGGCAAAGAAGAAGAGAAATACACTAAAAAAAGATAAAGAGATAGAGAGAGATATGCTGGCTGTCATTTTATTTTAGATTCCACTTCTCTTGCAAATGTCAAAACCGTCCATCTAAGACCTTAAAGACAGTGCACAAATTAACCCAGATGAGCATTTATTAAATAGTTGGTAAAACATGATCGAATGAAAGAAGATCTGATGAATCGAATCAATGGAAATCTGATATATGAGAACTATAGAGGAATAAGTCTCCTAAGCGTATAAGATCTTGTCGATTTAAAAACCTTTTGTTAACAATCTGATCGACCTTAAGAAGTGTGGTCTTTGACCAGACAAATCAACAAGCAATTCTAAATTTAACAGATTCATCAATCGATGCACACCAATTTATCGATTCTAAAGTTAAATAGTATGAATAGGGAAGAATTAAACAAAGCCATGTCTAATCAATTCACAACCACTCCCATCTAAGAACTACATGTTTTTTTTACTGATGCTGCCTCTTGCGATGAAGTCACATAAATCGACTTATAGTATCTCTAGGTATTGAAAACTGCTACTAGTCATAACCGTTCGAACTCGACGAATTATTTTAGATCCCTTAAATACCAACTGGAAAGGGAAACACGCTTACACAAGTATAGTTGAGAGTTGTAAGTCCCTAGGCCCATTTATTTATTTACTATGTACGGAGGTTGCCTAATTTGACATTGTCATTCTTAATTTTGACATTTCTTTAGGTAATAATATGGAGAATGTTTTGTCATACGAGTGTTTTTTGTGCTTACAGTTATTTGAAACCTTTATCATGATTAAAAATGAAATTGATTCGTTTACTTTTTCGTGCCTATGATTTTTAACGTTGATTAAATCAACAACAATGTGCCGATCAACTCTGTTTGACTTTTAGTAGGTTAGGTTAGGTTAAAGTGGCTGTCAGTAAAGCGTCTGACACACTTAGACCATTAGAGGTCCATTGTGATACCACGATCTAATAGGGAACAAAAAGGTTTCCTACTAGTTAAAACCATTTGGAGCTTCTGATGAAGCGAAGTAGACTTTTAATGTCTTTGTTTATGAGATCGCTTGGTTCATTATAGAAATGTTCTCCTAGATGAAGTTTGCGTCTGTAAGAGAGAGCAGGGCATGTACAAAGAAGGTGTGGGATTGTCTCCTCTTCCTCCTCGTCCAAGCAACTCCTGCAAAAATCGTTTGATAGCACACCGAGACGTGCGGCGTGTCTACCTATGAGACAATGTCCAGTTATGACACCTATGACGGAGCTGATCTGAGATCTACTGAGGGACAATAGACATTTTGACCGTTTCAGATCCAGTTTAGGCCAGATTTGTTTGGTCGCCATACAAGTGGTAGTATTAAGCCATCTTGTGTTTGATTGTTCCAGAGCGATTCGTTTCAGCATAAGTTTACTTGTATCTATGGGCATACCTATATTTGCCTTTTCGGGTAAGATAGGCATTTCCGTTCTAATTCTGGCGAGTTCGTCGGCTTTGCAATTCCCCGGAATGTCCCTGTGACCCGGCACCCACCTAGGTGAATGTTAAACTGTTTGGCCATCTCCATCAGAGACGATCGACAGTCTTCGGCTGTAATGGAATTTACAGAGACTGATGCGAGGGATTTCAAAGCAGCCTGACTGTCTGAGAAGATACGGATATCCGTGCTAGATACCACGTTTTCTTTAAGCCAGGACAATACTTCCTTTATCGCCAGAATTTCCGCTTGGAATACGCTACAATGGTTTGGTAGACGGAAGAAGAGACTAAGGTTTAGTCCATCTGAGTACACTCCACCACCCACTCCGTTTTCAGTCTTCGATCCATCTGTAAAAAAGTTTACTGATTTATTATCTGTCAAAGCCCCTTCCTCCCAAGCTGACCTTGAGGGAATGGTGACTTCAAAGTTTTTATCGAAAACCAAAAAGGGAGTGATGTAGTCAGAGTGACTTGGGAGAGTTCCGAATAAATTCAGAATGGTGGTGTGGCCAATAGAGTTATTGGTCCATTGAGAGATGGCTTTGAGACGTATGGCTGTGCTCGCGGCCATTTGTTTGCTATAAATATCTAGGGGTGTCAGGTTGAGTAGTATGTCTAGTGCAGCGGAAGGTGTCGAGCGGAGAGCTCCGCTGATGCACATACACGCTGAACGTTGAACTCTGCTTAGTTTATCGCGATTAGTCGCTTTATCTAAGGTCGTCACTTTGAATCCCTCTTCTTCTAGGTCTATTAGCAGATCATTAACTACCATGTTCCATAGAAGTGGGGATAGGACTCTACTTTGTGGGGTTCCTCTACTGACTGACCTTCTTCTAGTAAAGCTACCTAGTTCCGCATTTATAATTCTGCTTTTCAGCATGAAATTTATAAGGTTACCAAGTGAGCTATCCACATTGAGATTCTGCAGTGTCTTCGCTATTGCAGCGCTGTCGACATTGTTGAAGGCGCCTTCTATATCTAGGAATGCAACTAGAGTGTATTCTTTGTGATCTAGGGAGTATTCGATTGCGCGTACCAAGGTATGTAGCGCAGTTTCTACTTTAACTTAACTTTTAGTAACTAAGCACCACCTTAAACCACCGTGTTTCGCTAGTTTCTGAATTTATTCAAACATGTTCGCACTTTGCTACACGACGAATTTCATGAAGGACGGTTGTTGTGTTAGAAAAAATCGATGCTGTGCGTGATGTTGCAAGATCGTCAAGTTAGGTTAGGTTAGGTTATTAGCTGAGTTGATCTAGTTTCCGTCACCTCCAGAGATCATCATGTGACTTCCAATGAGATGCAAAATCATGTGGTCGTCAAAACGATACTGCATAATTTTATAATGGCTCAAAAACCGAGCTAAGACGTCTATAAAGTCGCGAAGAATCGCGGATAAATGCATATGAACCCAAAACTAAACAAAAATCGATTATATGGTACTTTCACCTCGAATCATATAGTTTCTGTTTTTTGGAATAATTGGAAATGTCACCACTGTGCTATCAAAGATATGTATATGTATAATGGTCAATTCTGAAGGGGGCAGAACCATTTGTTTGCCATAAATGTTCAGAATAATAAGGAAAACCAATCGCAGAAGACGAATCATTTTCCATCAGGATAATGCAAGCACTCACATATCAGCTAAAAAAAGTCCTGACTAAATTTCAACTCTTAAGCATTAGTGATTCCTGAGATAAGGCTCTTTAAACCCGGTGAAACCGTAACTCACTGACTCCTTACAATTCAGGGGGCGCGGCATCTATCTACTTACTCCAAGTTCTTACCAACTATGAGATGGACTTCCGATTGTGGTATAGAACGATGAAAATTGGTAGAACGGAAGGGCTTCAAGCACATACAAAGAAGAAGAAATCGAAAATTTGAGATTTTCATTAAAGGGGTGCGGGACCCACACACTTTCTCGAAAATTCTTACCAATTATATGGGGAGCGGAGGGACTTCTATCAATTGTAAGAAAAAATTCACCTTTTGAAAGGTTAACCGCTTCTGAAGTTACAAACTGTTAGGAACATTCACCAAAGTTTTTGGAAAAAAATTTTTGAAAACTATGTAATATGAAGCATCTAAACTATATGCAATTTGTACAAATGCTTAAAAGAATAAAGTAGGACTAAGGCAGGTTTAAAGAAATTTCTTTTAAGAACTTTTTTTCTCAGAACAACCCCAAACAACAGTTTGCTTACTCCTTACAAAAAATATTTGTCATCAACTAAACTTCGGCAAGCTGAGACTAAAATCATTAGATTTTGATGAGAAAAAAAAGGCAAGGGGGTAACCATTAATTTGAGCCATGGAATCGTTTAAGAATTAAAGTCGGCTTAGACCTAATTCGAAGTAAGTAACAGAGCTGCTTTTGTATGTATTAGGAATATTTTCCTTTCCAAGGACTCAGTATTAAAAATACTTTGATTGATATTAGTCATCATTATTTTGCTTCCGGCTAGGTTAAGTATTTTTAACTGACGAACAAAAAAAAGAAAATATACTACAAAAGGAATTAGTAAAATTCATTTAAATAGATTTGAAAACATTACAAAAATTCCTCTCTCTTAAAAAAATTATTTTGATATTCGGTCTTTGTTCGTAATTAGAATTGCATACCACCACTCCAAGTCTAATTTACTTGGAAAGTTTTCTTTTATTACTCACATTTCAAAAACTTATAAGAATTTGACCAGTAAACTCTCTCTAAATTTTAGTCAGTAACAATAGTAAACAAAAATGCTCCTTCATAATTTGGAGTTGTTTCGATATTACTTCAATTAAGAAATTTGATAAAAAACTCCATAAACTTAGAACTTGGAGTACTCTTAGATCTCACTACGTTTCACGGATGACTCTCTTTATTACGAGTAACATTAATATTTCTGATAATGTATAACGACATTTTCCAACTCGGTGTGTATAACTCCATGCAACGACCTATTGACATTGGTGGCTGTATGGGCTTGTTTATTAGGGATAAGGTCTATTCTAGACTGTAAGTACCGGCTAAGGTATAATAAGTATTCAAGTCACAATCATAAGTTTTGAATAAAATTGGTTCAGTAATCAATACTCGTAGAATATACGGGAACAATTGAAACATTTTCTAAAAAAGGAAAAAAAAAATGCTTAAATAGTAACTTACCGTTGCAGATATACTAAAACAAAAACTTGAATTTCTTCTCTAGAGAATGAAATGAAGATGCTCTATAACGAATTTAAAGTAAATCGCTTAGGCTTTATGTGTACGGTTTTATGTGGACGCAGAGATGAACAGACGCACAGATCTACATACGAACAAGTTAATGGGTGCTATCATGACCTTCAGCATGCCCTATAGACTTTAGAACAAGTACAAAATCGAAAACTTGGAAATTATTAAACATGAACTCTAAGAAAAGATGACTAAAACAACAATTATTAATGCTCAGTTAATTTTCAGTTTTAGTTTATTAAATTTAATTATTTCAAAAGCTTCAATAAGTTCTTAAAAGTTCAAAACAATCATTTAAACTTTCATAAAGCATTAAATTTTCAAAACCTCTGAACGCTTCAAAATCTTGGAAATAACCCAGAAGAAAAAATAATGCACTTCCCAAACAGCTTTTAGAATTAATAAACTGTATAACGAAATTCACTTTTTGGCTCAAAATCAGACATACACAATAAATTTTTATAAAGAAGATGAAAATCTTATAAAGCCAATATCTATTTCGATGAAGATTTATAAGCTATCTACACAATACAGACAAATAGTTTTCTTAAAAAAAAAATAATAATTCTTCTTCATAAATGTTCCACATACGCCCGAGTGAACCATAGACATTAACTGGACAATTAATATATTGTTCTTCAATTTTGGTTGCCTCCAAAAATTACCTTTAAAGTTTTTTTTTTGTTTTTGAATTCCCTGATCAAAAGACATGGAAGCATGCCAAATTTTTGTGTTTCATTCTGAGGCTCATGCTTACATACTCGTATACACATGCGGGCATTATAATAATATGTGTATACTTGTATGAACATTCATTTCAAGAATGTGTTTAGATAAAATACTCGTAATAATAATAATAGCTTCCTTCTCTGTTTTGTTGTAGGTGGGCAAACCAAGATGCTTTGTAAATATTTATCTTTTGTTTAGCTATAAACATGTTGCAGATGAATGTTAAATGTATAAGTCATTTCCGACAAAAAAAAATTAAATATTTTTGATTGAACAATATTTTTGCTAGGTCCATTAAATAAACGTATAGTCATTGGGGTTGGAATAAATCATATTCATAAGCAAACATTTTCGACAACTTAGTTTTAGTTTTATGATTCTGTTGAAAAATCAAAAAGAACTAATTTTAATTTATGTTTTGTTGAAAATATGTTTTAGCTTAGTGCGAATTTAAATGCTGAAAAGTCACAGTAATACTACTTTTGCTTGATCTATACCACAAGTATTAATTTTAATTTATTTTAGATTAAGATTTATTTCTGATTTTATTAATATTATTTCAATACAAAGTTTACAATAGTTGTCGTTATCATTTAGGAATTATAATATTTATATTCTAAACCAAGAATTATGGATTGAAATGAAGTTAAATATTCACTTTGTGGTACCAACACCAGTGTTAAGTGCATTATACAAAAGGTAGTAATTTAAATGTAAGCAAAGCCACAAAAATATTTTGTGTTTAAAAAACTTAGAGATATTTGGAATCAGAAGGCAAAAGGGGTTTTGAGACATATGATACTCATTAATTAAGCAAGTAGTGGACGTTGGATTAAGCAACTATTTCAATTAAATTTTCTTCACCTGACCTTGAAAATAGGTAACTTCTGAGTTTTTTTTTGAAAATTTGTTAAGTACAGGTCGACTGGTTAAATGGGTTGAAGGTCTGTTGTAGATATGCAGCGCTATATTAGTTGTAAATCGTCTAACATGTTCTGTTCTAACTCTAGAATCAATCTATCACAATATAAGAGGCTCCTAATAAATGGGTTAAATAGTTTCTACCACCTGACAGATAAAAAAGTCTGAGTAATTTATACACGTATAATTGTCTGAGTGATACCTTGATTGATTCAAACAATGGTAATTATGCCTCCCATCTAGACTTGAAAAACATTATTCTGACTATCTTTATCTGGGCTTTGATAAAAGGTTTTAGATAAGCAATGAATGCACTATCCCTGCAAGATATACCATATTCCAAACGAGAATTGACGAGTGCATAATAAATTTGTATAATTAAGTTTGGTGATACTAGCCTACGTAAGTGAAATATTCTATTTAGGACATAGCAATTAAGTTTACAGTCTACAGTAACTCATAGGTACTTAAATTCAGAAACAGATTCAAGTTACAAGCAAGAGACTTGACAGCTATGACCATCAAAATTTAAGTCATGCAGACCAACGCCTTAAATAAAATAGTCCTTTGTTAGAAAGAAGTACATTACTTTTGATTTGCTGCTAAATACCAAATTATGATACTTAAACCAACATGCTAAGACAGTTAGGTCAGCATTCATTAATATCTTTAAGTCTTAATCTTAAGAAAGGTGTGTAGCATACGTTAAAGCTAAACCATCAGCAAAGTCTATTATGTTACCATTTAGATTAAGCTTTAAAATGGAGTTTAAGTAAACAAGATAGAACAATGGTCCGATGACTGAGCCTTGAGGAACCCCCACATTCGTACGAAAGATCGAATCACGAACAAGTTGCTTTCTATTCTGAAGATAAAATGACAATCAGTTCAAAATGTTGTTGAACCCATTTTTATAAAGTATCTTTCATAACAGTTTGTGATCAACTAAGTCAAAAACTTTTGTTAGAACTATGAAAATTTTATTTTTTTTATTTTTTTTATTTTTATTATTTTTTTTTTAAAGCTTTTATATTCAAAATTTTGAAAACAAAAATAAAATTTGGAACGCCAACTTTAAACTGGTATTACGGTTCGACAAAAAGTTGAAAAATCCGTTCCGATTGGTACCGAGATTTCGTTCGCGGTATCCACTTCAAAACAAACAAGCATTCATTCTATTCCATTTTTCTTAAAATAATCCGCAACTATTTTCTATCGGAGAATTTTCGAAGAAATTTAGCGCACAACTGTCGAAAATTCTTTGCTGAATGTACTTAATCGCAATGCGTTGATGAGCATCACATTTTATCGGAAGATTTTCCGATATGTGAATCGGACAGCGTACCTAGGTAGAAAATTTTCCGATTTTGAACAAATCGGAAAATAATTTTCTCCGAACGGATTCCTCGATAGGGCTGAATATTTCGAAAACCCAATGGTTGATTTTCCTAGGTTGTTAATGCAGTCTACAAGATGTTAGAATTTTTTAAAATTTTTCATTATCAGCATAACAGAATTCAATGAAATGTTTAAAATATTCAGACATTCAAAACCAACGTTCATCGGTATCTAATTTTAAATCCTTTCCAACTTTTATTAAATGTACGCACTGTGCTCAAAAATCTTAAGGGTATTAAAAATTCCTTAAGGTGTGTCCAGACTAAAGAAACATTTTTTAAACATTTCAGAAACATTTAGTAAACATTTCAGAAACATTTAAAAAACATTTCAGAAACAAAGAAAAATTTCTGAAATGTTTAATAAATGTTTCTGAAATGTTTTCTTTGGTCTGGACGCTCGGATCCACTCTTGACGAAAATTTTAAAAATAAAATCAAAGATGCCAATGATATATCTGAAATTTGCGAAAATATAAATTGTGATACAAATGAAGTAGAAAAAAAATCAAACAACAACACAGGCGAGAAAAAAATTTACAGACAACTCAATCTGGAAATAATGGGAAACAAAGAAACATTTCAGAAATGTTTCTCAAAGCGTCCACACCAAAAAAACAAATCAGAAACATTTCTGAAATGTTTTTGAATTGTTTTTTAAACAAATGGAAAACATTTCAAAAACGTTTTTTAAAATATGTTTCATAAAATGTTTCTTTGGTGTGGACACACCTTTATATATGCGCAAAAGTATAAAAAAAATGTTTATCCTAAATTTCTAAGCCAAACCAATTGTAAAATGTAAAAAAAAGCACAGTTTTTTGCTTCGTTAAAAATATAAAATAAAAGATTAATGAAAAAGTTTAAAAACAAATATTTGTGCATAAATAATTTTCTTTTTGATTTTGAATTATTTGTTAAATTCTTAAATGGATATTATTTAGAGTTCTTCAGAGTAAAAGACTGCAAAAATTTAAAAAAAAATATTAGTGTTATATTTACAAATATTTAGTATTCTTTTAATAACAAAAATAATATTTCGATGCTATCATGTTTATCAAAATCTACACACATAAGTTCCATAAAAGCACATTAAAGTTCTCCCTAAATTTCAACTTTTCAAATCCATGTATAAAACAATTAGCAACTGCGAGTATCCCAACAAAAAATATAAGATGGTATTCTTTGAATGACGAGAAATATGTCTACCTATTTATTTTTTAACGATCACACTTTGTCTTATCATTTTAATGGTTGTCAAAACAATTTTAGTGCACGATAATAATTAAAACAAACTCTAATCCACTTCGACGCATAAGTATGCGTAAAATAATCTGTCAGAGCCCAATTTTGAATACTTACCACTAGACCGACTTAAAAAAATAAAAACAAATTCCAAACCAAAATTATAGCTAATTCAAAGGTCAATATTTAAACATTAGAGGGGTTTTTTCGCAAGGAATTAAATAGGAAACAAACAGTGAGTGTATAGATATATCTTTGACATCAGATAAGGACAAGCAGCCAAAAGTTCAGAAAATCCAAGATATAGCCTAAAAATCTTGTGAAAATAAAAATCTATAATATGATAGCTTTTCTCAGAACCTAAAGTTTATCATTGATTGGATTTGAATATAAAATTTTATATCATAAATTGAATATCATAACCCATTTCATTAATTAAAGTTTTGAATCATTTCTTTTTTGAAATTCCGATTAAAACTGAATCAAATACTCCCTCTCAGAGTCCCAGAGAACAATTATTGTTAACTTACATACTTTGAAGTGGCTTAAATGAATTTGTGATAATTAAAATAAATTGGAATTCCCGTCAATTATTTGAATCAAATATGGTGACGATATTTTTTGTATTTATGTTTGGATTATTTTTTTTTGTCGATAAGCTGATAATGTGTGTTTATAACGTACATATGTATATATTCAAAATTATAATGCCTTTATTTATAATGCCTTTGCCTGTAGTTTGATATTTTAATCTTCTGCAATATACGTTAGTATATACAATATTTTTTATTTGTTTTTTAGTAAGCCGGCTGACAAAGTAATGGATGTATTTTTGTTAAATAAAAGTTGTGTTTATAAAACTGAACATGAATTGGGCTGGTAAATTTTACATGATGATGATACGCCACCCTATAACTGCCTTTAAGCACCTTTTGACAATTTATAAGTGAAATATGTAAATTTTAACATAAAACATAAAATATTAATCCTCTGTGTTCTCGAGAATTAAACAAAAGTTTTTTTTTTTATTTTGCATGTATAAGGGATGCGGCTGCATAACTTATAATCTATAAGCTTAAATATAAACTTGGTGTTAACATTTAAATATAAAACTAAGTGAGCTAAGAGTATACGTCAATGTCGTGTAGAATTAATGTCATAACGTGAATGTGCATCAATTTTTGCAAATGGCGTCAAATGTTATTTTGTTTTGACATCTTTGTTGTTGACAGATAGAGAATAATTTCCAAAAAGCAATGGGGCGATACAAATTTGAAGAAAAGTTATTGTTACTCCTTATTTGATAAATATTCAGTCTGTTGTTCTACCACAGAGTAAATTTCGTCGTACTAGACCATGTGCGCGAACAATTAAGTTGGAGCATCTCGTGCAAGTTTAGGCTAGGCTAGGTTAGGTTGGGTAATAATGCAGCAAGCCCTCTCTCAATGTATTTCTTTGAAAAATTTCTTGAAATCCGACGGGTGTCAATTTTGGCCATTTTTAATTTACGGTCTTGAGGAAACTTTGGTGAATTCCATACTTTTTCTGCTCTAGTGGCATTTGCGATTTGCTCTATTTGGCTCGGTTCTTGTGATGAACTGTTTTTGGCTAGTTCATCATTCATTTCCATAAATGTCACGGTGTCCCTGGACTGACAAAATGGTTCTGATTGCCGACTGGCTAACTATAAAGATATCAATATTCTTCAGTTCACATGTGGAAAGAAAAGCACTTCCGCTTGGAAAACACTGCAAAAGTTTGGTTGCTTTGGTTGCTTGCTCTTCAAGAAATCAGATGTTCAGGGAATGTTGTTTTACAGACGAAAGAATATGACATATACTACAGCTGTCATACAAAACACCATGTGCTCGGGGTAGGCTTCCTTGTCAACTATCTTGTTGGTATGGTTTTCGAGGGTGGATTGCCTTGCAAAGACGTATTGCATCCACTGATCAGGTTCGAATGAACACGGCTGCCCTGCGCAATGAAAATACCAGTAACACCTTTGGTAATGCGTTAGGACTCGCCCTAGAAATGAGAAGTGGACACGCCTTAACAATACTGTCATTAGTACTGCCAACTCCATCTTAGGCAGCAGTCGTAAAAATCGGAACGACTGGTTTGATGATGAATGCAAGCTAGCGAATGAACGTACCGAGCAATGCAACAATCTCATAGAACGCGGGCACGCGAAGAGGAATATAAAGAGCTCAGAAGAATAGAAAATAGGCTTCACAGACAAAAAAATCAGCCTGAGAGAAGAACCTAATCTGTGAAATAGAAAATACCCGAGAGCGAGGTCCGCACCAGGCGCGGAAGTTCTACCAATCCGTCCAACACATGACGCAGTACACACCACGCTGCACATACTGCAAGGACGGAGAGGGAAATCTGATCACCGATCCTGAGAGCATATTGGAGCGATGGAAAGTGTACTTTAATGAATTGCTAAATGATCAGCTCACTGCAGAAGTGGAGGCTCCACTACTTCAAGAAGAATACCCTATGTTGCCACCACCAAGCATAGAAGAGGTTGAGAAGGCTATAGGCCGGCTTAAGCAGAACAAAGCCCCGGAAGCCGATGGCATACCAGTCAAATTATTTCATCATGGCGGGCCAGCCTTACGTCAAGCAATTCATGATATTATAGTGCACGTAGGATGAAATGCCAGAAGACTGGTGAAAAGGTATAATATGCCCCATACATAAGAAGGGAGATGTCACAACGTGCAGCAATTATAGAGGTATCACGTTGTTGAATACCGCCTATAAGATACTCTCCTCTATCCTACAAGACCGGATAACCCCATACGCTAAAACCGTCATCGGAAAATATCAGTGTGGTTTCATTCCAGGCAAATCAACAACTGATCAGATCTTTAAACTTAGGCAGGCGATGGAAAAATGTCTAGAATTTAACATCCCAACATACCATCTGCTTATAGACTTTAAGGCCGCCTATGATAGCATAGCCAGGGTAGAACTTTACAAAGGTAAAACAAAATACATGGTGGCATCGAATGCGAGAGGAACAGTTGGTCAAACAATCAAGGTAGCGGAGCACGAATTTGAAGTGTTGTAATCCTTTAAATATCTTGGGTCAATAGTAACAGCCGATAACAATATAGAAGAAGAAATACGCGGGCGGCTTCTCAAATCCAACAGAGCCTACTATAGTTTGTCAAATCTCTTCAAATCCAGAAATCTCACCATAACTTCAAAACTACTGCTGTACAGAACCATGGTCCTGCGGTCCTGCCAGTACTCACATATGGATCCGAGACTTGCGTGCTTAGCAAAAGGCACTCCGACCTCTTAGCTGCGATCGAGAGAAAAGTCTTAAGGAGAATTGTTGGCCCCATATGTGAGGAAGGACGATTCCGGAAATGGTACAATCATGAACTGTACGCAATCTACCTAGAAGCAGATATCGTGACAAAAATTAAGTTCGGTAGACTCCGGTGGGCAGGGCACCTAGCTCGCATGAGCGAAGAGGAACCTGCTCGGAAAGTTCTTTGTGGTACATTCTATGGTAGACGACAGCGTGGTAGACCATGCTTGCGCTGGAGAGATGGCGTAGACCAGGACGCCCGAAGCCTTGGGGTGCGCAACTGGATGGCGTCGGCTCAAACCGGGATAGGTGGAGAGATTTGTTGAAAGAGTCCAGGACCGGAACCCGGTTGTCAAGCCGATGATGATGATGTCTGAGAAGAAGCCTGACCTTACCCCAGCTTCTGTTTTGGAGCCGTATATAAGGACGTATTCATAATTTGCGTTTAGAACTCGGTTTTCCATCCAAAATTCCCTTGTTGTAATATTTGTTAGTGTGACTGGGTTAAAAGCGTCTCGTGTAAACTAGATCCACTAAACTTCTTGCATGAAGTGGCCGGCCTCTTATTAGACGTTGACTGGGAACATCGCTGCTGCGTCCGAGAACGTCACAGAGAATCCACGGACGTTGACGAGATGCCGATGCATATAATTAGGAATTAGCAATCCAGATGTTCGTTGCAACGAATTAAAGTGATATACTTGAAGATGTTCTACAAAGTGCAAACGCGTTCACGAATTACCTGCTCATCGTTAACCAAGGTTAATTTCCATGCTCTGTTAAACTTGGTGGGGTATGCTTTGGTATCATAAATCATATAATGAACGACGAAGCCCATTTTGACTTAAATAAGCAGATGTTAATCTATTGTTTTTCGCAAGGTACTGAATTGGCTCTCGACGAGAAAGTTCGGACAACGATGAAGATCATGAGACAACGATTTCCGGGCGGAATGATCTCCTGTTTTAAAGATTTAAACTGGCTGACTAGATCACCAGATCTAACGGCACCAGACTTCTTTCTTATCGGCTTTTTGAAATCTCTCGCTTACCAGATCCCTTGCAAGTCTTGAAAGCTTATATTGAATACAAAATTGCCGATTTGAAGCCAGATGGCTTGCAAGCAACAATTCAAAATGGCGTTAAACGTGCAGAAATCAATAAGCATTTTGACAAGACATCATAAATGACCTACTGACAGTTGTCAAAAAATCATAAAAATTATAGCAAGTAAAAAAAGAGTTACCTGCTGTTTATTCTGACCCGCTTTACTTTTCTTCAAATATGCAGATTAAGATAAATTCAAATCTACCATAATAGTATCCTTTTCAAAAAAATCAATTTTCCAATCGTATTGGAAACCTTAACATTTTCTAACATTAAGTCTGTTCTGGATAGATGAGCCTATAAAACAAACCCCTCTAATTTAAAAATCATACATTTTTTGGCAACTCACCCTACATTGAATCGAATCATAAATTATCAAAATGTTCCTATTAATAACATTAATGAAAAGAAAGAACTTTAATTGAAGTGCGTCATGAATGAATTTTTATTTGGGTAATTTGAAAAGTTTGGCTGAGTTCGTAATTGCAAAACTGCCGCAGTCCTGCAAAACTTGCGTTCATAATTGTAAACAAACAGCATCATTTCTGCATGAGCACGGCAACATTTGTGTTCATAAAAGTAAACTTAAAGTCAACATGCGGTCAATTTGGCATGTGTTTTTTTTATGTTGCTGAATTTGCAGGAAAATGGCAGAGGATCTAATGTGAGTAATTTTTTTTTGGAATTAATTTATAATCGTAAAAATATTGATTTGTACATCTTTGATAAGAAATTAATAACTATCCATCCACAGAATTGAATACGAGGCCAAAGTCTGGTCCGATGCTGATATCGAACTATTTTGGCAATTATGAACTCATTTTTAACAAAGTATGATGACTGCACACATGCTGTTGTAATTGTGTTCATAAATGTAATCGAAGCATGTTTTAGGCTCGGCAGGGCCAACAAACATTGCAATTACGAACTCAGCCTTTCTTTTAGTTGGTTTGTGACATTAGAGTTATTTAACTTCCAAAAATTATAGTTCTACCTTAAATCATGTAAACAATCAAAAGTTTCTCATTTTTGTCTTAGTAGTGACAGATGCAAGTGACATTTCATTCTACAATTATTCTGACGTCTTCGTGTAGATATCTATATACTCCTATTTTGCTTGGATAAAAAGATAATTATTGTTTTTGATTTTTTCTTGTCGGTGTTTACATTGGACCCACTCCTACTCAACAAATGTATGTAAATGTTTGTGAGCCCTCTATCTCCCTGCGTCTTAATTGTCAGAGCGAGAAGACGAAATGAGAGTTTTTAAGATTTTTTAAGATTTTTTAAAACTCACAGGATTTACTATGACAATTCTAATTGTGATTTTAAGTTTAATTCTGGTTTTTACCTTTTGAACCAATACTTTAAAAGTTATCACAAATTAATTTTGATTTGGAATTTAAATTTAGCAAAAGTGTATGAAATAAATTACAAGCATCGAGGGGCATTTCTAAAATTTTTCGTGAATCCGTGTACATATGTATATCGTAACCAAAATCAGTATATGTCAGTTTTTTATTTATTTATTTATTTAAGGAAATGAAAAAATTTTAACAGTTTGTCAATAGCCTAAAAGCGAAATTCGTGTTTCCGTCGGAAATCACATTTCGTTCAATTTTGTGGAAAACGAAACTACCTCTGTCTTTTCTTTTTCCTATTTTAATAATAAATAAATAAATAAATAAAAGAGAGGGATGATGCTCTACTAATTATGTAATTTGAAAGATTTATTTTTGGCGTATTTACTCGTAGAGTGTTTCGGTTGCCGTGTTATTGCAAGGCATACAAAATGTTGTGTTAACTTTGAATAGACTTTTTAGTCCAATCCCATAAAATCCATACTCTTATTTAATTTTACACTTTTAACTGACAGATAGGGAACGAAGTATTAAATAAGCATCCATTAGCACTAATTGATGCGAACTGTCAGCAGAGAAACTACTTATCCCTAAATAATATAATTGAATCAGAATCCAATTACAAAAAATGTATGCGATGACAAAATTACACTTCAACGGATTTAGGACAAGATTGTATATTGAAACTATTTTGATGACGTAAAGAAGTCAATCGTTAATCTAATAACCTTACCGTCTAATCGGAGCATAATTTTTGAAACTATCTTTGGCTCTAGTGAAAGCAGTCATGAAATATAAAATATCAACGAACGCATCCCCAAAGTAAATCAAAGTCTGCAAATGGTGGAATTTATTAGATAGAGAGAAAAATGCAGAAGAACTTCATTTCAATTCGAGAAATGCAGAAGTCAAGATTAAAGTAAGGACGAACGTGTTCATCGTGTTCATGTTATAGCATCTTAGTCTGCATTTTGTGACATTTTCACATTTTTCTATAATTGTTTTTTGACGGGCACATGATATGAAAAAAAACATTGAATCGAAATTGAAGAGTGGTAAGTTCAATTTTCATTGCATTGTTTCGTATTAACAAGTCAATAAGTTACAACAGTTTATAGGAAGTAAAAAAGAGTTACCACCTGTGTATTCTCTCCCACTTTCGGGTTTCGATATATATTTGCATCTTCCTACTTTTCTGCATTTTACAGATGCAGAAACATGTAAATTCACTTATATTACCTTAGTATTTTTAAGTGGTGGTGGCGGTAGACCAAATTGCTGAGGTTGTTAAATTTGCAGAGTTATCGTTGTTTCTTCTTTGCCGTTTTCCTTATTGTTCAGGTATGTTTCATTTTCCATTTGGAATTCGTGCAGTGAACTTCGCTAAGGTAGTTAGAGTATAGAGTGCGGACAGATGACTTTTTTTCGGTTAAACTTATTTAACTTTCATTAAAAATTACTGTGTTTCCGTGTATCCGTATCAATATCCGTGTAATCGAAAGGTATCAAAAAGAGAAACAAAGATTAATTTTCGCTTTTACTGCTTTTACACGAAAGCGATTTTTAATCTTTGATTCTCTTTTGACTTCCTTTCGATTGCATGAATGCTTTTAAACACAGCGATTTTTAATGAAAGTTAACTTTTCTTCTATTGAAAAGGAGTCATCTCTCCGCACTCTTTACTCTAGTGAGTAGATCGAAGTTCACTGAGGGAACGCCAAATAGGAATGAAACATACCTGACAAGTAAAGAAAACAAGAAAGAAGAAAGAACGATAACTCTGCAATTTTCCAACTCCACCACCACACGTCTCTCCCCAACGGGCTTACAAATCGCAAGGTAATATTGCTTCGTTTAAAAGCAGTCTTTCGTGTAAAAGCAGTCAAACCAATATTTTTCCACGAGCAAAAAGGAAACAAAAAAGCGTTTAAGGGCATGCTAGCATGACAATATGCATGAGAAGATTCTATTAAGAATGTTTGGTAATTAAAAATTCGTAAGTCTCGGCCAGCAGTTTAGTTTCTAAGCTTGCCAGACAATTTGCAAAGTATACATTTAGGCATCATCGTTAAAAAATATTAGTGCAGTCTAGAATCGCTTTTGTATGAATAATATATTACTTACTCATACCACAATGAAACTCATCTAATGCTTCAGAGTTCAGACGCACAAACGCAACAACTAGCTTTTTCATATACTCGTAGTTGGCATATGGCCAGTAGTTTTTGTCCGAATATTGGCCTTCAAGTCTTCAAGGGTCCGTGGACGGTTGCCATACACACGGGACACGGCATATAAAAAATAAAAAAAGAAATCGAATCGATTAAGTCTAAAGCGTGAGGTATAAACCCATTATAGTGCATATTGGCATAATGGTAAGTGCGTTGGACAATCAAGCCGAAAATGTGGATTCGTTCTCAAGCCGCTTGAACCATAAAGAAAGAAAACAAACATAACAAATTTCATGGGGTACTACCATTTAGGAAAAAGTGACAAATTTTCCAAGAGTACCTCTTTCACTGAAAATTGCTTCTCAATCAAATTAGTTGACAACAAGCAGACATGAATGTTTGAGAGTTATGTCATTATGTTCAGGATCTCTACGAGCCGTTACCTTATTATTTATTTGCCTAAAAACTTTTCTATTTAAATTAATTTAATTTAATAATTCATTGGAAATAAACCTGTTTATTGGTTTATTTCACTCCTTAAACTACACCCGGGTTTGTAAAATTTATTTAATTTCTAAGCCTAAGAAATCCCCTAAAACTATACTCGTTAAATAAATCAAAAACTAAAGTCAAGTCAAATTTATTTAAACTGAAATCTTGTTTGAAATTCATACAAAACAGACGTGCTATTAAGATATGGCACACCTTCAAGATTCTCATTCAAGCTTGCAAGCAGAGATATAATTAAAAGAACACTCAATCCATCACAGCTCATGAAGATGTTAATCATAAAAAAACCCGACTTTTCGTTTTCAATAAAAATAAACCATTGTTCTTCATCGTCGTTGTCATCATTCACTTTTTATCCCATCATCTTTACTAACTAGTTAGTTAGTTCCATTTTTTGTCATTTCAAAATGGTTCAAAAATATATATGTATGTTCCATGGTAACAATATTTTTTTTCCTTCATCTCAAATTTCATGTATACTATACTTTATAGGCTTTTGTGTAGGTCTATATATCTTAATTTGGGTCGTTGATAAGCTAGTAAAACTTGAGCCTCATTTCCCCCTTAAATTGCCTAAGGAAACGTATATACAAACAACACAATGGCCAATCGTGTGGAAAATTGGTGTCCTTTTCAGCGTTTGAGGACTTAAACTTCATCATCATTGTCAACAAATAACGTTCTCTCTTTTGCCTAGGTATTACTTATAAAAGAGACTAATTGCTGATTAAAGCTTTAATACACTTCGCAGTGTTTGCTAAAATATTTTTCCCCTAGGACCATGAGAATAAATCAATACTGAAGTGCATTAAAAAAAAAAACTAAAGGCACTAAAAGCCATTAAAAACGTTGCCAAATTTAATTAACTTCGTTTTCGTGCTCAGATAAAATGTGTCTTTCAATTGGGCGCCATTTTCATTCATGCTTTTTTACTTTCATCTTTTTTAGAGTAAATTCTTTTTTGTTTTGTTTTTTAATGTCCGGTTGTTGAAGAAAAAATTAAAAAAATTAATTTCCGATGAAAATAATATTCCAATTAATTTCTGTTATCACAAGTATAATCATATGTAATCTATGATTTGTATATGGTCAGTTTTTTGTGGTAATTTCAACAATTTCTTTTCTACTGTTGTTCTTAAGCATCGAGGTTATGGTAATTTTTTGGTGTACATATTCGATATCACCAACTTTTGGCATTATTCGAGCGGGACAAATTTCTCTTAAAATTCGCATCGTAGCACGAGTTGTGTGTGATGTGGTACCGTCTTGTTAGAACCACATGTTACGTAGGCCTAATTAATCCGAATTGGCCATCAAAAGGTTTCCCAAAATATCCCGATAGGGGTCACTAGTAACTGGTACAGGGTTGGCTATGGCATCCTCAAAGAAATATGGCCCAATAACCCGACCGGCCCTAATGGCGCACCACACAGTTACTTTACAAAGTCTGTACATAGGTGTCTTTCGTGTATCAATCGAAAGCTTGCAGCGTCATAATAGTTGGTTTTTTTTTTTACTAACAAAGACAGCCAAGTCGAAATGTGCGTCGAAGCTCATTATGATTGTTTGCGGTCATCTATAGCGAGCTGTAAAACTCGAGCACTACAACCTCGCTGACGTTGATGGTCATGTCCTTGCAACTATAATAAATTATTATCAACCACGAATCACTCTCTAGAACTGTCAAATGCTAACTGACACATTTCATTCACCAAACAAAATTTACCTGGAAAATAAAAGGCACCCTGTATTTATAAACTGACTCTTTTTTGCTGTAAGTAAAAGATAATCGAATTTTGTGTTTAATTTAAACAGGGTTTAGTGTGAATATGTTCTGCTTTACGGAGCAGGTGTAATTGATTAACCTCACAATTTTGTAGGTCGTTTCATTAAATTTGTTTTTTTTTAAGTTTGAAGAGAGTTTTTTTTTTTAAAGCTGCGAGGAATTTCAGGAAATTAAAGTTCTAGTAATAGGGATTATGGCTACTCTGAAAATGTTTGAGCACAGGGCGAGCGTTTTGGGAAAGATTGAGAGGATTTAAAAGAAGGAACGAATGTCTGAATATCATAATGGGAATGTAATGCGGCTAAAGAAAGAATCTCTAAATTTTAAAGAACGTCCGAAGTTGAGCTCCAAGGTTAACTGATAGGCGCTCCCTGAAGCGCGAGTATAATCGTTAATTTTTTTAAGGGGAGGAATGCAACAGACTATTTCACTAAAATACTGTTTATAAATATAATGGTAAAATAATGAAGAAACATTAAGACGGTACTCGAGAGATTCAAATGTTTCTGTTATAGTTCTATCACCTATAATTTTTAAAGCTCTTTTTTGGATTCTATCCAAGAGACTCAAGTGTGTTATTGGAGCACCTGCCCAAATATGGGAATTGTACTCGAGCTTTGGACGAATATAAGCCTTATAGATTACAGTCAGATCAGAAGAGGTGAACATTTTTGTGTAGCATTTTGGCGATGATGTCGAATATGTGGTCATTCTAGGCAAGATGGCCTGTTATGCACATACCGAGGACTGGAAACTATTCGGTTTCTTTAATGCAAGTGTCACTCATGGATAGTCGCACGAAGATTGGGTTATGCCCTAAAGACAGAAGACAGCATTGAGTTTTTGAAGCATTAAATTCTGTACGGCTTATAGTTCCCTATTTGACAATGCCCGCTGTCCTAAGGCAAAACAAGGACCCTGTCCCCGTGGTATGGCGGTTATGTTCCCTACCATATATGTAAAACTCAACGGTTATGAGAGAGACACGATGAGCCTCGTATAATGATTACCTTGATCTGGAACATCAAAGGAAAATAATCTGGGAGTATGTACCTGGAACGTGAGAACACCGTATATCCCAGGTGCTAATCAAAAGCCAGAATCTGTTTTCACGCGATATAGGGCAGATCTAACCGCAGCCCAGGAGATACGATGGATAGAATAAGGTAATTTGAACAGACAAAATTGCGACATTTATTATATCTGCGATAAAAGAATGCACATGTTAGGTTGCAGATTCGTCATGGGAAATCATAAGTGTTCGACAGGCTAAGATCCGCATTAAAGCCACCTTGCAAGATATAAGTTTAATATGCGCACACGTCTCTACCAATGAAGCTGAAGAACTTGTCAAGGAGGAGTTGTACGACCTCCTGGATGGTTCCTACGGAGCCTATCCGGAGTACGATGTCAAAGTTGTGCTCAAGGATTTTAATGCTAAGATCGGAAAGGAAGACATCTTCGGCAGATCAGTTGATGACAACAGACAACGGCTTCCGACTAAAAGATTAAGCAGCAGCTTGTAATACGGTGATAAGAAGTAGCACTAGGTTTCCAAGGCTTAGGATCAAAAAAGCAACCAGGTGCTCTCCAACGTTTGAACCAGTAACCAAATCGACCTTGTACTTATCGATGCAAGGCATATATCTGACATCTTAGACGTGCGTACATTTCGAGGAGCAAACTTTGACTTTCTTAGTTGCGGGCTTAATTAAGAACGCGATTACTAAAGAAAAAAAACTGCGAACCGTCCAGAAAAAGAAACGTTGGGTGCCTCAGCAAACCTAAAGCTGCCAGAGCTTACAAAAAGCGCCTCAGCAAGAAGCTCTCCGCTGTGCATTCACCTACCACATATGCCAAAAATCAGCGGTCCCAGTATCGAAATATCAACAAAGAGGTAGTCTACCAACCACCGCAGAGAAAGAAAGTTGATGAATGCGTTTAACTTAAATGAGTGACAGAAGATGCTTCAGTGCATCAAATAGGAGAGAGGAAAAGAAGACCTTGCATAATAAGAAGAGAGTTTACGAAGCCTCCTAGCTCAAGGAAATCGAAAAGTTTCCTGGTACAAAAAAAAAATCGTAAGTTTAATTAAAAAACCAAGAAACTGATTGCTGGATTTAAGACTGGGACGCAGCCTATTCAAAAAAACCAAGGTAACCTAGGCAAAAAATCACAAATGGGCATCATGTAGAGTGTTTAATAGGGCAAGAAGACAACCTGCTTTTAATCAATGAAGAAACAGTACCACCGCCAAGTATAGAAGAGGTAGGCCTATCTATAAAAAAAACTTAAGAACAACAAAGCCAAAGGATCTGATGGCTTACCTGTAGAGCCCTTCAGATACGGAAGTGATGTTTTGGTAAGGTCCATGCATCAAACCATCAACCAACAATGAGTAAAACGGAGCATACCCGATAACTGGACCATCATCTCCATATGCCTCATTTCAACAAAAAAAGATGATCCTATGTCTTGCAAGAACTATCGAGGCATATTACTGTTAAATGCCACATACAAGATCCTTTCCAATGTGCTATGTGAACGTCTTAAACCGTTCTGTAGTAATTTAGTCTTCAAGCACCAGGGTGGCTTTCAGGCTGGCAGATTGACCATAGATCAAATATTCATATTGAGACAAATTCTGGAAAATACCAACGAATTTCAAGTCGAGACTCACAACCGACTTCAAAGCTACATATGATAGAATTCATTGTCAAGAGCTCTATATGGCGATAGCCGAACATTGGATCCCGGGAAAACTGATCCAAATGTGTCGCGTGACATTGTAAAATACGCAGTACAATGTGAAGGTGGGGACCAACAACTCTGAACTATTCCAAACATGCACAGGGTTTTGGCAAGGTTATGCCCTATCATGTGATTTTTTCAATCTCGTTCTAGAGCATATTGTGCACAGGGCAGGCGTTTATACGGAGAGTACTATATTGAACAAATCTGTCAAAATGTTGGGGTATGCGGATGATATCGACAGTCGTTTTCAACGATCTGCAATAGAGTCCTTCACGGCTGTTGAAGATCAAGCGAGACTTGTTGCTATTGATAGCAAAAACTTTGCGAAAGTTAAGAAGGTCATACGCCTCGGAGTTAATATTAGCTCCACGAACGACACCTTATTGGAGATGCCACGAAGAATAACCCTAGGAAGCCGCTTCTACTTTGGTTTAGAAAAACAATTGGGCTGAAAACTCCTCACTCGCAAGATGAAGTGCACGCTCTACAAAACTCTTATAACACCAGTCCTTCTTTATAACGCCGAGTGCTAGACTATAAGCATAAAGGAAGAGATGATAATGGGCTCTTTCGAAATAAAAATTCTTCGGCTGATATTTGGTTCTGTGTGCGAGGAGGCCGAATGGAGCAGAAGATATAACCGCGATACTAACAGCTGTACGAAGATGTAGATGTAGTCAAGAAAGCCAAAACAGGTCGACTACATTGAGCGAATGCACAACAATGTGCTCCACCTAAGAGAGTCTTCGAATTTAAGCCCATAGGTTAGCGGCAACAAGGAAGACTGAGCCTAGGGCTAAAAGACCAAGCCGTTTCGGATGCCAGAGCACTTGGCCTAGATGACTGGAAGCAGCGTGTTCGGGATCGCAGAGGATGGAAAGCTTCCGTGTCTCAGACATAGACCCTTCCTGGATTGGGAGCCCGTTAAATAAGTAGTAAGTATTTGATAATGCTATCGAGATCATACACTGCAGTTCTAAATCCACCTCCACAATGAATATGAGAAACTGAGAGTACTGCCATCAGCTAAAGAATTTCAAAAATAATTTTTTTTTTATTTTTACAAAATACTAAAAGTAAGAAAAAATAAATTACCTCAAAAGATTCGATACGAAGTCTCCTAAATATTATTATAGAAATCTATATTTTTGTGCTTAAGGTTTAAGGCATTTTTTGAAACTGAAAATTAATTTTAACAAAAGTTCTGGAGCATAAGCACATGAATATTGCGTAACAAAACCTTTGTTCTGCTAACGTTGCTTAGCTTACTTAAGGGATATATACTTTTGCGGCATTCTACCTCTACAGAACTGCTTTTGATTTCTTTTACATTTTACTGTAAAAAGTTCAAGATGAGTCAATTTTCTTTGATATGTATGCAGGACTTGACAGACATTAGATAACTCGAGCTGCACTACAAACAAACACCATTTTCATTTAAGAAAAATAATGATGCAAATCCTAAGCTCATCTAATCACATGAAAAGATACATATATTTAGTTACCTTATCTTTTTCAGATTCAATTAGCCAGTTGGCTTTTTTTTTTTTTGCTATATTGACCCAGCCGTTTGCTTTTATTTTCTAAATAAAGTAATCAACCGTGCGCCAATCAATGTCTTTTCTGCTTTCCGACTTTCAGAAAGTCTAAGACATTTTATTTTGGATTTCGATTAATCTGATTTCTATTACTCTTCTCTATGTCTATGTCTATATGAAGCTGATGTTTATTCTAATGCCTTCCCGATATTCAATGGTCGTAAATCACAAGTATAGACAACTCACATCACCGAATAGGTAGTACACAAAAAGAAGAAAAAAACTTCCCGACGATTTAAAATGAAATTTGCAGAAGCCCAATAACACAACTAAGATAAAGTCGTGTGGATTTTCGAAAATGTTTTTCAATGGTTCATTTTTGTATTTTTATTTTGTTTTTATTGAATTCAATGGACTTCTAACTTTTAGTTAAACAAAATAATATACAAAAAAAAAATAAGAAATAAATCAAGTTTACAACAATAAATTTGTACACATAAATATTTTGTTTGAGAAATGATAAATTCAAGAAATATACACACCAGCAATTTATATAGTGTTCCTACAGCTTGCCTCTTGATAATTTATCTTTTCACGAGGCACCTGGGCTACTTTTTTGTTTATTATTTTTACAATTGAAGGCAATGGAGCTAATGGAATTCTTTTTGCAAGCGCAGAAATTATGCTTTGTTTAAAAGTGCTTTAAAATAAAAAACAAAAGAATAATGTTTTGAAGGCCTATTTTTAAAAGGATAAGAAACGCGTATACGGAAGGCAATATTTTGAAGAGGATTTAAAAATATAACTCAATGTGAAGAACAGTAATTTGGAAATTTCATTTTGAATTTCATGGGCTTTTGATAAGTTGGTTTTAACGGTTTGGAAGATGTACTATCTATAAGTTAGCTGGAAGTTGAAATTTTGAACCTCTCAAATGTACATTTATGATTTATGAATAACGAAATACAAAATCAATATTGGTTTATTAATTTTTTCAGTCGACAAAAAATCTTAAAAAGGGTTTTCTAATAAAAACGGGACGATGTTGTAGCTTCCGGCGGCCATATTGTTTTGACGACAGCATCAGTCGAAACATGCTGTTGATTACTCTCGCTCTTTTCAACTCCTTGATTCTGTTGCTTCTTCCAGTCTTAAACTGATTAATAATTTTCCTAAAGTTATTAATAATTATCAAACTGTTCCCCTAGTCTTCTTGATCTGATTGTTTGAACGACCGACTCGACTGTTTCTGGATGGTATTTCAGATCCTGACTTAATTTTGTGTACATACAATATTGACTTCTCTCTTTCTTAAATTTCTTTAACGTTTTAAAGTAGTGTTTTCAATTTAACCAATGTTGAATTATTATGTGTTCTGCTGCAAGTACCTTGACTTGGTATGGTTGCTTAAACATTGCGGATTTAGAAACAGAACAGAATATCTTTTGAAAAGCATGTTCCCTTAAAAAACGGTAAAAGTTCAAAATAAAAAGTGCCCCTCGTTCAATACTGAAGTTACGAATGCACCACCTGAAACTCGGCTACTAAATTGTATTTTTTTTTCGACATCAAGCCGCTTCAATTAGACGTTTTAACACTGATCTTTCTTCTAAGCAACTATGAAAAAAACTTCCTGAAATTGGTATTGGAAATCGGTAAATCTCTATATGTAAACTAGACCCGGATATACTCAACACTCACTTCACCACCAAAGAGAGCAGGGCATGTACAAAGAAGGTGTGGGATTGTCTCCTCTTCCTCCTCGTCCAGATTGATTGATTGTTCCAGAGCAATTCGTTTCAACATAAGTTTACTGGTAGCTATGGGCATACGTATATTTGCCTTTTCGGGTAAGATAGGCATTTCCGTTCCAATTCTGGCGAGTTCGTCGGCTTTGCAATTCCCCGGAATGTCCCTGTGACCCGGCACCCAGAATAGGTGAATGTTAAACTGTTTGGCCATCTCCATCAGAGACGATCGACAGTCTTGGGCTGTAATGGAGTTTACAGAGACTGATGCGAGGGATTTCAAAGCAGCCTGACTGATATTTGACTGCAGTATGATCAAGATAAACTCACGGCTCTGTGCTTATTAGATTTCTCTAAAGCTTTCGACAGAGTCAATCATTCAGTTCTCTACTTTTGTTTTTCGAATTTGGCAGCTCGTTTTATCTAGAGTTATTTGACAAACAGGACACAACGTGTCGCTGTCCAGAATCATCTGTCACAACCTTCACATTTCTATTTTGGGTCCAATCCTTTTTTGTATGTTTATAGACGATTTGCTCTCTGTTTGTAAAAATGTTTGTTTTCAATTTATTATATGTGGTTGATATTCAAATTTACCTCACAAGAAAATCTGGTCTCATAGAAGATCTCATTTTTCGCATTAATGAGGATCTCAGTAGTATTAGTAAATGGGCTTATGTTAATGGCTCCACCCTTAATTCTACAAAATCACAAGCTTTAATGATTGCAAAGAAGGCACTTTGTAGTGAAAACTTTCCCTTGACTACTCTAAATAATACAAAATTCTGTAACAGGGGGCCAATTCTCTATCTGTGAAACTGCGAAGTGATAAGTTTTTTGCCAACTTCACAGACTTACCGATTCGCAATTTATGAAAACTATTAATAAAATGTCATTTTTTTTTTTTTTAAATATTAAATTTGTTTTGACACTCAAACGATTTGATGAAAAGCTTTGATAAAATATCAAAGTAACACACAAAACTAAACTCAAAAATGACATCAAAATGAAAGCATTTATCATTTAGTACTACTTAGTACTATTTAGCAACATTTATCAGAATGAGTTCAAGAATCGAATTATATGAGTTTATGTTTGTCAAAACATGTACTAAACAGTACTTAAATGCTCTCATTTTTGATACATTTTTGTTTTACAGATAGAGAATTGACCCCAAGGTTTTGGTTCAAAAATAAATAATGACTTGTTGTGTAGCGAACATATCTAACTTCTATAGTTGGGCGTATATACGGAACACTAAGAAAAAGTGAGCAGTGATATGATAAGTTACACGATTGATCAGCACGTCAAAATGCTAAAACTTTATTATTTGGTGACTAAATTTGAGACGACTGGTTAGAAATCAGCCCACATCTGAGCGTGAAAAGAATACCAGATCCGTTGCGAACATCACCGCTGTACGTGAGAGCTCGAGTCCCTCGATTCTTCATCGTGCACAAGAACTCGGCCTTTCGCATAAAGCACTTTGCGTTATGATTTGGATACATAAAGGGTGGTTAAATTTTAAGGGCCGATGTTGAATGTGAACCACACTTAAACGTCAAGTTTTTTCTGCATTTCATTTGACATTTCTCAATTTCAGACTAACTCAATTTGAACCATGGAAAGATACACAATCGATTAACGCGTTAAAGTTATTCAGGCTTATTATGAAAATGAGCGTTCAAATAAAAATGCATATCGTGCACCTCGTAATTTTTTCGGTCAATTTAATCGTCCAAATGTGCGTACGATCGGAAAAATCGTGCAAAAATTTGAGCAAACTGGGTCTGTAGAAGATGTGAAAACATCATGCTCGTACAGCTCGTACTGCAGAAAATATTGCTGCTGTTCGCGATAGTGTGGCTGAAGAACCGTCGTCGTCGTGCACCTCTCACGCTCGTCATTGATGAACATTATGCATAAAGACTTTCATTTACACGCTTACAAGGTGCAATTGACTCAAGAACTAAAGACTCTTGACCATTTCAAGCGTCGTCAATGGTCAGAATGGTGGCAAGAAATGGCAACAGTGGATGATCAATTTTGGAAGAAAATAATCTTCAGCGATGAGGCACATTTTCACCTCAGTGGATTCGTCAATAAGCAGAATTGCAGCATTTGGGCGAATGAAAATCCAAGAGTGATTGTCGAGAAACAAATGCACCCACAGAGAGTGACTGGTTGGTGTGGTTTATGGGCTGCCGGCATCATGGGGCCGTATATTTTCCAAAATGAGGCCGGTCAGGCAGTTACTGTGAATGGTGTTCGCTATCGTGAGATGATAACGAACTTTTTATGGCCCGAATTGGAAGATATGAATGTGGACGATATTTGGTTTCAACAGGACGGTGCCTCTTGCCACACAGCTGACGAAACAATGGCTCTTTTGCGTGACAAATTCAATGTCCGTGTTATCTCACGTGGTGGCGATGTCAACTGGCCGCCAAGATCATGTGATTTGACACCATTTTTGAGGTTATTTGAAAGAAAAGGTGTACATCGATAAGCCAGCAACAATTCAAGAGTTAAAGGAAGTATTATTCCTTGTTTAACGTGGATTCCTAGTTATTACACCATAACCCCACGAGTGGCCTACCAACCTTGGAGCCAGATTTAGTCCTAGCCTTTAACCCCGTCATAGCAAGCTAATCCGGTCGCAAAGTTGTGATATGTTGCAGCATAATGCACACCTCTTGCTTAAAGTCGAGACCTACCAACGCCTCTTGAACCCAAGAAAAGAATCCTGAGTCCCATTCGTTTCCGCATTTGGAGTAAACCACGCCACCACGATCTCCCACTAGGGGGCCGACCTCAAGATAGCAGGAAAAAGAGAACTGACACACCCGAAGATGTGCACTATTGTTCTCAAAATCCCGGGCACTATCACCCGTGGTACCAGTATAAGGCTACCGGTGGAGCCTCGCAACGTCATCAAATCCCCCCTAGGCAATTGCGGAAAAGAGGACATGGCCTAATTCCTACTCAGCTTCGGGGTTAATGGGTATGAATCAGTCACTTCCAGATAGGTTACTGCAAAACCCTGGGCCTAGCAACCCTAGGATACACATATAGAGAAAGTAAGTTGAGGGCGGTCAACGAACAATCTCATGCATATCCTAGTCTTTAGATCCCCTTACGGTTCACACGGGTGACGCCCCGGTCTTTAGCCACCAGTTGGTGAGCAAGGAGAGACACTCCTGTCTTTTGATCCCCTAACGGTTCACACGGGTGACGCCCCGGTCTTTGTTCCGAAGAACTCTGGATGACGCTCCACTTCACGCTATTAACGCAGGACGCCAGGTACAAGTACCCGGAACCCCCAAGTCTCTGACACCTCTTGCACATCTTACACTCCTCGACACACGTCCTTGTCTTTTTTGAAGAACTCCAGCTGGTTACGATCAGCCGAAGAACTTCGCCACATCCGATGCATCCAACCAATCATCATCCATGCACCAACCACCAGAACCACCATCGAAATCACTTACCACACGATCGCTTGGGAATTACACATGGTACACCCTGGAGATATGCCACCAAGCCTCATGTATATAGTAAGCAACCTTCGACAGTATTCCAGCAGTAGCACACTTCAAACAATCAATTAGACACATCGGACACACTCTGACACCTCTTGTACCAATATGACACACGTCACACCAGACTCAGTCCCCAGACCACGGATGAGACCTAGGATCCCCAACTGCATGCCCAGTCGAAAATCCACAGTCCCACCCCAACTACCATCAAGATCGAATCAAAAGGTTCTCATTGGTCTCGTGCCCCAAAGAGAACCATACCAATTGTACTCAACACACACACCCATTTTTCTGGTAGGACTTTCGGACCCCTAGTCATCGCAGCAACTAGAGACCCTACGGTCCTACCAAACACTACCAATCAAGATCAAATACTACGGGATGCATTAAGTTTCCGGCTAGGCAGGTCACCAGAATCCTAACCATCCCATATCGTTTAACCACCTTTTACAAGATCCAACTGAATGTTATCAAAGTTGATAACTACAGACAACGTCGGGACTTCGAAGCGTTTCGAAGAGGATTTTTACTTTAGTCGAAAAGTCATCTCTAAGAAGTGATATTTCCAGGTTTAAGACTACGCCAACCCACACCGGGCTTACCATTGAAGAACCCTTCAGGATGTTTCCAACTTAAATAAAATAAAATTTCTAGCAAGAAATTGTTTTTATTGGAAGAGGTTTATTTTCTCGTCTTTAGACAGAGCAAAAACTGATCTCAAACACCAGCTTAAGATCTAGAATATTCAGCTTTATCTTTGTTGTAAGGTCATAAGCCTATTCTTTCAATATTTGTTGAAATATTGTTTTTATGTAATTGGTTTTGAATAAATTATTTTTAAAAAATTTAGAAATAAATGCTTATGATAGTTCAATGATCACTTTGACTAAAATGCTCAAACTAGTTCTTTAATTCTTCTTGTTTTTGGAAAAATTTAAAATAACGAAAACTACTCTTTCGTAAGAAACAATATTTTTGTTGGTCATTTAGCTAAGTATTTTGAAGAATTTCATGGCACGGTGATAAGTTCCAAAAGATAAGGTTAAGAATCCACAAAGCAACCGGGTGCTCTTCAGAAGGTCATAACATCAAACAAGCCATCCATGTTGAAGTTTCGTACATTTTAAAGGTCAAACGTCAACTTTGAATATTTTCAATTTTATAACTAGACTATCAGCGAAAAAAAATCCAAATCGGATAGAAGAAGAAATTGCACGTTGGACGCCTTAGTATGCCTGAAGTTCCCAAAAACTACAGAAGGAATCTAAAAGCTGGAGCTGTGCATTCACCTTTCACTGATACCAGTATAGCCGTATCATAAGAAGTAGCCGAAACTACCGTAGACTTCCAACTATTCCACAGATAGAACCTGTGGTATATTAAATAGAGCAGCGAGAGAATATTGAGTAATGAAAAAAAAAGAGAAGAAGATCATGTAATTCAGCTTAGGAGATCGAATAGTCTTGTGATGGAGAGCTTACAAAAAAAAGCTCAGCAATGCTGGTTTGAAGTCTTCGGAACAGCGAAGGAAGCACGGAACCGTAGCGAAAAGTAGATAAGCATTTTTCACACTTGCCAAATGGGTATCATGTAGACCAAGTTATAGGGCAAGAAGATAACTAACTTCCATCACAGATTCGGAATTTTGGGACCCAGTGCCTTTAAAGCAGCATGAGTCTACACAAGACACCAGAGTCGTTGTGGTGTGCACACATGATATGATTCCAACGAGTTACACATTACAAGTGCGAAACTCTTGACGATTGGCTTAATCTTAGGAGCTTGTTACCCAAAAGACGAATATTGTGAAAGTGTTCACCTAAAATTTTCTATGTCGAACCCTATGCATTCTCTTATTTAGATAGTCGAGAGTTGATACAAGATATAATGGTGTTTCCACTAATATACCATTTTGACAGAAGAACTGTGGACTCTATTATATGCAAGCCATCCCCGCACAAGTCGACCACGGATTAATAGGGTTGTAAACAAGTACACGCAAGTCCTGATTTTGACTGTACCAAAATAAATGTAAATTCTCTGCGACATGCTCAGAAAACCGGATCAAAATGACTTTCTAACAAAACTTCATCTTCTAAATCTATACCTACATACATACATCTTCTAATGTTACACCTATAATAAATTGCCAAATAGAAGTTTTTGATAATGTACATAGAATGAAAAAGTCTTCATTCAATCGACTAGTAAGGTCCTTAATGGATGATCACTCGAGTTGACCATTTCATTTCGCTCTATTATCATTAGATAAAAACTTTAACTTTCAAGCCTCGTTTATTAACAAAAGGATCTCTCTTAAAGGGTAATTTATATTTATGGTAATTAAGAAATTTTTCTAGAAGTGCATTCCAAGTAGCTGATTTTTTTTAAATGATAACATCGGTTGTTGCAACAATCCTGAATATTACGCAAAAACAAGAAAAAATGCTAAGTTGTGTGATTAACATAGCAATTTTTCAAATGATCAACGTTTATAAATTATTCAAATATGTATGTATAAATGTTAATCAAAAGCAAGTGGGATTGTGCTGGTCCATCGACTGAGTAAAATATCGAACGATTTGAACTACTCTCTCAGTCGATCGACTTCGATGGTTGTTCAACTGGTGTTGTAGGTGTTCACACTGTGAATAATATTGACTATACGACATGCGTTGATAAATGTGTTGAATGTGAACCTCGCTGTTGTCATTAATTTGAAGAAATAATTCGATTCTGGAAATTGCAAAAAAAAAAAGAAGATATTTTCTGTATTTCTAAGAAACAAAATTTTGCATGAGAATTTTGTTTTATATGGAAATGTTTCTCTGTTCTAAGTAAAAATTCTCTTAAATTATGTAGCATATTTTTTATTAAACTAGTTTATTTCTTTAAGAAATTTACAGTTCTTAGTATTGTAAAATAAAATTTCTTCAAAATAAAAATTTTGTTAGATCGACTTCGCCACTGCCAGATGTGTCAAATTATTAAAAGTGTTATACATTTTTGTTTGTTTTATTCTAGGAATGTATCAGTATGGAATAGTTCACGAGAACTTGAATTCTTTTCACGAAATATGATGATCGGAGACATGTTTTTTTCACAAAATGGTTCAGTTCTAATAATCCCAGTGACTATATTATCATGGTTAATTTTCAGGACGTTTACATCAAGAACGATATTGCAATTTGATAGTTCTTTCAATTCTAGGACATCAGTGTTGTCTACTGGAATTATTGGAATTATTGTAAAAATGTCTGATTGCGTTTAGCAGCTGTTTACTCTATATTAGCTGTATTTTATTCTCCCCCAGATCTGATCCGGATTGGATTTTGTTTCAAAATAACATGTAAAACAACAAATACAAACAAAACTGGGCCTTGTATTGTTTTATTGTTTTTTTTATAAATGTAATTTTGAATCTGGATCAGATCTGGGGGAAAATAAAACACAGCTATTGTTGTAATATAACTACCAGTAAATTGAACAAAAACCGTATTGACTACTTCATACCAATATACAGAAGAAATGTCAAATTTCAACTACATCAACTATATTTCCAGGATTAAATGCAACTTCCAGTTGGAAGTATAAGACTGGATATATGTAACTTATGTTGCTTTAGAGTATAGTTGTAAGATGAAGTTGATGTAACTGATAGAGTAGCATTGAAATATGGACCAAGCTTGCCATATGTCCCATCTACAAAACAGGGCGATCTTATGTCTTGCAAATCTATCAAGACGTAACCCTCTTTGACATCACATATAAGTTCCCATCCCACATCTTGAGGCGTTCTGGAAAACTTCAATCGCCAAATATAAGACTACCTTTCGGGCCGGATAATCGGCCTTAAATCCAATCTTAGAACAGAAGCAAACCTTAGAAATCTCGAGACTCAAATTTTCCCTGTAAAATTGTACTAATCGTGTTGCGTGGCATTCAGAACTTTTTAATGTGCAAAGTGCAACTTAAGAATAGCTCTTCCGAGGTGACCCAAACATGCGCCACAAGATTTCGGCAAGGATATAGGCTGTCATCGATCTTGTTCTTAAGGTGCGTAGGCAGGCGTTAACAGACCTCTACAAGCACGATATGCGAACGCTCACGAAATTAGTTAGTTTTCCTATTTACACGCACCCTTAAAAATGGCCCTCAAAATACACCACTTGATCTATGTCTCTCTAACTTTTAATCTGATTCGTTATCATTGTCACTAGAGTTATTTGAAATAGCGTCTAGATAAATTAAAAATTATTCTATTTTGAACCATTTTTTACATGGATATTAATCTAGCGTAAAAGCAACTCCTATCGACAAATCTCTGTCCACCTACCGCCTATGATATAACGTCAGCTAAGTCAAGGTGGATTCAAAATTCATTAACCTTGGAGTACAGATTAACTCCACCGCTAGCTTCTTTCATTAGCAATGCTTACTTGAAGTAACCAGTGACAAGCGTTTGGCTGGTAACCCTTATCAGTTCACCTACGAGACTTATTTTAATGGTACAGTCAAATACACAGATATGTTTTTTAGGCGCACAACACTATTATGGAAACATTTACCCAGCACAATTTTTCCTTTCCATTTCAATTTGCAAACAATCAAGACCAATGATCATCCACAGCTCCTTTCAACCACCCCCCCACCCCTTTGCCCGATCGCTCGTGATGTGTTCAACATTATAAACGTCTCTCAATAAATCCTTGGGCTCGTGTGAATTATAAAACAAAATGAAACCCTAGGAGCGATCATAGAAAGAGTTACCTTAAGAAACTGTTTTAACTTCTGTTAGACGAACAAAATGTATTAAAAATTTCTTCCGTCCAGAGACAAAGTGTACTCTGTAAAAATCACTTTTAGTGTAAGTTTTACTTTGTGGCACCTAGGGTTGGAATAAAAGCAGAAAGGGAGATCTTATACTTAGATCTTTAAAAAAAAATTCTAAGACCGATATCTTGTCCTGTCTGCGAGGAAATTGAATAATGTGAATGATATTACCGCGAATTCTATGAGCTGTATGTACTTAGTACAGAATGTCAAAACCTCCACTAAATGCTCGAGATCAACAGAGTCTTTGAAAAAAGAGTTACAAGTTTTGATGTGACAAGGAAAAACAAACTTCTGATTTAAGGAAAAACCCAAGTTCCTTGTATGATTGGAGGTAGTATGCAAGGGATTGTACAGACAGACAGGCTACGTTGTATCAGACAGGCAGATAATATTAATGCATCAAGAGCACAATAAATAAGTTTCTAGTTTTCCATTGATAATAATGTCACACTCAAAGCCGAACAAGCTGTATTCCGCACTCGATCTGCATGTGTCAACCGCATCAACACCTTATTAATTGTAATTGAACAGTTCGTTGAATATCGATCGGCACTTCAACTGCTGTTGATCGATTTCAAAAAACATTCGACAGTGTCAATAGAGAATTTATGAGTGTGTTTTTCGCAGGAGAGGCATCCAAGATAAATCAATTTCAATTATAAGGCAATCTGCGGAAATCAGAATCGGTCCCTTTCATTCCACACGCACAAAGGAAGGTTGAGAGTTGTAAGCTACCAAATTTAGGTTTTCTTCACTTATTTATTTATTTTTATTATCAAGGCTACATAAGTCCGATCCAAACGTCACGTTCTGTAAGAATTCCAGAGAATTTTGAAATCCAAATTGGTATCAAACAAGGTTCTGTACTGTCACCAATAATGTCCTCCCCGTCTTAGTCTATTTCTCCGGCTATACAGCCTAGCTGGGGATTGAGACAACTAAGACAACACTTAAGATTATCGTTCCTAGTTCGTTGTAAGGCGAACAAAGATTAGGATTATCATTTCTAGTTCGCTGTAAGGCAAACAAAGATTAGGACTATCGTTCCTAGTTTGCTGTAAGGTGAACAAAGATTAGGACTATCGTTTCCAGTTCGTTGCAAGGCGAACAAAGACAAATAAAGTCATAAGGGGAAGTCACTGCCAAAACATAAAGAAAAGTAACTGAGATAGTTATTCTCTTTTGGTCGATGTTTTGGTTTCACCAATCCGTATAATCGATGGTCCTACCCAGTGATTAAGAAAGATTGCTTAGGACTATCGTTCCTAGTTGGTTGTAGGGCGAAAAAGACTAATCGTAAATATTGGTGCAGATTGTGGTTGGCTTCGGTCAGCTTTGATCTGCACCACGGAGTTTGTACTCCATAACTGTGCTTAATTTTTTAAGCGCATGTTATATTATTGGAGATATTTTTAAAATAACTTCATAATATTGATTTAATTTAAATTAATTTATTAATTTATATAGAACAAAAATAACCCAAATTGGGTACCTCGGGAATAATGAGATTTAATGAATTTATCTCCGCTAATTAGAGTCCCCAGGATGTAAAAACTTTGGACTCATTAATAACTGGGTAGGCCCTCTGTAAAGAGAGCACGAGGTGGCTGTGGTTATACCAACCAAGTCACGCGGTTGGTTATTGTTACCGACAATAGTTAGATGAAAAAACACGGATCAAGGGTGGTACTGCCTACACAGTGTAAACTTGAAACAGTATGGAGATGCTTGTTTGTATTCTGAGACAAGACCGTACGAAACATTAATCGGTAGCAATATCGAGTTGGTTTGTCAAGGAATCAAGAACTTGCACCTGCTGGAAAGGAGTGGCTACCTTTCTTCCAAAGATAAAAAGCAACTGGGACTTGTCCTGAGAGCTATGTTCAATAGCTGATAATTGAACATGCAGTGTTTGTTAGGCCAAGTAGTGAGATAAAGTCTTAACTAACAGGTGCTAACTTTAAAACCTTCTGTCACCAACAATGTTCCTGTTGTAACTCGCAACTTTGTCGATTGGAAATAGAGGAATTCAGTGGACTCTGCAATCACATCTCGAACATTTGGACGACGACGTGTGTTAACTTTTTCGTAGGATTATGGATCTCCATTCAATAACAGCAAGCGTATAGAGAGAAGGAACCGTGGGACTAAGTATCAGTACGCAAAAACAAAAATGATCAGTTATGTGACTTACACATCTATCCAAGTTGATATTCCTGAACAATGGGTAGAGAGAATTTTCAATATCTTGGAATTTTTGTCTCTACTGATGGTAATGGAACCGAATAATATATAAGCGGTTAAATGTCACAAACCTACAAACGTTCTTGATAAGATGTCTGCGAATTATCGATTGACGATTTTCTGGCCCAATAATTAACTTCAAGCGAGAACGGGTTAGGCACCCTATTTTCTAAGACGTAAGTGGCAGTAGATTAGCCACAAACTTCGAAAAAGTAATGAGTGCATTGCAAGTCGAGCGATACAATAACGCCCGACACACAGAAAGCCAGACGATAGGGCAGACCGAGAACTTGGTGAAGAACGGTCGAAGAATAATCAACACAACTGGCGAAGAATTGGAGAGAGCTAATCTCCAGAAACCGTTTAGGATAGAAAGTAAGAGTATAATAGTGACCTTATACTCGCAAGAGAAACATCACGTATGAAAAAGGGCCGATTACCTAATAAGAAATTAACATTAAATTCAGGTACAGATTTTCTTTAAGTTTAAAAAATGCCAAAGAGCATGGATAAAAACTGCAAGTCTTTCGAACTACAAATTAAGTCATCAATTTTTTAAGTTCCAGAGGCAAATGATTTAAAATTCGAAAACTTTTGAATGTATGGAAACAAATATCCCTTATAAACAACAACTATCCAATATACAATGTACATAAGTTAATTAATCAAATTTAGTATTGATTCTTACTAGTAATTCATTTGTACCTACGTCTTATATAATCAAACCCAATTATTAATTCTTTTATTTACTTAAGACAGTTTTTTGGCAAATAAGATCGTAAATTGAAATTAAATTGATAAAGTTTTTATTGTGTTTTCTGCCACAAGCGTCTCTTAATGAATTCTACCATTTTCAATCTCATCCAAACAAAAATGTTTACCTATGTATGTATGAATGTATGTCAATGTTAAAAAACATTGGCAGCGTCGTCGTTCGTCGCATAGTATTTATAGTCAATTTTGTGACAGCAAAAATGCAAAGTAAATATTTTTCCAAGCACATGTCATTGTGATAAAAGGGTGATGGGCCCAGCCCACACCTCTTCGACTACCAGGAACACCATAAAGTCGATACTCGTTCCGTATCTGCTCCTCCTCCAAATATATAAAACCCTTACTACCGATAATTCTAGGATGAGTATATTTCGATTGATTTATTCAGCATACGATTAAAATTAAAATTTTCGCCTATCAAAGGATGGTGCCGCGGTGCGTACGGAGTTATTGTCATTGACGGGTGTATCGGTCGGGCGGTTTGGTTGGTTTCGTTATAGTATATAGAGGACATAGGCACATGAGGATTTGAACGACGACGACGACGCTGATGTTGCTACTTTTATAATGTGACTCAGCGGTGTGTAAAACTGAAACTCACATAAAATTATTGCTATTTTTAGGATTCGAGGCATCTGCTTGGGCTGATAAAGAGTTTAATTTCCAGTAGCGTAGCACAACGTGTATCGTTTGAATTATTATTCTTTTCTGAAAATCAGGCAGCCAGATAGACAAGCTGTTTATGAACTTAATTTAGATTAATTTGTTGAATTTTTGTAAAAAAAATATGTACCCTTCTGCTTCTAGGTTATACATACATATTTGTACCTTATATACACAGACTTGACCAGTGGGTGGAAATGGTTTCTGGTTGTAAAAGCCTTTCTTTACAGTTCCTATTTTGGGATGTTTCGCTTGATAAGTAGACTCTCAAAACAAAACAAGGGAATTGAAAAATAAGACTCTGTTTTTGACCAAGGTAACAGAATCAAATGTTTGACGTCTACATAATATGTTATCATCGGATTAAATAATAGTTCGTGGTTTATTCTGTACACAGCAAGTAGAGAACTACAAAGTACTCGACGACCCTAGATCGAGAGGAGACCATCTTCATCTACAATTTCTAAAATAATTGTATTTTAATGCATTTTGACTGAATATGAATATGATTTCAATACAGATATGTACCAAATCTAGAAAAGTAAGTTTAACGTTCCCAAGGAATTAGACTAATTTTTTTTAATTCTTTGAATCCTGAATGAGTTTTCTCTGTCTGGTGCCTTACAAATTTTCTAGAAAAGTAAGTTTAACGTTCCCAAGGAATTAGACTAATTTTTTTTAATTCTTTGAATCCTGAATGAGTTTTCTCTGTCTGGTGCCTTACAAATTTTTTAGAGCTTAATATTGCCAAATGTCGTTAAATGACTTTTTCATGACAAGGCATCGAAACTCCTCCCAGTCTCTACCTTCAACATTATCAACTAATGTCCACCGCTGAGTCAAGAGATGATTGCGACAGGTATGTGAGAAACTCGCAACAATCGCATCAAATATCGTTTCACTGTGCGCACTTATATAAGATGTAAATATTTTTCTCGTATGCAAATGTTTCTCATATCGCATCGCTTTGTCGCACCACTTAAGGCGCAGCCTAAGCCATTGACATTCCTCACTATACTTAAAAAAGCAAATCTGATTGTTCTACTATTATATGCTATTAAAGGAAGAATCTAGATGCATGCGCTTTCTTCAAATTCCTCTTTGTTGTTTCGTCCGCTGATTCAAACACTATTACACGTTGAAACCAAATTCGAGAATCCATTTTGACAGTTCTCTTTATTTTTCATTTCGGTGCTGGTCTCTGTCATTGTACACTTTAAAATATAGAAGCAATAAAAAAAAGGATTCTCGTTTCGTTCTCCGAACTGTGCAGACGTCTCTGAAAATATCTCCGTAAAATTATTGAAAGTTAATTAAATTGTTTTTGCTCACAATGGAGGAAAGTGAGTTTCATCCTCCCGATGAGCTCAAGGTGCCGCCGGACAAGCGCTCTTTTGCTGAAAAAATAAATCTTCCATCGAAAATGTTTTCTGATGCTGACAAACAAAAAATTATTCTTGCCGCTAACCAAGAATGGAATTCTTCTATGAAAACCCCTATTCATTCTGTAAGTGAGAGTGAGATAGATACTGACGCGACATCCAACCGTCTCGGCGCCAGTCAACAGGCGTCTATTAACAAAGGTGCAATAATTGGACACGATGCCAACAACCTAACTGTTTTCAACCAGAACATCGTTGAATCTGAAAGTACGGAAGTTCTCAGGAATCTTCTTTCTGACGATATGGAAATGTTTACTAAGGTAATGGCAAGGAAAAGACGACAGCAAATACCCCTTGTTGTCACTAAAAAGATAGCAAGAGAGGTTGTTAACAAGAACAACCGCTGGTCTTTATTTAATGAAATAGAAGACGAGGAAAGCCTTCCGAATGCATCTTTCAATACAGCGGGCTCCAGCAGCAGTAATAATATCAACAGCATGGGCAACAGCGCCAACTTCATTAACAACAAGAAGAACAGTACTGACAACACCAACGCGAGGGGAAACAACAGCAACAGTTCCCCAGATGCTGCGGACTCAAACGCAGTTCCAGTTAGACCAGAAGCATGGTGCCCACCCATTTTTACGAAGGGAGTCTCCTCCAAATCAATCTGGGATTTCTTGGGTAAGTCTAATTACAATCGTAATGACGTAAAGTTTATTTCAAATGGTTTTGGTAAACTCAAAATTATAGTTAGAAGTGTCGAGTTGCATAGATTCTTTTTAGATGAATTTAAAGCAAATGGTGTTGAAGCTTACTCTTTCACACCTAAACAATTAAAGAAATACAATGCAATTTTGAAAGGCATTTCTAACGATTTCTCATCTGAAGAAATTCAGAAAGAATTTATCAAGCTGGACCCTTCGTTGAGGGTAACTGTTAAAAAATTTGAGACCAAATGGTCTAAACAAAACGATATTCCACTTGACCTTTTCCTCTGTGTATTGGAGGACAGAGAAAGTCTACTAAAAATAAAAAAAATTAATTTCTTACTCAGACACAGAATAAAATGGGATTCTGTTAAAAATTCGAACATGAAACAATGTTACCGTTGTCAAAGGTATGGCCATGTGGCAGCTTACTGTAGTTTCCCGACCAGATGCGTAAAATGTTTAATTAACCATGAGCCCGGTCAGTGTGAACTTGGTCCGAAAACTGAGACTTCAATCGCTTCATGTGTTAATTGCAAGTCGACGGGTCACCCGGCGAATTTCAAAGGTTGCCCTAACCGAATCGCTTTTTTGAAAAAGAAAGATGCTTTGTTGGAAGCTAAAAACGATAAATATGCAGTAAACCCAATTATTACCCTTCCAACCAATGTACCCCTCTACTCAGACGCAGTAAGAGGTTATAAAAGAGTTGAAAAAACTCCCAAACAGCAGATCCCGATTCCCTCGGATCTTTCTAACAATGATGTCTCAGACTTCATCGACGAGTCAGTTAGACTTTTTGGTTTACCAATATCTAACTTAATTACAAAAATAAGAGGCTTCTGGCCAAACTACCAAAAAATGGATGAATCCAAGAAACCAGGTGCCTACCTTTGCTTTATAGCATCTCTCTCCCCCATTTCCCCATGAAGCCTGTAACTATAGACTGAAAAAAAAACTTAAAAAGAAGAAAGACAAACAAGCATAAACTTACGTTCAAACTTTACCTGATTGTGATTAGACTAACTCAAGTTCCTATGATAAAACTAGTAACTTGGCTGTGAATGTATTAATAATAGCATATTTTCATAAGAATATTATCAATTAAGTGACTATACTAAGCCTATATAAAAATAGAACAAAAAATATCATAATTTATTCATGAAACATGTATGTACAAAAACATTAAAACAATCATCCAACTTGCTGTCAAAATGACTCTAAAAGTATCTGTACACTACTCTAGTGTTTAGATAGGGACGTATATATGTATACGCTCATATCTCTTCTTTTTTTCATCTTTCTCCCCCTAGGTTAAGCATTTATTTTTAGGTTAAGTTTTTTCTTTTTTCAAGTTATCGTCTTGTTGAGTGGACGTATTTAATTCATCAAACTGTGAAAGACAATGTCTTATTAATCAATTTTGTTTCTGTAAAGTATATAAAGATATAACGTTTGTTTAGCCAGGCCAATTCTAAGTCGGCAAATTCTTATAAAATATAATGTGACTATGTTAAATAGAATTTAAGAATGTAAATTGTGTTGAAAAAGAAAATCTCAATAAATACTACTACTACTAAGCAATAAAAAAATATATTTATGTGCGTTGCACGAATTTTATTCCTCGCACAATGAAATGATATGAAGCAGAATAGTAAAAAAAAAAAAACAGGCAAGAGAAACGTCAAATAGTTGCACTGAAAATTGTATCCACCTCAAACCGGTCGATTTTGTTTCCCTCTCACCTTTTCGATTTTTGTTTCTATTTTGTAGCGACGTTGTTCAAAAAGTCGCATGCGTCTAGCTGCACCGTGTAATAGCAGGTTACCTGCTTTTTCTATTGCGTCTGTGATGAATTAATTAGATGGCGTGTTTTGTCAAACTTGTTGTAACAATTTCAATAAGAGTTTTCATAAAAATAAGATCTGAGAGATTTTAGCAATCTCAGAAATATGAATAGAATTCATGATATATATTTTCAGCAGAACAGCCATTTTCCTATTCCAACAGGATTGCTCATCAGGAATGCTAGTGATGGGATTCTGTCATACCAATGGGCTTTTTTTAATGTGAACCTTTGTTTTGTCCCGAAATCGGGTTTAATCCAACTCTAACTCTAACTGAACTTGCTTCTCATTCTTTCCATAAAGTATACCAAAAGAAGTTCCATTTAAGACTTCATTCGTCCGTTCGCGTATTAGGTACCAAAAACTACAAATTTTTACACAAGTTTATTTTTTGCATTAATTTTGACTGACTTTTGGACTTAAATTCGCAAAAATAAGAAGGTTTGACGGTATACGAACAGACAGTGTAAAACATTTTAACTCGTACTTGTTACTTTACTATCTAAATATGACCTAGAATCACTTGCGAAAGTTGTCAATTAAATTCTGAAAAATTGTGAATAGTTTTGTGTTACATAAATAAACAAAAACTCGTGAAGAACTCGGGCCTAGTGACCATTTTCTTCTGAGTTCGAATAAAATAAGCGATTTTGGCTCCCTAGTCTCAAGTCGCAGTTACTCTGGAAAAATCATCTTCTGCTTTAAGGTGACAGCGACTGGGAACTAAACACCAACATTTCGAAGTGAAAGCACTAAAAACAACGACAGAGGACAGCATTCAATTCTGAAGAATGAAATTCTAGACAATTTATTGTTCCCCATTTGACAATGTTGGCGGGATCATATTTTAATGAGCTTACGCATACGCTCACGCTGTATACATTTGTTTTAGATCATTGGCGGGTATCAGAAAGAGAGTTGGAGACAAAACGAAGCCTTGTGATACACCAACATTTATCTTATGAATTTCAGATTTAAGACCGTCCAACACAACTTGTATTGAGCGGCTCGAAAGGTAGTTTCTTATCTAACGAAGAAGAAATTCATCAATACCAAATGTGCGCATTTTCGACAAGAGAGCTTGATGCCAAAGTCTATCAAATGGCTTAAAAATATCAAGTGAAATAATCTTACTTTCTCGAAATGGATGTAAAGATTTGTGCTACTCTTCGGCTTCGAAAGCCATGATTAGGTTTCGTGCTACAAGTGTTTCTTGATCCGATAATTTATCACCGTTTCCATGACTTGGGAAAGAAGCCACGTGAGTAACTGCAATTGGACGTTAGTTATAGAAGGGGAAGAAGATTAGTCTTTTTCACTGACAATATTGAATTAGCAGCAAACTATGATGTTAGCAAATTCAGTTTTTCTTGTGAGCTGACATAAGCAGTGTGATTGATTTTATTATTTTTTTTTGCAAATTACCACAATGCACCACACAAAACAATTGTGATTACCGCTTTAATTTTGGTTTTATGACTCTGGCAAATTTTACAAAAATATTTACATGATGTATTAAAAAATTATTAATTATATTTGTCAGTGGCATTATGTAGTTTTCGTTTGGACATTGGTAGTACTTCTTTTGTACTCCGTTTTCAATCCCGACACTCCAGAAGCTAGCAATCTATGGAGTATTTTTTACTTACTATATCTTCAATCAAAATATTTTTTTTTTAAAGAGTCACGTTGCTTGGCTGGTACCATTTATTTTAGATGGCTGTATAAGTTTTCCAAACATGTACATATTTTGCTAAATGTCAGCAGTAATGAAATCCAGTTATTTTAAATAATTTAATTATAGAAGGCATTTGCGCTGGGCAGAAAATTAGAAACGACAGCAGAGTCAATGAAATTTATTTAAAAATAGATAATAGATACGAGTACTAGATAAGTATGTGAGTTGTTTGTTTTTAGTTTGTCTTTATCACTTTAATGTTAATATAAATTAATTAATAATTTAGTGATAAAAAAGGGTAAAAATAAGTCTTGCAGTCCAGAACTCTGAAAGCTCATTGTACAATTCTTTGAAAATTAAAACAAGTCTATATATTCCATAGTAAAAGGTTTAGTTGTTCGATGCAATTCAAGTTTTCAAAAAGACCGGCAGTTTTGAATCTCCTTAAAGGAAGACAACAGATCGACAAACAGCGCCAAAAGAAGACAGACTGATATGACGATTTAGCAATGCTTATTCTTTCTTGACCTCTGTAAAAATAAGAAAGAGAATTTCGCCACAAATTTGTCACCAACTATCAGATAGAACCATAAGGCGTCGACTTTTAGAACAAGGGCTTCTTGGATACCTCGTTTGACTTTAACTATGTTGCACGCAAAAAAAGGATTGGGATTTTGGAAAAACAATTTAACAATGTCACCGAATCCGCAATCACATCTGCGCTGTCATCTCTGAAGGTGGATAAGTCAATCAGTAAATTGATAAATCATAGGCTGATAAGTTGGATTATAAATTCAAAACTGGGTGATTTTACTTCTCGAAGAACTGTCAGTAGAGGTACGCCGCAAGGCGGAACCTAGTCGTAAATGAACTACTAATGATTCTAGAAAGGGAGAGGCACAGGGTGATTTCCTATGCGGACGATGTTGCGATAGCGATATCTGGTAAGCATCCTAACACTCTGAAGGAACTCCTACAAAATTCTTTAAACAAGCTTACTACCTGGGCAGATCAATGTGGACTCGGTTTTAACCCCCACAAAACTGAACATGTCCTATTTACCAAGAAATATAAAATACCACACATAGACCTACATACATCAAAGGTATACCGTTTAAATTTTCAGACAAAGCTGGAAGCCCAATATCCAAGAAAGAATCAACAAAGCCAACATAGCTCTATTCTCTTGCAAAAAAGCCGTAGGTAAAATATGGGGTCTACAAACTCATATTACACACTGGCTATACATCTCAGTCATTAGACCGATACTTACATTATGGAGTAACAGTATGGTGGACTGCGCTGGAAACAGCAACAAACCGCGATAAATTCAGGAAAGTCCAACGAACAGCCTGCTTAATCATGGGTGGAGCTCTCTGCTCAACTCCCTCCGCTGCACTTGATATTCTGTTTCATCTCATACCGCTAGATATCTCTAGCAAACAATAGGCCGCTAGCACAGCCATTCGGCTTAAAGCCTCCTCGCAGTGAATCAATAACGATATTGGCCACTCGTTCAGATCTCTACCTAGTAACGTCGATTACACCACCCCTCATCCAAAATTTAGTAAAAACTTTCAACTGTCCTTCCCTTCCAGGTCTACCTGGGAAAATGAGTCACTGTTGGTAGACGAAGCGATTCATTTCTACACAGATGGATCTAAAACCGATGACGCGGTCGGTGGAGTGTATACTTCGAAAGATTAAATCTTTGTCTATCTTTTCGTTTTCCCAATCACTGTAGCGTGTTTCAGGCAGAGCTTCTAGCAATAAAAGAAGTCCTCTCTTGGCTCAAAGAAAATGTGATATCGACTACTGATATACGTATTTTCTCAGACAGTCAAGCTGCCATAAAGTCACTGGAATCTGTCTCCATTAACTCACTAACAGCCCAAAATTGTCGATCATCTATGGTGGAGATGTCAAAACAGTTTACCATTCACCTTATATGGGTGCTGGGGCATAGAGACATTCCAAGAAATTGTAAAGCCGACGAATTTGCAAAAACGGAACAATCTTACCTTTGTTGGATAGCAAATCTAACATCGGTATACCCCTAGCTACTTGTAAACTTATGCTAAAGCATGATACCATAAAAAAAAACTAACCATAGATGGACTAGCACCCTAACTTGTCGGTCTACTAAACTAATTTGGACATTATTTGATGCTAAACGCTCAAAACAACTAATTTCTATTGGTAGATTGCATATTAGCTCCCATATTTATGTAGGTGTTCTTACTGGACACTGCCTAATAGGAAGACATGCTTTTCGTCTTGGAGTTCGTGCAAATGATTTTTGCAGAAGCTGCATGGATGAAGAAGAAGAGGAGTCAGTTCCTCACCTTCTATGTTCTTGTCCTGCCCTAGCACAAGACGTAGACTCCACTTGGGAGACTACTACTATAACGATCCTGGTGATCTAAATAATTCCGACATTCACTGTCCCAAACGCTACATTGTTAGCTCAAAGAGTAAGGGTGATTTTTAAAATCCTGTGGTATCACAACGGACCAAATATTGGTCTAACCTGGAAAAACATTGCTTAGAGTGATGAATAGAAGTTCAACTTGTTTGGGTCAGATGGTAAGGCTTACGTTTATGGTGCATTTCTTATATATTTTAATTTCCAAAAGTTTGTAAGTATGTAAATTCTTAAAAATGGAAACTTTTTTTTTAAACTTTGAAAACTGAAACTAAAGTAGAATATTTGTTATTTTTGAAATGAATTGACATGCTCTAACCATATTAATAAATGAAAAATGTATAAAAAAAACACAAATTTTAAATATATTTTATTTTATATGTAGAATCGTCTTTTAATATTAAAACGACATGCAGAATAATAAATAAAAAGTGAAACTAATCAATGTGAAACGACTGCTTATTTCCACCCTTTACTATACATACAAAATTCAAATATATGTAGATTCGTTAACAATGGTTGATAAGGAAATAATGAAAGGCTTAACACTTTTTATCAATTTTCTTGATTATAAATCACATTTGTTCCTCCGTCGACTTTTATTTATATCAACTATTGCATACTAGTCACTGGAGAAATAAAATTTTATTTAAGAAAAAAATTATTATTAAATATGTAAACAGTACCAATGGTGTAATAGATTGTGATTTCATTTTTCTACTTAAAATCACATTCATTGTGATTGTCTAGTTTTCAAGTTAACTTATAATTTAAATATTTAACATTCGAATGAGACAAAGTGCAATAACTATAAGCAAGCATAGATACCTTGCAAATAATACAGCAAAATAAAAATTAAATATAATTTCTCATGACGTTAGGAAATTGCATGCGATATTTTATATATGTATGTATAAGATTAAATACCTATATCGTTTGTCTCCATTTTGATTTCAATTGTTGCTGCCTTTAAAGTTTATTTTTCTATTTTTGTTTAAAAATAAATAAATTAAATAATCCACAATGGTCGTTGAAGATGCGCAAAACCGATGACACTCACTTTGAATTCAATTATAATTTTTTATTTTTCTTTTAAAACATGGCAATTTTAGATTATTTAAATTTTTCAACACTTATTATTATTTTTTTCCTATTAATTTCGATTAACACTTAAATTAGCTGTAAAAGAAGATAAGAAATAATATTTGAGATTTAATTAAATCTTTTTGAATTTAATTTAAAACAAAACTCAAATCACACAATAACATGATTACAACACCGATAAAACAAAGCAATATTATTATTTGAAACAAAAAATACAGCTTTGAAAAGTTATAGATTTTCAAAAAAAGCTTTATTTGGTGCGAGATTGTTTTTTTTTTTGTAAATAAAATTATTATGAAATATATACTTTCTATGTTTTAATATATAATACTTAAATGGGTATGTTCCTGTAGCTTTTATGATAATCCTAAGTTAGCTATTTAATTAAATAAAACTTTTTCGTAACTATGAAATTTATCATATTAAACGAGATCATTATAAGTAATCCAGTAATTTTAGCACTCGGTGGAGTAGAAATAATAGAAAAAAGTAATCCTTAGCTCGTGAATAATAGAAGAAACTGAAAAAAATTTATAAATAAAATTGAAACCTCAGATCCCCTTCCGAACAATTGAGCAGATTGATCGTGAGTTATAATGGTTTATTGTTCATATGCATCAGCATCAGCAGAAGAAGGTACCCCCACTATTTGGAACTGTAGTGAAACTTAAATAAAATATGTTGTCGAAATAAACGAGCTGATATTGGAAAAACGAACAGATCGTCACAACAATGAACGAATTAAAAAAAAAATAATCATTGAATTCAAAAATGACTCATATTTAGTAGATTTCTAAAAATATTGATAACGGACGCTTCTATCTAATAAAAAACCAACAGAAGGAATATCTTACAGACCAATATCACTTATATTAAGCAAAAGATTTTGAGAAACTGCTCCTGAAAAGGCTAAGCAAAATAAAAGAAGGCAGAAGAGTAATCCCGAACCATCAGTTTGGATTTATAAATAAACATTAGACCAAGTGCATCGAATAACTGATGTTGTAGAAAAAGTATGTTCATCTTTATTTTTAGATGTTGATCAAGCCTTTGATAAGGTTTGGCAATTGGAGCTTGAGTACAAACTGCATAGGGATCTTGTCAGATAGTTCTACGAAATACTGAAATCCTACGTTATGAACTGACTTTTTATAGTACGGTTCGACCAACATTACTCGATACTAAAGAAAATTTAAGCCGGTTTACCACAAGAGAGTACGCTGGGACCATCATCATCATCGGCTCGACAAACATTGAACAAACGTGCTAACAACTCCTGCACCACCGACATTCTGTTCAACTTATTTGGTATTACTAAATCCGCAGTCCATTCGCACTCCATACAATTTCTATCATTTTATATTCGCACCAATTTCGAGACGAATCTGAAGTGAATTTTTGATTAAACGAAAAAAAAAAAAACGAAAATAAACAATGGAAAGCACAAAAATATAAGTCAAAAGCTTATTATACTGAATGTAAAAGTGTTTGTTTAACAAATTTTATTAGAAAACGCACAACTAACAACGCAACCGGAGAGCCAGAAATCTAAAAAAAAAAAAACAAAACAGAGCACACGGTTGGTATTGAACCGTCCGCAATCCAAGTACTAACCACTCAAAACGATGCTTGATTTCGTTGATCGATAGCGATACCATTATCAAGCCTAGGCCGTTGACTATGTCTGTAGCTGACAGTGTCGATACGAAATTTCATAAATGATAAGGCAATTTTAGGAATCGACAATGTAGTTCATCCGGCGAATTTCATAATTCAGTTTTATGTGCGAAACAGATTAAACCAGCAACAGCACCAGCATCGTCAACAGCAAACAGCAAGCTGACCAGCAAACATTTCTCAAACACATTGCCACCAGCAACGTCATTTCATTTGTTTGACATTTCATATCGAAAAAAAGTTTTTCATTGTGGTGCCACTGAATATTGCAGTGGAAAAGTTGACAACACTGCACCAGGAACAGCAAATTTAGGACTTTGGCCTAACGACGTTGGCGTTGCTGTTGCTGTTCTTATGTGTGTTGAACAATTGAAATACATTGGCCCAAAATTTTAATTATCTGAGACGTCAACCTTCAGTCTCAGAACATCGTGCCACACATCTTTCTTATCCTTCTTTCTCTTCTTAACTTCACGCCCGCGCTGTGTTGAAACATTTAAAGGGTATTCTAATCCCTTGAGCACGGGTAGATTATAAAAAAAAAAAAAAAAAAAGTACGATGCTAAAGCTGTTTTGCAAATTTTAATCGAATGTAGCATCATACTTTCTCTACGCTTTTATTAAAGTTAAAATCATCGAATACCTACTTTATTTTTTTAGTATCGTGCTAGCTTCATATCACTCTTTGACATTTGCAAACATCAAAAAAGGTTCGTGTACTTACTTTTTTACACGAAATGTCATTGTTTTAGGTGAGTTCAGAAGCAATTTATTAAAAAAATTCTTTTAGTACGATACTAGTTAGAAAATGTTTAAAATTAAGAATGAGTTCGTAAACTACTATAAAGTTAGCAAATTGTTAAGTAGTATCATACTAATACCTTAATAATAGGCTGTTTAAAATTTTGCGCCATTGGCTCTAAATTAATGGCGGCCGCTGTTGCTGTTGACCGTGCTGTTGCTGGTTCAATCTTATCCGCGCTTTACAGCGGATGCGAAAGGTCAACGGATCGAGTCAATTCACCGGGAGTAAAATTCTGCGAATTCTGTAATAGACATGATTGTCAGAAAATTCTACGGATCAGACGTTACAGACATTTCATTTGGAGGAAAATAAATACTATTTAAAAAAAATTTTTGTTTTGGAAACTGAAGATGCGTAGTAAGCTTTATAAAGATCTAAACATCTGATTTTTGATAAATTTGATGACAAATGAGCGCTGAGGATATTAATAGTTCTTGGAACAAAATTGTCGCTAAATATCCAAAAAATCAGAAGGAATTTTTAGGTACTGACAAATATCAAATACTAGAACTTCTCATCACCTTTTAAAGTTCTGTGCAAAAGTTTTTCGATAATTTACATTCCATATATTTGTACAAACATGTCTAATAAATACAATCACTAATTAGTAATGTTTTAAATATTTTCATTCCTTTGTTTTTTAAAACAAAAGCTAATAGAATTTTCTTGCATATTTAAATGACAGTTGATAGTTTGGCCAATTAAATGTTTCTTTAGTCGTCTTGGCATTTTCCCCACCGACTTATTTTGACGTCTCCATAGCTCGACAGTGAGGACGATAGAGTGGTCAAGTGAAATACATAGATTCGTTTTTTAGTAATGAGTAAGTTCTTTTAATCTTACATATGTTTTCTCAGAATAACATTCGGAAATATAGTTTGATCATTAAGCCTAGTACGCAGATCGGGAACAATTTTGTCTCCCATACATTTTTTTTTCCTGGGACAAATTTTGTCTCGGATATTTTTCCGAGCAGTACGCAGTTCGCGCGAATTCATACTATTGTGAATTGCTGTACAAAATGTCTCCACTAAATTTTGCCAGGAAAAAGAATGATACAAGCATTATTTTGCGGGACAAATTTTGACAGCCACCGTATTTCCCAAAGTGATTTTTGTCAAAACTGGTTTTATGAAAAAGGTGCTGATGCTTCTCTTGAAAGCATCGAGAGGAGATTCCAAAAAGGTATGAACGACTTTTGTAAGACAACCGTTCCGGAATATACTAAAAAACACATTAAATTAGATTTATTCTCTCCAACTTAAAACTTTTGCGCGAGATTTGGAAAAGTATTGTAGAGATAAAATTTGTCTTGTCTCGATCTGCGTACTAGGCTTTAGGTTTCATATTTATTATCAAATAAAGTTCTAATTACCAGTTATTCTTCAACGATCTAATGCTAGCTACACACGAGGCAGCCGTTGCAGCAACACAGCCATGTTGAAGCAACCGTTGCTTCGTGTGTAGCTATGTTGCCAACTAATTTTGTGTTGCTGCAACCGTTGCCAGAAATATCAAAAAGTTTTGATATTTTCTGGCGGTTGCGCCAACAGTACTGTGGTTGCGGCAACAGTTGCTATGTGTGTAGGTTAGGTTAGGTTAGGTTAAAGTGGTTGTCATTAAAGCGTCTGACACACTTAGACCATTAGAGGTCCATTGTGATACCACGATCTAATAGGGAACAAAAAGGTTTCCTACTAGTTAAAACCATTTGGAGCTTCTGATGAAGCGAAGGAGAATTTTAATGTCTTTGTTTATGAGATCGCTTGGTTCATTATAGAAATATTCTCCTAGATGAAGATGAAGATGCTACGTGTGTAGTGAACAAACGAAACACGTTGCTGCAACGGTTGCCTTTCGTGTAGCTAGCATAAGATTTATTTTAAGGAATAAGGTGTGGGAAGTATTCAATTTGGTCTCATATTTGGGAATTTACGCTTTAATATCTTTTCTGGTTCGAAAATTTAAAAATTGTGCAATATTCCGCCAACTGAATAAGTTCCAACTAACTTTCTAACTAACTAACTTTGTCGAATACGAATTCAAAATTAACTACTTACTTAAGCTACTACTACTGGATAATTAGTTTATTACATGCTTAAGGCTGCGTTTTATTTTTCAAGCTTTCAGATTTTGTAGACCAATTTGTATCGTGCAAATTAGAAAAATCGATTAACTATCAAAATACGCACGACATTCTCACTGATGTGGTTAAACTGCATTTTATTTGGCTTACGCAATTTAAGTTAATTTCGCTCCAAGCTAGTTTAGAAATCTAGCGTTAAGAAAACTAGATTCGAGTGAGTAAATTAAATGCAACCAACCCACAACACAGGAAATTCGTGTATTCCAATATAAATATGAATTGAAATACAAAATTTATTTATCATAGTTATGTTTGAAAATTCCTTATTACTTATTATGCTTTTGTACAAAATCCTAACATTTATGTATATAAATTTTTACTTCAACCAAGAAACTAAAGCAAGAAAATCACCGCAATCACTACAAACCACAAAAATGGCCTTCAATTAACTTTCGAACTCAATTAACGCCTTATGCGAGGGGGTTCACAAACACATACAATGCAATCCTATAATAAGTTGTGTTTGCTGTTTATGACAGTTTGCTATAAATGGTTGTAAGACCTATCTCAATGAATATTTCCTTACGATTCTTAATTACATACATATTTAAATAATAATGGACTCCTACTTAGTGTTAGTATAAAGTTGAAAAAAAAAAAAAACAGTCACCAATAATGTAAATCCCCTTCAAAGACTTTAGGAAGGCTTCGCTTATTTACCAAAAAAGTAAATGTCATTTGAATAATGTAGAATACATAAATACTGCGAGTACATACATAAATAGCTTCGGAAAGCAAAATTGTATATCTAAAATGAAATGACTGGATCGCACGCACTTGCTGTTATTTAAAAAGAATTTGGAATTTAAATTAGAGAATATATACATGAATTTAATTAGAGAAAAATGTTCAAATGCATAACAATGCTGTGTGATTTCTAGAAAAGTATGAACTTAGGCAAAGTTTAAAAATCGTTTTATTTTTAAATTTATTTTTTATATAAGTAATTTCTTTGAAATTTTTCTTAAAAAAAATTGGGATGTCAATTTTAAGTATTAAATAAAATTTATGCTAGGATATAAATTTGGAAACTAATCGTTCACTCGTTTTGAAGATATTGATTTTTCAACAAAAAAATTTGAATTTTGAAAAATCAAAAAAAAAAAAACAATTTTTTTCGAAAATTGTGATTCACAGTTTTATTTCAAATTGACAGGAACTTCTGAATACAAACACCCCTATTATGATTGTCAATTATCAAATTGATAGTTGATAAACCTTGAAAATTGGGTTACAAAACTCAATTTATTAAAAAACTAATAAATTTTTCTTTTAAATTTTTCAATTTGCTTGTGTTTCGCAATGGTCTGAATCATTCTCAATGATCAAAACTTTAATCAGTTGGGTTTTTAAACATTGAATTAAAAATTTATCAACTATCAAATTGATAGTTGACAATCATAATAGGGGTGAAAATTTTGTTCAAGATGGTTGAATGAATGAATAGATTATATTGTGATATTTTTTTCTCGAAGCTTAGGACAGCTTGTCGGTGCCCAGGGTATTCCCGGAGAAAGCAAATAAAACTCGGGTTATGAAGGAAAGAAACTCTAATCATTTAGCAGGTTTATATATGTATAGTATACAATATATTTTTATTTCAACAAGATAAATTTTCGTCTTACAATTTCATTTAAAACTTAACACGTTGTTTGATATAAGACAAAGCTATATTAATTTACAGGAGTAAACTCAGCTCACGAGATTCGCTTAGAACAGAAGTGAACCAAGGAAAATCGGTAGGTATCTGATTCCAGGTCAAGGCTCCAAGGGTATAATAAATGAACCCGCTGCTTACAAGTAAGAGGGGACTAACAGTAGGAACCTAGTTCGAATCCAAGACTAGCCCAATGGAATTTCAATTGTGCGAGCTCTAGCTCTAGTAAAGAATGACGTGTTAATTACCTTCCCCTTGATGACTTTTTGTACGCCCTCTTTTGTTGTATTCGCGGTAACGATACATTGTGAACTATAAAGTTGATGAAGTTAAATTAATTAGTTCGAGTGATGACGTCGAGTTTCTTAATTTGGTTCTCTGCTCAAAAGTGGTATCGGTATGTGGTGGGAGGTTGGCGTATGTTGGTTTGATGGTAGGATGCTGGTGGATAGCGTTTATGCATATGGGATGATGTTGTTGCTGATTGCAGTTCAGCCAGCGATATATGATTTAAGTATTGGGTTTTGGGGTTCGAAGTAACGCTTCGTAACAATGTATTGGGGGTATTGCATTGCAACCTAGAGATCTATTGTGCTTCTACCTGGATCTGGATGAGCTTTTTCTTCACCCAAATCTATTGCTCTTAGAAATCTTGGTATTTGGGGCACTCTTCTAACTGGTGTTGTTCTAGATGGTTTTTCCTGTGGTGCATGAGTGGACATTTTCCTAGTATGTAGTGCGATGTTTCCTCATGCATGTTGCAGAATCTACTGTGGCACTGTTTACCACCCCAATTTTGCAATGTTCAGTTAGGTTACCTGCTATTATTCTCTCTGCTCATGCAGTTTTTGAAACGTTCCTTTGTTCTGTTTGCCAAGTTCGTTTAACCTGTTTATGTACTCTAGTTATGCAAATTAATTTAGAGCCGATGGTATATGAGCTCATTGCCTTGAGTGCATTCTGGCTATCTGACACGAGCGCAATTGTCTTGTTACGATAGTTCCTTTCGAGACTTCGATCACGTATTTCCCTAGGGCATGTACCTCCGCTTGGATGATGTTGATGTGGACTGGCCCATCGGTATTGAAAGTTTGGTTCTAGGCCCAAGGATTCCGGCACCAGTTTCTTCGCTTGTTCTCGGTCTATCTGTATACAACCTGATGGTATATGTTTCAAGGATGTAGTTTATTTCTTTTATAAGCAATCTTTTTGGTTGCTTAATTCTGAGGATATTCCGTTTGCAGCGTCATGACTTGCCTACAAGTATCTTGCTTTGGGTTGAAGATACTCGTAGCTCGGTATAGCACGAATGTTTATGTCGATCAGAGAAACAACTTCGCCATCGATCATTTCGCCATCATTTATTTGTAATTCCTCCCGGTTTCATTCACTTCTTAATTTTTTTAATGAATTTCGTGTTTTTGTTAGCAGCAATTTCATAATCAATTTTAAAGTTCAAAGTACCTACATTGTTATGGATTATTTCGTAGGCAAAACTTTTTTCGCGAAACAAACAAATTGTAAATGTGCTATGAATTTAAAATTCAAAAAACTAAATTGAACTCCAGGCCGAAAATCTATACAACCAAATGAACTTAACGAAAGAATCAAAAACGGAATAAACTAACGACGAAGTTGTACTATAAAAAAGAAATGAAAACCATCGAAACAAAGCAAAAGAAAGTAAACAAAATAATGAGTTGATTATATAGCAAAACCATAAAGATGCGAGATGATCGATGCGAACTGCTTGAAATATAGATAAATACGGCTATATACATATAGCCGCTACCATAGTCCTTGGATCTGATACAATATTTAGTGTGGAGAAAAAGATTAAACAAGATCTCTTTGGCAGTGATGCTCACGTTGACCTGGACGGCTAAAAATAGACTGGCTGAGATATCTCGGCCACGTGGAGTATAAGAAAATCAACACACCAGCCCGACGAATCTCGGGTGTAATCCCTAATGGAAAACATACATAACAATGGAAGACTTCTTTTTGTGGTTAGGTGTTGTTCTTGTTGATTTTGATTTTTGCTTGACCAAAGTAAATTTGCACCATAAAGGCAATGGAGTTAAAAAAAACTGTCCACTTGAACGTTTGTCAACAGTAAGGTTTATTGGATTGGACCCTTCATTAATGCAAATTCTCTGAAAAAGGTCGATATTATGTTCTTACGAAGCTAAATAATAGATCTTCAAGGTTAAGGGGTTTCAATTAAGGTGAAATATCACGCTACACAGGGGTAAGTTTAAAAATTAATGTTTCTTAAACCTTTACAGCTTTATTAACTAACTCGTTTTAGCGACGGAGTAAAGTTACTTCGAATTTACAACGACTCTAATCCTGAAAAGCTTATTTATAATAAAAACACGAGGAATAAAGGTGGTTATAGTATCTAAATTTCATTTTGAGATGACATCGTGTGAAATTTACAAAAAGGAGTGTATACATTTTTTTTCGTTTGTTACTAAAACAAAATGGATAGATAGGTATTTTGTATTAATAAATTATTTACATTTTTCAAATGCCAGTTGTACGGTATTGGGTACCCAATTCAATGGTTAATTCATTTATAGGATTTGATCTTTATACAATCCAATTTTAAATGTTTGCATATGCATACAATTATAATAAAATAAAATAAATAAAAAATAAATAATAAAATAAATGACATTCAAAATAACCAGAGTTTTAGATTGGTGATTTTTTTGAAAGTATATTTGACATAAGGAAGGCGTAGCTAAAATGGCTAAGAAAATAATTTATGAATAAAGATTTGTTCGAATTTTTCTGTTCAAATGTTTGAACATATAACCCAGTTGGCAGGAACAAATACATATTTTGACATGCAAATCTGTGGTGCTCGGTAAAAATGATATCTCCTTTTGACGCACACTTTATTTTGAGCTAGAATTGAATTGAAAATAAATAGCGCAAAAATTCAAACAACCTTTTATCAAGGTATAAGTATGATACTACTTAACAATTTGCTAACTTTAAAGTAGTTTAATAACTCATTCTTGATTTTAAACATTTTCTAACTAATATCGTACTAAAGCAATTTTTTTAAAAAATTGCTTCTGAACACACCTAAGACAATGACAGTTCGTGCAAAACACTAAGTAAACAGACCTTGTGTGGCGTTTGGAATTAGCACGGTACTTAAAATAAAATAAAATAAAATAGGTATTCGATGATTTTAAGTTTAATAAAAGGGTAAAGAAAGTATGATACTATATTGGAATAAAATTTGCAAAATCGTTGTTTCAATCTAGTTTCATGCTAAAACAGCTTTAACATCGTACTAATCCAACTAAAATTTTGCACCGATAATTCCATTATTTTAAAAACATTTATGGAGTTATCATGTTTATTTCATACACCACCGAAATATATACCGGTTAAATTTTATGACTGAAATAAGTAGGCGGGTCTTCCTGAGGAATTAAAAATAATGGCGTAGTAAGTGTAGTGTTTTTAATATAAGTTTTGCTTCTTAGCCTCCATTTTGAAAAAGGCGTTTTAAGCAATTACTCGAACCCATAATACAAAGTAAAATAGAATAAAATATAATAGAAATTTAAATTATCTCTGCTTTTAACACCCAAAAAGGTATGATATGCGTTGCCACTTTGAAAAAATAATTGCGCATTAGATCATCAAAAAAAAAATGTAGTAGTTTGGTTTTTTCCGCATTAGATTTCTTATTCGAAAATAAAAAAAAAAAGACAGTTTACCGATTTGAACAATGTTAAGAATATTTTCGAAAAACAGGTTTTATAATTGAGAAATATTAAAATCTTCGTTTAAATTTATGAACTCGCCATTTGTATTGAATTAATTTCTTATGTCATTTAAACTTATGCGAAGTTCACGACAAATTAACTGCGTTTAAAGAAAATATACAGCGGATTATTTTGTGGATGATTTTAATACATATAGCAGTTTGAAAGTAGGAGTATATAATACTCGTATTTTATTTTTGTGAAAAATGCAGAAGATCTACTGCAATTCCAGTAAAGTGGCAGCGTTGTTTTGAAACTATAAATCCTATAAAAAAATGTTATATCAAAGAATTTTTAAAATTAATTTTCTACCAAAAAGAAAATTTTAATTTAATCTCGAGATATTGATTAAAACGCGTTTTTCCAAATGACGACTAAAACACGTCTCTTACAGCCAAGTTATTTTTTGAATACTTAAAAGAATACGCATGTCCAAATTCCATTCATCTAATTTGACGAGTATATAGGTAGTTTGCGAAAAAAATTCTCTTCCGGCTTAGGTATGTAATACAAAAAAAAAATTAGAAGCTTAACATTTGTCGTGTCCTGTAATGTTAATTTCACTACGTCAATGGTTCCAATTGCTGACATCAAAATATTGTTAAGTGAAAGGAACACAATTTGAAGCAAATAATTGAATAATTGCTTATTTATAAAGGGTTTTTCACTTGGTACTTGACATTTTGAACAATAAAAAACAACATTATCTTCAATGCCAAGCGGACGTTCACAAATTAAAAACTTTGACAAATTAAAAAAAAATATTACCAAATACCCAATTCGGTGACGGATATTTGTAGAGCGTTAACCAATTTTTGATCGTAATTCGCGTAAGCGTATTTTTGGCTAAGCGACTTCGTCAACCTTTATAATATGCATTATAAGTCAGGCGAAAACCCTCGTGTGCTTCAAGAAAGACCACTTCATCCACAAAAAATATTTCAATGGTGTGGTTTTTATGTCGGTACATGGGCCCCTTATTTCCGATGATGAAAATTACCATCAATGGAGACTGACAAGTTGCAACGTTAGTTCTTTGGTCAATTGCATGGCCTAAGATATCAGTGATATATGTTGTTTCAACAAGACGGTGCATTCTTAGCGAAGCGGGTATCACGGGTAAACTGATTGAGGGACGGAAATGCAATTGGATACTTCGAGTGAGCATTGCTTTTAAGTTTTAAAGGAAGCTATAGAACAAGGCAAGACATGAAACATTCCGACTGTTTTCAAGAGATGAGAATGATTGTATGATAGTTCTATTTCCCTTCACTTCTAACGCTGAGAAGTTTAAACTGCACTTGCCCAAAGATGTGAGTTATACTCGAGTTTTTGACATATAAATTATAGCCAGATCAGATGATGTGAAAAATATCCTTCATCTATATAGAAATTCTCGAAGTCTCGAGAATATGGTAATTACAACGAAGATCATCGTTGACACACATACCAAGTACTGGGAGCTTTTTGGCTTCTTTCATGCAGGTGCCATTCAAGGACATTGACTTAAAAGGTACATTTTGCTTCAACGATAATATACAGCAGTGAGTTTTTGAAGCATAAAACTCCACACGATTTTGTTTATACAACAATGCTGTAAAGAACGCAGTTTAATGAGCATATGATACGATACCGTCAACATTTCACTTCTGACAGAGGAGAACGTGAATTTGAGAACGAGTATGAGAAGCTGAGGGTAGAGTCATCACAATGAACAGAATTAGAAGTTTCACACAAGAAATCAATTATAAAAATGGAGATAAGAGTCAGTGGTAAAACGGAGCCCTGCGGAACACCAGCACTTAAGCCCTATTTAGACTTTCGTTCTTCATTCGTTGTACGTTGTTCGTTCTTCTCTCAACAACGTACAGCGAAGAAGCATTTACATTAATTCGGTTTTGTTTTTCAGCTCGTTCTTAACAACAAACACATTTTTGGCAGTGGCGGCACTATTAATAGTTGAGAAAAAAGAAAAAAAGAAGATCCTGTTGGACGAATGGTTGGTTGCTGAAAAGGAAACATTTATATCATACAAATCTTGTTTTATTTTCTAAACTAGCGCAATAATATCGTGCTTTTTTGCATTTTCCTCTGATTATTATATCTAAAGTATTATTTATTATTCGTACTAGAAAGCTGTATCCCAATAAGCCAACAACCGAGCAATAGCTAAATGCCAATATATGTACGAAGAAAAAGTGAAGCGGCTGGGACATGAAATTCTAAGAAAAGTAAAGGAAGTAAACAATGGGCACCAATAGAGAGATATTATCTTGAAAACATAATTTAAGCATATTTCCCAACCATAATCCAAATTTTAATAAATGCCATAGTTAAATAAAATCAGAAAGTAAAATGTTATTCATGGACTTCCTACTCTGTAATATTTATATGTATATGAATTTCAAAGTTTTTGATGTATAAGATTTCTTATTTGAAAAGAGACCCCACTTTTTATGTAAGTATGAAAGTCGCAATTAAGATAGTTAACTTATTTTTATTTCGAATACTCGTATATAGGAGTATGAAATATTTATGTATACACAAACAAGTTCCACTTATCATTAAATAAAACATTTAATTTACTATTTTGTTTTTGTTTTGCTTTCAAACATTTAATTGCATTGAACACAGCGATAAAATATAACCAGCTTCCAAACAACTTTATCCACTTGTGAACAGCACATTTACGATGCGGCGTAGTTAAATTCCATGAATAAATTTAGAATAAAAACAAAATGAAACAAAAAAAAAAAAAACTTCAACCCCAGTTTGGTTCAAATCTATAATAGATACTTTTTAACCCACACTTGCAATGCGATAACAAATGTAATTATTATCAACTTAATTTCACATCATAAAGTCTCAAGATACATTGTGCATTTGATGTTGTGTAGTATTTTATCAACTTACATCTCGAAAATAAATAAAACTCGATTTAACAAAAAACTGGTTTTGCATCATTATATTCTAGATACATATACCTACAGGTAATTAAAGATCAAAACAACAAATAACTTAATATAAAACTACATAAAATAAATCAAACAAAAAAATACAAAACAATCTGCGCTCCGAAATAAAATCGAAGTTAAAAATTAACAAAAAATAGAAAACATATTCAAGATGTTATAAACAAAAAGTATCTATAACTTTTCACATGCTGTTTACCATAAATTCTAACAGGTTTTACAATTATTATTAGTTTTATTTTATTTTGGGTATAATTTTCACAGATAGTGTGGTAAGTTAAATTCAATTTAAAGCCTAGACAAGAATTTCAAAAAAAAAAAAAACACAAAAAACAACACACAAAAATTACTCCAACAAAGAAGCGCCAAATCTTGCTCACTTTTTTTCCGAAATCATTTCACTTTGCAAGCATTTCATTTGCTTTATTTTATTTATTATATAATTTTGCATTTTAATTTAAAGCAAAAACACTTATTTACTAGCTAGCGAAGCAAGTAACAAAAATACAGGCAGTACGATCACTCGCGATCGGTAGGGCTAATTACATCAAAATTAATAACAATAATTGTATCTTTAATAATTTCTAGGGGAAACGATACAAATAATAATGAATAAAAAAAAAACAACAAAACATAGCTTCATTACCAGCGCTTAGTACGGTTTGAAATTTCAGACAAAAATACAAAACAGAAAAAACGCACGATTTTTTGTGATCGCGTCTCGATCGCCACTAATGTCGATCACTGCCCGAACAAACAAAAATCTAAAAACGACTAAGTTCGAATAGAGTCTGGTTACAATATGAAGGAGCCCAGCTGCTCCACGAAGATCTGGAACGAAAACTGAAAGTTAAAAACATTCCAATCAAACATAAGCTTAAAGCAGGCAAATTTTGTAGGAACTGCTGAAGTATTGTAGCTCACAGATACACTGCGAAACACTATAATTTTTACTTTTTGTTCTTGGATTTATTTATTCCAGTTTTTCTGTGACGTAAGTTTCGGTCTCTCTGTAGTGTGTATAGTGTAGACTGTAGACGAAATCAAAACTTTAAAGATAGAAGAGAAGTTGGTCGGTCGTATAGTAGATTGAACTTACGACACGACTGCTTAAGGTGATTAAAAAATACAAATTCATTGGAACGGAGGCGAATGTGGTAAGTGCAGTAACTTGTAGAAATGCTTGAAGAAGTAAAAGAAACCACATCAGGTAGAAGAGAGCTACATTCACAGATATTCAGGCAATGTCGGAAATTTAATACGACAACAAAATGAGAGATGGAGATAGAAATCGAAAGGGAAGCATGAGTAATATATTCGCAGACAGACTTTTGTTTGTCAGGTACTTGTATTTACAGGTAATTTTTGTATTTACTCATTCAAAACAGCTTAGTTAAGTCGGTATAAATGTTTTTGGTTGCAAATTATATATTTATGATCACTAAACTCACGAGATCGTTGCTTATCCCTACGTTCATATACCTACTGCCAAGTGGTTATAAATTGAAAATCTTTTAACTGTCAAATGGGGCCCACCAACTTAGGACAATAAGCTGCGATTGAATTTAGAAGCCCATGTATGTTTGTAAAACCAATCGTATAACTGGAGTCACGATATCACGTGAAACTGTTAAAAATCCAGCCTTAAACTTGGTGGTAGTTGTCGGTATTACTTTTCAGTTTTTTGTTTTAGTTTATGGTTACCCTTGAAATGTTTGAACATAGGACAAGCAAAAAGTTGAATAGGATAGGAACCGATGCACATCGGTTTTAAGTCACTGAATATCGCAATAGGGAGAACAAATTGAGTCAAGTGCAGCATTACACATTCGACAAGTAAGGCTAAGGAAGAAATCTCTTAAAAACAATGGATTTTTGGGGGAATTTTTTTAACTGCAGCCATCTGAAGTGTAAATAGTATTTCAATTTTGTTCCGATAAGCGGCTCCTCAACAAGCAATTGCGTATTGCAACTTAGAATGGAAGATATCATTATCATTGTAAAGTGTTTTGTCAAGCAAACATTACGTAGATTTCTTAATGTTCATTTAAAATATTTAATAAATTACTCCGTATGGCATGAGAAGTTAAGCCTCAAGTCAATAAGAACACCCAAATATTACAATTTCCCCCAAATAAGACTGTCATAAAATGTATAAGATTACATTTATTTCTTTTCAATTTTTTGGCATTCAAGATCATCAGTTTCAAAAGCGTTTAAAGAATTCAAGTTGAAAAACATAATTTCTTGGCGGCTTTCCAACAAATGCTCAGCAAACCAGACTCTTAAAAGATCAAGATCCCAATTTATGTCAGCAAAAAAGGTCCAAAGCTCTTTAAGAGCCATAACAACAACCTATATCATCAGCAAATGCAGTAAGTATGCTTTTGAATTTCATACTTATTAATAAAAATAAATTAAAAAAAAGAGGCTGGGTGCGACCCACACTGATAACTTCCCATTTGTGGTCTTGAAAACTTTATGTCGATACCTTCCCGTAAGAATGTAATAAGCGGCACTTTTTTCGAAAATGACTTTTTGATAAGGAAATATACTATTTATGTTAAGGGCCATGTTTTGGTCTGGGTTTCGCCAACCTATTATGCATGAAAAGGAAACTAGAGTACAAATAAAAAAATTTATCAACTGCCATGTTTTCTCATTAAAATAATGTTGCCCCCTGAAATTTGTATTATCCGCCAAAAAAATTATGCTAAGCGACATTAATAAAGATCTCATTGTCGTGAGCAACAAAAAATTTTGTTAGATGTCATTTATTTTAACCAAAATTGTCTCTTAGCACACTAAGATTCAACTAAAACTTTCTTCGTTTTTTTCGTTTCCTGAACAATTTCAGAAATGTCGCTTAGTATACATTCTTACGGGAAGGTATCGATGTATAAAACAAGATATTTTAGAAGGCACTATCGGTGTTCATTCCCAAGAAATTCGACTTGAAATACAATTTTAACTAGTTTTCACTAGAACTTTTAATAGTTTTTTTATTTAAAAAAAAAAACTATTAATTCAATATTTGTCAACATTTTACCAATTGTACAGAAATATACTATGTATAAAATAAACTAAATTAGAAGTCAATATCACTACTAGTTCTCGAGAAATTTGAGTCAAAAAACAATTTTTACCAATTTTCAATAGAATTTTATATAGTTTTTTATTTTTTGTAAAAAAACTGTAAACTGATTTTTTTTGAAATTTTCACCAATTGTCAAACACATTATTTTTCGTAAAATAAAATTATTCTGAGTTTCAAATTGTTTTCACTTCTTAGAATATCTGGGTTATGAAATTTTTTGTTTCAGTTTTTTTTATTTAAAAAAATAACGGTATGTTCATTTTTTTCCAAATTCATACCAAATCTGTATGACTTTATAATGAGTACATTAAATTTTATTTGAAATCAATAGCATTATTTTTTCGTGAGATATTTGAAACTAACCAAAATTTTTACTTTTTTTTAAACCGTTATAGTGAAAAAACTACTCACTGAATTTTAATAAACGCCCTTTCAGCCTCTTTCGAAGTTATTATCTATTAAACAAAATTTATTTGAAGTCGATATCTTTACTCGTTCTTGAGATATCGACGACGAAAAATGGTACAAGAACGTACGGACGTACGAACGTACGAACGTACGAACGTACGAACGTACGTACACACACACACACACACACAGACATCTCTCTAAAAATGATTGATATAGCCTCTAGGGACCTTGAAACGTCGAGAAATGTCAAAAATTCCAATTTGACAAATCGGACCGATTACAATAACTCCCTATGGGAAGTTAATAAACTTGGACCTAAGAAGGACCCTTGAGGCACTGCGAAATTATAGAAAACTATACTACTCCTACATTTGTTTTTTTTTTTTATTCTTTTTGGTCTGTTTACTACATAGATCCAAGCAGTTCAACATAAGCCCAGCGAAAACCAGTATTTTTAAGTTTTCTCAACAAAATCTTGTGGATAAACATGTCAAAGGCTTTTGTGATGTCTATAAATAAACCACATGTAAACTTTTTTATCCAGGTTAGAGGAAATGCTTCAACAAATTTGTAATAGAGCATCTTCGGTATAAATTGCCTTTTAAAAACCATATTGAACATATTGGTTATATCGTCTTCTGAACCCTTTTTGAAGAGAGGTATGACGTCTGCTCATCCACATCAGGAAAAACTCTGGATAAAAACCTAGTATTGAATAAATGTGTTCTTCATCTACTAACAAATATGCAATTTTCTTAAGAGGTTAGAAATATTATCAATTACACACACTATTCGTTTGTGAAGTTTCAGGACAGTAGAAATTTGAAGAATAGTTAGTGCAAAATGGTTTAATGTAAGCTAAACTGCTTGTGAGTTAACATTATTAGCAGAATTATCAGTTAAATAAAAAATAATGAAGGACTTACTAAGAATATTAGTTACAACTAACCATTCACTTTTGAAATTTGCCATAGCTGAGTTCAGCTGTATTGTTAGTTCCATGACAAACCTTTTTTAGTTCTAAGCACCTCCTCTCTTGTCTTGATGTATGTATGTATGTATATGTTTTATAAATACTGAATTGACGGATTCCGAAAACATTTATTTTAAATTTATTTTTAGTTTAAACTTTGTTTAGTAACTGATGAGTAATCCAGGGCTTGAGTTTTTTATTCGAATTTTTTAAGCGAAAGGTGTTGCAGCTAATTTAAGAATGTATGTTTTTCCAGTATTTTGATAAAGATTGAATAGGATCTAGAAGCATCGCTTTGTGCAAAAACATTTTCTCAATACTCATACAAAAGATAACATCTAAGCTTCGTGAAAATTATTTTTGTTGATTTACTAGAACCTGGAAAATGTATTACCTTTTGAATTTTATTTATATTTACCAAAAGGTCTGTCATTGATATCGTCAAAACAAGTTCCGGATATCAGTTCCATATTACAATGGACATCAAGGCTATCATGGTCACCTTTGCTGACGTGGCATCAATATTGATGCCTGATAAATCTGTTACAGACAAATTTCAAAATGCATCCGATCAAATCAATAACTAAAATCACTTAAAAAGCAAAATAATATTCCATTTTTACTTGCGACTTACTATAAAGCAAGTTATGCATTCGTAAAAAAAATCGAACTCCAGATTTTGATCAAAGTTGACATTATGATGATAACGAAGACTAAAAAAGTGGGTCTCGCAATTATGTCTGTCTGTCTGTCGATTCGACTACAGCCTAAACGACTTGGCCGATTTTCTTTAAACTCGGTAGATATCATTTTTATTTTTTTCCCCTACACGTTTTTTTCTTTTTTTTTTTAAGACCAAAAATAACGGTACCTGCCATACGATTTTTTTTCGAAATTTTATAAATATTTTTTTTTTCAAAAACTGTTCGACAGATTTAAAAAACAAAAATACAAACAAATTTCATTTTTTTCGTTTTTGATTTTCTCTAAAAGGGTACAACAAATTTTGATAATTTTTTTTGCTAAAGCTCCCCAAAAACTTTAATAGAATTGTGTATTCAAATTTTCAAACAATTTTTTTTTGGATTTTTAAAAAAAACTTCAAATATTTCGTAAACCCCATGCTAAATTTTTTTAAACTTAATAAATAAAAGTTTTTTAATATAATCTACATGATGTGAGAACAAATATTTTATTTTACCTAAAAATACAGGTATCCACCATACAAATGTGAAAAAAATATAAAAAAATGGTTTTCCAAAATAGTATTTTTTTGGCGCCTAGAATTTTGATAAATTTTTTTTTCTTTCAATTTATTTTATGATCTTTAATTTAATAAAAAAAAAAATTGAAATTAAGATATGTATTACAGCTTGTACCTACCATAGAACCAGTTTTTCGAATTTTGAATTTCTCGTTAATGACATGACGGATCTTAATGAAATTTCTTACAGAGATGCTTCCAAAAAGTTTAAAAAACACCGCATTTCAAAACTTTAAGAAAAATATATTTTTGAATTTTGAAAAGAAAGTATTTTTTTTTTGGAAAATTCAATATTTCAAAAACGACTTAATATTTTTGTTTGTAAATTTAATTTTTATTCAAACATTAATAAAACTTTAAATTGGCGTACCAACATTTTTTCTTAAAAATGTTTTAAATTTTTTTATATAAAATCTTATTTTTTTTAAGAAACCACTACAACGACTTATAATTTTTGTACTTGCATAAATTCATATTTGCATAACATTCTGTTTTTATCTTTACTACTAAAAGAGTTTAAAAAATAAGATTTATCCTTATGAACAGTTTTCCCTAGTAACATTCATTTTTAAATTCCTAGTCTATTACATAGGGGCAAGTTCGTGCGACCCAGTCGTGCATTTTATTTTATCAACGGTAAAGCTGTACTTTACACCAATACTACCAAATATTTTGGAATGATTTTGGATGCAAAGTTGAAATGGAAGGAACATATTCAAAAAAAAAAAGAAGCACTAAAAAGATAGAAAAATGTATTGGTTACTAGAAAAGATCTCTGACGTCTGACCTTTCTAAGGGGGCGTCCATAAATTACGTGAGGTGTTTTTTTTAAATTTTTTGACCCCCCCTCCCCCCCTGGTGAGATGTTGTGAGATTTTATTCAACCCCCTCCCCCACCCCTCAATCTCACGTGAGATTTTTCAAAATGTGAGTTTCTTACGTAAACGCGTTGGATTGTTATTGTAAAAAGAAAAAAAAAATTGCTTCGTGCTTTTATTTACGACTAGTTAAGACTATTAATCAATATTGCTGAGAGTTATAAGTGTAATACAAATTTAACAATAGAATACTTAAATCGTAACTACTGTGATTAAAAAAAATAATATCTACTCTAATTGAGTCCATGGAGAATCATGCGCGGTCTCAAGAGAAACTATTGGAACCAACATGTCCATATGATTTTCAGTAAAATCATCTGCTCCTTCAACTTCGCTCTGATCTAGCCACTCTAACAGCTCGCGTACACCTAATCCGCCATCGGCCGAAGTATACTCGGACGTTGTCAGCCGAAATCGGCCGATCGAACCAAATGTATAGAAAGGAAAGAGAGCGCGTACACCACTGAAAGCGACATCGTCCGATGACGCCCGATAATAAGCGATCAACCGGCATATCCCAACATGTTTGGATTTTTCGGCAGTTGTCCGGTTGATTCTTGTGATGAAATTCATGCAAAAATAAAATGCACGACTGGATCGCACGAACTTGCTCTTATTTAAAATTACTTTGGAATTTAAGATACATTTTATATATATATAAAACATGGATTTAATGAGGTAAAAATCTTCAAATGCATGAAATTGCCGTCTGATTTTCAGAAAAGTATGAATTTATGCAAACAAAGTTTAAAAATCCTTTTATTATTAAAATAATGTTTTATATAACAAATTTCTTTAAAATTTTTCGAAAATAAAATTTGGCATGCCAATTTTAAGTATTTAGTAGTATGTCAACTTTGATCAAAATCTCGAGAAATTTCATCGGAGATGGAACTGACTGTTGCAGACATAAAGAAAAAATCTTAAATTAAAAAAATTTTTTACTTTTATATCCAAAGTTCACAGTCAGACCCCAGACCGGCCGGCACCATCCGAGATCGGAAGGAGTGTATGCAGTCGAACGTCCGAGACAGTCGTCCGAATAGCTCCGACCCGATATCGGCCGATGATTCGGTTTTAGTGTACGCGAACTGTAAGCCGTTGGCACTTGCGCTCAGTAACTCATTAGCTCGTCTTGTGACAATCCGTGAGGGTCGCACTTTGCGGAACATACGCGCTTGCTTAGCTGGTGCAATGTGGGCTGCTCGCCTGTGCTCTGCAGCTCTTGTGATAGATGCAAAGTAAATACCGCATGTACTGCAGCATCTTTTCTCTAAATCATCACGTACACTTGGGCAATAGAGATCATAAGGCGTGCTGATGAAGGCATTCAGCGGTTGAATCGGTAGGCAGTGGCGTATTAGAAATGGAGCAAATGACTTTCCGTCATGCTCTTTAAAGTCCGGAATTGTCAAATGTCCATCAACCTGAGTGATAGGGTACGGAGGTGGCAGAAAACGGTCGTGAAGAATCATATGCAGATCACTCCGGCGTGGCATGCAGATTTATTTTATTTATTTATTTTAAATCTTCATTTGAGGTGATTTATATTTGTATGGTAAATCTACGAGATTTAAAGGAGATTTATGGTAAATCCACTTAAATCCCGGATTTACCTTTGGTGAAAACGTAGTATTAAGCATGTACAATCTGGATTAAATGGACCAAAATAGTATAATTTTTTTTTGTTTCAATCAGAAAAAAAATTGCGTGATATTTGCCGAGACCCCCCCCTCTCCCCAACGTAAGATTAGGTGAGATTTGACTCGACCCCCTCCCCCCCTTAAACATCTCACGTAATTTATGGATGCCCCCTAACCAGAAAAAATATTTTTACAGAAGCAAGAACTGAAATTCGTTTGGACTAATGGAAGCCAGCTCTACGGCTGAATAAACAAAAACAAAATCCAGACCCATGTAAATATTAAAAAAAAAAAGAGTCCTTTTGTGGAATAATAAGTGCACCTTGATACATACGAAAAAACTTTCTTCATTGTGATCTTCAAATAGAAATGATCACAGAAGTCAGCAAAAAAACACGTTGTAAAACACAATCAGCGACTGCAAAGTCTTACCAACTTCGAAATGGAAACCGTCTTAAATGTGCAAGATAATGCTCGGAAACTTAGAAGAACCAAGCCTCATGAGCTGATGGTCTAAAATATAATAAAAGTTTAAATTTCCGCCAATGTGATTTTAATTTAAGAAAGAAAGAATTTCGTATACAAATACAAACAGTACTTGGTACCGAATACACGCGTACCAAGTGCATTTTGAAGATTTTCACGGCAAAACAAAAAATAACTATTTCTTAAAATATTTTAAAGCCCTCACTTTGAAAATAAAAACCCAGAAAGTTATAGAAAGTGTAAGTAATTAATTGTCTTAAGTAAATGGAGTGTGAAATGATTGTTGTAACTTAAATTCAACAAAGGGATTGCTGTGTGCCATTCTTTCGAGTACAAATTAACATGGGATTTGGAAGGTTATCCTTTTTATAAAAATTACCACCGGAAGAGGTTAAACCTAGATTTAAAATTTTAGAAACAGAAAATTAGAATATATAACGTAGTACGAGTACCTATTGGCATAATGGTAATTCCGTTGGACCGTCATGCAGAAGGTTTTGAGTTCGACTCTCAGCCGCTGCAAAAAAGTTTTTTCAGGTATGTACTGCCTCTGGAAAATCCTCTAAGAGTATCTCTTGTCATGAAAACTACTGCTGATTAGACGTTCATAGTCGGCAGAAAAGTGTAAGTCCTCTCCATTGCTGGAAACACGCATACAGGAATGGTTGAGAGTATTGTAGGTCACTAGTTCGTGGTTCTCTTTGAACCACTGCACTATCAAATTTATTTCTCATTTGTTGATGTAACTTTATCAAAGTCTTAAATGTTTTAGATGGTTAGTTTAATGCAGGTAAGCTTTGTTGCTCAAACCATTTAGAAAAAAATAAAATAGGAAAATAGTTCATAAAATTCAGAAAAAATTGATGAGTGTGTTTAAGATAAAATGCAATGCCTTGAAAAGGTTTCAAAACAAAACAATCATACAAGTAGTGGAACAAGAACGAGAATTTCAATTTGAGAAATTAGAAACAAAAACTATAACAAGACTCCATTCATCAAATTGGACTGAAAGTTAGTAACAAATCAGGTACTTTTAAGTTTAAGTAATTTTTAATGAAGTGTTAGTAATTTTCCAACAATAAGGGTTTTGATAGTGTGAAACAGCCGGTAGCACTTCAAGGAATGCCCATCAATTTAATCTTGAGCCCGACTTCGGACTTGCTGTTGAATTCAGAGATTTTTCCTTAGCCGCACTACACGAATGTGGAATACTTTACCCGGTTCAATATTTCCCTCCTATTATGATATTCAAATCCAATACAATGCATCAATACCTCCTTTCAAATCCAACTTTCCTAAATGTTCGTTCTGTACTCAGCCATTTAAAGGGTGGTTTTATAATCCCTTGGGTGCGATTATTAAAAAAAAAGTCAAATGCGAAGTTTCATCTGTCTACTCTACTATTTTAATTTGAACTCATTGCAGGCGCTATGAACATGTTCTAAACGAAAACAGAAACACAAATTCAAAACTCTGAATGCTCCGCAAACACACATTTTTTTGACAACTTACCTCTGTAATAAGTTTAAAAAGAAAACACTTAATGTATTCGCAAAAAGGTATTTGCTCTGAAGAAAGCAGTATGCAAAGTATGCAGGTTCAATAACATTTGATGCTAATGATTCTCATCTACTAAATAACATTGTTCGACTTTTTTAGAGAACTTAAACCTATAGATGTTAACAGAGATATTAGTTATTAGATACGATAGTGCTAACAAAAATACATCTGCAACTATTTGCTAACTTTTGTTCGAACTTTTCAACCTTTCTCTTTCCAGGTTCGAAGTTGATTTCTAACACCAATTTAAAAAAACGGAGATATGTATATTCAATATAAATAATTATTGGGGTATTGTAATCTTGTTTTTTTACTGATAAGTTTAGTGCAAAACTGAATTAAATAAAAGTGAGCTTCAACATGTCTCCTTTAAGGGTAGATCTACAACTACTAACCTTGCAGATTATAATTCAATTATCCTTCTAGAAGTGGAAAAAGGTAACCAAGGTGATGCGATCATCACTGATTTTACCAAAACCATTATAAAGCAAACTATTGTTTTCAATTGATAAAAATAAAAAAAATATGTCCTGCAAACAAGTTTATACTCAAATGGATAGTCATATTTATCAAAACGATTTTGTGATGTCATTTCTTGTAAAATATATATAACACCTCGGCTACCCCAAGGCAGTCATCTTGGACCCCTTCGAGTTCTTGCACGCCATTGTATGAAGAGTGTAAATTCATTTTCACCATTACGTTTCGAACTAAAACTACTGAACTGGTTTGGAGGGTTAAGAATTGACTTGATGGAAATAACTTCGCAAGATCGCGCAAAGATTGTGTTAAACGACAATATGCAGAGATTATCTTACATTACTATTCGTTGATTCGGTCTTCGTTAATATTCTGTATTGTTGTTTGGTCTGCGTTTTATGATGTTGAATATATTGAATATCTACAAGAACAATATATAGTGCAGCTCTCATAGTTCGATGTTGCCTCGATATTTTCATCGACTAAAATTATGAGCAGTCTTCTTAATCATGTAGACTAATCTGAGGCTTTATTTGCTTTTTACATGTGATATGGAGTTTTATTTTTTTTTAATATTTTGAAGCTCAATTATGCATCCCGTATATTTCTTAATAATCGCTGGGCAAAGAGAGATCGAAGATCAGAACATAAATCTATGTTTTCTTAATGCATATTTGTAGGTTAAAGAAAATACGAGAAATCAAGATTACAGTAAAGATTAAAATGTTGATCTTGATTATGGCATCTTCGTTTTCTCCTGCATATTTCTTTAATTATTATTCGTTCTAGTTTTCAAGCTCTAAGCGTTGATTTGAGAACAGAAATAATTACATGACATATTTATGGTAATTTTAAATAAATTTTGAAATAATATATTTGCATAATATATCTAGTAATAAAAGTTTGGAATTATTCTTGCCAGTGCTTGCCTCACTTCGGATAACTTAGAAACTTTTTTGTTATAATATTTGGATGTAAAATATTTTACCAAATAATGAAAAAAAAATGGATATTTTTTTTTATTTTAGCGCTTTTTTTTAATTGAATAATAAGCGTTTTTTATTTAGAGAAATACTAGCAATAAAGTTAATGGCTAAATGGAATATGGGCGTCAAATTCACATCTAAGTAAGTACTTCGGATAAGCAGTAATAAATATTAAGATCGAACGTCTTGAGAAAATTCTATGTCCAGTGGTTTCAAATAATAGTCATCAAATAAAACCTTAAGGCAACAAAATCGCAATTTTTCTTTTATAAACTTGAACGTATACAGTTAACATGAAATATTTAAGCGAACTTGAACTACTTTTCAAACCTTTAAAATGCTGCGCAAAGTTTTATTGGACGAACAAAGTTAAAGCGAAATGTATGCCGAAAAAACCTTAATAGTGGACTTATTTTGAAAGTATATGCATGGGACTGTGTCAATGCATGTGCAATGATATAATTTGTTTTGAAAGCTTCACATTGTATGTACTCGTATTTATTATATTTTATTTATTTTTTGTGATAAAATAAATAAATTGACTCATTTTTACTTGTGACTTATATACATAATATTAATACATATTATGTAGGTACTATAAGGCAAGTTATGCATTCGTAAAAAAAATCTAACTCGAGATTTTGATCAAAGTTGACATTGCGATGATAGCGAAGACCAAAAAAGTCGGTCTCGCAATTCTGTCTGTCCGTTTTGAATTTCTCATCATCGGCAGGATGGATTTGAATACAATTTTTTATAGAGAAGCTTTTAAAAAGTTTTAAAAATATTGCATTTCAAAGCTTAAAAAAAATATTTTTTGAATTAAAAAAAAAAACTATTTTTTTTAAACTCGATATCTCAAAAATGGATCAATATTGTTTTTGGAATTTTATTTTTTGATCGTATAGTGATAAATACTTTAAGTTGGCCTACTAAATTTTTTTCTTAAAAATGTTATATATGTATATGTATATAAAATTGGAATCAGATAGCATCCTGTTTTTAGATCCAACTACTAAAGGAGTTGTTTAAGTCATTTAAAAAATAAATTTTATCCTTATGAACAGTTTTCTCTAATAACATTCGTTTTTAAAATTCCTAGTCTATTACATAAGACCAATTTCGTGCGACCCAGTTGTGCATTTTATTTCGTTGATAATTTCAACTCCATTTCATATTAACTTCAAATAGATCGCAAAACTCTTAGGCTAGGACCGCACTTGCGATTTTTCGTCGAGGCGATTTTCGTCGTAGTCGCTACAAATAATTGTCATGCACGCACTTGCGATTTTTTGCCGCGCGAGTATTTAATCGCGAAAAATAAAACACACTACTTTTTATGTGAGTGCACGCACTTGCTACAAATAAGTAGCGACAGAAAAATCGCTTGAAAAAATAGAACTTGTTTCATTTTTATAATCGCTACGATTTTTAAGTCGCATGTACGTGCATTCACATTTAAGGCCATGTGTCTTACTTTTTGCGACTAAAAAATCGTGGATTAAAAATCGCAAGTGCGTGCATGCCAATTTCTCTTTGCGACTACGATTTTTAAGTCGTAGTAATTTAAATCGCAAGTATGGGCATTGGGCATATCCATTTGAGTACATGTGTTTCATTTAAGTTTACGACAATCGCATCGCAAGAAAAATGAAACAAATTGCGACTTTTAAATCGTCATGATTTGTTGGTAGCAAGTGCGTTCATTCTCATTTAAATGCATGTGTTCTATTTTTGCGACTAAAAAATCGTGCGATTGAAATCGCAAGTGCGGTCCTAGCCTTATGGTAAAAATCTTTTTGCAAGATGGAGGCTAAACTCATTCACGTTCGAAACCTATGTATAAAAAACTGATCACAAAATGTAAAATTGAACACATTCGCATTTTTGTTAATGCCAAATGTCAAAATATTAATTCACCAAGTTTCATAAGAAAACACTTCTGTAGTTGATAATTTAATAAGCGGAACATGCCAACTCATAAATAACGCACTTTCTTGGTAAACAAAACAAATAGTTACAAATGTATTTTAATGAGATACCTATAATACATTCCAATAAAACACGATTGCTCGACGTCAACTGAAGTAAGTTGAGCATTTTGTAAAGAACAAATCTCATCAACGGTAAAGTTCTTCGGGTGATTTTGATCATTGCAGTCCAATATGATCGTCTTACTTACATTTTGCACTACTAAAAATCCTTCATTTTTTGCCCGAAGGCACTGAAGTTTTTTTTTAATGACTTTAACCGCATTTATCTTTGCAACGACATCGTCAACTAAATCAATTTGATTTTTAAGGTTGTCCTGCTGCCTAGCTTTATGATGAATTTATATGAATTTATTATAAAAATATGCAAACCTATGCAAAACTATGCAAAATATGCATTTATAGTAAAATATGTAAAAATATGCACAACGATTGAATGCCATTTGAAAGGAAATTAGGAACATCTTGCTTCCAAAATGTAAACTAATCTGTCAAGGAAAATGCTATCAAATGATATATTGATGGATCGAGAACGTCTCAAGGGACAGGTTTAGGAACATTTGCGCAGAACCAAACTTTCTCTGTTGATGTGTCAGTCAACAAGCATTTTCCAGTCAGAAGTAAATGTCATAGAAAAATGTGCCAAACGAAATCTCTAAGAAAATTACGGCTACCAAAACATTGTCATACGCAAGGCGGTAAACTTTCTTGCCATTAGTTCTAAAATGGCTTAGGAGTGTTTGGGTAGGCTAAATGATCTCGACAGAACTCCCAAAACTGAGGTAGACCAAATTGTTTCTTGGGAGATACAACCAAGAATGCTTTACATCTTGTATCGGAATAGAATACCTAGGAATAATTACGGATTTCCTAATTGATCACCGCAAACCAGTGACTAGTGCCACATGCAGATTCTGTAATGCTCACGAGGAAACACCGCATCACATACATATTAGGTAGATGTCATGCACTCGTACACCAAAGACACCGGTATCTGGGATGTCTATCTAGGATAGAAGAGAGTGAAGGAACTACAATCTTTGAAAGTTTCTCAAGTAGTATGAGCGATCTTTTTCAGCTCTATACAGGAACACAATAGAGTTAACATCACCGTGCACAATCATTCATTCATGCCAAGCATTTGCTTTTCTTATTCTGACAGAAGCCCAGAATGGTGAAACCATATATCTTGTCCCATATAGAAAAGCGAGCCAAACGAAATCTCTAAGAAAATTACGGCTACCAAAACATTGTCACACGCAAGGCGTTAAACTTTCTTGCCATTAGTTTTAAAATGGCTTAGGAGTGTTTGGGTAGGCTAAATAATCTCGACAAAACTCCCAAAACTGAGATAGACCAAATTGCTTCTTGGGAGATACAACCAAGAATGCTTTACATCGGAATAGAATACCTATAAGGAATAATTACGGATTCCCTAATTGATCACCGCAAACCAGTGACCAGTGCCACATGCAGATTCTGTAATGCTCACGAGGAAACACCGCATCACATACATATTAGGTAGATGACATGCACTCGTACACCAAAGAAACTGGATAAATTTCACCAGAGCCATTCTTTTTTCTGGAGGTATAATAGTAACCTATCTGACTCGACGAACGTGCCCAAAGTATTATCATAGTGCAAGAGGAGCTTCTTATAAAAGAATTGTTCTCGATGAGTCTGGGGATGGGAATTATAACTTTCAGCCCCCCTTAAAGAGAAAAAAGTCACACGAATAGAAATACGAGTAAGTACTGCGAGACTATCCTAAAATAGGCTGAAGCCAACACCAAAGTCAAGTTAAAATGTAGAATAAATATTACAATGTAGGTATTCTTCAAAACAATAAATAATTTTTACTTCCATGATTTGAAATTCAATTGGAGGTAGTTACTCCCCGTCGAAATAAGCTCAACGTCACATTTACATATTTATTGCAACGAAAAATACTTAATTAAGGAATGATTCAAATTATATCGCTTAAATAAAAGTCCCCTTAGAACAAGTCAAGTTGAAATTCAACCGAAACATGACTTTACCGCAAATATTAATTCTTTATTCAACAAAAGATAATAAATTTATCATAAAGTAGAGACAGTAGTTCAGATAATTGTCACTCAAATCTCGTCTTTAAAAACACTTGTTTTCAGATTTCAATTGAGAGTTGACTTTTTCTGAAATTGTGCTTCATCATTTCTCAGAGTACACCTTGCCTTCCACATTCAAACAGAAACAAAACAAAAAAAAAACTTCGAACAAAGTTTCCGCCATTAACATTTTGTTTTCTTTTTTTTTTAATTCCAGTTTATTGGTCTCTATATCATTCCAACAAAATACAAACAAAAAAGAATCACACTAATTCAACCATAATTTTAAACTTTGTATTTCTCTAGATTTATACCAACGATGATGATGATCGGACGAGTTGTGTAGTGAAGCTATAGTTTATGATAATTGGCTGGAACGATTATACCAGAGTTGGAGCTATAGATTCTTGCGCCCCTGGAAAAGTGAATATGATTCGCCCTTTTTAATTGAGTTTTATTAATTAATTTATTTTTCTAGAGGTATGTATATCTCCATCTAATTAAGTATATCTCCAAGTAAATATAGGCCGATGTGAAATTCCACTTACATTAAGCCTGTACCACACAAAGTATGAAAAGATATTGCAAGCGACACATCTGTCATCCTTGAGATAGAAGGATCTGTCACCCTGGAAAAACAGACATTAGCCCTATTTGTTTTCGAAAAAAAAAATACCATTATAGATAATGTGCTATCTATACATGTATGTATATGCAAGAACAGGCTAAATTCAAATGTCATAAAATTTTAAACAGCCATATTGTAGAGGTATTCGCATGAAACTTCTTAACAATTTACGAATTTAAAAAGAGTTTACTAACTTTTTACTTATTTTGAATAATTTTTCACTTTTGTGTGGAGGTATGCGTACGACTATTTTTTTAAAACAGAACGGACCTAAAACAATGACAGTTCCTTCAAGCAACTAAATAAACACACCTCTTTTGGCTTTTCGAAATGTCATAGTGCCACATGAAATTGCTACAGTGTTAAAAAGTATACGATAAACTGTGATTGTGCGCCCCTGAAAAAGCTGTTTTTGTCGACTCAAATCTCTAACCGGCTGACATTGTATTTAAAACCTTATATATAGTAATTAACTTCCAGACTTCCAGAACTGCAAATATAAAAAAAATAACAAATACTTAAGTACTATAAGAAATTCAGTATTTTACATATAATTGCAATGCAATACTTAGAAAATTGTAGTTAACTCTGTGGATGGGCCGCGCCAGAGATCAATTTTCTGTGACAATAATACAATAAAATCTCAACAATAAAAACTGAGCGTGGTGTATTCAGTGTTGCCACTTTACTTTAATAATCCCAACTGTTTTTTCTGTTTTTATATTTCAGCCAAAACATATTGACATATTGAGCATGAACATAGCCACGTGTTTGCTGGCTGAGTTCAGAGCAGTTGGAATCAGACCCCGATTTAATGCTAGCTACACACGAGGCAACCGTTGCAGCAACGTGTTGCAGTAATGTGTTTCGTTTGTTCACTACACACGCCGCAACTGTTGAAGCAACCACAGTACTGTTGGAGCAACCGACCGAAATTATCAAAACTTTTTGATATTTCTGGCAACGGTTGCAGCAACGCAAAATCAATTGGCAACATAGCTACACAAGAAGCAACGGTTGCTTCAACATGGCTGTGTTACTGCAACGGTTGCCTCGTGTGTAGCTAGCATAAAAGAAAATCACCTTCAGCAAAGAGGTATATCGTTTAACGAACATAAATGTCAACAAGCTAAATTGCTGGGTTTGGGACTTTTGTTTATCAGGATCAGCTAAATTCGCTAAAAAGGAAAACATTTTGATATTTTAACATTTCAAATCGGAAAGGTTTGTTTAACTCATAATTTGATGGCAGCGTTCAATGGCAGTCTAAGTTTAGCAAAGTTTAATCAAAGTAAAATGGTTTTTTCAGTCAAAAATATTAGTTTCAATTTTACGGAGGTATCGATGAACATTGGTTTTGAATGTTTGCAAATTGAAATGGCAAGGGAAAACCGTGTAATATTTGTTTCGAAGGTTGAGCTCTAGCTCGTTTTATAAAGAAAAGATGGTATGTGTGTATATTCAACATTTTACTATGACATTTACCTTCGGAGGCAGTGGAAGTTTTTATAACACACTGTTTCACAACGCATTGAATAGGGCCTATTATACAGTGCAATGGAAGACAGCTGTGGTACTTCACCTCCCGAAGAAGGGAAATGATAACTCCAATTCGGTGAATCTCTCTTCCGAGTATCAGTAAGGTATTCGAAAAAGTTATTGATAGAGCTCTGTGCAAATGGGCGGAGAACAACAATATTGTACCGGATACTCAGTTCGGTTTTAAGGCTCGACATGATAAGCTAGTCTCTGATATCCAATGGAACAAAACTAAAAGGCAGTGTACTTGTGTTTGTCTGGTTGATTTTAAGAAGACTTTCGACATCTTATAATAAAATGAATGAATACTTAATAAATATTGTTTTCCCGCAATGGCAACGCGGTTTACATCAATATATCTGAAGGCAGATATAGTATCAACATAGTATTGGTTAGAGCTTCAGATGAAATAGGTATAACAACAAATGGAAAACGTATCAATAGGTAGAATTTATTTGCATTTTATTACCATTCTATTTATGGAATGTTTTTTGTTTATAACGTGTTTAGCAACAACTGAAGAGATAATTGAAAGGAAAGGTATAAAGTATGGGTGGAAAAAATGTATTATTTTTTTTCTTTTGTTTAATCTTTGACTTCAAACGTATGTTTATTTTATTAAATTATTTTTCTTATTTAAGTACAAAAAACAATTATTGTTTTTTTTTTGTTCATGTTCTCTTATGTTTTTTACTGGTTAAGTAAACAAAGTAAAATATTCCTATGTGATCTCTAGAGAAAATGAAAAAAAAAATGCTTTTTATTCACAGGGTGATTTAGAAGAGAATTATTGAAGTAAGATTTTAAACAGCCAAGTAAAAATTTAGGATAATATCTAAATACTCAACAATTAAGTAACTTTAATGCATTTTACTCATGTAGGATATTTTTGTACTTAACAAATTGCTTCTAAAACAATCATATAAATAATATTATTATTATTTCTCGAATTTGAGCAAGTGTTGGAAGAGTTTTCTTATCCATGAAGGTTCCCCCACGGTACGCTATTGAATACAATCAAATTAGATCTTTTTTTACAAAATTCGCATAACGCTAAAAAAATTTAAATATCTTTGATTAAATGAAATGTACAATCTAAAAGTATATAGATTAAGTTGGATTGTTGATTTTATATACAATGGAATCCACTTAAAAATTTCACTTATCGTCTTCTTAATGAATAATGATCACTTATAAGAAAAAAGTTTATTCTATTTTGTAGAAAATTCAAAAATGCGTTTAAATTTTTTACAGAAACATCAATATTTAAAAGTTAAACCGCATGTTGTTGGCATTTGAAGATTTTTTTGCGATATCTATTGGTTGGTAGTACTGTTACAGTTTATATAATTTGTATTTCTGATTAATAAGAGTTTAAGCGTACTGGTCCAGTGGTGTTAACTTTGCTTCCTCGTACATCTTCTTAGTTGGTATATATTTCTTTGTCAGTGGGTCAGGTGTATTCTTCATTGCTTTAGGTGATATAGGTAAACCAGATGGGAAAGACGTAGGTCAGAACGGGTCGGGTAAGGTGTTTATACATAAGCAGCTTGTTATTCTTGCTTGGTCCATTTCGCATTCTCAGTAGCGGGTGGACCAGGTGCAGAGAATAATTGGTTCTCTTCAACATCAAATCTGCATGCCTTTTGAATTTGAATTTGTTGGAAAAGCTGATTCCCAAGTACTTCGTTGATGATTTGACTGTTACTTCAGTCTAGAAACTTTAGTTTGATTGCATCACAGCGTGTTGCAAATGTTCGTCTTGGAATGACAGTCACTGGTGTTCGGAAGCAGATCAGTTCGGTTTTTTCGTTGCTTATCTTCAGTCACTATTTGACATAGTATTCCCCTAGGTTTTAAATGTGCTCTTGCACTCTCCTGGCAGCACGTCATATGCGATGGAGTCGTCTGCATAAGCCTTCGTCTTTATACCTGGTTGGCTGGTTGATCAGCAGTATAAATGTTGAACAGCAGCGGTCCCAGCTTTGATCCTAGAGAAACTTCAGAGTTGATTCCCTTGGTTGATGATACCTGTAGTGTACATAATAAAGTATAAGGGTAAGGACATTTTTGATTATTCTTGCAAGTGATTAGAAAGTCCAAGTTCCGAGAGTTTGAATAGTATCCAAACACTGTCTTTAGCTTTTCTTTATATTGAGTCCAAGTGTAACATCACTGTGAAGTTCCAGCAGTCGATGCAGGTTTATATGTAAAGTGTTTATTTCGAAAGCCGTACTGGAACTCCTGTATGAAATTTCTTTCTCTGATTAAAACGTTCAGTTTCATAAATATTAGCGCCTCCAAGTACCTTGCTTACATAGCAGAGCAACGAAATGGGCCTATATCCTTCCACATTTGTTATTCTTCTTCGGTACGGGACAAGTTTTTCCGTTTTCGAGGCTGCAGGGAAATAGGTGTTGTTCGGACAGATGTTGAAGATAATAGTCATCAGGGGAAGAGCAAGATTTAGTAACTTTTTAAGTACATAATTAGAAATGTTGTCTCTTTCTGTTGATTTTTTGGAGTTTCCTGTGATAATAATGTCAACCACTTCTTCAGGAGAAGTGGGTTTTAGCTGATATTTCCTCAAAGCAAGTTTCAACTTCTTCAATAAAGACAGGAAGGTTTCTTAGTTAAACTACTCTAACGATATTTTGGTTTAATTATCAGGATTGCCTTTCTATTTTTGCCGGAAGCTACTTTAAGAGTTGTTTCGGTAATTTGAATGAATTTCATGTATTGTTCAAATTCCCTAATTCTCTAATTAATATTGTTGTAACTCCAATTTGAAAACTCAAGTTTAAATTATAAGCCCTTTAACACAAGAGAAAATACGTGGCATGTAGCTGTAAATTTCTGTGGTGTGTGGTAGAAACATGATAACTCTTTACATAGAGCTTTGGCCTAAGCCGGTTGACTGATTACCTTCAAATATGGAATATGTATGAAAATATTCTTTAAAAAATTATGATTAAAATTTTAAGAAAATCGGTTTGTCCGTTTATGTTCTAGCTCGATGTAAATTGAACGTAAGGACGCTAAGTATTTTATTGAGTTATAATGTTATGTTTCTAACAAAGACCCCACCTGTTTATTTAATCGAAATTGTTGGTAGCATGTTTGGGATAAGAAACAGAGAAACTATGTACATATGTATATTACGAAATAGACAAGCAGTATTGATGGATGTGAACATCCCTGGCCTTAATTCTGGCATCAAATCGATTGATAAAACCGCGCTGAGTGCTGTTGAAAATGTCTAATCCTGCTAACAGAAATGTTTTAGCAAAGCTTATCTAAAAACTTTTCAGCGGTACACACTTTTATTAACTTTGTTAATTTTTTTTTATAAAAACGAGTGCAGAGAAGTTTTCAGCAGTAACTGCAGCCCAAACTATCACAGAGTACCTACCTTCTTGGTCAAGATTATTGAAGGAATTCCTCTTCAACCAAACACAAAGATAATTTTTGTTCTTCTGACATACGGAAAAACGGTGGAAAAATTATCAAGCAAAAAATCCGTCTAAGGCGCCAGTTATAGCTATCATTATTGAAAACCATCATTGAAACACAAATCAGTTATCGGTGGAACGGTGGAATATTTTTTGACAAGTCGGTTACAGCAATCAATAATTTCGCTGTCATTGAAAATATCTGTCGCTTGGATGCTTGCTAGTGATGGGTACCTCATTCATGAGACAATACAAAATGCCGCATGTTATGTTATTGTTTAATTTTTTTTTTTTTGCAAACTGCAATCATTTTCTTGTTTTATTTTTGTTAGAGATATGAGCTATAAGAACAAAAATCATTTCTTTGGGGTTTGGGTGCGTGATTAGTGTTTAGTCCAGTTAAGTTTATAGTTTCCTACTCACTGCTTTGCTTTCCATAAACCGACTCTCACAGAATTACTCTATAAGGCTATGCGCGCACATTCAACTTTTAGTTTCGCAACTGCTTGGTTCGAGCAACTAAAAGCTTGTATTTTAACGCAAGCTAAACGATTGCCTAAAATAAGTTCGCTATTTTGTGTAACATATAATTATATGCACCTGCGCGGACATTCAAACAAATAGTTCATCTGTTTTCTATAAGCAACCAAACAATAGTGCAACTAAAAATTGAATGTGCGCGCCTAGCCTAATATATATGAATACAGACATTTTGAATGTAGCTTTAAAAAGGGTTGTTTATTTATTTATCCATGTTCCTATTGCTTATTTACTTATGCTTTGAACCTCATGTTTTGTTTCAGTTTTTAATTTGACATTACTAAAGAGAATTCATTTTAAATATTTTTTTATAAAAGAGAATGTTTTATTTTCTAAGGCTAGGCGCGCACATTCAATTTTTAGTTGCGCAACTGCTTGGTTCGAGCAACTAAGAAGTTTGTGTCTTCACACAAACTAAACGATTGCCTAAAATAAGTTTGCTATTTTGTGTAACATATAATTATATGCACCTCCGTAGATATTCAACCAAATAATTCATCTGTTTTCTATAAGCAACCAAACAGTTGTACAACTAAAAATTGAATGTGCGCGCCTAGCCTAAGTATCTTTTGTGCTAGTCTACATATCTAGGTACATACATACATAATATAACTTTGTATGTTTTATTCAAATTTCATGATCATTAGAATTGCAGAGACGTTATTGAAAAATTGATTTTTTTTTGTTGAAAATATCCATTAAATTAGGTATATCCTATGGGACATTTGAGGTGAGACAAAATACTACCTCATTTCGAAAAATGAGTACCACATACATTTTAAATTCGTATCCTACCCATCACTTTAAATTACAAAGACAACCTGAATAATTTTTTGAGGTTAGAGTTGATCATTGAAAAAAAAACTGACACATGAGAATAGAAAGACAAAAATCAGCTGTTCATTCATTCATTTTTATTTGCAAAAATAAAATATATAATTGATTAGCTTCATTTGTATACCAAACATTCTCAATATTCAGTTTAACTACCCCAAAAAGTGAAAACAAAATTTTCAATGATGGTTTTCAATGAAAGCTATAACTAGGGCCTAACATGCAATCGTATTTGTTATGGGTTATGGCCATGGCGACAAACTTCAAAGTTGAAGTAATCAACAAAACAAAACTGGCGTTTGTGGAAATATGGCTGCTCTATATCCTCAATGAAAGCAATCAACGTCAAATATTTTTCGGTAGAACACTACTCCTTGTACTCTTTAGTATATCACATCTGTCGGGTTTGGTAAACATTTCGAATGAATTTATTTTATCGATTGCAAAACTCTATAGTTACTTGCTAAAACGCAACGTTATCATCCCGACTATTATCTACCAAGATCGTGTTATACCTATCTACACATGTGTTTCAAATTAATTTGTTTTTTTTTATAAACTATAAAGAAATAATCATAAAAACTACATTTGGTTTCTTTAGTTATGTATTGCAAAAAAAAATAATCACATTAACCTCTCTAGTACTCGTATGTGTTTTTTCACATACCATAACAAATGTAAATGACTTTAAAAATTATCGCCTTCCATTCCAATATCAATATTAAAAAGCTGAAGCCTTGTATTCCATATTTCCAATGCTTATTCCAGTCGTAAGCGTAATCAGCGAAAATCATAGCAGGAAAGCACGATCAATGATGCAAGAAGTTGTTTGTTATCTCATGGTTCATTCAATTGTGTTGTCCGCGGGAAAAAAGTGGACAGTAAAAAAATACAAAAAAAGTCATGCTTGAAGATTATTTTTCATACACTCGCAAAGGGTGTTTTTTTTTGAGTGTGATATATAATGTATGTATGTACAATATATAATAGAGGTGCGTTTCATTATATATACATCTGTATTGATCTGGATTAATTTTTAAAAGGTATTACAAAAAAAATTTGATATCCCACTTTCTATCTGGATCAACATATATCATACCCAATAATTAGTTTTTATTCTGGCGGGAAGATAGCTTTATATGGTAAGGTAGTGTAAGCTGTTGTGCAAAGAAAAAGGATAAGAAATAATTGAAAATCAACAAACACAAGGAAAAATGAGATGTACATAACACTGCTGTCGCTATGAACCGTATCGTTTTATTAGTCGCATTTTAGTGTCATCGCCAATGATCCATATAGATTAACCCTCGAAAATAAAACGATACTGCTCATCTCCCTCTTGCTTATGATTGTTGATTTGCAAATGTGTCTTGTCTTTTTTCTTTACACTGTAGTTTGCACTACCTTACCATAAACAGCCATCTACTTGTCAGAAAAAGAACTAATTTCTGGATCTTTAAAATAGATCCAAATAGAGAATATGATCCCAAATTGTTTTTGTAATACATCCACATATATCCGTAGATAATAAAACGCACCTATTATATCTTGAAAATAAAACGATATGGATAATAGGGGTAGCAGTGATATACGCCAAACTCTTTTATCAATATGTTTGTAGATTTTCAATTATTTCTTGACTTTCCTTACACTTGAGTTTACACTACCAAAACATCAAAAGTCATGTAAAGCCATCTACCCGCCAGAGTAAAACTAATTTTTAGATCTTTGAAATAGATCCAGCTAGAGAACAGGATCGCCAATTGTTTTTGTTATACGAGTTAAAAAGTAATCCAGATCCATAGATTTGTAGATAATAAAACGGACTTTTTATTGGATTAATGTAAGTGTCAAGGTTTTGAAAATATCTATCTATATTGAACAGCTTTTATCTTTTTCGTACAATATATAAAAAAAATAAAGAATTTGAAAAAAAAAATTCACTAGAAAATTTGTAAGAAATACAAGAAATTATGACAATTTGTCAGCTCTGTAAGTCCAGTAGGTATGACAGAAATACTTAAGTGGGAAAAAATGGACAAACGGATAAGTCTCACTAAAATCCGCAAAGACACTTACCTCGTGTGGTGTATTGTGGAGTGGTGTGGTTATTATAGATCCAATGTATTTTATATGCGTATTTCACTGATGTGATTTGTTATTAAGGATTCCCATGTGTCAAAATTGCTATGTTTCGACTGGGTCATGCCACGCAGTGTGGCAGAATTTTTTTGTCCTTATGAGGGAAAGATAAGATAGAGCTCTGGGAAAGAAAAAAAATTCGGTTCACTAAGAATTCGTAGGGAAATAATGACAGTTTGCAATATTGGAAACTTGAATGGTGTGCTAAGTCGACGAGACAACATATCACAGGAAATAAGTACGATTACCACTTTTTTCTTCTTAATTGGAGATTTAAGTGCCCATTAGACCAACTGTGAAAATGTGCCAATAATTTTCTTTTTCATGATACTTTCCTCGCGGCAACTATATTGATATGATATTTCCGCTATATGTACTTTCATTCAACTTAAGAAAAAAACACCCTTTAGGATAATACTCACTCAATTATAACCCGAGAAAAGAGTTCCACAAATACAATGACTTGTTGTGATCACAATGTTTCACCACTGTCATATACAACTATTTTTTTTTTCGAGTGATTCATCAACGATTCGGGGAATCCATCGTTGGAACTTGATATTGGTGATTGCGTGAAAGTTTTGCATATTAAATATAAATAAATTTATTGATCCACGTCCGATAACCTTGTGGTGTTGTTCCTAGCACTAAGTTTATGCGAGCGCGTGTTGTGCGTAGAGTAGCGATATTCATATCACTATCAGTCAAGCAAATAAAAGGTCAAAAGTTTTAATATATGTACATAGTTACCATAGGTATAGGTTTTGAGCAGTAGTTGGGGTTTTTCAAACTTAATTTTCAAACATTTGTGATACTTCTTCTATTTATTTTATTAAAGCTGAGAACACAAAATTTAGCATGGGGAGAGCAGAACAATGGACAGAATTTATTGAAATGATTTTATTATTAAGTTAAATGTTGCTAATAGAAGTGTGAAGAAGGGCGTCTAGGGCGAAGTTTTCAAGTTTAAATTGTAATTGATCGTAAACTAAAGTGGTCAATTAAATGCGAGCGGTATCGTTCGATGTTTTGCGGTTTCACCCATCACAATGATTCATAAGTTGCAAGTTCACCAAACATTTGTGGTTGAAGAATACTTAAAGTGCTCACATGTGAGCGACAAATGAATGAAAGAACATTTGTCAATTTTTAAGTTTTGTTTAAAATAGCATTTGCAAACCAATCACCAAGGAAACGGAACTCTCCGATCCGGAATGCAGAACGACCAAGTTGCAATACATGTTTTGATTCTTCGTTGTATTTGTGAAACATCAAAAGCAGGTGGCAAATTGAAGTTACTTTCATTATTTGTAAACATGGCTAACACTAATTTAGGAAATTTTTGTATTCCTTGAATTAACTTGCAGTCTTTTACTTTGTATTAACTCGTTTAGTAAAAGTTGACATTTGTTGAAGATGACGATGATTAAGAAGATGAAATGTTTGGATCAAATGATATTTCAGAATTTTAACGTTTGAAGTGCACAAATGTGTGCGTGCTTCTGGTTTTAATTCTTTCTGCAAGGCCCAAATCAATTTTCTCTTCTTTTCAGAAGAAGAACTGTTATCTAGTACCAAACGAACTATTTCATAGGCATTTCGAATGCTTCCGGTAGATCAAACGAAAACGCAATCAGATTGTGCAATCTTGACGACCAATTTATTATCTCGAAGTTCTCTTAATTTAGTAGTGGAAATACGAACTTTTGTGTCTTAACATTAATTTTACTTAATTAACTACCGATTTGTCTAGTTTTGCGTAGAATTTGATATTATTAGAATGTTAAGAGTCCCATTTGTTTTTTTATTCGTCGGTCTTTGACCATTTTTAATATTTTTTCAATATTCGAAAATTTAGTGTTATGCCAAGAATGAAACTTATGGTTGTGGATTCAGAAATTTAGACGAAAGGTGACACTGGCTAACAAAAATTCTGCCGAATCATCATCGTAAGGTACTATATCAGGACATGTGGCTCAAGTTTAACAAAAAATTATTCACAATTCAAGTAAATCGATTAGGAAGATTGCAGGTTGTATTGAAATAAACAAAATAACGTACGTTATTTTGAAAAATAAACTCTAATTCGATATCAAATCAGGCAGTAGCTCAACGAAATTCCTTACGAGAAACCTTAGTGAACTTAGTTTCCAACAATCCGAAAATTTTGAAGCATATTGTTAATAACTAAAACACATTTTTATATTGATAGCCATCAATTCAATATATGTATAAATAAATAATAATTAAGACATTGCCTTTATTTTGCCAACTAGGAAGAGAAAATCACTCACTGCTGACATTTTTGCCGAGTAATCAATTGTGTTTGGTATTGTTATTGCAAGAAGATGAGACCAGTCCATACACACTTCTAGAATTTTAAAGAAAAAGTTGAAACCAATTTTTCCCTAGAGTTTTGATGTGATATATACATATATGGTATTGGAACATCATAGAAATTTCTCTGTTTCATCGCTACTTTTTCAAACTTTGCTCTAGTGGAAAACATTCTTCTCCTCTAAATCAAGTTAAACGTAATACCCCCTTCGTCAGGAATCCCCATCAGTATACCCTTGTGTCTAACTTCAATATCCAGTAATTTGAGCCAAATATACATCCTTCCTCATCTTTTTAAGACCTCGCACTATGTTAAGTATTTAAAGGGTATAGCTACTTAATGAAGTTAGCTACCCTCCCTGATACACAATTCTTTTTGAACTACAGTTTATCATATGATTTAATCACAATACAATTGAACTAATTCATCATTACCTATTGAGCCTTATAAATGCCTTTGAAATGATATTCTTATTATAATCTCAAAAATTTGTTCTCAAAACTCATTATACTGTCAATCAATCTTCCAGGCTTCATAGTAAAAGTGGAAAACCAATATGAAGAAATATCATCTACCACTGATATCCCTACCCCATTCAGCAGATAAGGCGCTTCAACGGAGATGTGAGATACATCATCATAACTCAAAATTTGAAGAAACAACAAGATTTATAACTTTGTACTTCTAAAGTTACAAAATCTTGCCATATACATTCTGAATATTATCAACAGCTTGAATAACATTTTTTTTCATTTGCAGCTCATTTCCAATCTCGAAGAAGACAAAAATCGCGGAAATGAGGAAGGAAACTGACTTAATAAAAGCGAATCTGATATAAAAAAAAACTTAAGGTATCTTGCCAGGAAAGTTATGTCTTATCGGAGTTCAAGTATGGATATCGGAATAGAAATTTCGAAATATATTTACTACTGGCACTTCACATTCTTAGTGAAACTTTTCTTGAATTTATAAAAAAAATTCGATGAACTTGGATTTCCTAAACAAATAGCAAGATTGATCAAAAATTAATCCATAATTTAAAGAAATCAGCACTGAATTGCTCTAGGGAACAGATCAGCCAGTGAACATACCAGCAACAAACACGAAGTTCTAAGCAGACGACTTCATCACTTATATCATCTCTTCTTCACCAGACTTTTCTACCAAGAGAGTTACAGACCAAATTTAATCATTTCAAATGTAGGGGAATATTTTCCAGAATGAGTACTGAACATATTAGGTTGCTTCCAAACACTAGGAACTTTCATAGAAAGAAGACAGGGATTTGCAACACGCTGTTATAATACTATACAAGCTTTCAGACAAGACCGAAGAATCAGTCAAGTCTTCAACGAAATAGTTGGGAATTAACTTTATCACCCTCAAATTAAAACAACATGCAGACAATGTTTAACAATTACATCTTTCTTTGGTACTTAGTCCATTCGCTACGCAGAAAGTAAATTTGACTAGCAAGAATATCAAACTGAAATCATTGATAAAAAATTGTCTCAGAAGGGTACATTGTAAACCATCTAACTAATGGTCCTATCTGGGATAAACGATTAGAATATATTAAGCTTGTATCGGGTTTCCCAAAAGACAGAACCATTTCTCATATTGACATGTTCATCGAATTGAGTGTCCGCATATCATTAATGTCTTTTAAATGCAATTTAACAAATAATTAACGTTGCAACATGTATCTGTGCATCGACCTCGATTAACTTTTACGTGCATGTCATTTTCATAAACGAAAAAAAACGGCCTAATGAAACCACCACTGATCAATCAAATATCTCGAAGATCGAAGATGGAGGGTTTCAAGTTTGGTATTCACAAAATAAATGTTTCCGTTGGCTCCGTTTTATCTCTTCTAGATTTGTATAAATAATCTCTTGTCTGAAACTTCTAATCCACTCAAATTCTCAAATTCACTTTCATCTCTTTCGGAACAGGAATTAAAACGGTACCGTATGATAATTTCATTAAACTCCGATCTTTAAAGCATTGTTAAATGGGGTATAAGAATTCGTGTGAAGTTAAATGCTTCCGAAACTCAATGCTGCCTACTGTCGTTGAAGCCATTGTTCTTTAATGGTACTTACATTAAAGAAGCAGAAAACCTATCAGGACTCAGTATGTATGTCAAAGACGATCTTTGTTGGAATGACTACATTCTCGAGACCGCCAAAACCGCTGCTAAATGCTTAGGATTTATATATCAGTGTACACAAATTTTCATCCCTCTGATCAATTTATTTTAAGAATAAACATCTTCATTTGTTTAATTAAAATAAATTATTCAATGAATTTGAAAAGTTTTATTTGCGTAAATCATAAAATTTGTCTTGAAGTTTTCGAAGTCGAAACGTTGCCGATTGGGTCTCAAGAATGATTAATATAACGCAAAAGATCGCTCGATGTCAACTGAAGTAAGTTGAGCGTTTTTTAAAGAACCAATCTCATCGACGGTAAAGTTCTTTGGGTAATTGTCGTCACTGCAATCCAGTGTGAACGTCTTGCTTACATTTTTCATTATTGAAAATCCTTCATTTTTTGCCATGACTTCCCCATAAGTCCTTCAACCACATTTATCTTTGCAACAACATCTTCAATTAAATCAATTTGGTTTTTTAAGGTGATCCTGCCTTCTTGCTTTGTGATGGTGTCACATAGGACATAGGTGGAGTAGATTTTATTTTGTGGTAGAAGACTTATATTTTGGGAAAAGTGCAGTTGATCTACTGAAATTGCAGAAAAATGGCAACGCTGCGAGAAACGTCAATTCATGGCTTCAAGAAACAACGGCACAACGAAGTACCTACCTATATTCGTATATGGTGTGTAGACTCAAAAACTAAGCATGACTGCATCAGTCAACATTTTTCAGTTTATATGTAGTGGTTTATGTGTAGTCGCAACCGAAAACAGTTGGCTGTTGTACATAAAACGTGTTAAGCTTTATGCGCGAAACAGATTAAACCAGCAACAGCACCTGCAGCGCTCTGCGCTGGCCAGAAAATACTTTTCAAACACATTAAATCAGCATCGTGTTGTAATTTTTTGACATTTATACGTCTTATTATTGTTGCATTTTGTGTTATTGTAACCAGCAACAGCAAATTTTGGATTTTGACCAAACGACGCTGTTGACGTTGCTGGTGTAGGTCTATGTATTTTGTGATGAACGATTGAAATACATTGGTTCTAAAACAATGGCTTCCGCTGTTGCTGGTGCTGGTTCAATCTGTTTCGCGCTTTAAGCTTTACCACATTATATCCATATACTTTCATTTTTGATAGATGATCGTTTAAATTTCGATCTCATTCATACAGTTTCAAACACACAGACTTAATTTTTTATGGTTCAAGATTTTGAAATGAATAAAAGAAATAGACAATAGTCTTAAGGTTCGTTTGCACTGACATAAAATTAATATTTTCTTACTGTCGAGTTTAGTTTTTGAACAATATAAGCAGGTACTCTAAAAATATAAAATATGCATTTATAGTAAAATATGCACAAAAAATGCAAAATATACATTTATAGTAAAATATGCAAAAATATGCACTAACGATTAAATGCCATTTTAAAGGAAATTTCTTGATTCGTATACATAATTAGTTGCCTTGCTTCCAAGGTGTTGCTAAAAAAATATGCATTTGCATGGAAATCCGAACCCTACACATAACCAATAACGTATTAGTCTGTTTGTTGACGATTGCACTTACGAGAATAACGAACAAAAATTGGTGTTAACGCTCTTAAAGTAGCCGTCATCGACTCGGAATTTCGGTAACAAATTTTAATTATTTGTATACTTTCTCCATTATTGAACTGCACCATGATACAAATGTCGTTTTACTGAATTTTTTGACATTGACAGATTGGTCATTGGTATCAGGGTGTGTTGACACTAAAAGTTCAAAGTTGTCAAATTCCAATTATGAAACCCATTTATTTGATTAAAAATTAACCAAATGTTAGATGGTCCTAATTTGCACCTTCTATCGCTACATACCTTAAATATTTAAATTCGTTTAAAATACAAAGCCTTCAAGAAACGAAATGCCCTCAACAATTTACACACAAGCTCGAAAAACACTTTCGAAATATTTAAAACTAAACAAAACATTATAACCCCCCTCTGTCAATCATTTGATTCCTCATTTTCTAACAAAGAGAATGTGGAAAAACCCACTTTTCCCTAAGTGAATACCGTAAAATTAAAAAAAAATATTGTACACATTATGTTCTGCCAAAACAATTGCATGCACAAGAAACATTTTTGTTGAAATTAGATTTTATGCAAAAAAAAAAAAAACAAATCGGTATAAAAATACATCGTTAAAATAAAATACCAAACCAATATGTTAATAATAATTAAAATAAATCGTGCCATCCAACTTTATTACAATCCGTGCTGAAACCAATCATTATAAAGAAAACTCCTCGAAGAACCAATAAGATATGTGATTAAATTCTTATAGCGTATCTAGAAAATCACATTCACGCAATGACAGTCATGCTGAATTTTAATCATCAACATAAGCGATACGTGCATCAATTATGTTTAAAAATTTTTTTCTATATACATTGTGTTGGGTCTTCTGTACTTACAGCATTAAATTTATATAAGAACAATAAAATCCAAGAAGCAAATAAATTTATTCCCTCAGACATTTGAAAATTACCATTTTAGGCTTTTTTTTTTTTGGTTTATTATTTTTTTCACTTGTTCTACACACAAAAACTGACGGCTTATAGAGCAGCTTAAAAAAAAACTGTGATTGATTGGTTAATCCACAATTGTCCCTAGCGCGAGGGAAAAGGATTTCAAATTCAAATTATATTCACTTCCTTTCTAAGAAATAACCGCCGCCGACTAACGAAATTTCAGATGAAGTATACCGTAAAGAAAGTTAACTCGAAGAACTGAAGTTGGGTTCCGATAGAATCTGACTTCTTTAGGGAAAAAACCGACCGATTGCCCACAGAGTCAAGTTGACAATGAACTTCGTTGGAAATTCTTTTAGATACTTTTCATGCCGGCATTCCGAGTTGAGGGCTTTTTGCTACGACATAAGAGTATGTAGTTTGTTGTTGTTTGTATAACGATGAAAGCTGCAAATAGAGAATATCACTTCCACCCCTTCTAGAGTGAAATACTAACACATTTTATAACCCACCTAGGGTGCGTTTAGATTGAAAACATATGGTGCAGGTGCAACTAAATTATTCGGCTTCTCAGTGTAAGAGGTGTGTGAATGCTTTTTTAGTGGGTGGTGGTGGTGAAATGTAGAAAGCTTTTACACAAAAAAAAAAAAAGCTTTCAACTGGCTTATGTGAAATTTGATTGTGGAAAAGACATTTCCCTCTTTGTTTTTCAAAATGATATGACAAGTGAAGTGGTCACTGCAATTGACATGATTAGCGCCAAAATGCAGGCATCACATCAACCGCTTATTCCGAATTATGGTTGGAGATGATACCTTGAAAGACTTTGATTTCAGGGTTGCCGTTACAGTTTGATGAGAAAATTTTTGTCAGCCATTGCCTTTAATAGAATTCTGAAGCTGTTTATGTTCTTGGTCTAAGCTCTTAGGTCCTTTAATAGGGCACGGGGCAGCAGCGAATTTTTGATTAGTGGAAGCCGAAGCCCTAAACTGCAGCAAGCCAGCCTTTTTCACCATTCAAGACATGTGAAGAAAGGTGAAGAAATTATCCGGCCGGGAAAGCGAAAATTATAAGGCTGAGATATATACTATGGTAACTGCTACCAAGAACAAAATAAGCATCTATTTGGGTGTAGAATCGCTTAGGGAACTGGACTTAGGCAAGAAGTCTTCAATCTCAACTTTGTGAGTTCGTCAACATAAGCCTCATTTACACGCATAACCCCACAGAGGAGAAAGACGAAGATTACAAAGACAGCAGTGCCCTAGCTATGACACTAAAATTGTCATAGGAGATTTTAACGCCCCCAAGCTAGGAAGGCAAGACATGGTGATGCGGTGGGAAGACACATCCTACACGATACGACCTCCAATAATGGATTAAAACTGATCAACTTCGTTGTGGGGCAAGACGTTCTGTTAGCAGTTAGCAGTTCAAACGTCTCTATATTCACAAAAGAACATGGTGATATCCAGATCAATCAACCGTAAGCCAGATTGACCACATTGCAGTAATCAATACAAGGTACTTCTACAGTATAGAGGGTGCCCGCACATTCCGAGGGTCCAACATTGAATTGGACCATTTCTTTGTTCTAAGATTTGGCTGTGGATATCCCGGCCCAAGCAAAAACATGGAAATAGTGTGATGAAGTTTGACGTTGGAAGGTTTAATTCGCAAGAGATTGTCCCTTTCCAGGTACTTTTCCGATCGATATCTAACAACCTTTTAGGAAGTAAGAAGTCCTATGTCATCAGCTTTAAGTATTGAGGGAAGAACCTGTGGCAACATTGCCAATCAGCCATCAAAAATGCCGCTGGCCTGCACATAGAAGGACCAAAACAACTCAATAGCCTTACGAGCAAAACAGAAATGAGGAATATCAGCGACTCAGAAGTATGTAAAATGAAAGAACAAGGGAAGCATGCGTTCGAGAAAATATAGGGACTCGAAAGTCTTACCAAATGGTAAAAAATGACCATTTCTCCAAATTATTTAACGATGATGACGAACGAAATTACGCTGCTAGAGAGACATTATGATTCTACTTAGACGAAGATGATCAACAATGCCGCCCATCCGACCTAGATGGATATATCCAATCTTGAGCTGACGAAGTGTTTAAATTGGAATATGCACCAGTTCATCTGGAAAATATGGTGATGAGTAAGCATGCATGATTAATGGGACTTTAGCATTGTTTGCTCGATCCTCATGAAAGGACACACTCTGAACTGTATCAGCTACAGAAGCATCAGACCATCAGTGCAAAACTCCCACATCAAGACTAGAGGAATAATCTTTTTAAGGTTAATCGAATAACTTGGATACGTCCACAATATTAACATAATTAGAACAACAAAGCTTGATGTATATAAGTGTGGTGCGATTGTGAGCTTTGTGACGGAAGTGAAGAAGATGGTTGTTGTTATCAAAAAAGAACACTTAACACCAACGTCTTGGATAGAACGTCTACATCACCATAGACAACATTAATTGAACCAATGACACCAGCGCTGAATTTAAACGAAGAATAAATCCTGCCAATCGCTTTTTCCTTGGACTAAAAATAAAATTAATTAGATGCCATGATGGCTCATAGAAAGCCTAAGCCTAGTGACTTACAACTCTCAATAATTTCTGTGTGCGTTTTTGCAGAAATGAGGGAGACCTACAATTTTCTGCCGATTCCGAACGGCTAACCAGCTGCACTTTTCATGACAAGAGATACTCTTGGAGGATTTGGAAATTTCTCGTAAGAGGTAGTACCTTTGTATATAATATAACCTATAGTATTATCATGGAGCGTGATTTTGTATTGCGAACGCTAGCCTGGTGGTGGCGCAGAATTTAGCGCACGCTTTTACAGTGGAGAGTAGGATAAGATACAAAACAAGTAGTAAAAAATAGAATATTTTATTATTAAATTTAGCAAAGACGAATCTAGCAATTGCAGTTCCTAGCCTTAAGATGTCGCCACAATCGTTCGTCTTCTTGATAGTACTCTAAGATTTATATACAAAGGTAGTACACCCCTGAAAAAAAATTTTGCAGCGGGTAAGAATTGAACCTAAGATCCTGTGCATGACATTCTAATGCACTAACATTTATGTCAAGTCCTTGGACTTAGAAGACATTTAAGTATCAAATTCCTCTTGAAAAACTAAAGTGTCCCGTATAAAACATCACTGTCCTTGTGTGGTGCAGAAACATGGACCATTTCAAATTTTTAGATGCATCGAGAGGAAAATTCACCGGTTGATTTGTTGTCCCCTTTGTACAAACGGAGAATGAAAAGAGAGTTTGTACACTGTACAGACTTTACAGAGACATTGACCTGATCAAACAAGAAAAAGCTCAACGATTGAGATGGCTGGTTAAGGTTAAGCAAAGTTATCGAAAAGGTACGGCCTAGAAAGTCTTTAATCCCAATCTCGACGAACGTATCATATGTCTCAAATGGCAAACATGTGAGACAAAACACAGGTATTAAAAACAAGTAGCAACATTGCCAAGAAACTATGAAATATGTCATCTCTGATCTACAACGAAACCTTTGGTATGACGAAGAGTACCAGTAAGCTAGAGACATACTGCATATTACTGCTAAAAGTGCTTTATGAGTTCTAAGAGTGGAGATTGGCCCAAAAGAGAATATAAGAAGCACGAGAATCACGCAAACGAGAAAATCGGGAGATATCATAGCAGGGGTGATTGAGTGGTTCAGAGATTTCACCAAAATATAAAAAGAACACTTTGAAGTCTGGGAGATCATAGCCTGCAAGGATAGTTTTCTTTGATAAGAAAAAATCATTTGAAAAACCTGTCAAAAGGCGATGACGAATCGAATTCCGCTATTAGACATATTGCACCATTCATCCAAGAAAATATAGATCTAGGTTAGATTAGGTTGTTGGGCTAAAAATTGATGTCACTATCGTCACACTTAGATCAATGTAGATCCATTGTGTTTACCGTGAGTGTAATCACTCTTTTCTGCCACTCTTTCAAGCCATTTTAAGGCATTGACGAAGTTCAATATGTGAATTCCTGAAATATTAGAAAGATCTTCTAGATTGTCAAAGAAGTAACTACCAAGCCATTTCCTTCTCTGGTGGCATAGTGAAGGGCAATGACAGAGAAAGTGTGATGTGTCTTCATGTATATACATTAGGTTGTTGTCAAAAACTTCTCAGCGTAATGTTTGGCCTCGTCTACATAGAAGGTGAGTGGAGAAATAAACTTTTCAGTCTCTACAATGAAACTGAATTACAAAAAAGTAAAAGTCCCAAGAATCACAACGCAGCCTTGGAACGCGGTGCTTAAATGCTTTCTGTTTAACAAGACTTTCAATCAATTTTTACTATTATCTTTGTATATTTAACCTATAGTATTATAATGGAGCGTGATTTTGTGGTACCAACGCTATCCTGGTGGTGACGCAGAAATTAGCGCACGATTTTATAGTGGAGAGCAGAATAAGATACAAAACAAGCAGTAAAAAAAAGAAAATTTTATTATTAAATTTAGCAGAGACAAATGTAAATCTAAATCTAATAAGTCACTATGCTTAAGATGTCGCCCAAATCGTTTTATAGCTATTATATATTTATATAAAACTTATAGTACTATCAAGAAGACGAAAGATTGTGGCGACATCTTAAGTATAGGGACAGTACTTGCTAGATCTGTCTCTGCTAAATTTAATAATAAAGTATTCTCTTTTTTACTACTTGTTTTGTATCTTTCAGCGCCACCACCAGGCTAGAGTTCGCAATACAAAATCACGCTCTATGATAATGCTATAGGTTATATACAAAGCTATTATGCAAAAGTACACCTAACCGTTATATGTTCCATCTGTTCATCTGTGCGCCTGTACGTTCACTGTACAATTGGATGCTTCAAATTTTATACATAGATTTGTAGTTTTTTTATTTTTTTATTTATTTGAAGGAATTCACATTAAGAAGTACAATCTTATAGATAGTGAAGCTTAAAGATGTATTTAACAATTTTAATTCGAGCTCTCCATTTATAATTCGGAAAAATAGTACAAATAGACAAAAGAAGAGGAAAAAAAAAATAGAAAATAGCATACAAAATTAGCGGTTTTTTTGAATTAAAAAGGATCTAAGCTCCAACCTAAACCTGTTGGTGTCTTAGTAAAGAATTCCATAAGCGAATAGACTTAACAGATGTAAGACAAGAGAAAAGAGGTTGGATAAGTTGACGAGATCTCATTGAGGTACTATTACGTATATCTTGTTAAATAGGTAACTAGGCTGATTAGTTTGAATTATATTAGAGAGCAGGATAAGAGATCTGTAACGAATAAGATGATCATATGACATATTATTAAGTAGTTTGGAGAAGTGAGAAATTCGATCGAAACGTCTTACGTTAAATACGTAATGTGCGATGTTGTTAAAAGCAATGTTAAGTTTTCTCCTGCTAATAGTATCACATTTTCCAAAAATTTCACAGCCATAGTTAAGATTAGGAATAATGAGTGTTTTTGCTAACAACATACGTTTTCTTTGAGGGGTAAATTGGTGGGACATCCAGAGCTGGCGAAGTGTTCCATAGACTTTCCCAACAGCTGCATTGATATGATTATTCTATGTCGATTTCTTGTGGTTTCAACATATTCAATTTTTGGGCCCTGAAGGGAGATTTCGGGGAAATAGGAAAGGTCTAATGGTTTCTTGCTAATGACTATGCATTTGGTTTTTAGTGGGTTAAGAAAAATCCTATTCTTCTCAGACCAGGCGGAGATCTTATCTAAGTCAGTATTTATTGTATTTGCGCAGTCCTCTAACAAGCCCAGGGCACCTCTTATGCAATTGGACATCATCGGCGTACATTTGTATGGAAGAGGATTTTAAAGAGCGAATTTCATTAACATATAATGAAAACAATAGAGGTCCAAGTATTGAGCCTTGTGGAATGCCTCTGCTATTAGATAGAAAGCTGGAAATTTAATTACTAAACCAGATAGCTTGTGTTCTAGACTTCAGATAAGATGGCATGAGTTTAACTGCAGACATTGAGAAACCAAATAGTGTTAAAAGTTTGTTACAAAGTTTGGTATGGTCAACCGTGTCGAAGGCCTTCGAAAAATCCAGTAAAACCAAAAATGTTATTTTGTCCTCATCCATAGACCCTCTAATATTGTCCACAACGTCAATAACTGCAGAGATACAGCTATGGTGCTTCCTAAACCCAGATTGCATTGGAGAAAGCAAATTATTGATATTGATGTAAGAGTTAATTTGTTTCTGAACTCTGAAGCACTCTCTCAAATACCTTAGATAAATAAGGGAGTATGGAAATGGGACTTAAATCTTTTCTAGCAGGACTCTTACGAAAAGGTATAATTTTTGATTTTTTCCATTGAGGAGGGTAGAAACCGGTGGTTATAATAAAGTTGAAAACGTTCTCTAGTGCTGGGAGAAATATAGGCAGAATATGATATTTCCTAGAGAATTTATATTTCGCATTAAAGTATACTTCATTTCAAAATTTTAAAATAAAAAACCTTTTTTATTAAACAAAAATTATAAATATAAATATCGAGCGGATTTAAAAAATCTAATCAGTAAATTTTGAGTTCAATTTTTAAACTGAACAAAAGTCATAGCCCGTTTATGGATCAAACTTCTTTGTTATAAAAAACACTAGGCTAAGAAATAATTTTTAAATTGATTTCATTGGCAACACTGGTTAGTATCTCTATTCAACAGATTCGTAGACATACATCTGTTGATGAAGTATTCTTCCATACTTAATGCGAACTGACCTTGAGTGGTTTTTGTGTGCTGTGCTAAGGTTTAGGGTGGAATAAACATATCCACTTAGACAATACAGGTCGCTGTAAGAGGCAGGCCAAAACTTTTGTAAATAGAGAGATATTTTGGTCATGGCATTTGAAGGATATCAGAAAGAGGACTTTTTAAATGTGAAAAAGCTTATAGGGTTAAGGAGTGATAAGAGGTCTATCGTGTATGGTATTTCATGTGTAGCTGTGTCTATAGATATGTTGGACGGACTGAAAGAAGACCACCAACATTTTTTTTTTTGCATAACTCATACAATCAAATAATTTGAATTTAAGATTCGATACATATGTTTTATTCATCGTGCGGTTATCTTCCGTAAACACTCTCAACTCGGATATATGTAGAGAGTGATATTGGAAGCCATGCCAAAGCCACAAGTGCCACATTCTATTTATCTTTCCGCCCATTTATCTACTCAAATAAACTCGTATCCTCAAAAGTAAAACACCATAGCTACGGTTGGGATAGGGATATAATCTTGATGGGCACAGAACGTAGATATTTGTGTTGGAATTGAACTTAATTATTACGGCATTTCTAGGACTCCAACATTATACTGTACAAATGAATATCGCTGCTGGAGATTTATACGAATCTTGTTTTATCTATTCTTAGTTTGTAAATTCGAAAAGGTTCATAGAGACAGAAACTTATTTGGGTGCTTGAACTAAGAGAAACCTTTGCCTATCAACAGGGTATTTGTTAGTTACTTAATCAAGGATGAAAAAAAAACCTTTTTGATGGTAAGGACTAACTAATAAGATAGATAGGATATAAATAACTTTGAAAAGACGTAGGTTTTGTATCGATGGCAGAATATTAGTTGAACGCGTTTTGTTCGGATTTAAGGTCCTTTGGGTAGCATTTAGCTTTGAATCTTTCAAGTAAAAGCAGGAAAATCCACAATCCGAATACTGATTCCAAGTGCTATATAATACTTGTGCTCTTCTTGCGAAAGTGCCATAGTGTATAGTTTTTTCCAAATTTATTTTTATTAACATTAACCATATAAATATCTTACAGCTAGACAAAAGTTCATAAAAACTAGCCTATACTAATCAAATAACTAACAACTAACTTGCTGATCCTATGCGAAAGCTTAAAATTTAACTATGTCTTAATTATTTTGCCTTTTGGCCTAAGAACTATATTAAAACTAAAAATCTCATTGACTATCGGCATCGGGCGGGATTGAGCCGATTAGACGCACACTCTCGTATTAATAACAATAGGCTAGTAAGCCCCAAAAATTAGACTACTGATCGAGGAGATCGCTCTTACAATGTTTCCCCGAATTTGCTGCAACAAAAACTTATCAATTCTGCTTACTCGTATGTTGGCTTCGTTGTTGAGAGCCTGGTTGGAAAGAAATAATGTTTATACTCCGACTCTGGGGTTCTGTGTAATAAGAGGCAACATCTAAGACACTGTCTCTCAAGCACCCGAATCTTTTTTGTTCGAAATGGGGCATCGTTGAAACACATTGGGTACCAATAGGAAATCATCAGATGGAGTTTTGACTACAAACTTTTTACCATTAATATGTAGGGTATGGTCAATGAACTGCCATCAACTGTACCTACGATAAATAGAAATTCATATACATACATATTCAAATATACATATAAGTTCACTATACATTATCCGTCAATAAATCAAGTAACATTTTTAAAATTGAAGAATCTGCAAAAGCCAACTAAAAATTAATATACATAAGAAGGAACAAAGCTCGTAGAAGAGCTAAATCTCACGAATTACAACTCATAACCACTACTGTTTGCATGTTGTCGGCATGAATGGAGGGGACCTATGATTTTCTGCCGAATTCAAATGACTAAGATGAGATGCATATGCATTTCATGACAAGAGATGCTTTTGCAGGATTTATCATTTCCTCGCAACTCCACATTTATATTAGAATTGGACAATTCTTTAAATATCAGTTGAACGTCTCAAAATTCCGCGTTCATTTCTTCTGTTTTATTAAATAGGCTAAAATTTGGTGTAAACGTTTACAACAGTGCCCTTAATTATATGCTTAAACTCCCGAAAAATCCCATCACAACAAAAAACATAAATGTTAAAAAAGAGAGCCAAGTTCTCATATGTATAAAAACACAGGGCTCTTGGCCACCCGTGAAAAGTAGTGAGATTCAAAAGAAAGCCAAATTGTAAGTTAACGAAGTTTTGTTTTATTGAATTTTGTAAGTGGAGTAAATGTTTCCTATTTTCATGACTTTTTTTTAAAGCGCTAAGTGGGCCTAAGGTCAATATTCAATATTGGTTTTCAATAGATCTGCCACGTTTCGGGTGTGTTTTTGCACCCTTCCTCGGGCCTATTGAATATTAACCTAAAGTCCACTTAAGGACATATACTTAAGTAGAATAATATCGAAAAAGCTACGAATAATTGGGGAAAATGTTTTTATTATTATTACTGACTAAAATTTGAGGGTTCTCTTTTACTTTAAATTTATATTTTTTGTTGTGATTTTATGCACTTTTGCAAGAAATTTATTTTGTCACCTGAACATTTTTAAAGACATCAGTGAAGTTTTATAGTGGGAATTTTACATATAAACAAAAACCATATCCATATAATTTATAAGATTTGTTTGAAAGTACGCCTCCTGAATTAAAAATCTCAAATTTTCGATTTTTTGATTTGTATGTACTTGAAGCCCTACAGCTCTTCCAAATTTCATTGTTCTACAATAAATAATCGGAAGTGCTCAATATAATTGTTAGAAATTTTTAAAAAGTAGATGGATGGCAGGCCCCCTGGACGGAAAATTCCATATTCCATAATTTTGATGATCTATCAATGAGTTGGTCAGTTACGGTTTTAGCGATTTTTAAATTCCAGTATCTCAGGAACCACTAATGCCAAAAGGTTAAAATTTTGTAAGGCGCCTTTGTTTGGTCAGTAGTGCCGCGATCTTGGCTGGTCGCTGCCATGTCCTTCGATTTTCAACTTGACCAACATCTTGCCACATGTAGTCAAAGACACAAGAAGTAGAAGTTTCTCAAAAAAGTTGTAAAAACGCAGGTTGATTGCATTTAACACATATCAGCTTCTGTTCGATGATCATGGAAGTTCGCCAGATATACCCAGAAACAAAAATAAAGACAATTTTACCGATGGTTTTTATAAGATGAGAGCACTAAGCCAACCTTGAATTTTTCTGAACTCTTCCACCAAATTGAAATATTGAGCCGGGTAAAGCATTCTACATTCGTGTTATGCTTCTCAGGAAATAATTTCTGAATTTTACAGAACGACCGAAGTTGAGCTCAAGGGTAGTTCCCTGAAGCGCGAGTATTACAAATTTTGGATAGTGTGAGATAGTTCTTTTGGGAGATGGTTTGTAGGGCCAAAAAAAATGATATTGTATTAATGATTTTTTCCATTCTGAATAAAAGAATATAATTATTCTTAAAATAATATCTCACCGAAAAACACAGTCTGTTAACAACTATCCCATTTGACCTAGATCCTAGCTTCCGATGAACTAATGTGTCGTCTTATTCTATTAAGTTTCGAAAAATTAAAATGAATTAAATTCATTATTAATTTCTTTTCTTTTAAACAGTCGAAACTATCTAAAGCTACCGACTTTTAAAATTCCCTTAATTGAAGGAACCCCACTCAAAATCTCCAATCGCGCGAAATATCTTGGCGTGATCCTGGATAAGAAATTGAACTGTAGTCTCAACATTAAAGATAGAACAAATAAAGTCATATTCGCTTTCTACCCCTGCAAGAGAATATTTAGTATAACCTGGGGACCAAACCCAAAAATTATTAAGTGGATGTATACGGCTATAATCAGACCTGTACTGACATACGGTAACGTAGTCTGGTGGAATGCATTAGACAAACCTACCAAACTAAAAATCATGACCAAGGTACAAAGAATGGCATGTACTGGAATCACTGGGGCAATGAGGTTCACCCGACAGTGGATCTGGAAATTATACTCAATCTAAAACACCTAGATCTTTTTATACAAGAATCGGTAGCCAATAGTGACTTAGCCAAACTGGTAGCTGGAGACATATGTAGTACGATAGGTCATGCGCAGATTCCACAGAAATACACGGGAAATAGGGTATGTACTGCTTACATAACACCCCGCTTAGACTCTTACAAGCCGTTAAAGACCGACTTTCCTAGCAGAGAAGACTGGCAAGTCAACGAGCCATATACTTGCGAATCGATAATATCAATATATACCGACGGTTCCAAGATTGAAACTGGTGTTGGTGCAGGATTCTTTTCAGAAACACTTGGACTAGAAAGCTCATTCAGAATTCCTGATTACAGCAGTGTCTTTCAAGCTGAGGTCCTGGCAGCTGATATCACCTTTTTCATTGTTAGCCAAGCGGCAATAAAAGCGATTTCTCCAATTGAAACCAAATCGTAGCTTGTAACTTGCTGTCGCGAAGAGCTAAGGGTTCTCGGTACACACCACAGCAGACACTGCTGGGTTCCTGGTCACGCTGACAAGCTAGCAAAAATAAGATCAACACTCGATCTTAATCAAGCAGACACAACAGTTCAAGTCCCATCCTGTAATCTTTAACAGGTAATCGGAGCAAAGTTCTAGCCTTAACAAACAAGAGATGGAACTCTCTCGATTCTTGTCTTACAACCAGAAAACTATGGTCTAGTTTCAGCAAACAAAAGACCGACGTTATCATCCAACTGAATAAAAAGTCTCTTTCTCTTCTCCCGAGTATCATCATTCATCACCGATCACAACCAACTCGGTTACCACAAGAAAAAGATGAAACTCAGTATGGACGACTCCATAATTCATAGTCATTGTCCTGAGTATTTGTATCAATATTTAACTTTTTTACCCACGCCTAGAGGTCTTGCATATACAGTAGGGGAGCGATCTTATTTTGTAAACGCAATTTGATGATTGTGGAATAATCTTCCGCATCGATTGCAAAGAACAGTTTCGTCAGGGGTATTTCGGGAGAATCTTCACAACCACATGTCACAATAATAAAAAAATCGTTTTTCTTAGCAATGCTAAATGAACATTTTATTAGTATTTAATAGTCTAATTCATTCTATCTAACACAATTATACTTATTATTTTATAAAAAAAAACTATGTAACTAAATATTATTTTCCATTTATTAGTACACAACAACTTGTAATTTAAATTTGGATACTTATTATAAGATTTAATACCTTGAAGTACTATGTAATAACTTTAATACGAAATAAATGAAATGAAATGACTTATGTAGAGGATGCGGTGACGAAGAGATACATGAGGACACTCCTCACTACTTGTGTCACTGCCCTGCGCTATATCATCTAAGAAACAGACATCTAGGGAGACACTTCTTCAGCGACTTAGAGGAGCTCTTTGTAATTCCAAGCATTTTGTTAAAATTCGTTAACGATACCAAATGGCTTGAGAATTCTGAAGCTCTGAAAACCGCCTTCAACTACAGTACGATAGTGTAGTACGAATGAAAGCGACTTAACGACGTGTTCATTGTAGGAGCAGCACGAACGGAGAATTTAAAACTCACCTATACACCTGCGATTGCCACTCCTACGTTGAACACGAGCATCAGTGGGTTGATGGGGCCACCTCTATCTAAGATTGTTAAAATCCTCTTTGATGGAAACAGTCTTTTCGACTTAATTAGCGACCAAACAAACGAACATATACACCAAACACTGATATATAAAACTCATCTACCAGACGTTGCAGGGAGCTACATGCTCCTACAGGCCTGGTGGGTGATGATTACTCAATTGGAGGTAAAAGAAAGGAACACCCTTTAGCCAGGTTTTTATGTGACGATAGAAATTTCAATACTTTAGAAATACCCTCCGATATTTCGACTATAGCTCGGTGTAACCCATCTACACACTTAACGGGCCTGATCGACATACATACTATTATCATAGGTTTCAATACAAGGGGACACAAACCCTAGGGTATCACAACAGGATCTACATTGATGTAAGTGTGACGGTAACAAGATCAACTGTCAGCCTACTAACCTAACCTAACCTATCTAAAACAGTGAAAAAGATCTTAACATTGTTTTGGAAAATGTTAGATTATTGCGCTTGATATTTCTAAGGCATTTTGTAGAGCTTGACACCAGATTGTCTTAGCGAGAATTCGTGCGTTTGGTATCCATAAAACCCTAATCCTTTGAATTTGAAATTAGCTTCTGGATCGCTCCATATAAAGCCGGATCTTTACAATTATCTGGTGTTCCCCAAGGCACCGTTTCGTCTCCGATTCTATTCCTCATATTCATAAATGTTTTCTGAAACTTATAAACCTCTTCATTGTTTTGCAACGACTCTACTCGTTCGCTTTTCATACTCGTTCACAAACTCAAATTCATCTCTCTTGGAAGTGCAATTCCAATGGTATCGATAAGTCCATTAAAAACTCCGATGTTTACAGCATTGTTTAATCGGTTAATTCGTCTGGAGTTTAATGCTTCGAAAACTCAATCATAAAGTTCAATTAATAAATAAAACTAATTACACTTTTTATTTCTTTAATTATATTATATTAAATATCCTGATTTATATGCACGACTGTTCTCGCTTAACGCTGCTTCTCGAATGCCGCTCGTTAAAAATCACAAAGTGACATTTCTTTCTTCTTATACAATGTTGTTTAATGTCATTGAAGCAAAATCTACCCTTAATGCAATTGTCATTAAATGGCTGTTGCATCGAAGAAGCCGAAAAGCTCTCAGCACTCGGTATGTATATCAATAACGATCTTCGTTGAAATAACCATATTCTTGAGACCTCCAAAACGATTCTTAATGCTTAAGATTTCTATATCGGTGCACGATATTTATTGGATAGAATCTAAAATAGAGCGTTAAAGCTGATAGGAAACAGAACTATCATGGAATTACTCCCGTCGTCGGACCATTTCATGCATTTCCTTGTTTTATCGGAACCCTCATCAATTCACTTCCGAGCCTTATTTTGAACGTACCGTTTTTCAGTCGCACAACACGATCATGGAATAATTTACTTGGCTAAGTTTTCTCTTGCCATTTCGAATTGCAAACATTCAAGACCAATGTTCACCGACACCTCCTTTTAACCCCTCCCCCTTCCTTGTTTACTCAACGCTCGAGCTATGTTCAACATTATAACGGTCACACAATAAACCCTTGAGCGCGTGTGAATTATAAAATACAACATTCAGTGTTATGCTCTGTATAAGAAAAGGAAGGTGTATTGAATATAAAAGACTAAAGCCAATTTACTGATACGAAAATTAGATATTTAAGATCCATTTACTCGTATGTTCTATATTTTCCTCCGCGTAAATAAACGAAATGGGAAAGTAATTATTTACTCATTGCTTTTTATTTTTCTGAGATATGAGGTCTTGTGAATAAAAAAAGTAAAAGCTTTTATAGAAGAAGCTAGAGCTAACTACTGAAAGCTTTAACTAGTAGCTTGAGCTATAGACAGTTCTAGCTAAAGCATTGTTTTATATGAATAGAAAAAGATTAAGGTAAATAATTTCAATATTAGAAAACTTTAGCTTCAGCTTCATATCACTTTAGCTTTCGTTTATTTATTCACGTGTTTCGACTTGTTAGCTTTAGATGAAACTATTTTTATAAAGACCGGAGTGTAGATGCAACAGGGTATTTGGCTTATAATCTGATCTTTAGGATAGGTGTTGGTGAACTGACCCTGGCTATTGGCAATTGATACTTGTGAATTGGAAGCCTTTCCGATTAATGTATTCATTAGAAAATCTTGGAGATTTGGAGAAAGAAATACGTGTTCAATTGATCACACCAAAAGCCCCTGAAAACGTGTATTTTTTTCCGCCCAATTCGCCCCTTCTGTTTCGACTCAACGGAAATTGAATATGAATGTGAGACTTTTTCATAATCTTGTTGTCCATGCCTTAAGAGTTTTTCATACATTACAGCGTTCAATTCCAACATCTCGTCCTACTTTGAACTAAAATCCAAATTCACTCAGATATCTCAAAAAATATCTGCATCCTCTGCTCAGAGTTAAATGCACCTCCTGTACGCTGCGTTGAGTCCCCTTAAAAGTAATTAGAAACCCACTGAACATTTTCATTTGAAAGCCGAAACAAACTACATATTTATAATAGTCCTCATCACTGATTTTTGAACCGTTTGCTATAAAATATTGGTTGTGTCACGCATATAAATTCGGCCGTGTTTGCACTTCAACTGAAGCAAATAAATAAAATAAGAACTAACCAAACCTTTCTAGATAGGGTTGATAGAATCTTGATTTGTATAGCTTTTTCTACATGATTATAGTTTATGCTATTTTTATTCACTCAAATTGAAATTTTAAGTGGAAAAATAAGCTAAAGCTACATGAATCGAGTGTGAGCTATTTTAAAATTACTACAACAAGCAGGCTTCTCTTACTAGCTGACCAAAGCTACCTACTTTTTATTCCGCAAAACCTAGTTTTCACTTAAAAATCCAAGTTTATGCTTTAGCTGTTTTTTTTTTTTATTCACAAAACACATGATTTTAAGTTTATATCTGTATTTCTCAAAATAACTCCTCAATGTCAATTATAGATGGACTCTTGTTTCACAGCCAGGTCTTTTTCGGTTATCAACCGCATTTCAACTTTACAAATTCCCAGTTTTTATAACTTAATTCTTCTTTTGCACAAACTTAAAAAAAACAACCGTTTACGGCTTACGTCTTTCCAACACACTGTTTTTGTATTTTTCAATCATTTTCAACAGTGATGACTAGGCACGTAGATTAAAATAAATAAGAGAATTAGAAAATAATTAATTTATTATTTCAAGATATTGCAAGAACTTTTAATTTTAAGTGTTCTCAGATTAAACAAAAACAACAAGAATTGATCTTTAATCAATACAGAATTTCTAAAAAAAGAAATGGAATGTTATCTGTAAACTAATTAATAGCTATTGATTAGTGTCGGTGCCTCAATAAAACTTACCAAAGTCAATCTTTCAAGCGTTCTCAAAGTTTGATTTATATGTTAAAAAACAAAATGATTTTTGTATTAAATGATTTGTTGTTTCGTTGATTCTTTGATTTTCACTTTTGGACACTCAAAAACAATATAAAGAATTTTCAATAAAAACTTTTAATGACAAAAACAAACAATACGAAATTCCATCGGATTTCGTCTTTTTTAGTGGATTTAAATCATCATTAATAAACCATAAATAAATTAATAAAAAAGTGCACAATCAAAGGGCATAACACATTATCGAAGACATTCGAAAGCAAACGATTCAATTGTCAAACAATTACATTGAATACGTAAGTCAAAACAATAGAACACAACAGAAAGACGATTCAGAAACCGGTTATAAAGACGTTGAAGAGCTGCTTCGTTTATTAATTACTAAAGTGATCGAAGAGAGAGGGAGAGAGCGGGGCTTCTTAATTTTCAAGATTTTCACTTAATTTCTATCGCAATTATGATATGACAAACACTAGAAATGGAAAGCCCGTATTTTCTTTGACGTTTCCCGGATGCAGAGACGAGCCCGCTGCAATGATCTTAAGTCTATCAAGATCACTAATGGTTACTTAAGTCTTCAAACTTTCAATTTAATTTTTTTTTGTTACAAATAACACTATTTTGACAGAAGCAAAAACACTAGACAAATTTCGAAAAAAAAAATTTAATTCGCATGAATCAGTGATTTATAAGAACTGATAGAAGTTGGATTGCGTGGCTTTGGCTTTGACTCTAATAAAGGAATAGCTATTCGGGTTTTTAATCTTATCGGTTGGAACTTTATTATTGAAATTATATAGCCGATAGTGGTTGCCGTTAGCAGTAGCAACGCGGACTAACTGAAACGGCGACGAAGTCTCAACGTCTTTTGGACTAACACGACAACAAGAGAAACAAAAAAAAAACAAATATCACACGTCTCAGCACAGGCCGTCAGGTGGCTGTAATTGTAGGTGGTGTTTGTTTTATTTGGCTGATCAGACAGTAGAGGCCATACATAAGTAACAGAAATAAAATCAATAAATTCATCAATCAAATAACATGTCGTATATTCATTGTAGGGAAAAATAATTTTAAAAATGACACTTGCCATTAATATAATTTAATGAAAACAAACTCGTTCTGCTTGGTAAAATTTACTTCATTTACCGATTACTGAGAACAAGCACCTTTACTACTAAAAATTAAGTAAGAAAAGTAAATTGCTAACTAGTAGTATTTTCGAACTCTTAAATTTATGAACTTATCCATGCTTTAAAAGGTTTTTCAATAAGGGCAGGTTGATTTTTAAATGAAAAAAGAGGCTGGGTGCGACCCACACTGATAACTTCCCATTTGTTTTAAAAAAAAACTATTAATTCAATATTTGTCAACATTTTACCAATTGTACAAAATTATACTATCTATGTATAAAATAAACTAAATAAGAAGTCAATATCACTACTAGTTCTCGAGAAATTTGAGTCAAAAAACAATTTTTACCAATTTTCAATAGAATTTTATATAGTTTTTTATTTTTTGTAAAAAAACTGTTAACTAATTTTTTTTGAAATTTTCACCAGTTGTCAAACACATTATTTTTCGTAAAATAAAATTATTTTGAGTTTCAAATTGTTTTCCGTTCTTAGAATATCTGGGTTATGAAATTTTTTTTTCAGTTTTTTTTATTTAACGGTATTTTCATTTTTTTCCAAATTCATACCAAATCTGTATGACCTTATAATCATCATCATCATCGGCTCGACAATCGGGTTCCGGTCCTGGCCTCTTTCAACAAGTCTCTCCACCTATCCCGGTCTCTAGCCGACGCGACGCCATCCAGTTGCGCACCCCAAGGCTTCGGGCGTCCTGGCCTTCGCCATCTCTCCAGCGCAAGCATGGTCTACCACGCTGTCGTCTACCATAGAATGTACCACAAAGAACTTTCCGAGCAGGTTCCTCTTCGCTCATGCGAGCTAGGTGCCCTGCCCACCGGAGTCTACCGAGCTTAATTTTTGTCACGATATCTGCTTCTAGGTAGATTGCGTACAATTCATGATTGTACCGTCTCCGGAATCGTCCTTCCTCACATATGGGGCCAACAATTCTCCTTAAGACTTTTCTCTCGAACGCAGCTAAGAGGTCGGAGTGCCTTTTGCTAAGCACCCAATTCTCGGATCCATATGTGAGTACTGGCAGGACCATGGTCCTGTACAGCAGCAGTTTTGAAGTTATGGTGAGATTTCTGAATTTGAAAAGCTTTGACCTTATAATGAGTACATTAAATTTTATTTGAAATCAATAGCATTATTTTTTCGTGAGATATTTGAAACTAACCAAAATTTTTACTTTTTTTTTTAAACCGTTATAGTGAAAAAACTACTCACTGAATTTTAATAAACGCCCTTTCAGCCTCTTTCGGAGTTATTATCTATTAAACAAAATTTATTTGAAGTCGATATCTTTACTCGTTCTTGAGATATCGACGACGAAAAATGGTACAAGAACGTACGGACGTACGAACGTACGCATGCACGAACGTACGTACACACACACACACAGACATCTCTCTAAAAATGATTGATATAGCCTCTAGAGACCTTGAAACGTCGAGAAATGTCAAAAATTCCAATTTGACAAATCGGACCGATTACAATAACTCCCTATGGGAACTTAATAAGACAAGTTGTGTGTGAAGTATTAAAAAAAAAATTCTTTTTTCATTCCAATGACACATGTATGCAATTATGATAGAATATGACATCGTTCAAATTACTGCCTCAGCTTCTAATGGTGGCACGGATCCGCGTGGTTCAATATAGGACCATGTCGTTCAGTTTGTGCAATGAAAAACTGGTCATCATCGTTCTGTATCGCCCTCCATTGACGGTGACTGTCTAACAATACCCTTGTTTTATTGGTTCGTGAATACACTACATCGCAAAATTTAACAACAAACGATTAGTCCCCTATTACACGTTGCCTCATGAGACATGTCTCATTTTTTACTTTCCTTTTAAATTTGTATCCCGTGAGGCAAAAGCTATTACACGTTGACTCATGTCTCATGAGACTCATGTCTCAAATTTGACGGTTGTTCGTACTTTTTAATGCACAACACAACATAAAACGAATATGAGAAAAAGAAACGTCAAAATGAGACTACTAAAAATCAGCCCGGTACTCACCGGGAATATTTTTTGGCATCTCATTTCCTCAAATCTGCTTTCTTTTTCGCACTTAAGTGAGCCTCCTCTCGTGAGACATCGTGTAATAGGGGACTTAGTGAATAAAAATAAGCTAGTAATTGAAAAGAATATTTTAGTGAAGATGGAGTTTCGCATATTGAAATGTAGGTGGTGTCCGAAAAAATATAATCTTGGCATGCTTGAGGGTGTGTTTGTTGGTATTTATTTTATTATACTTTACCTTTACTAGTCCAAAGTGTGATCGCTCCGCAATTTACAGAACAAATATTTTTTCAAATTCAAAATTTGAATTCTTATTATAATTCTGGTTTTACACTACTGCCTTTAATTTTGTCACAAAATATTGAATCAATTTGCACGAAGCCGAATAGTTTCGATTGGTATGTTTTAACAATACATTGACATTTGTTCAGAAATGTCGTGTAGCTGCTGTAACGCTGAATTTATATGACAACTAACGAAATTTGCACACAAATTCATTTGAATTAATACGATGTTAAAACTGTTTTAGTATAAAACTAGATTAAGACAGCGAAAATTTTAATCGAATACAGCATCATACTTTCTCTACCCTTTTATTAAAGTTAAACTCATCGAATACTTATTTTATTTTTTTAGTGTCGTGCTAACTTTATAACTCTTTGACATTTACAAACGCCAAAATAGTTCTGTTTACTTAGTTTTTTGCATGAACTGTCATTATTTTAGGTGTGCCCAGAAGCAATTTATTAAAACAAATTGCCTTAGTTCGATATTAGTTAGAGAATGTTTAAAGTTAAGAATAAGTTAGAAAACTACTTTAAAGTTAGGAAATATATAAAAAGTATTATACTATTACCTTAATATAATAGGCTGTTCAAAATCTCCAACACTCAAAATAATTCAGTATAAAGCAAATAAAATAGTTTTTTTTTACAAATGTAAAAATTAAGAAATACCTACAATAGTAACAATAGGGATACGAAAACATTTTAAATAGATTGCAGAAAAAATATATATTTTCGCACGTTTGTTAGCGTTAATGCAAAAATTAATAGTGAGAAAAACTCTAAATCAACTCGATCTGCATTTTCATGAATATTTCAACACGATCTGCATTTTTATGAATAGTACAACTCCAGCTTAAAAACGAGATTCAAATCTTTCGAACACATCCGTGTAAGTTAATACAACAAGTAGGAAGGTTTTGGCACATAATAAACTGAAACCAACTTCGGGAGATTATTAAGAGTGAGTTAAAGAGTGAATAAGGCGTTTTTTTAGTGCTTGTATTAGGTGCGTTTTATTATTCACAAATCTATCTGGATCCGGATCTGGATTACGTTTTAACATGTATTACAAAAACAATTTGGGATCCTGTTTTCTATCGGGATCTATTTCAAAGATCCAAAAATTAGTTATTACAGTGGCGAGTAGATGGCTTTTTATGGTAAGGTAGTGTAAGCTATAGTGTAAAGAAAAAAGACAAGACATAATTTAAAATTTCCAAACCCAAGGATAGAAAGTGACGGGGTTATTACACTGCTGTCAGTAAGATCCGCATCGTTTTATTTTCAATTGATGATCCAGATCCGGATCCAGATATATTTGTGGATAATAAAACGCACCTATTAGGTGCGGATCTTAGTGACAGCAGTGTTATAAGCCCGTCTCTTTTTATCCTTGGATTTGTAAATTTTAAATTATTTCTTGTCTCTTTTCTTTACACTGTAGTTTACACTACCTTACCATAAAAAGCCATCTACTCGCCACTGTAATAACTAATTTTTGGATCTTTGAAATAGATCCCGATAGAAAACAGGATCCCAAATTATTTTTGTAATACATGTTAAAACTTAATCCAGATCCGGATCCAGATAGATTTGTGAATAATAAAACGCACCTATTATTGCGCTAGATATAGATTACCAATAAAACACCCCTAATAGCCGCGTTTTATTATTGCCAATGATCCATATATGTAGGTACATAGATTAACCCTCGAAAATAAAACGATACAGATCACAGTGACAGTTGTGTTTAATGTTCATCTCCCTCTTGCTTACGATTGTTGATTTTCAAATGTGTCTTGTCCTTTTTCTTTACACTGTAGTTCACACTACCTTACCATAAAAATCCATCTACCTGCCACAATAAGAACTAATTTTCGGATCTTTGAAATAGATCCAGATAGGGAGCTGGATCCCAAATTGTTTTTGTAATACGTGTTAAAAATAAATCCAGATCCAGATCCGAAGATAATAAAACGCACCTAATGTCGTTTTCGAAAAAGTACAGACCAATGACGCCGCCGCCGCACAGTGGCCAATTTGGGGTCGCTAGCTGGACCTAATTTGAAATCGGATTTTTTTTATCGACTAATGAGATATGTATTTATTTATCACTCAAGGAATACGCAGGAACTATCGCTTGCAACACATTAAGGGTATTCATACTAATATAAACCATACCATTATTGAATTAAATTTCGTTAAAAATAAATAGCTAGATAAGGTTAAATTTAGTTACAACCTGTGTGGATGGTGGTTTTAGTGCAGTAAGTGTCTCAATCACCTATGAACACGCGTTTTACCTTATTGAGAATTTTGAAGTTTTCAACATTTATCCAAAAGTATTCGTTGATGACTAGAAAAATAAACAACCATACACAAAATTATTCAAGGTTCTGGTTGAAATTTTCTTTCAGCAACAAATTATCCAGCGAGCAAGAAAAACATTATTGAAAGAGTATTTCCTTAAAAATAAAGTTCAAGGACCATTTCTTAAAAACAATAGTTCAAAGAGCATTTCTTCTGTTGGTTACCCAAGGAGCATTTCTAAAACGTCAACTGGTTGAATTTGACTGTGGCGCTTTGGTAGGTGACGCAAATTGTGATTATTTTTTTTCGGATCCGTCCTTAAAAATTTTATAATACTTTTATAATTCTTTGCTGGCCTGCCTGACCTATTAATGTGTGTTATTTCTATTTTCAGCAAAGGAATCTTGCATTTTTTTTTTGAAGCCAAGTAGTTTCAAAATTTTTAAAAACTTCAACAATAGATTTTTTTCTTTCCACTTTTGAAAAATGCGCGACACATTTTTTTTTTTTAACTTTTGGAGGAATGCTTGACGCACCATAAGGAGGTATCCATCCCTCCCTATGTGCCGGACTCTGCAAGGGATTTCAACCCAACCTTATTACGGCCTACCGGTTAAACCTCCAAAAGTGTCTCGACGATCACCCCCTCGAAACCACTTTCGTATTAGTTCAAGATGGGGTCCTGTTTTAGTACCCATTATGGGCTCACGCTGTCTCGCGGAACTGCTCTTCCTCTTTTTTCTTCTTTCTGAGAAGGTGGTTGGCGTAGGTTCTGTTAGCTGGCCAGCATCTTTTCGACAATGTTGTCTGGAGTGATGATGACGATGTTTCCCTCCAGTTCCTCTCTTTCGGATTCCCATCTGCCGCAAGAAAAGAAGGTATGTTGCACGTCATCTTCTTGAGAGTCCCCGTACTGGCAGGCTGGGCTGCTCGTTTTGCCGATCCTGTGGAGAAAGGCGTTGAAGTATCTGTGTCCGGTAAGCAACTGGGTGACGTAATAGTTAACCTCACCGTGTTTCCGGTGTTTCCACTCAGCCATGTTCCTGATCAGCCTCACCGTCAATCGTCCTCTGCTTCCCAAGTTCCAACGCTCTTGCCACTTCTGTTTTGTCAGCTGTTTAACTTCCTCGGATGCCGCTTCCGCTCCCATTTTCGCCTTTTTGTCGTAGATGTACTTCCTTTCCGTCGCTAGGATATCGATAGGGGTCACTCCAGTGACTACAAGGACGGCTGGTTCCGACACAGTTCGTTAAGAACTGGCCACACGTAAAGCTCCGTGTCTTTGCACTGCGCCGCCATCTGTTTCCGGTACTTGTCCTCCTTAAGTGCGCCCGCCCAGATCTCGCTACCGTACAGAAGGATGGAATGTGTTGTCGCCATTTGTAACCTTCGCTTAATAGCCGTTGGCCCCTCCACGTTCGCCATCAGTCTGCTCAGCGGTTCTTTTTGAGGCTCTTTCCGTCTCTTTCGAGTCTAAGTCCCAGGTACTTCACCGCTACACTGCTTCTTATAACTTCGGACCCAATTTGGAAGTCGATTTGTGTGGGAAATATGCTGGAATGTGGAATCTCCGTTCGAGCGTAACAATCACTCCATCTGGCCGAGTTGAAGGCATTTCGTACGTCCAGCATTGCTAGCAAAAGTTTAAACTTATCGAAAGTGTTGTCAGTGTATATTGAAAGCACTTTGATCGCGCACACGGCAACGGAAAATTCGAAAAAGTCTTCATTCCGTATAAAAAAAAAATTTTAATTCAAAATAGCTTTTATGGCCTTTAGTCCACGAAAATTGGCGTTTCGTCCCGGCGATCTCACACGAACTCATCAGTTGACTGTGAGGACCTTTTTAATATGGAATTTTTGTTAGATTCAGTTCATCTTACATCGATATTTTGACAAAAATCAAATGTGAAATATACCCAACCAAGATTAAAATTGTAATCATTAACGTTGGAAGATTTTGCCCATGGCCTGTCATTGATTCTATATGAAGGTTTTTAAAATACAAACTCTATATACTACTGAAATAAATCAGCCAAGTAGAAGACTTTCTCATTATCGGCATTAAGAATTTTAATCCAATTTCTTATAGATCAGCTTCTACAAATGTTGAAAAACATTGTAAAAATTTTTGTTTTTGAATTTTTAAAAATGGGGTACAATCGTTTCAGCTGTTAAGGAGAAGTTGAAAATATAAAGATGGTTTAAAAGAAGAAACCATTGTAAGAGTTTTTATAGGAAAATTGTTTGATTCTTAAAAGATGGCCGTACTACAATAAGACATTTTGACTAAGATGCCTGTTTTTGTTGAATCAAAAAATTTAAAACGGAAGTCATACGAGTAGTTATTTAAACTGAAAAAACGAGTGAAACTTCGTGAAAAGACTTTTCGTGTATGCTACAATTTTATTTCAAATCTTTTTGCTACTGATAAGACAAGTAGATAGGGCCTTCAAATGTTTTAAATAAATTGATAATGGAGAACGTGACGTTTAAAAATAATGAGTAATTTTTTTTTCATATAGCCTCCGTGGCGCAATTGGTTAGCGCGTTCGGCTGTTAACCGAAAGGTTGGTGGTTCGAGTCCACCCGGGGGCGGTCCATTTTTTATTAGAAAGATAAATAGCATTACAATAACATTCTAAAAAGTAAATCTTCTGAAAAGGGAATGTTTCACAGTCAGAAAATATAAACCGTGGGAAGCGATGTTTCCCCTACAACACCTAAAGAGAATCCCGAAAAAATGCAATAAATATGGGGGCTATCGTGAGTAAAATTTCCCGCGGAATTTTTCCTAAATTTCAAAATTGTCAACTTGAACAATCAAGAAAGTTTCACTTACAATTTATTGATATCGGGACACAAGGATGGTTTCACAAGGACTTTGGCTCTCATTTCAAAAGGCCAGCCGCCAGCTTACAATGAACCGTGCAGAAGTATTGTCGTTTCCAATTTTTGAAGATGGAAAAAAAAATTCCGAAGGAAATCTCGTTCACGAAAGCCCCCTATATGTAAGTTATTTTATCGTTATTTCATTAAAGCTAACATTTTTGGTGGCAGGTGGCGGTGGCCATATTGTTTTGGTGACATCTGTCAAATATTCAATTTTAATGACTGATGCCTTATAATTATCGGATCTTTAAAAAACTGATGTCCTTAGGAACCCTAATTGTATGCAAAACTATACCAAAAACACAAATTTTTCAGATAAAGTGTATAAACTTTTTTGGAGATCTTAAATCGTCTACAGAAGTTTAAAACAAGCCCACAGTAAATAAATTTAAGAAATGCAAGTTTATTGGGCACGGTAAACAAACGAAAACACATTATTTCCATATTATATCTTTACTGAAATTCAGCCCACACTATCATTAATAAACCATGAAATTTAAGATATTATTTATTTATAAAAGATGTTTGTTGAATAATAAATTAAAAAAAAAACCTTAATCCTGGACATAAATCTTCGACACATGTTGTGTGCATTTGTTCAAATCTACGTTTTTCTATCACTCTAAACAAACAACAATAAAGTTTAAACTAACCGAATAAGCTTGTCTTGTGCTAATATAACTTTCTAGCATATAAAAGGCCACGCATTTCTCCAGAAAGTTATCAGTAAAGATATTTGGTTTGAAGAATTCGGTTATTCAGTTTCGGTATGAAGTCTTGGGGTTATTTCATTTTCACTACAGCTGCAGTTTTAGTTTTCTGCACTCGCCAATCAAGTGGCTTAGAATTATCACTTTGCTTACAGGACGTCACAGGTGATGGGTGTCAAAGTATCAAAAGGCCTGTGGTCGATAGGCAAAACTCATCAGGAAGTGATAACGCTGAAGCAAAACTTGTACTTAAAAATGGATTTATGAATTGTAACAATACTGTAGCCGATGTTGAAAAAAAAATACTGGATGGACTTTCAACCGCTAGTAAATTGTCAAAAATCGCACCAAATATTGCTGCACAGGTATTTGAGAACGCCTGTTATAACGTCATAGAAACGTTTAATGGCGCAGGTGCTGCTGTGCTTATGTCCGTTGGAGAAGCTTCGAAACTTTCCAATGATACAGCAAAAATAGGACTGGGAAAGGTCATTAAAAAACTTGAATTGTTTGGATTAGAAGCTATTGATCAAATGCAGAGTTTGGTGCCTGTAACAACTCAGGCAATCATAGTTGGAGGAAATGCAGGAAAACAATCAATTATATTTGCCCGTCAAACCATTCGAGCTCTTTTTGGTGTAATATATAACCTCCTTGAAGTATGCCTCCAAGAGGCAAATGATGCACTCTCAGATGCTCAGAATCATCCTAAAACAATGCAAGTCGGAGTAGAAAATCAAAATGGAGCAAATGATAGTGACGCTAATGCCGCCATTTCGAAAGTGAATAAAGCAGCTTCAGATTCAATAGAAAGAGGTGCAAATCCCTCTAAAGTCGAGGAGGTAAGAAAAGCGTTCGTAAAAGCGCTGGCTGGAATTGGTCAAACAGCAGCCCATGTAAGAGATTACTTTACATTTATTTCAAAACTAGCAGAAACTGATCCATCCTCGGCGAAGACTATTTATCTGAAGAAGTCTAAAGGTGTTTGTAATAGAGTCCAAGATATATTTACGAATATTATTTTGGACTTGGGAGCTGCAGCAGTCAAATCTGGCAGGTCAACGAGGAAGCAATTAGATGGTGCTAGTAGACTTGCATTGCTCGGCAATATTGATGTGACTGTCGGGAACAAATTTGCTAAGCATTTGACACTTTTTGGTCTATTACTTGAAGACAAAGAACGTAATTCTACCTTTAGTGCTGCAGTAGAGAGTGGAAAGTATGGTAAAATTGCTTTTATTCAAAGATTAGTCGATGGAGCAGAGGGTGTATTAGAAGCACTTTAAAATAAATCTTTAATTTTAAGCTTATCACAATGATTTCTGTTGACTGTATTTTTTAGCAATAAAATGATTATAAATACAAAATTTGAATATTTCTCTTCCTACTTGCTACACAATGGGATGCAAGAAAGATAGATAAGAGGTACGATTGACATATGTATTTTGACGTACAAGTATCTTATCTGAGTCCTTCTGGTTGGTGCGAAAGGCTAAGTGGCCAAGCAAATTGTTACGTACAGTTTTTTGTCATCCTTTTTCTGTATCTGAACCATTCTTTGGAATCTTAATCATTGCAAATTGAAAGCACTTTTCTATAATTTAATTTGTATTTTCATTTGAACCTGTTCGATGGAATCCAGAATAGAGCCCTAAAACTTTTAGGACACACATTCATTATGATACACCATACTCCTAAAGGTAGTTATAATTCCTTGAGTGTGTGCAAATTATGAAAGAAAATTACGATGAATTAATTAATTTTCAACGTGCGATTTTTGAGTGAATCCATAAATTTCACACTTAATATTTCACGTCAAAAAAAAATCAAAAAATCGATTGAGTGAGTCGAAAGTAAAAATCATTAAAACTTTTTTTATTTTCGATTTAAACGGATTACTTTGTGTCTACAATTGCGCCTAATTTCTACTACATTAGATAGATATTTGATTTATTTTATTTTATTTTATTTTATTAAAACAAGTTTACAACTAATAACAAAAACTCATTGGGGGCTATCGTGAACAAATTTTCCCTCGGAATATTCCCCATCTTCGAAAATTGGAAAGGTCAATACTTCTGCACTGTTCATTATAAGCTGGCGTTTGGCCTTTTTAAATGAGAGCCAAAGACACTATGAAACTTAATTCTCAATATCAATAATTTCCAAGGGAAACTTTCGATATTATTCGAGATGACAATTTTGAAAGTTGGGCACAATTCCTAGGGAAATTTTATTCACGATAGGCCCCATTATTAACCTTCTAAAAGCTATTTAATTGGTTAAATTCAATATAAATTTAAGAGAATTACATTGTGGATGCATACGAGTATTCAAGAGTACTACGAACAAGTGAGTTGAATAGTGCTATAAATGTTTCGGATTTTTTAGAGAATCTACCTGTGCGGAAAATAAAACCTGTGCTCCTGGCAGCCTTATTAACTTAACTCATAAACTCGTGTCAATTCAATTTCATCCAATAGGTAGTTATAAGCAATAGGATCTTTTTTACGAGTGAAAGACATAATTTCACATTTCCTCGTATTCAAGGGAAGGGAATTTGATCAGAGTATCCAAAACTTTTTGTAGCGCGATACAATATCTTACACAAGAAATAATTCTATACATCTTAAGATCATCTGCAAATAACAGTCCACGGGACGATAAGTTAGAAATAAAATTTACTATGTACTTAAGTGATGACCCAAGCAACACAATTGCCTCTTACAGATATCTTGAAAAGTTATTTTCCAAGTGTTTTCAACTCTTTGAACAATCTTAAAGAGGTCTGTAATACCCAAAAAGGCCTAAAGAGGAGGAGTCTATTGTATTGAACATAGTTCTAAGTAAAGTATTTGTAAGACCTCATAAAGATCATTTTTTGATTAATCTATAAAGACACTTTTAAGTGGTTTTCAAGATGTTTATATTTTTGAGTAGAAACATTGAACTGCGAAGAAGAAAAATGTATAAAAAATGTCTTTCTCTTTCACGCAAATACAAATTTAATGCAATTCAAATAAAATGGATTGACTAATATAAATAAACAAACATGGCGAATTCTTTACTTCAATAATTTATGACTGGATTTACGATATTCATTGTATATACCCTTTTTATGATTGTGTGTTTTGATTTGCGAGAGAAGATTAATTTGAAACCGCATACTCTACCCTACTTTAAATTAACACGCCTTCAAATAGAATAGTATTTACAAAGAAATATTCAGAAAAATAATGTTATAATAATAAAATGCCCTCAGAATAAAAAAAGAAACGACGTTTAAGTATGCAATAGATATGGCCGATTCATGTATGTGTATGTATCGAAGGTATTCCTACCTACAGGGTGCTCTATTTTATGAAAGGTCTTTTTTTTGTTCGTTCTAAATAATTTGAAAATGTAAAATAATTTCAGCAAATAAATACAACTCAAAGGTTTACAAACTGAGCGACATATTAACACTTACGTCTCTAGAATTTTGTATGAAATAAAATTAAATCAACTTTTTTATTGTATATGGTGATGCTAAGATCTCCTTTATACTACAAAACACGAAGAAACATAATAATTGTTTGAAGAATGATTCCGGATTTTTATTGCATTTTTTCAAAATTTAAATGTAAGTTGACAGGTTTTATACATCTTACAGAGAAAAGATACAAAAAGACATGCTATATGAAAATAAGTGAAAATATATGTCATTCCTTAATTTTTATTTCACAAAGTGTTAGGCTAGCCGCGCACTAGCAATTTTTAGTTGCGAAACTGCTTGGTTCGAGCAACTAAAAAGTTTGCGTTTTGACACAAACTAAACGATTGCCTAAAATAAGTTCGCCATTTTATTGAACATATAATTATCTGCAAATTCACCGACATTAAACCAAACAGTTCATCTGTTTTCTATAAGTAACCAAACAGTTTCGCAACTAAAAATTGCTAGTGCGCGGCTAGCCTTAAAATCCCTGGATTAAAAATCATTTTACATGTTACATTTTATTGTTGCGTCAACATTCTATCAAGATAGAAAATATTGAGTTCAACTGTCAACCGACTAAAGAATCACTGAAAATTCAGAAAATTTGATATTATACATAATCAAAATAATACCCATTATCAATTTTAATTGAATTTGAATTTTATTTCAACATTTCTTTTATATTCTGCCAAAGTTCTTCAAATAACAACATTTCCTTCTTTCATTTACTTACATCCGCAGAAAGTGATGACTTCGTATAGTAAACGATAAAACATAAAAATCTAGTAAATAATAATTGTATCTTCAATATACGTTTAACAATGTCACCCTTTACAAAATATATGTATTTTATACAGATACGCCACCCATTTGTTAAGAACTCTTTAAAATATCTTAAGTACTTCACAATAAGATATCGAAACTGAAATTCAAAGCAAAGAGTGAAAAAAGTGTAAACAAAGAGTAAAGGAAGAATATAGCTGTTTACAATCACTCAAATTCAAAAAAAAAAAGAGCAAATAAAGTGTAAGCAAAGAGTAAAAGAAAAAGATAACAAATTCACAACAATTAGGCTAAGCGCGCACATTCAATTTTTAGTTTCGCAACTGTTTGTTACGAGCAACTAAAAAGTTTGTGTTTTGACACAAACTAAACGATTGCCTAAAATGAGTTCGCTATTTTGTGTAACATATAATTATACGCACCTGCGCGAACATTCAACCAAATAGTTCATCTGTTTTCTATAAGCAACCAAACAGTTTTGCAGTTTTGCTTATTTTTTGTTAAACATAATCATATGCAATGGCGCGCACATTCAACTAAATAGTTGAGTTGTTTTCTTTAAAAAGAAGAGAGAAAAAAAGATTTTCGCTTGGTTTCACAATTCACAATTGTTAGGCGAAACAAAACATTTTTTTTCAACCAAAGAGGAAAGTAGTAATTATCTTGATGTTAGGCTTTCATAAATACGTTTTAGTGAAAACTTCCACAGAATATCTTCAAGATGTATTCGAAAAATTAAAATGAAAACCTCTTTCAGCATTTTAAAACTACTCCTTTTAAATAGGTTTTATAGAGGGTACATAGAGAGTCAATATGGTGACTTTTGTCATGATTATCTCTAAGATGTTTTAAAGAGCATTTAATTATACTATAACAAAAAGAACATTTTAAAGAGCAAATTAGGAGGTCATAAAGTGAAATGGTATTAAGAAGATTGAACTAACAGCTTGTAAAGAGCTGATACATTTATTGAAGTACTCTCCAAGAGTTTATGTGTTGCTTGGCGAATGCTACACAACATACAATACAACACTTAACCAAGCCACTGACTGTTGAAAGTATATCGATACCTTCCCGCAAGAATGTATTAAGCGACATTTTTAAAATTGTTCAGGAAACGAAAAAAACGTCTCATTTAGTTATTTTTTTGTGTATTTTATTGGACGAAACAAATATAAAAATGTCGCTTAATACATTTTTGCGGGAAGCTATCGATATTTTAAAGCAGACACATAAAATAATGGGTGATTTTTTTGCTATTTTCTTTTTGGCAACACAGGTTTTGACAGCTCATGCACATTTCGTGTTTTGTGTCACTGTCAAACAACTTCAGTTTATAATTTAACCATTAATCGTCTTACAAACGAACAACGCTTGAAAGTTATTGAATTTTATTATCAAAATGCGTGCTCTGTTACATGCGGTCTCCACTAGCGACGAATCCAGAGCATGCTTTAAAGCATGCGTTCATTATCGCAAGTAGAGACCGCCATCGCAGATATATTTCCATAGCTTGCGATAGAAAGTATGCTCTCATCGCATAGTCCCCTATTACACGATGTCTCACGAGACGAGACTCACGTAAGTGCGAAAAACAAAGCAGATATGAGGAAATGAGATGCAAAAAAATATTCCCGGTGAGTACCGGGCTGATTTTTAGTAGTCTCATTTTGACGTTTCTTTTTCTCATATTCGTTTTATGTTGTGTTGTGCATTAAAAAATACGAACAACTGGCAAATTTGAGACATGAGTCTCATGAGACATGAGTCAACGTGTAATAGCTTTTGCCTCACAGGATACAAATTTAAAAGGAAAGTCAAAAATGAGACATGTCTCATGAGGCAACGTGTAATAGGGGACATAGCATTCATCGCAAGGAGAACTGTCATATTGTTCTGGCGTACCCAAATTTTATTTGAGTGAGTTTGAGTTTTGCGTGCGAAGAAAGCTTTTGCTTGAGATTTACGTTTTTCTTCCAAGTTTAAATAATGTCTGATTTAAAATTGTCCATAGAACTCATTTATATTAATTCCTAATTTGAAAGCCTTTGTTATTTGATCCATTAAAATTATTCACTATACTAAAAAAGTATGCGATGAAATGCCCAGCCAAAAAAAAAAATTGACAGTTCTTCTGCTCTCTGCTTTCTGCTTTGGCTATTGCGATTGCGATGGATTTATCGCTAGTGGAGACGGCGTGTTAAGAAAGTTCATGGCGCGCTTCTTCCATTTTATGGTCAGTTTAATCGACCTACTGAGGCTGCTATTCGGGCTATTGTGACTAAAATTCGCACCAAATTTACATTGTTGGACATTAAACCACCAACACGCTTACGTAGAGCGCGAACTGAGGAAAGTATCGCAGCTGTATCGGCCAGTGTAAGTGATGACCGTGAAATATCGATTCGACACCGTTCGCAGCAATTGGGCTTCTGTTACTTCACTACGTGGAAAATTTTGCGGACGGATTTAGGTGTGAAGCATTTCAAAATACAGCTGGTGCAAGAATTGAAGCCGAACGACCTACCACAACTTCGAATTTTTGGTGAATGGGCTCTTGAAAAGTTGGCCAAAGATCCACTTTTTTATCGAAAAATTGTGTTAGGCAACGAAGCTCATTTCTAGTTCAATAGATCCGAACGTGGCTAAGAAAGGATAAGAGGAAGTGGATCTAAAACGAACACTGTAGTAACGGTTTTCCAGATAGGAAGAAATCCATTTTAAAAGAATGGGTTCGAAACCGAAGGTGGATAGTTTGAAATGGATAAATTTATGGGAGATTTTATCGAAGGCTTTACTAAAATCAGTGGAAATGACATCGACATCTTTACCATTCTCTAAGGTAGAGAGGGTAAATGACACAAATTCAACAAGATTAGTGGTAGTTGATCTACATTTAAGAAAGCCATGTTGTATGGGCGAAATGAGGGATTTACAGTGAAAGCTCAAAATTTCATGAAGTATGCTTTCAAAGAGTTTGGGGATACATGAGAGTTTGGCAATAGGACGATAATTGATTACATCGCCTCTTGGACCCTTTTTGTATATTAGAATTATAAAGGAACTCTTCCATATCTCAGGGAATTCACCTTGAGAAAGGGAAAGATTGAAGATTTTCGATGATGAACATTTCTTTAGGAGAATAGCTGGGAGTCCATCTGGACCAGGAGAGAAGTCATCATTAAGCTGATTTAACTTATTTTCCACAATAATTGGATCGATGGTATGTGGGAGAAATGGCCCAAGCGAAAAACTTGGTAAATAATTAAAATAGGCAGAATCAGGTTCAAAGATATCATCCGTGAAAGATTGTTTGAAAAACGAGGCAAAGAAGTTGGCAATAGTTTGTGGATCATTTGATGTTATATTATTGAAGGAGAGAAAAGTTGGGTACCCATCAGATTTTCTTTTATGATTGACGAATTGGTAAAAGGATTTAGGATCAATAATAAGGTTGGCTAGCATCATAATTAAGTAACGCAAGTATAATGAGTTTGAAAGCTCATTAAATTGGAGATACGTACCAAGATAGTTAGAATAATCTGTAGGAGTTTGCGTGCGAAGAAAAGTTGACCATAGTTTGTTTCTTTTGTTTCTAAAGGTGTGTCCACACCAAAGAAACATTTCAGGAAACATTGTTTAAAAAACGTTTCTGAAATGTTTCCCATTTGTTTAAAAAACATTTCAGAAACATTTCAGAAATGTTTCTGATTTGTTTTTTTTTTGGTGTGGACGCTTTGAGAAACATTTCTGAAATGTTTGTTTGTTTCCCATTGTTTCCAGATTGAGTTGTCTGTAAATTTTTTTCTCGCCTGTATTGTATCTCCTTTAAGCACATGAATTTTTTTTTCTACTTCATCTTTGTCACAATTTATATTTTCGCTAATTTCAGATATATCATTGGCTTTTTTGATTTTATTTTTAAAATTTTCATCAATCCGAGCATCCAGACCAAAGAAAACATTTCAGAAACATTTAATAAACATTTCAGAAATGTTCCTCTGTTTCTGAAATGTTTTTTTTATGTTTCTGAAATGTTTCTTAAATGTTTCTGAAATGTTTAAAAAATGTTTCTTTGGTCTGGACACACCTTAAGAGAACGGAGATGAAGCTTTGCGTCGTATAAATGGTACAAATAGAGAGATAGAATAAAAAATTTCTAAATAAAATTTTGCTAGAGCATCTTTTAAGGCCAGATTATCAAAGTTGAAGGAAATATCATTTAGATATTGATTAATTTGACGAAAATTAGCTTTATGAAAATTATAAGACGATATGTGCACCCAGGCGGTGCGTACTGGAGGGCAGCCTTAACTTCTGGAGGTATTTTCTTCAAACTCGGTGCTTAAGGGTCTCCGGTGATTCTCTAGAGGAGAAACTGAAATTTTTTTTTAGCTCTAAAACAATCGGTACCCCCATACACCCATAATGCATAATCTTATTTATCTCGAAAACGGCTCTAACGATTTTGATAACAAAAAAAATAAGTGTGATATTATGGACATGGACTATATTTTGGTCAAATAAAAATTTGGGGAAAATGTTATTAGGGGTACCTGTCATAGAACCGTTTTTTTGATGTTCGACTTTCTCATTAACGGGTCTAAGGATTTTAACCAAAAATTTTCCAATTAAAGCCTAGTACTCAGTTCAAGTGAAAATGAAAATTTTATATAAATGCGGCGGCTGGTTCACTCGCATGAAATCGCCAACGAGAGGTGAGTACCAAAATGTGGATTGGAAAAACAAATATGTTCCACAAATTTTTCAACGCCAAATATTCATTTTTCAATGAACAACCATCAGGAAAAAGTTTAAGGCAGTGTAGAAAACTGTGAAATTTGTCAGTTAATTTAAATATTTTGTTTTAAAATAAAAAATTGAAAATTTATAAGCAGAAATAAAGAATAAATAACGAATTTTTTGATACTGCTCTCGAGAGTTTACTTAATTTAAGTATTCAGTATTTAAGGTGAGTATCAAAAATTCACGTGGAAAAGTTTATTTTATTTTCATTTTTATTCTCCGCGTGTAATTTTGGAACTTATTTATTTTTTATTTCACGCAGGTGAGTACTAGGTTTAAGTTTAAAATAATATTGTATATAAAATATTCGTAAAAATATTTTTTGGGTTTTTTTTTGAAAACAAATTTTTTTTGAAAAATCAATATCTTCAAAACCTATGAACGATTTTTGAAATTATTTTCTAAAATCAATATTATTTAATACTAAAAATTCGCTTCCCACATTTTTTTCTTGAAAAATTTTAAAGAAATTTCTTATAGAAAAAATTTATTTAATAATAAACCGATTTTTTAAAGTTTGTTTGCATAAATTCATACTTTTCCAGAAATCAGACGGCAATTTCATGCATTTGTACATTATTATCTCATTAAATAAATGTTTTATGTTTATAAAATGTGTCTTAAATGCCAAGAGCAAGTTCGTGCGATCCAGTCGTGCATTTTATTTACTTTTAAATTTACCTCATGTGTCTTAGTTCTAATACGATTAATATTTTTATAATATAGTATGTGAAATTCCATTCAAAAGTGTTATCAAGAACTGCGTTTGGCAAATTTAATAACAAAACTTTTTTTTAGATCGGATGAAATAGTTATAATATTAAAGATTTTGGTTGTATCATTTTTTCTCATAAGAATTTTACCATGTTTGGCCCATAAATATATAAAATTGTGTATTTCTTTGTGAGTTTTGGCTTAGCTGTACAAAATTGTATCTGAAAAACATAAGACTCCATTAAATAATCAAAACCTAAATCTGATATTTTTAATGGAGACATTCTGGCTGCAGAGCGGTCAGCCATCAGACGAATAGGGGGAACAACATGTAGCATACGAAAACATGCACGTGCCGTAACTATTCGGGACTGGTGGAAGTGTGATCATAGTCTCTCCGCGGCGGCCGCTAGAAACAAGCCTTTTAAAAAAGGTTTGGCTAATATGATCAGGCTGGTTCCTCAGGTTGGCGACAGGTTAACTCCCTGTCCCGTAAAACTAAAAGAATTACGAGACCGACAACAAGCCTCGGAAACGGACTGATCTCACGACGACAACCCACGCAAAGAAAAAGGAAAAACGATTTACGAATTTTCTTATGGAACGTACGATCGCTCTATAGAGCTCGAGCTGCTCAGCAGCTAGCCGATGCCCTATCAAAATATAAAGCTGAAATAACCGCTCTTCAAGAAATCAGATGGACAGGAAATGGTGTTCTACAGACGAAAGAATATGACATATACTACAGCTGTCATACAAAACACCATGTGCTCGGGGTAGGCTTCCTAGTCAGCGAAAAAATGAAGTCTAGATACCATCATCGGCTTTAACACTATAAGCGAAAGGCTATGCACCCTTCGCGTGCGAGGCAAATTTACGAACATCAGCCTCATTAACGTTCACGGACCTACGGAGGAGTCCTCAGACGAAGAAAAAGAGACTTACTACGAACAAGTCGAGAAGGCCCTCAATGCCTGCCCAAGGTATGATGTTAAAATCATCCTTGGGGATTTGAACGCAAAAATAGGTCGGGAGCCGGTATTCAAGCATTACGCAGGCACCCATAGTTTGCATGAGAACACTAATGACAATGGGCTTCGAGTCTTAGAATTGGCAGCATCGAAAAACATGGTCGTTGCGAGTACCAGGTTCCCGCGTAAAGATATCTACAAAGCCACCTGGGTATCACCTGATGGAGTCACCCGCAACCAAATAGACCACGTGTTAATAGACCGTCGCCACTACTCGAACTTGATGACGGTACGAACGTACCGAGGTGCCAATATCGACTCGGATCACTATCTTGTTGGTATGGTTTTCCGAGGGCGGATTGCCTTGCGAAGACGCATTGCATCCGCCGATCAGGTTCGAATCAAAACGGCTGCCCTGCGCAATGAAAACACCAGTAACACCTTTGGTAATGCGTTAGGACTCGCCCTAGAATCACTTGATTTAGGGAGAGTAAGTCCTGGAGCCAGTATGCTGGGCGTAAATGAGAACTGGACACGCCTTAAGAATATTGTCATTAGTACTGCCAACTCCATCTTAGGCAGCAGTCGTAAAAATCGGAACGACTGGTTTGATGATGAATGTAAGCTAGCGACTGAACGTAAGAATGTTGCGTACCGAGCAATGCAACAATCTCATAGAACGCGGGCACGCGAAGAGGAATATAAAGAGCTCAGAAGAATAGAAAAACGGCTACACAGACAAAAAAAATCAGCCTGGGAGAAGAACCTAATCTGTGAAATAGAAAATAGCCGAGAGCGAGGTCCGCACCAGGCGCGGAAGTTCTACCAATCCGTCCGAAACATGACGCAGTACACACCACGCTGCACATACTGCAAGGACGGAGAGGGAAATCTGATCACCGATCCTGAAAGCATACTGGAGCGATGTGAATGAATTGCTAAATGGTCAGCTCACTGCAGAAGTGGAGGCTCCACTACTTCAAGAAGAATACCCTATGTTGCCGCCACCAAGCATAGAAGAGGTTGAGAACAAATCCCCGGGAGCCGATGGCATACCAGCCAAATTATTTCAGCACGGCGGGCCAGCCTTACGTCAAGCAATTCATGATATTATAGTGCACGTATGGGAGCAGGAAGAAATGCCAGAAGACTGGCGCAATTATAGAGGTATCACGTTGTTGAGTACCGCCTATAAGATACTCTCCTCTATCCTACAAGACCGGATAACCCCATACGCTAAAACCGTCATCGGACAATATCAGTGTGGTTTCATTCCAGGCAAATCAACAACTGATCAGATCTTTACCCTTAGGCAGGCGATGGAAAAATGTCTAGAATTTAACATTCCAACATACCATCTGTTTATAGACTTTAAGGCCGCCTATGATAGCATAGCCAGGGTAGAACTTTACAAAGCCATGAGAGAATTCGGCATCCCAAATAAATTGACAAGACTATGTAGGTTGACCATGACCAACGTAACAAGCCAAGTAAAAATAGCCGGATTGCTATCCAGACCAATCAAAACCTTTAATGGACTCCGACAAGGGGACGGTTTGGCCTGCCTCCTCTTCAATCTTCAACCTGGCGTTGGAGAAAGCAATCCGTGACTCTGGCACGGCAACAATAGGGACCATCGTCAACAGGTCCAGCCAGTTACTAGCTTACACAGACGACATTGACATCATCGGAAGAACCGAACAAGCTGTACACGATTCCTTCATCCAGATCGAGCAGGCGGCACAAAATCTGGGGCTGCACATTAGTGAAGGTAAAACAAAGTACATGGTGGCGTCGAATGCGAGAGGAACAGTTGGTCAAACAATCAATGTAGCGGAGCACGAATTCGAAGTGGTGCAATCCTTTAAATACCTTGGGTCAATAGTAGCAGCCGATAACAATATAGAAGAAGAAATACGCGGGCGGCTTCTCAAATCCAACAGAGCCTACTATAGTCTGTCAAAGCTTTTCAAATCCAGAAATCTCACCATAACTTCAAAACTGCTGCTGTACAGGACCATGGTCCTGCCAGTACTCACATATGGATCCGAGACTTGGGTGCTTAGCAAAAGGCACTCCGACCTCTTAGCTGCGTTCGAGAGAAAAGTCTTAAGGAGAATTGTTGGCCCCATATGTGAGGAAGGACGATTCCGGAGACGGTACAATCATGAATTGTACGCAATCTACCTAGAAGCAGATATCGTGACAAAAATTAAGCTCGGTAGACTCCGGTGGGCAGGGCACCTAGCTCGCATGAGCGAAGAGGAACCTGCTCGGAAAGTTCTTTGTGGTACATTCTATGGTAGACGACAGCGTGGTAGACCATGCTTGGGCTGGAGAGATGGCGTAGACCAGGACGCCCGAAGCCTTGGGGTGCGCAACTGGATGGCGTCGGCTAGAGACCGGGATAGGTGTAGAGACTTGTTGAAAGAGGCCAGGACCGGAACCCGGTTGTCGAGCCGTTGATGATGATGATTCTGGCTGCAGTCATTAGTGATTAGGTATATGTTGGTTCCTTAGTTTAATGATGATTGAAGGAGTTGATGCGTGAACTGTGTTATTTGTATTCAATTATTGTTGAGTGTTCTGCATTTCAGAAACAGAAGTCTTGGGTTGTTTGGATGGTTTGCGAAAAATTTCGACAACGTCATTATCATCAATCGGGAAATCATTGAGTTTGGACTTCATAATTTTAAATATGTTTTTTATTATAATTTCGTTTTGTGTTTCTGGCCTTTCAAGTCTACAGATGCGCCGTTCCTGTAGAAACAGTTTTTCCTTTAGGATCTCATTGTCAGCTTCAAGATTTATAGTCCTCTCCTTGTTTTCAGCCACCTCAGATATTAGATTATTTAATTGCGTGAGTGTTGATGATATAACTGAAATCGAGCTATTGAATGCGAGTTGGATAACTTTCAACTTTTCGACTTCTTCCTGTGTGTTTTTAAGAGCATCAGCCAAGCTTTCTGAGGCACCATCAATCAAATTTTCTACGTAGGTGGAAGAGTTGATGTTATGATCGTCTTGGAAATGAATCTCTTGGCAAGGGATGCTACATCTCCACATGGCAGCATCGGAGTTAATGTCTTTAATTAAAGTGTGGGCAAGATGTACCCACTAAATAACTTCAAATTATTTAATGATTTACAAATCAAATAAAAATGTATTAATTTATAATTTTAAATCTTCGGTACGTTAACGTGTCGTACTTTAATTTTAAGGAAAATAAAAATGCAACGCTGTACTGTGCTTTAGTCATTTTTATTTCGCTCTTATTTTGTTTATTATTTTATATAGTTTTACCAATAATATTAACACAAAACTGTAATTTTTTCTAAACTTGACATCGTATTTAACTTATTAATTATTTAGTTTATTGTTAAATCGTGTTATTAATTCTTAGTTTATAAATTGACCTGCTTTACATTTGAACAAGTGCTCTTCTTGCCAAATAGTGTTTACTCATAATAAGAGAACACAGTTGCTGTTCTCACCATTTTCATTTTGGCCCCGCCAAGAATATCTTCTAAACGTTTTTCCTGGTGAGTGACATTTTTTGTATATGTTCTGCCTTTGAAGCGTGAGAGACTGCATTGTATCCGAAGCCGCACAACAATTTTGCTATCTTTTCATGTCATGGTTATCTCTCTGGGCTATTGATTTTGATGTCCCTGCTGCTGATTACATGAATTGCATGCATTTCCTGATGATTGTGACAACGTTGTTTTCATCTACATAAATACAACAACATCGTAAATAGAATCTTTCATTAGAATTTGACAACTAACTCCGACATTATCATTCATCGACTACATTGCCGACAACTCTACTTTATATGGTTTGTGTATAAACTAAAAGTAAACTTATACTTTCCTATAGTACACTAAGCATCAAACATTTTAAATTGATATTTGAGATTAATTTTATAAACATAATAAGCTAAGCAAAATGACTGACTGCGGAAATTGCTCCCAATTATGCGATTACATGATTGACTCTATTATGTGCTATGGTAACTGTCGTACAACTTTTCATGTCCATTGCATAAATGCGAACTATAGTTCAATCAAAGTTTTCAATAATAATAAAGGATTTTATTATTTTTGCAACGAGTGCGATCCTTTCGCTGATAAGAATATTACTCGTGACCTTCTATCTAACACGAAGATGATTCACAGTTTGCAAAAGCAGTTAAATCAACTTATCGATAAAGTAGATGATATTTCGAATTATTCACTTTTACAACGTAAACAAACAGGTAGCGTTACATCGATCGCAAGCAAACGTAAAAGTAATGAACTGGACGTTACATTGCATCATCCTTCAAAAAAGAAAAACTCTGATGTACCTAATTCGCACCCATCAGACTCTATTGAAACTAATTTATCTACATTGGAATCTATTGACCCAAACATACCTCCACCGGAAACTCCAGTGGCTCCTACAACATCCTCATCGTCGTTATCATCATCATCATCATCATCATTATCATCATCATCATCATCATCATCATCATCATCATCATCATCATCATCATCCTCATCATCATCATCATCATCATCATCAGCATCATCATCATCATCATCATCATCATCATCATCATCATCATCATCATCATCATCATCATCATCATCATCATCATCATCATCATCATCATCATCATCATCATCATCATCATCATCATCATCATCATCATCAGCATCATCATCATCATCATCATCATCATCATCATCATCAACATCATCATCATCATCATCATCATCATCATCGTCATCGTCATCGTCATCATCATCATCATTGATAATACCAATAAAAACGTTAAAATCTCCTACTGAGTCATTATTGAAAAACTCATCTTTAAGTCAAGTACACCCGAATCTCGCTCCGAACAGTTTAAATGTAAATACCAGAGGACACTGCGGAATCTCGTCTCCTATTGTATCAGGACTCAGAACTGTCGAAGGACAAAAGGTGTTATTTTTATCTAAACTTGATCCATCGACGAATGGCCTTGATATTAAAAACTATTTGGCGGATAAACTTGGTACCTCTATCATCCTAAATGTGGAGAAAATTATTCACCGAAATTACAAAAAATATTCATCTTTCAAAATACGTGTACCAGACTCAGTTTTCCATGTATTAAACTCGTCATCGTTTTGGCCAACTGGTGTTATAATTCATGAATTTGAATATAAATCAAATAACCGAGGTATAATTCAGAACCCTTTTCGTCAAAATCGGACAATGCTAAATCGACGTCAAAGCAGCTTAAGCAAATATTAATTTACTATCAAAATGTAAATGGACTGCGGACAAAGACCAACATGGTCTACAAAAATATAAACAATCTACCACACGATGTCATTATATTAACAGAAACCTGGCTAAACACTTCTATTCTTGACTCGGAGCTTTTTGATGCTTCCTATCAAATCTTCAGGCGCGATCGCCATGACATCTCTGACAATGTAGGAGGAGGAATTCTTTTCGCCATCAAAGACTCGCATACTTGCTACCTGATTGACGATTTTCGATCCCTGGGTATCGAAGTAATTTGTATAAAAATTAAGCTGGTATCCGGACATTTGTTTATTGTATCGACTTATATACCTCCGAGTTCTAACAATGACATTTATGAAAAATTTAACGACTGTATAGAAAGCCTATATGTTCTTTTGGAGCCGGAAGATGAAATTTTGATTGTAGGTGACTTCAACTTGCCGAAGCTAAATTGGATACAAATTGATGACGACAACTACTACGTTCCAATTAACGCGTCTAGCTCAAATGAGCTTACTATAATAGATGGTATGTCTTCGTGTGGTCTTAATCAGTTTAATGGAGTGAAAAATCGTTTGGGAAGAACACTCGATTTAGTTTTTTTCTCCGATACAGTTTGTGCTGAAACTGCAGTACTAGCTTCTGCTGTTAAACTATTAGAAGAAGATCGACATCATACTGCTTTAGATATTGCACTTAATTTAAATATGTCTTCTCCAAATAATAATTATTCTTATGACAAACTTGAATTTAACTTTAGCAAGTGTAACTTTGTAAATTTGTTTGAATTATTATATACCATCGACTGGAACCAATTATTTCTAAATTTAAATATTGATGATATGTGTAACGTTTTTTACAATACACTCTTTGACTGTTTCAGTAAAACTATTCCATTTAAAAAAGCTCATAAAAACGCGCAGGCACCACCATGGTTCGATTCTCATGTCAAAAATTTAAAAAACAAAAGAAACAAAGCTTGGGTAAAATACAATCAAACAAGAGCGGATGATGATTATAGAACGTTTCTTATTCTTAAGCAATTATTTAACGAATATTCAAACTCTTTATATGAAGAGTATATTCATAAAATTGAAACTGATCTTAAATCTAATCGAGATAATTTCTGGAAGTTTGTCAACCGTAAGAAAAAAACTTGTGGATACCCTAATTCTATGTCAAATTCAACATCATCTAGTCATGAACCAAAAGTCATTGCAAACATGTTTGCAAGCTATTTCAAAGAAGCGTTTCATGAATCACACACAGTAAACTCTTCTTGTTCTTTTTCTTCAATTATAAACTTTCAACATCTAAATAATATTAATTTTGAAATAAGTGAACATACTGTTGCACAAAACATATTGCATCTAGAAGACTGTTTTAGTCCTGGTCCTGATGGTGTGCCATCCTCTATTTTGAAAAAATGTGTCTCTTATTTGTCGTATCCTTTATGCGTTCTTTTTAACACGTCCTTAAAAAGTTCGCTTTTTCCAATTATCTGGAAAAGCTCATTTATCATTCCAATACACAAAAAAGGTCCTAAAAATGAAATTTTGAACTATCGACCTATTGCTAAGCTATCTGTGATACCTAAACTGTTTGAGTCTATCGTATGTAGTGTCCTTACATTTCATTGTAGTTCGATTATTTGTGATAACCAGCATGGTTTTGTCAAAAAACGGTCTACTGTTACTAATTTGTTTAATTTTACGTCCTTTTGTTTAGATGTTTTTGAGAAACGTGAACAAGTAGATTGCGTATTTACTGATTTTAGTAAAGCGTTTGACAAGTTGTGTCATAAAACACTTATTTTTAAACTGTCTCGTCAAGGTTTTAACGATAATTTCTTAAATTGGATTTCATCATACTTAAAAAATAGACAATATAGTGTAATATTTCGTAATGAATGTTCGAGTCCGTTTATTGTGAACTCTGGTGTACCCCAAGGCAGCCATCTAGGCCCAATTTTATTTATTTTATTTATAAATGACTTAATTTCGATTATAAAAAATTCTTCTGTCCTTATATATGCTGATGACATTAAACTTTTCAAAAGAATTAACTCTACATCTGACTGCCTACTTTTACAAGAAGACTTAATATTATTTAGGGAATGGTGCAATAAAAATCGTCTTGTTTTGAATGTTGACAAATGTAAAACCATGAGTTTTACACGCAAGAAAGTTCCAATTATTTTTGATTACATGTTTGATTCTTGTCCTTTAAGTAGAGTATCTGTTTTTTCTGACTTGGGAGTAGTTTTAGACTCGAAACTTACATTTACTGAGCATATTAGTTTTATTGTTAAAAAAGCAAATAGAGTCCTTGGTTTCATCAAGAGATTTGGGCGCGATTTCCGTGATCCTTATGTTCTCAAACTACTTTTTGTTTCATTTGTGAGACCAATTCTTGAATATGCCTGTGTAGTGTGGGCACCTTATTATTCTATTCATATAATGAGAATTGAAGCGATTCAGAAGAGATTCTTGCGCTTTTGTCTCCGTTTTCTTCCTTGGCTTCCTGGAAACGTTCTGCCTCCTTATTCACAAAGGCTTACTTTTATTAACCTTCCTTCGTTGACTAACCATAGAAAATATTTACAATTTTGTTTTATTACGGCAATAATAAATGGAGCAATAACATCACCATCGGTTCTTGTTCGTTTTAACTTTAGTTTTAGTCGATCGAGTATACGACTCCAAAAACCACTAAATCAAATTTTTAGTAGATCGAACTATGGTGCTCATAGCCCTATCAATCAATTAGTCGAAATATTTAATAAATTTTATTTTCTAATAAGTTCACCATATGACAACTTTAAAAATCTCAAATTTAAGACATTGTTTTATAGTATTTTGGATTAAATTTTAATGTTAAGTAGTTTTTAAGCATTCATTTATAAGAACTGTTCACGTTAGCATTTAACGAATTGTAATAAATAATATCTTTAGCTTTGAAAAATGCGCCTTTACCACGTTACAAAATATTAATCAACCATTTTATTATGTCCAATTAAAAAAAAAAGTGATACATTTATTGGTTTTTGAAAACTTTATACCTCGGTGTTAAATTTGTATAAATAAATCAGCTGTGAAATAGTTATATATTTCAAAGGTTATTAACTTTTGCAGACTGGAAAGATATTCTTTAAATTTACATAATACTTTAATAATGTTTCAATGTATTTGTTTCCATGTTCTGCAGATATAATTATAACATTCATATTGTTTAACTCCTTTAGTTAGTTAAATGTATTATTAAAATATTGAAACAAATAGAGCTTAAATTGATTTAGTTAAAAGAGAAAGGGTAAAAAAAAAGCTTAATTTGCAGACTGCATAAATTTTGCACATTTGACAGTTCATGTTTAATTCTTTGTCGGTGCGTTTCCTTCGTTTGTGAAAGTTTTTAGGTTTAGGATTTAGTTTTAGTTTTTTAATTTTAAAAAATGGTTTCAAATGAAAAGTGCTTTTATTTATTTTAATATTGAAGGAAAAATACAATTGACTGGGTGCTGAGAATGTACAGCTATATTTATAGCAAAAATACAATGCATCTCAACACCTCAGTGAATTGCATGTTTCCCGATAATTCCTCTATGATGTGTCAGCTGTGGAGTTTAATAAAAAAAAAAGAATTTATAAATTTGATTTTAGTTTAAAAAAGTGATTATTTTTTGTTGTGGTTGGGAAGAAACAAATTTAGAAAAGCATCTTTTTATTGAGATTCGTTAAACTTATGATTGTTTTAGAAACAAAATAAATTTAGACCTATTTCTAATTGAAAATATAGGTGCGCTACGGGTTATGCACTTCATGAAATTTTTTACCTGGGAAAAAGTCCGAGGGAAATTCTGTTCAAAGTAGCCCCCTTTATTTAATTTATTTTTAAAGCCAACAGTTTTTGCTAGCAGGGGGCGGCCATGTTGCTTTATTGACATCTGTCAAATCAGTTGTTTATTATTCAATGACTGATGCCAAATCACCATGGCAAGCTACACGATTGAACAGCACGTCCAAATGATAAAACTTCAACATTAAAATGAGTGTTTGTTAGTGCGTGCGTTGCGCCCATTTTAGACCTTTTATTGGGAGTCGACTCTTCAACTATTGGTGGCCCCAAATTTGATACGACCAGTTCGGTAATCAATCAGCCAACGTCGTACGTCAAACGAATCCAAGATTGGATGAACACATCGCCGCGGTCAATGAAAACGAAAAGCGTTTTTCTTTTTTAGTTCCGAGCAGAGCCTGTTTTGTCAAAAAATAAATTGTGTTTCTTTTTTAGTTCAAAGGGTTCAGAGCTTCGATTATGTGTTTTTTTCCGTTCTGCTCATGATCCGAGCGTGTTCAGAGTACGCTCTATGTGCTCAGAATAAAACAACTGAGCCGAAAGAGTTAAATGCTTAGCATTTGACAGATGGAAATTAGAAAAAAAAATGGTGACACCTATATTCTCAACATGCTCCGACTCTGTTCTGAGCTCTATTCTGGACTAAAACGGAAAAACGCCTAAAGCTTACATTAGAGCCCGAGACAGTCGATTCCTTGCCGTGTATAAGAACTCGGCCTTTCGCACATTTCAACTTTGCTAATTTTGCGTCGAGACTTAGACAAAGTTATTCTTGACCAAAGACGTCCGTAGGAACCCCAATTGTATGCTAAAGCACTACTTCTTCAGCTAAAGTGTATACAATTTTATGAAGATCAATTTCAAATTGTCTTCAGAAGTTTAAACTAAGCCCACAGGCAAAGCAACCAAACGAAAACACATTATATCCATTATATCTTTGCCGAAATTCAGCCCTCACTATCTCAATCCTTAAGTCATGAAGAGGTTTCTGAATAATATTTTTTGTAAATTTTAGAAATTGCTTGTTTGTATATAAAAGATGTTTGTTAAATATTAACTTAAAAAAAAAAACTTAATCCTGGACATACATCTTTGGCACATGTTGTGTTCATTTCTTCAAATCTACGTTTATCTATCACTATCTGAAACAAACAAAAAATAAAGTTTAAATTAACCAAATAAGCCTGCTTTGTGCTCAAATAATTTTCGAGCATATAAAAGACAACACATTTCTCCAGTAAGTTATCACTACAGATAGTCGGTTTGAAGAATTAATTAATTCAGTTTCGGTATGAAGTCTTGGGGATATTTCATTTTCACTGCATCTGCTGTTTTTGTTTTCTGCAATCGCCAATCAAGTGGCTTAGAATTAGCACTTTGCTTAGAGGACGTCATAGGTGATGGGTGTCATAGTATCAAAAAGCCTGTGGTCGATAGGCAAAACTCATCAGGAAGTTATAACGCTGAAGCAAAACTTGTACTTAAAAATGGATTTATGAATTCTAATAATACTGCAGCAGCTGGTGAAAAAAAAATACTAGATGGACTTTCAACAGCTAGTAAATTGTCAAACATCGAACCAAATATTGCTGCAAAGGTACTTGAGAACGCCGTTAAGGACGCCTCAGAAAAATTAATTGTCGCAGGTGTTATTTTGTTTATGTCACTTGGAGAAGCTTCGAAACTTTCCAATGATACAGCAAGGCAAGAACTGGGAGAGGCTAATCAAGAAATTCAATTGCTTGGATTAGAAGTTTACGATCAAATGCAGAGTTTGGTACCTATAACAACTCAGGCAATCATAGCTGGAGGAGATGCAGGAAAACAATCAATTATATTTGCCCGTAAAGCCATTCAAGCTGGCTTTGGTGTAATATATAAGCAGCTTGAAGTATGCTTCGAAAAGACAAATGATGCACTCTCAGATGCTCAGAATCAGCCTAAAACAATGCAAGTCGGAGATATAAATCAGAAGGGAGCAAATAATACTGACGCTAATGCCGCCATTTCAAAAGTGAATAAAGCAGCTTCAGTTTCAATAAAGAGAGGTGCAAATCCCTCTAAAGTCGAGCAGTTAAGAAAAGCTTTCGTAAAAACACTGGATGATATTGGTACATTAGCAGCCCATGTAAGAGATTACTTTACATTTATTTCAAAACTAGCAGCAACTGATCCATCATCAGCGAAGAATATTTATTTGAAGGAGTCTAAAGGTGTTTGCAAGAGAGTTCAAGAAATATTTGCCAATTTTTGTTTAGACTTGGGAGCTGCAGCACTCAACTCTGACAGTTCAACGCGAAAGCAATTAGGTAATGCTATTAAACTCGCAGAATTTGGTAATATAGAGTTGACAAACGCGAATAAATTTGCTAAGCATTTGACACTTTTTGGTCTGTTACTTGAAGACAAGGAACGTAATTCTACATTAAGTGCTGCGGCAGAGAGTGGAAAGTATGGTAAAATTGCTTTCATTCAACGATTAGTGGATGCAGCAGAGGGAGTATTTAAAGCACTTTAAAATAAATCTTTAATTTGAGGCCTATTACATGATTCCTGTTGATTGTGTTTTTACTTATTGGCAATAAAATGATTATTTATAAATAATTTGTATACTCTATCTTTCCTACTTTGTACACAATGCAATAAAATAAAGATAGATACAAGAGGTGCGACTGACATATATGTATTTTATTTCAATCCTTCTGGATGGTGCGAAAGGCTAAGTGGTCAAGCAAATCAGTTTTTTTTCTGATACGTCAATTTTTTGACATTCTTTTTCATTATCATTGTAAATTGAAAACACATTTTATTTTGATTGAATTTGTATTTTCATCTGAACCTGTCTGATAAAATTCAGAATAAAGCCCTAAAACTTCTAGAAGACACATTCATTATGAATGATACACCATAAAATCATAAAGGTAGTCATAATCCCTTGAGTGTATGCAAATTATTATAACAAATTAAAAAAGAGGCTGGGTGCGACCCACACTGATAACTTCCCATTTGTGGTCTTGAAAACTTTATATTTAGATAAAAAACATATTGTGACGTTTTCTTCAATTTTACCATAGTTATTAATGGAATTTGAATATGTGGGACTTGGGTACAACTGAACAACCTTATTCATATACGTATGTACAGTACATACATACATTCTTCTAAGAACTAAGTTGATAATAAAATTATAAAATTATGTATTATATTATAGAAATTACTTTATTATTTCGGTTCCAAACATTTTAATAGAAAAAAATTTAAAAACGAAATATTCAAATATAAAAGATATGGTTTGGTTATTGATGGAAGGGTACTTACAAAATATATTCGTTCTAAAACTAGATATGTAGAGTAAAGTCGGGTAATGTGGACCACTTGGTTAATATGGACCACCAACTTTTCTCGCCTTACACAAGTGCAATCGAGGTGACGATTGGTTGCGATTGTGCGTGACCTGCTTAAACTTAACTCAGTATAGTTTGAGAAGTCAGGAATAACGCGTCACGAAGTTATCCGGATTAAAAGAAAATCCAAGGCATTGATTTTTTTTTTTTCGTAGATGTTTCTCCTTTTTTCTATAGTTAAATTTATATTTTGTCCTCCTTTTATTTTTTTAAATATAAGAAGTGAATACCTATTTGTTTTAAGGTTTTTATTTATAAAACTATTGTAAAGAGTCTCATTTTGTGGTAAAATTGCTTTTAGTTACGCTTTCACGCAAAAACTACTAAACCGATCATCATGAAACTTTGTACACATATTCTTGGAGGTATTAGAAGTAACATAGGCTACTTTTTATTCCGATTGACTGTAGTTTCAACTGATTGAAATTTTTCTATATTTATTGTTTTTTTCTTCTGTCATTATTATATGAAGTATAAAACTATTTGAATATTTAAGGTTAGGTGTCATTATATTGTGATTTCAATTCGTTCTCTATTCTTCTTTAAAAATGCCGCGGAAGCGGAAATCTGGTCTATCCAAAAATGCGAGCCCGTGCAGCAAAAGTTGCACGAAATCAAGAATCTTCTGTTCACGCAGAGCTGAGAAGAAAACAATAAGCACAACTGCAAAGGGTTTTGAGAGCAGATGAAACGCCTCTTCAGGCACGAGTTCGTTCAGAAAGACAAGCTGTGCTGCAGGCAGCTAGAAGAGCGATAGAAACGCCAGAACAATCACAAGCGTGAAGAACTTACAATGCAGAAATGCGGACCACGCGCCGTCGAAATATCATGCGTAAGGATTGGTATGTATTTAATGGTAGAGAATTTTGTAATTTAGTGGAAAATGATGTGGATCTCATTGCTCATGTTTTTCCGGAATTGCAACAAAATTTGAGTTGTGATGAGTGGTTGTGTGCAAGAGCAATATTAGCACCAAAAAATGAAGTAGTTTATAGGATCCACACCGACATTTTAAAAGAGGTACAAGGAGAAATGAAGGAATATTCGTCAATGGATACAATTATGGATACCTACGGAACTAAGTACTTCATATCCTGTGGAGTTTTTAAATTCACTTGAACTGTCGGGTGTACCGTCACATAAACTTCAATTGAAACTAAATGTATCAGTAATGCTTATGAGAAATCTAAATGCCCCTCTGCTATGTAATGGAACAAGGCTTCGGATAACGAAATAGGGGCAGAATATACTACGTGCTACTATTTTAACAGGTGTCGGCAAGGGAAAAAGTGGTACCTCATGGCCAACTACATATATGTAGCCTGTTCGCGAGTGTCTAATGCCCGGAATTTACACATATTTGCACCAGACGAAAAAACTTATAATATAGTCTACAAAAGTATCCTAGATTAATACGCGGCATTTTATCTTTTTAAATTGTTAGACTTCGAAATTATTTATTTTTGTTACAGTGAAATATATTTTAACATTGTTGTTGCAATTCAATAAAGCATATTTTAAGTTTTTTAAACTTCATTGTATGTAGTAATTTTTAAAAATTGATAATTCCATCTAAGCAATAAAATATACGTTTCATATTGATTCATTTCTATTGTGATGATGTCTGATACTTATACTTAACGACTTAAATGCGGGCGAAGCCGCGGGTAAAAGCTAGTAATACATAATTTTATAATTTTATTATCAACTTAGTTTTTAGAAGAATGTATGTACTGTACATACGTATATATGAATGAGGTTGTTCAGTTGTACCCAAGTCCCACATATTCAAATTCCATTAATAGCTATGGTAAAATTGAAGAAAACGTCACAATATGTTTTTATCTTTTTGTCCATGAAAAAGATGTAAAATTCTATTCAAGGTTTTCTTAGGTGTAGGAACACAGATATATTAAAAAACACGGAAATCTATAATTCAGTATATAATATGTACTTACCAACCTCCGTAATTATTACAAGAAATTTAACATTTTAAATAGAAAAGTTTAAAATTAGTTAAACATATTTTCTGTAAAAAAAAAAACATAAAATGAGCGACTAAGTATCTTCATCATCAACAAAACAAAGCAAATTTCCTAATATCATAGTATGCCACAAGCATCATCGATTTTTAAAATCAGTTTGCTAAATGAGGCAATGCGTTTAAATTCTTGTCTGGACCATATATTTATTAGACTACACAGAAATAATTCTACGAGTTATAAAACCACTACCTTTGACCTTAATATAAATGATCATTTGTTAACAGCTATTCAGCTTGATCATAGTGTATCCAGAGCAAAGCGGTTTGTTTCTAAAGAAATTACCAACATTGATTTCGTTGCTCTAAAATCTGCGCTTGTATCTGAATTTTGGGATGAAGTATATAGAGCCCAGGATCCATCTACTGCCTTTCAGTTATTTCTTGAAAAACTCCTCCAATTTTACTTACTAAGTTACAGTAAGAAAATTAAAAAAGGAAACAAAAACAAATTTCTTTAACCATGGATGTCTGATGCTCTATTGAAAAAAATTCGTAAAAAAAATTCTATTTACAAGTTTTCTAAGAAATATCCCAATAATTATAGGCTAAAAAGGTTATACAATAAGTTGTCTGCAGAGTTAAAAACTGAAATACCTTTTCAAAGAGATACTTATTTTAGCAACAGGTTAATTGAGAATATGGGCAACTCTAAAAAGGAATGGGGAGTTGTCAATGAAATTTTAAACAAAAACAGGCCAAACGCAGATCTCGTTGTCAACATAAATAATATGTATGTTTCTGGACACTTCGAAGTCGGCAATGCTTTTAATGACCATTTTGTGAGAATTACGAGTACCATTCGAGACACTACTACAAATATTGCTACCAGCTGCCAATGCGATAGTGTCAATGTTCTTGATCCGTTTCAAAGACAGAGTTTCTTTTGTGAACTTTTCTCACCTTTGGAAATAAATAGAATTATACAGTCGCTTAAAAGTTCTAACTCTAAAGGCCCAACTATAATAGACTTAACCGAGCTTAAGCAAGATTAAGCGAACGAGCCAATACACTGTCTTATATTTCACTAACCATACTAGACGTTCTACTCAGTTTCGTTAAGTTTCTCTAAATTTCGCCAAATTAAGCAAGAGCCATTAAAATGGCTCGAACTTACGTAAATGTCAAATTTGGAACGCATTTCAACTAAACGCAGGTTTACATGTTGTTGTCTCTTATTAATAATTTTTGTTCCTTGTCAATTCAATGTTCAATGTTTTAAACTTTTTAAGTTTGGTTTTGTAATACATTTTTCAAAAAAAAACAATTCACCAAAAAAAAAAATTCACGAAACAAAGTTTATATCAGCAAAATTGAATTGTGACATTTGCTTAAGTAACCAGAATCCATTATGGTTACTGTTTGTTTTAACGATAACTTTGGAAAACTTTTCTTTCGGTTTTGACATTAGCTTAAGCTCGGTTAAGTGTATTATAGTTGGGCCTTAAGACTTGTGACAATATTTCAAATAATATTTTGAAAAAGATTTCTTTTTTTTTTGTTTCTGATGTATTATGTCACATTTTTAATTCAAGCTTACAAAAAGGTATCTTTCCTAATTTACTTAAAGAAGCAGTTGTTATTCCATTACACAAAATTTATAGCAGTCTAAATGAGTCTGAAATCCCAGCTACATTATTCGTTGATATTACCAAAGCTTTTGACATGGTAGATCATGAAATTTTGCTAAGTAAACTATTTAATATTGGTTTCAGGGGCTTTATCCATGCTTGGTTTGCATCTTATCTTAAAAATCGGAGTCAACGTGTAAAGATTGAAAATATACTGAGTGATAAAAAATTGATTAACATAGGTGTTCCACAAGGCTCTGTCTTAGGGCCAATTTTGTTCTTAATCTATGTTAAATCGCTTTTCTTACAACCCTTTAAAGGTAAAATAACAGCTTTTGCCGATGACACTGCTTTGAGTTTATTACAATTTTAATTCGCGAATTAGAAATTATATTATTAATGAAAAAGGTCAAAGAAAATGACCCGAAAGAACCACGACGCGACCGAACAACAACTAGTAAGATGAAACTGAGAGAAACCGATGACGAACTGTCAAACTATCGACAGACAAGTTCAGCGAAAAAAATTGCAACTGATAGCAACAATGTATGCTACCACCACGACTAGGCTCAGCAAGGGGGTGGGTTCGCGAATTATTTTGATGATGATGATTTATTAATATAATAAAAAAAGTGAAATGATTTATTTTCAATCAACGCAGAGGCGTAGCTGAAAAATGAAAAATTGCGCCAGTGATTTTTTTGAAGATAAGGAAATCACAAACCTTTGGAGCGAAACCGACGGTGAAAGATATTTTTAAATAAAAGATTTAAGTTTATGATTCCGAATGGGAATTTTAAAATTTTATTGAATTGCTTGGGAAACCTTGCAATTAAGTAGGGCTAAAACCCAAGATCTTTTAAACAATTAAAACACAGTTAAAAATGGAGTGATTAAGACGGACCGTTAACACTCAATCCCGAAAGCACAAAAACGGTATTAAGAAATGGGTCGCGCGTTCCGCAATATCGGAATTGTTCGATAGCAAAAACCAAACGGGATATAAAAGAAAAACCAATTTTTAAAACGAATTTATAGGCTCCAAGAAAATTTTTAAATTTCACCTTTAGTACCACTATACTTATTTTTGTTACCACCAAATTCCTCTCTTATCCTCGAGTTCAACTTCAACTTTTCTATGCAAATTCTTCGTCCAAATCTTCCTGCGTTTCTCCAATTAAAATTTTCTGATATTTTCCTTTCTTTCGTTTTAAAATTAATTTCCTTTTTCTTTTTTGTTCTCAAAAAAATTTGCTTGTTAATTTTCTTCTTGCACGTCTATCTTGTTTCAATCTCCGTAAAGAAGTGTCCTTCCAGGCTTTCACCTTGCCTGGAAGACCTCTTCTCTTTTTAAAACCCAGTGCTTTCCGCCAATCAGTGACGTGGGCTTCGATCGCGTCATTTATCAGCAACACTCAGCACATTGGCGAGAGTGCGTCAACGCAGTTGGAACCCATCAGCCTTCTCGTACTCGCACTTTACACCCAGCTTTATGCACAGTCATCGTCATTGAATTCGCCGACCTCCGGTATGACTTTCCAGTGGCGGGCAATTCAATGGGTGCATTCAGCCACCTAACATCCCCATACAAGTTTTTAAACAAAATTTTCTGAAAACAAAAAAAAAAGGAACTTAATTTTTCTAACATAAAACCCGGTAGGAAACACTGGAAAACACGTGCAAATAAAGTTGCTATAATTTATAAACTACATTTAGAGGAAGTTGGTGGTAATTTTCTACATCGCGAATTTACTTGATTCGTTGGGTTTTTGCGCAGATTTGGGGAATTATAGGGACTAGCCGTTAACGTTCCATCTTTTACATACATAAAAATATGTTTTAGGTTGGGCACTAGGGTGGGTCAAAAAAATCAAGTATTGTTTTTTTTGGATCCGACACATGAAAACTAGTTCCTAGGTACCTGTAGAAAGTACTTACCAAATATTAGCTCTTAATATTAACGGGAAGAATATGCTCATCATAGTTTTCCATTTTCAATTTAGTATCATATAAAAATGGTCATATCTTTTCAACAATAGGTCGTTTAACCAATCGCATAGTCAATATTTGTAGGAAATTGAACGCTCTACAAAAATGGTCTTATATACTTTTTTCATTAATCCAACCATTTAAAAGATATTCAACGTCAAAGATTGAAGTATTTTAAGTAAAGTAACTTTTTCGTTTTTAATTTTGTAACTTAATAAAAAATAATTATTGTCAAATGAGTTTCAATTATTTCTATAGGAAATTGAACGCTCTACAAAAAAGATCTCTGTAGTTAATCGATTACTCAAGCCATTCAAAAGATATTCGCAGTAGAATTCCAATGCCTACTGATTTTAGTAGTTTTTCAATAAATATTCCCAATTTATCTAGTTAATTCATGAATTTTGACAATATTCATGAGAATTTGAGTTTATTTCGATAGAATGACGGTTTGCAAGCTATAATCTTATCTTTTGTTTTAGAATATATTTTTTTTAATCAATTTTTTAACGATATTTTCTTTTTATAACTTTTATTACTGTTTAGGATTGTTATTTAATATTTTTCAACGGGTTTATTTAAAATGTCATTTAAATTCCTGTTTTCCACAGAATTTGGAGAATTTGAAAATTTAATTTCAAATGTTGGTAGTTCTGTTACTCAGTGCTTGTCATACTAGCGCCATCTGTGGTTTAGGGTCATTTCTATGTTTCCCCTTATATTTCTACATTGCATACATAGTTTTTGGAGCTCTGAGTTGTCTTCTTGTGTATAACTAAAACCAATTAACTAACAGCTGAGTTTTAATATATTATTGAATATTGCAATTCGGATGCTAATCATCTAATATGAATAAAGAAATCCTTTTAATTGGCATACCGATGTCGAAAATTCTTGAACTGAAATTACCAACAGTGAAAGAGGTTATGTGTGTATTTTTTTCATCAACTTAATATCCTTAAATATTCTGTGAAACAGAGTGCTAAAAATGTAGCAGATCAGGTTATAGAGCTATCGAGAAAAAATGATATTCCGACTTCTAGTAATGATAATGTAGTGAAAAGAATTCTTCGATGTCATAACAAATGGTTAAGGATAAAAAAACTGCACGCGTAAAAAATCGCACAAAAAAAGAAAGAAGCAACATTTCAGAATGAACTCAAAATGTTATTCGATATTGTTGATCAGAAGTCTTTAAATCAAATTTGAATCATTTTGTATCAATACTGTATTAAATTATAAAATTTTATATGGTAAAATAGAATTTTTTTTCTGCTGACATCTTAAATTATATTTCTGAAATAAAAACCTTCTTTTCCTGAAATAGAACATGAACTATCTTAAAATTCAAAAATTAACTGGATAAATTGGGAATATTTATTGAAAAATTACTAAAATCAGTAGGCATTGGAATTCTACTGCGAATATCTTTTGAATGGCTTGAGTAATCGATTAACTACAGAGATCTTTTTTGTAGAGCGTTCAATTTCCTATAGAAATAATTGAAACTCATTTGACAATAATTATTTTTTATTAAGTTGCAAAATTAAAAACGAAAAAGTTACTTTCCTTAAAATACTTCAATCTTTGACGTTGAATATCTTTTAAATGGTTGGATTAATGAAAAAAGTATATAAGACCATTTTTGTAGAGCGTTCAATTTCCTACAAATATTGACTATGCGATTGGTTAAACGACCTATTGTTGAAAAGATATGACCATTTTTATATGATACTAAATTGAAAATGGAAAACTATGATGAGCATATTCTTCCCGTTAATATTAAGAGCTAATATTTGGTAAGTACTTTCTACAGGTACCTAGGAACTAGTTTTTATGTGTCGGATCCAAAAAAAAAAAAATACTTGATTTTTTTGACCCACCCTATTGGGCACGCAGCCATTCTCACCAGTAGTAACTTCAACAATTGGGAACAAAACTTCGCCAATGTTACTTTTGTGCATATTTAACACAGACCGCCCGTCTGTTTCTGTGACCAGCTGTCACTAGCAATAGCGATTTGAACAGACCACCCGTCTGTCGTCCATTAAGTTTCAAAATTGAACACGTTGATATTTTGTTTCTTCAAGTTACTGAGCGAGTGAACCGATGGCTGATGGACCATGGCTGCCCTTCTCTCTCTCAGTAAGTTGAAAGAAACACCTGTTTCAAGAAAGTTATTAAAAGAAAGGAATAAGGATAGGGAACCGAAAGAATGATTCTTGTTACGGAAAATTTTACCGTAACAAGTTACAGCAGTAAAAGTAATTTAAACCTTTCTTTGTCCCTGAACCATGACTTAGAATTGCTACGTGGTTGGTTCAAGTTCCATAAATTGGTTATAAGCGACAAAACAAAGTTCATGATTTTCAATATAAAAGGAAAAATATGCAATGATATGCCATTAAAATATCATTCGCCCAATTGCGAAAGATTCCGTTTGATGAATAATTGTTCTCACCGTAATAACGCTCTTGGGTTTGATTCTCAAAAATGTTGCTCCGACAACTGCTTTGGAATTGAACGCGTTGACAGTTTTAAGTACCTAGGTGTTACGTTAGATTATAAAATGAGCTGGACAAATCATACTGTGAATTTAAAGCAACTTCTAAACAATGTAGTAAGACAACTATATCTCTTCAGCCAATACTGTGGTTTAGCAGTTTTAAAGTTAGTTTACAATGGCCTTTTTAAATTTAAACTGCAGTATGGTTTAGTTTGCTGGGGTGGAACTAACATTAATAAGATAGAACCTTTGCTTATAAAACAAAAGCATGCAATCCGTATTATGTGCAAAGCAAATCGACAGACTCCAAGCTTTGAATTGTTTAAAAGTCTTCTTCTTCTTCCATTAAGGCATTTATATTTCTACAAAGTTTTAAAATTATTTTTCGAGAAATCAGGTTATAACTCTTCTAGAATTTATGAAAATCGTAACCTGCGTGTTAACACTAGAAACCTCGTCAACATACCAACCTTTAAAATAGCACTTTATTCTCACTTTTATGTTATTGCCGCACCCCGTCTATTTTTTAAGCTACCTGAAAATCTAAAATCTGTGAGAGTTAAATCCGTATTCCTTAAAAATATTAAGCAATGGCTGTTCTTGATGAATTACGATGTTCTGGAAAATCTATTGAATCCATTAGTTTAGTCTTTCAATATATAATGTATTTTTCAGTTTTGTATCTTTTTTTATAAACTTAAATTATTGTAAATTTTTTTAATTCTTAAGTTTATCGCATCCCCATCGATAAATGTATTGATCATCTTTATTTAGTATAGTACTTTCACCTCTTGTTTTTAAACAACAGAATGTACTTAACTGTTTCATTTTTTTTTTAACTTAAAGAATCTTTAACTAAATATGATTTTTTTTTCTTGTTAATTTAAATAGCTTTAAGTTTTTTTGAAATGAAATAAAGTCTTAAATAAAAAAAAACAAAAAAAAAAAAGTTCTCGAGAAATTTGAGTCGAAAAACAATTTTTGCCAATTTTCAATAGAATTTTATATAGTTTTTTTATTTGTTGTAAAAAAACTGTAAACTGATTTTTTTTGAAATTTTCACCAGTTGTCAAACACATTATTTTTCGTAAAATAAAATTATTTTGAGTTTCAAATTGTTTTCCGTTCTTAGAATATCTGGGTTATGAATTTTTTTTTTAGTTTTTTTTATTTAAAAAAATAACGGTATGTTCATTTTTTTCCAAATTCATACCAAATCTGTATGACCTTATAATGAGTACATTAAATTTTATTTGAAATCAACAGCATTATTTTTTCGTGAGATATTTGAAACTAACCAAAATTTTTCGTTTTTTTTTAAACCCTTATAGTGAAAAAACTACTCACTGAATTTTAATAAACGCCCTTTCAGCCTCTTTCGAAGTTATTATCTATTAAACAAAATTTATTTGAAGTCGATATCTTTTTTTGTTCTTGAGATATCGACGACGAAAAATTGTACCAGAACGTACGGACGTACGAACGTGCGCACGTACGAACGTACGCACGTACGAACGTACGTACACACACACACACATACATCTCTCTAAAAATGATTGATATAGCCTCTAGGGACCTTGAAACGTCGAGAAATGTCAAAAATTCCAATTTGACAAATCGGACCGATTACAATAACTCCCTATGGGAAGTTAAAAATGTCGCTTAATACATTCTTGCGGGAAGCTATCGATATTTTAAAGCAGACACATAAAATAATGGGTGATTTGTTTGCTATTTTCTTTTTGGCAACACTGGTTTTGACAGCTCACGCACATTTCGTGTATTGTGTCACTGTCAAACATTTTCAGTTTATAATTTAACCATGAATCGTCTTACAAACGAACAACGCTTGAAAGTTATTCAATTTTATTATCAAAATGCGTGCTCAGTGGTCAGTTTAATCGACCTACTGAGGCAGCTATTCGGGCTATTGTGACTAAATTTCGCACCAAATTTACATTGTTGGACATTAAACCACCAACACGCTTACGTAGAGCGCGAACTGAGGAAAATATCGCAGCTGTATCGGCCAGTGTTAGTGATGAGCGTGAATTATCGATTCGGCGCCGTTCGTAGCAATTGGGCCTCTGTTACTCCACTACGTGGAAAATTTTACGGAAGTATTTAGGTGTGAAGCTTTCAAAATACAGCTACCACAACTGGCTGGCGGAATCATTGGGCCGTATTTCTTCAAAGATGATGCGACTCGCAATGGTGAGCGCTACCGTGCGATGATAACCATCTTTTTTCTTGCGCAAAATGGAAGAGCTTGACTTGCATGACAGGTGGTGCCACATGCCAAACAGCACGCGTAACAATGGACCAATTGAGAGGCGAGTTCGGTGAACAGTTTATTTCACTTTTTGGGCCGGTCAATTGGCCGCCTAGATCGTGCGATTAAACGCCTCTAGACTATTTTTTGCTTGGCTATGTTAAGGCTCATATCTATAGCGACAAGCCCGCTTTGATTGACGCACTGGAAGCCAACATTGAAGCATTTATTCGTGAGATACCGGCCGAAATATTAGAGAGTGTGCCAAAATTGGACTAAGGGGATGGACCATTTGAGGCGCAGCCGCCGCCAACATTTGCATGAAATAATCTTCAAACATTAAATTAAATCAACCGTAATATCGATTCAAATAAAGATTTCATGCATTTTTCTGAATGATTGCTCTTAAAAATTGACTCGTTCATATGAAACGGACGAAAAGGATATTAGATATCAGAGTCCAGACTTCCAGACTCATGACCACAAGAACAAGCAACTCTTTATCTTACTTTATACTTTATCATATATTAAGAACAACAACTGTACTATTACAATAAGAGTCCGTATAAATAGACCTAAAGATACAAATTACAGTCAGAACTTGTTTAAATTTGAAGAGAACTTATTCAATTTTCACATATGTATCTTATAATTATTCATACTAATAAAGACGGAACAATGTTCCAAACGTTTTAAAAAAAAAAAGTTGTTTTACTTACCAAAGATATTTTTGTATATAAGGAAAATAAGTGGACCCAAAACTGAGCCCTATGGTACTCCGGACTTAGGAGAGAAAGGAAGGGATGACACGTCATTCAAAGCTACAAAATGCAGCCTGTTGTTAAGATACGATAAAAACCCATTTATAAGATCATATGATAAATTAGTTTCTGTGAAAAATATAATGCCATAATTTGAATTTTATGAATAAGGGCAAGTTCTGCATTTGGAAAAAAAATCGATCTCGAGATTTTGATAAAAGTTGACATTACGATGATAGCGAAGACGAAAAATGTGGGTCCGGCAATTCCGTCTGTCTGTCTGTATGTCTGTACCTCGAACTACAGCCTTAACTTCTGGAGGTATTTTCTTCAAACTCGGTACTTAAGGGTCCCCGGTGATTCCCTAGAGGAGAAATTGAAATTTTTTTTAGCTCTAAAACAATCTGTACCCCCATACACCCATAATGCATAATCTTATTTATCTCGAAAACGGCTGCAACGTTTTTTATAAAAAAAAATTAATTGTGATATTATGGATATGGACTACATTTGGGTCAAAACAAATTTTGGGGCAAAATGTTATTAACGGTACTTGTCATAGAACCGTTTTTTTGATTTTCGATTTTCTCATTAACGGGTCTAAGGATTTTAACCAAAAATTTTCAGCAGGAGTCCAATTAAGTTTAAAATAATATTGTATATAAAATATTCGTAAAAATATTTTTTGGGTTTTTTTGAAAACAAATTTTTTTTGAAAAATCAATATCTTCAAAACCTATGAACGATTTTTGAAATTATTTCTAAAATCCATATTATTTAATACTAAAAATTCGCTTCCCACATTTTTTTCTTGAAAAATTTTAAAGAAATTTCTTATAGAAAAAATTTATTTAATAATAAACCGATTTTTTAAAGTTTGTTTGCATAAATTCATACTTTTCTTTCTAGAAATCAGACGGCAATTTCATGCATTTGAACTTTATTATCTCATTAAATAAATGTTTTATATTTATAAAATGTGTCTTAAATGCCAAAGAGCAAGTTCGTGCGATCCAGTCGTGCATTTTATTTACTTTTAAATTTACCTCATGTGTCTTAGTTCTAATACGACTAATATTTTGATAATATATGTGAAATTCCATTCAAGATCTTTCAGAATTTCGCCTCCCTGGCTATAACCTAATGCCCTTACTCTTTCGCCATCACAGCATTTTAGTCTACATTAGAGGTCATGTTTAATTTCATGTGGCTCAAATTTACTGTCCGCAAACACATCATCCATTATTGTTTTATTTATAGGAGTCCAAATCTGAACAGCAATTCAACTCTTAATGAGTTTGATGCGTTGTCTGATTCCATTTCCCGAATTGTTTCCCTGTACCCTCACACTGAAGTCGTTATTGCGGGCGACTTCAATGTACACAATTCAAATTGGCTCCGCCATTCAGGACAGACAACACCCGAAGGAAGATATGTTGAGATCTTTGCTGAGATGCACCACCTTACTCAGCTGGTAGATGAGCCCACCCGTATACCAGATGTTGCTGTGCAAAACGTTCACACTCTTGATTTGTTTCTTACTTCTAACCCTGATAAGTATACCATAACGGTAAAACCTCCATTCGGCACTTCGGACCATTGTGTAATATCAGCCAATTTCTCGTGTCCCATTCATCCAGTTAAAGAGAAGCATCAAACTAGGACCGTTTGGCAATACGAGAAAGCCAACTGGGACGGTCTGAATAACTTTTTTAGAATTTTTAACTGGTCACTATGTTTCCTCGATAGTGACGTTGATGCCAGTGCTGATATGATCACAGAAGTGATTTTGCTTGGGATGCGTACGTTTATTCCTTACAGAATTAAGAGTATAAAACCTAAAGAAAAGTCTTGGTTCGATACAAGCTGTAAAGAAGCTATCAGGTTGAGAGAAGTAAGTTTCCGCTCTTATAAAGCCAACCCAACTGAGGAAAATCGGAAAAAGTTTAAACAAATCAGAAACCAATGCAACGCTGTTATAAAGAGAACCAAATTCTTACATGAACAGAAATTAAGGCAAAAAATCCTGCAATGTCCCAAAGGCAGTAGAAATTTCTGGTCATTTGTCAAGAACATAAAAACTTCAACTTCATCTTCGGTTCCAACGCTCATCTACAAAGACAAACCGATAACTAGCTCTTTAGAGAAGGCAAATGTACTTGCAGCTCATTTTGCTACAAGCTCCACGTTGCCTGTTAGCAACATTGCCCCTCCTGTACTTGAGAACGTAAATCATTCAATGGGACAGGTATATTTCCGCACTCGTACAATTGCAAGAGCCCTTCGAGATCTTGATATAAACAAATCCGCTGGTCCTGATGGTATACCCCCCATTCTTCATCGCTGGCAAAACCATTGCGTAAGCTTTTCTATCGCTCCTACTGTTCTGGAATCTTCCCTAGAAGATGGAAAACAGCATTTGTCCAGCCTGTTCCTAAAAAAGGTGACCTTTCTTCCCTCTCGTCCTATCGACCAATCGCACTTACGTCCCTTCTTTCCAAGGTCATGGAATCGCTGATAAATCATCAGCTCAAGAAATATCTCTACGATCGAAAGCTTCTTAATGACCGGCAATACGGCTTTCGCAGCAATCGTTCCACTGGTGATCTGATTGCATATCTCACCGAAGAGTGGAACAGATCTTTACATTGTTTTGGAGAAAGTAAGATTATTGTGCTTGATATTTCTAAGGCATTTGGGGGTGGCTGTGGCGCGATGGATGTGTGTTCGCCTGTCAACCTCATGATCACAGGTTCGATCCCAGCCGTCGGCGTCGTCTATGTCGCTTTAATTCCATTAAAAACCTGCTAAAAATTGTCATCAATGGGTAACTGGTTTACTCGTTGCATGTTGTTCAGGCATAACACTAACAACATGTAATTGAGTTAAACTAGTATGCCCAACAAGGATGACTACGAATAAAATAATGTGAATTATAAGTGACATCGAAACAAGACACGGCATTTCTCCGCTTTAGTTGAGCCGTCATCCCTGGAGATAGAATATCTGAGACAACAACCTTCAGTCTCAGAACATCGTGCCACACATCTTTCCTATCCTTCTTTCTCTTCATCAACTTTACGCCCGCGCTGTGTTGCAACATTTAAAGGGTAATCATAATCCCTTGAGCGCGGGTAGATTATAAAAAAAAAAAAAACAAAAAAAAAAAAATTGATAGAGTTTGGCACCAGGCAACGGTACCGTATGATAAGTTCATTAAACTCCGATCTTTACAGCATTGTTAAATGGGGTACAAAAAACCGTGTGGAGTTTAATGCTTCGAAAACTCAATGCTGTCTATTGTCGTTGAAGCAAAATATACCCCCTATGCCATTGTCCTTAAATGGCACTTGTATCGAAGAAACCGAAAAGCTCTCAGTACTCGGTATGTGTGTTAACGACGATCTTCGTTGGAATGATCACATACTCGAGCCCGCCAAGAATGCTGCTAAATGCTTAGGATTTTTATATCGATGTAAGAAATTTTTTACCCCTTCTAATCTGGCTACCATTTATAAGGCGTATATACGTCCAAAACTCGAGTATAACTCACACCTTTGGGCAGGCGCTGCTCAATCTTCTCTCCATTTATTGGATAGAATTCAAAACAGAGCGTTAAAACTGATTGGAAACAGAGCTATCATGGATTCATTCCCATCTCTTGAACACCGTCGGAATTTTCATGTATTTCGCTGTTTTATCGCTTCTTTCACAAGCAATGCTCACTCGAAGTAGCCAGTTGCATTCCTCCCCTTTATCAATTCACCCGTGATACCCGCTTCGCTAGGAATGCTCATCAGTTCACCCTTGAGCTTAACTTTGGTCGTACCGTCAAATATAGAGATTCGTTTTTTTTGTCGCACAACACGATTATTGAATAACTTACCCGGCACAGTTTTCCATTGCCATTTCAATTTGCAAACATTCAAAACCAATGTTCATCGACACCTCCTTTCTCTCCCCTCCTAATTTCTCCCTTGCCCGTGCTTTTTTTTTTTTTTTTTTTTTTTATATTCAACTCACGCTCAAGGGAATATGATTACCCTTTAAATGTTTTTTTTTTAACACAGCGCGGGCGGCGTGAAGTTACGTTTAAAACATTATAAGGGTCTCGTAACATACCCTTGAGCGCGAGTGAATTAAAAAAAAAAAAAAAAAGAGTGTTATCAAGAACTGTGTTTGGCAAATTTAATTACAAAACTTTTTTTTAGATCGGATGAAATAGTTATAATATTAAAGATTTTGGTTGTATCATTTTTTCTCATAAGAATTTTACCATGTTTGGCCCATAAATATATAAAATTGTGTATTTCTTTGTGAGTTTTGGCTTAGCTGTACAAAATTGTATCTGAAAAACATAAGACTCCATTAAATAATCAAAACCTAAATCTGATATTTTTAATGGAGACATTCTGGCTGCAGTCATTAGTGATTAGTAGGCTTCGGATTCTCATGCACTTAAAATCTGAAAATATGCGCTTAAAAATGCAAAATATGCATTTAAAATATGCACTTAAAACCAATTCAACTTAATTTCTATTCAATATAAAAACACATTTTCTTCATCTTTTAAAATAAGTTAAAAATAAGACTCAAAAAACAAGGTGCATGAGTGCATCAGTCAACATTTTTCAGTTTATATGTAGTGGTTTATGTGCAGTCGCAACCGAAAACAGTTGGCTGTTGTACATGAAACGTGTTAAGCTTTATGCGCGAAACAGATTAAACCAGCAACAGCACCAGCGCCGTCAACAGCAAACAGCACGCTGGCCAGCAAATACTTTTCAAACACATTAAACCAGTATCGTGTTGTAATTTTTTGACATTTATACGTCTTATTGTTGTTGCATTTTGTGTTATTGTAACCAGCAACAGCAAATTTTGGATTTTGACCAAACCACGCTGTTGACGTTGCTGGTGCTGGTCTATTTTAAACAGTCTATTATTAAGGTATTAGTATGATACTACTTAACAATTTGCTAACTTTATAGTAGTTTACTAACTCATTCTTAATTTTAAACATTTTCTAACTAGTATCGTACTAAAAGAATTTTCTTAGTAAATTGCTTCTGAACACACCTAAAACAATGACATTTCGTGTAAAAAAGTAAGTACACGAACCTTTTTTGATGTTTGCAAATGTCAAAGAGTCATATGAAGCTAGCACGATACTAAACAAATAAAGTAGGTATTTGATGATTTTAACTTAAATAAAAGGGTAGAGAAAGTATGATGCTATATTCGATTGAAATTTACAAATTCGTTGTTTTAACCTAGTATCATACTAAAACAGTTTTAGCATCGTTCTAGTTCAATTAAAATTTTGCTTTCATTTTTGATAGATGATTGTTTAAATTTCGATCTCATTTATACAGTTTCAAACACACAGACTTAATTTTTTTTTTCATTTCAATGTTTTGCCGGCACGATCTATTCAAGTTCATACTTATATGCACCTTTGTTTATATATGTAATGCTTTATATTGTGGTGTTTGAAATAGATAATAGTCTTAAGGTTCGTTTGCACTGACATAAAATTTCTATTCTTTTTACTATCTACTCTAGTTTTTTTTTTAAATATAGGTAGGTACTCTAAAAATATAAATTTATTATAAAAAATATGCATTTATAGTAAAATATGCACACAAAAATGCAAAATATGCATTTATAGTAAAATATGCAAAAATATGCACTAACGGTTAAATGCCATTTTAAAGGAAATTTCTTGATTCGTATACATAATTAGTTGCCTTGCTTCCAAGGTGTTCCTAAAAAAATATGCATTTGCATGGAAATCCGAACCCTAGTGATTAGTCTGTCAGGTATATGTTGGTTCCTTAGTTTAATGATGATTGAAGGAGTTGATGCGTGAACTGTGTTATTTGTATTCAATTATTGTTGAGTGTTCTGCATTTCAGAAACAGAAGTCTTGGGTTGTTTGGATGGTTTGCGAAAAATTTCGACAACGTCATTATCATCAATCGGGAAATCATTGAGTTTGGACTTCATAATTTTAAATATGTTTTTTATTATAATTTCGTTTTGTGTTTCTGGCCTTTCAAGTCTACAGATGCGCCGTTCCTGTAGAAACAGTTTTTCCTTTAGGATCTCATTGTCAGCTTCAAGATTTATAGTCCTCTCCTTGTTTTCAGCCACCTCAGATATTAGATTATTTAATTGCGTGAGTGTTGATGATATAACTGAAATCGAGCTATTGAATGCGAGTTGGATAACTTTCAACTTTTCGACTTCTTCCTGTGTGTTTTTAAGAGCATCAGCCAAGCTTTCTGAGGCACCATCAATCAAATTTTCTACGTAGGTGGAAGAGTTGATGTTATGATCGTCTTGGAAATGAATCTCTTGGCAAGGGATGCTACATCTCCACATGGCAGCATCGGAGTTAATGTCTTTAATTAAAGTGTGGGCAAGATGTACCCACTAAATAACTTCAAATTATTTAATGATTTACAAATCAAATAAAAATTTATTAATTTATAATTTTAAATCTTCGGTACGTTAACGTGTCGTACTTTAATTTTAAGGAAAATAAAAATGCGCTTTTACCACGTTACAAAATATGAATCAACCATTTTATTATGTCCAATTCCAAAAAAAGTGATACATTTATTGGTGTTTGAAAACTTTGTACCTCGGTGTTAAATTTGTATAAATAAATCAGCTGTAAAATAGTTATATATTTCAAAGGTTATTAACTTTTGCAGGCTGGAAAGATATTCTTTAAATTTACATAATACTTTAATAATGTTTCAATGTATTTGTTTCCATGTTCTGCAGATATAATTATAACATTCATATTGTTTAACTCCTTTAGTTAGTTAAATGTATTATTAAATATTGAAACGAATGGAGTTTAAATTGATTTAGTTAAAAGAGAAAGGGTAAAGAAAAAGCTTAATTTGCAGACTGCATAAATTTTGCACATTTGAAAGTTCATTTTTAATTCTTTGTCGGTGCGTTTCCTTCGTTTGTGAAAGTTTTTAGGTTTAGGATTTAGTTTTAGTTTTTTAGTTTAAAAAATGGTTTCAAATGAAAAGTGCTTTTATTTATTTTAATATTGAAGGAAAAATACAATTGACTGGGTGCTGAGAATGTACAGCTATATTTATAGCAAAAATACAATGCATCTCAACACCTCAGTGAATTGCATGTTTCCCGATAATTCCTCTATGATGTGTCAACTGTGTAGTTTAATAAAACAAAAAATTTATAAATTTGATTTTAGTTTAAAAAAGTGATTATTTTCTGCTGTGGTTGGGAAGAAACAAATTTAGAAAAGCATCTTTTTATTGAGATTCGTTAAACTTATGATTGTTTTAGAAACAAAATAAATTCAGACCTATTTCTAATTGAAAATATACTCGTAGGTGCGCTACGGGTTATGCACTTCATGAAATTTTTTACCTGGGAAAAATTCCGAGGGAAATTCTGTTCAAAGTAGCCCCCTTTATTTAATTTATTTTAAAGCCAACAGTTTTTGCTAGCAGGGGGCGGCCATGTTGCTTTATTGACATCTGTCAAATGAGTTGTTTATTATTCAATGACTGATGCCAAATCACCATGGCAAGCTACACGATTGAACAGCACGTCCAAATGATAAAACTTCAACATTAAAATGAGTGTTTGTTAGTGCGTGCGTTGCGCCCATTTTAGACCTTTTATTGGGAGTCGACTCTTCAACTATTGGTGGCCCCAAATTTGATACGACCAGTTCGGTAATCAATCAGCCAACGTCGTACGTCAAACGAATCCAAGATTGGATGAACACATCGCCGCGGTCAATGAAAACGAAAAGCGTTTTTCTTTTTTAGTTCCGAGCAGAGCCTGTTTTGTCAAAAAATAAATTGTGTTTCTTTTTTAGTTCAAAGTGTTCAGAGCTTCGATTATGTGTTTTTTTTCGTTCTGCTCATGGTCCGAGCGTGTTCAGAGTACGCTCTATGTGCTCAGAACGCCCTCTCTTTTGTGCTGAGTGATACCGTTGATAGTTACGAAAATGTATTCACACCAAGGCACTCTTAAAAAGACCGTACCGGATTAACCGGTTATGGATTGACGGCAGCTTTCATTTTACGTAAGGTAATGTGGGTTATGTCGTTGTTGAGTAAACTTCCCTTCCACGTTAAATTACTGGTTTTGAAAGGTACTTGAGGATTCAAAAGCAAATCATAGAGTTTTCATATTGCATATGGCTTAGCAGCTTGGGCAATCAAATAGTTTCAATAAAGAAAACTTCCGCTTTGCACAGATATCCCACAAACCGAGCGCTTTGATAAGCCTTAGAAATATAAGCATCGCTTCTAATTGTCGGATCTTTAAAAAAAATAAAAACGATGTCCGTAGGAACCCCAATTGTATGCTAAAGCACTACTTCTTCAGCTAAAGTGTATACAATTTTATGAAGATCAATTTCAAATTGTCTACAGAACTTTAAACTAAGCACACAGGCAAAGCAAACAAACGAAAACACATTATATCCATTATTATCTTTGCCGAAATTCAGCCCTCACTATCTCAATCCTTAAGTCATGAAGAGGTTTCTGAATAATATTTTTTGTAAATTTTAGAAATTGCTTGTATGTATAATAAAAGATGTTTGTTAAATATTAACTTTAAAAAAAAAAAACTTAATCCTGGACATACATCTTTGGCACATGTTGTGTTCATTTGTTCAAATCTACGTTTATCACTATCACTATCACTATCTGAAACAAACAACAATATAGTTTAAATTAACCAAATAAGCCTGCTTTGTGCTCAAATAATTTTCGAGCATATAAAAGACAACACATTTCTCCAGCAAGTTATCACTACAGATAGTCGGTTTGAAGAATTCATTAATTCAGTTTCGGTATGAAGTCTTGGGGATATTTCATTTTCACTGCATCTACTGTTTTTGTTTTCTGCACTCGCCAATCAAGTGGCTTAGAATTACCACTTTGCTTAGAGGACGTCATAGGTAATGGGTGTCATAGTATCAAAAAGCCTGTGGTCGATAGGCAAAACTCATCAGGAAGTTATAACGCTGAAGCAAAACTTGTACTTAAAAATGGATTTATGAAATGTAACAACAGTGTAGCAGCTGCTGAAAAAAAAATACTGGATGGACTTTCAACCGCTAGTAAATTGTCAAACATCGAACCAAATATTGCTACAAAGGTACTTGAGAACGCCGTTAAGGACGCCGGAGAAATATATATTGGCGCTGGTGCTACTGTGTTTATCGCCCTTGGAGAAGCTTCGAAACTTTCCAATGATTCAGCAAGACAAGAAATGGGAGAGGCTAATCAAGAAATTCAATTGCTTGGATTAGAATTTTACGATCAAATGCTGAGTTTGGTACCTATAACAACTCAGGCAATCATAGCTGGAGGAGATGCAGGAAAACAATCAATTATATTTGCCCGTAAAGCCATTCAAGCTGGCTTTGATGTAATATATAAGCTGCTTGAAGTATGCTTCGAAAAGACAAATGATGCACTCTCAGATGCTCAGAATCAGCCTAAAACAATGCAAGTCGGAGATATAAATCAGAAGGGAGCAAATGATACTGACGCTAATGCCGCCATTTCAAAAGTGAATAAAGCAGCTTCAGATTCAATAAAGAGAGGTGCAAATCCCTCTAAAGTCGAGCAGTTAAGAAAAGCTTTCGTAAAAGCACTTTATGATCTTGGTACATTAGCAGCCCATGTAAGAGATTACTTTACATTTATTTCAAAACTAGCAGCAACTGATCCATCATCAGCGAAGAATATTTATTTGAAGGAGTCTAAAGGTGTTTGCAAGAGAGTCCAAGAAATAGTTGCCAATTTTTGTTTAGACTTGGGAGCTGCAGCACTCAACTCTGACAGTTCAACGCGAAAGCAATTAGGTAATGCTATTAAACTCGCAGAATTTGCTAATATTGAGTTGACAAACGCGAATATATTTGCTAAGCATTTGACACTTTTTGGTCTGTTACTTGAAGACAAAGAACGTAATTCTACATTAAGTGCTGCGACAGAGAGTGGAAAGTATGGTAAAATTGCTTTCATTCAAAGATTAGTGGATGCAGCAGAGGGAGTATTTAAAGCACTTTAAAATAAATCTTTAATTTTAAGCTATTCACATGATTCCTGTTGATTGTGTTTTTACTTATTGGCAATAAAATGATTATTTATAAATAATTTGTATACTCTATCTTTCCTACTTTGTACACAATGCAATAAAATAAAGATAGATACAAGAGGTGCGACTGACATATATGTATTTTATTTCAATCCTTCTGGATGGTGCGAAAGGCTAAGTGGTCAAGCAAATCAGTTTTTTTACTGATACGTCAATTTTTTTTGACATTCTTTTTCAATGTCTGAACTATTGCTTGGAACCTTAATCATTGTAAATTGAAAACACATTTTATTTTGATTGAAAATTTGAATTCATCTGAACCTGTCTGATAAAATTCAGAATAAAGCCCTAAAACTTCTAGAAGACACATTCATTAGGAATGATACACCATAACATTTTAAACGTAGTCATAATCCCTTGAGTGTATGCAAATTATTATGGGGTACAAGTGCGCCTAATTTGTACCACATTAGTCCATACGACCTCTAGTTAACATACTTGCTGGATGGATAGAATCATGATTAATGATTCCCAATAAATCATAGGCTACAGTGGATTTATACACATACAGTCCTTATTATGCAAAACTAGCACACGTTTTAGCTAGTATACAGATAGAGAAGTTGTCCGTTCGATAACTTTTTCTAATAATAAATATGTGTTCACTTAATGATACCTTTCTATTTATTATCACTAGAAGAACTTCAACACTTCAGATCACCAAACAGATGAACGGATTTTTGATTTTTTTTTCCGGCGTTGCACACTGGGGCAAAACACCACTAAACGTGACATTAAATAAACTATTAAATCTACAGATTTGAAATTATTCACGATTGCTTCTAGCATGGTAGTTGGCACGTTTAAAAACAAAAATTGGGGACACGCGCACAAAAACGCCTACTTTTACAAAAATTGAAAAAATAGTGCAATCGCTCTAACATGGTTCTTAGTTTAAAAAACATAGATAAGGGAAATATTTATTGCTCATAAAAATTTAATTACATATATAAACAATTAGGAACATATTTTGTATTTTGTGTTACCTAATTAACATTTAAAAACAAGATAAATAATCACAAATATAATTTTTTTCTTCTTCTTTTTCTTCATCATCATCACTCTAATTTATTACATCAATGCCACTCTGATTTGGTAATGGTTTGCTTGGGGACTTCAGCTAGCTGACTGCTTCTTGGCTTGGGGAATATGTTAAATTCTTTTTATTGGAGGTCTTTGAAAACTTGTTAAAACGGGGTCCGGTTATAATAGAAAACAAATTTTAAATGTCTGCATTTGTATTCTTCCGGCTATTTTTTCGGGAGTGGTGTTCTCTATATTTTTTAAAATCTTTATTCCGTGCTTCTTGGCCTTCTTCACTTATCTGCCGTTTAGGCAATAAAGCTTTTGAAATAATTTCATCGCCATGAATGAGATACTTGTGTACTGTAGGGGTAAATAGTACCAAGGATACTATAACAAGGCTAGGCTAGATCTCTTTTACTTCACTTTCCACTGTTTGTTTTTCTGCCACGGATACGGATGCAGATTTTTTGATAAACTCAATTTTAAAAGGCCTACAGTACCAAGTCCAACTTGGGCCAGGATTCTGCCAAATTATTTTTTCCCCAGATATCAAACCAAGTGGAACAACGGATTGTTGTCCTAGCGAAATGCAGCCCTTTCAAATAAAACGAATTCCTTATCTTGTTCTATTCAAAGACTTTTATTTCCTATTTAATTATTTCTAGTTATAGATATTTTGTTTTTATTAAATGATATTAATTTTAACTTACTTTAGTTTTTTTTCTTTTATTTTTTCGATACAATTATTTTTTAATATTACGGGACTCTAATTTTGTCTTCTCGAACCTTCCATGTGCTATTTCCAAATGACACTTTGCAATTCCATTTGCATTAAAGATGGTTGCCGAGTGCATCCGTTTAGAGTATATGGTTGCCAGGTTTGACAACAACGGATGTTATAAAAACAGATGAGTTATCGGCGTCAAGTCGATGAAACGCTTGCTTATACAAACTGTGGCCTGAAATTACTTTAAAGCCACACTTGGAGTATAAGCTTATAGCTTTGAGTTCTTCAGGCCTAAGAGTTATGATTACATCTTTTGGAACAGTTAGCAGTTCTTCTTTGTATGAAGGAAATACTTTAGGAGCCTTAGATCGTATGATTTCAATTGAATTCCTCAAAGTTTTTCTGCATTTTTCAGCATGATTTGGGATTGTTATCACGTCATACATTAACTTTGCAGCATCGAACTGTCCAGAAGCACTCAAACCCATTTCTGCTGTGTAAGTTAACTCAGCTGTGGATTTCCTCGAGTATTCCTCGAGTATTCGGTTTTTTAACGTTTTGATCTTTCTGAAGATTCCTTACATGCAACCTTTGGACGACCACGTTTAGAGTCTAACGAATAATCAAAAAGTATATGTGTTTTTAGCCAAGGATTGTTGGCTTTTAAAAATTTGGCTTCTATCCGACAAGCTTTTTCCCAACGTGATTTAAATTTCGATTTGAACACAGTTACTTTTTCATTAATATCATTTTTGAAAGCATTACTGCATCGGACTTCGGAGCCGTTTTTAAATTTCTTCCCTTAAAAATTTAGATGTCTAGTCTCTTCAGATTTAAGTTTTTGCAAATTGTTCGATCTAAGGAGGAATTAAAATTAAATAAATAGAAAAAAAGTCGATATCTTTCGAGAATGACGTCACCAACAAAAAATCGACTGTACAAAAAGTAGCAAAAAAACTTTACATATTCTAAAACTAGATAAACCAGTTGTCACAAATAGGTATAACACTTAACGTCATGTCACGGCCAACACATTTAAAACGCTTAGATATTTGACGAAATGCAAAAATTAACACATTTTTTTATACATTTTTTTTGTACCTTTAACCACATATTAAGAGGACTAAAAGAAAAATGTATTATAAAACAAGGAAATCAACGAACCTGAGCTTACTGATTCCATTGTTATAATTTTTCTTTGAAAAATAAAAACCTGAAAGAAGATGCACTTAATGTATTTTTGACACTCAAAACAAAAAAAACACGTCTGACTTCGATGACAAAAATTATAATATCCTTCATTCCCGACGATTTTGCAGAGATTACGTGCTCTCAAATAACTGTTGCATTCTCATTTTTTGTTCTCTATCCTATTTACAATGAAAACAAAATAGTAGTTTAAGTCAAAACTGAACTTTAAAATTTGATTAAATGCCAGCAAAAGTGATGTTTTGCCCCAGTGTGCGTTGGGGGTAAACAATTTGCTATGGAGTTGTCAGTGACATGTCAAAACGACACGATATCAGTCAAAGACAACGACATGGTTTTTACAATTTTGTTGGAACTTTGTTCGAAGTTGTTTAAAACACTTTGAAAACACCTTTTATCGCCGTAAGAGAATGTTCTTTTAATTAAAAAACCACAACAACTAACCAACAAAACAATGAAAAACATAATTTCATTAAAAAGCACACAATAAAAGCCTTTTTTTAATGAATTATATGGCCGAACAATTTATCGATCAAAAACCATTTCCCTTTGTATAAAAAACACAAACAAATATATATTTTTTATAATTTTATTTATTTAAAACATTAAACACTTTATCCTACACAGCAATATGGATACGTAAGCACGAATTCTCAAACGCAGTTTTTTTTAATTCGATAGATGATCACTAAAAAACACTATTTATCGCAATCTTAGAGTAAGGAAAGAATTATTTCTATTTTTAATTAATTTTTAAAGTTTCACTTTTTCATACAAATTGAACACAATAATGGCTGCGATCCACATGAAAAACTTTTTTTTTTGCTTTATTTTGACGTTTCTCCTTTTTTCTTTGGTACAGTGATTTTATACGCCCTGTTTTTTTGGGATATTCTTGAAATTTATTGTTTTCGTATGTACTTTTTTTAGGAAATTATTCATTTATTTAAGAGAAATTTTGGGGAAATTTCCTTTTTTCGAATTTGAATATTTATAAACAATAATATTTACAATATTTTGGAAGTACAAAAGAAACTTTGCAGGCACCCAACCTCGCGCCTACCCCAAATCCTATGGTGAGCCCAAGCAGGGGGTTGCATATCTCACTGCTTAAGTGCCATTATGCTGGACGCTAGCACTGATGCATTTATGTAAGTAAGCAAAAACCAAAAAGTAGGTTAGTAATTTTCAATTTTCTCAAGAACTAAAAGACATAAAACCATTCGGTTTTTTGTGTTCGATTCAGAATTGATAGTTTCATTGACTAAATAAACCAATTGAGCACTTTATTTTACGATTTCGCCAACCAAAAAAATGGTCTGAGTCAAACAAAAAGTGAGGTTAAAACCGAAAAAGAAAATAGTTTTTTTTAAGGATATAGAGGGGTTTCCTCACTCTAATATTTCAATCCTGTTCTATTGAGACCCATACCTAACTGTAAAAAAAAAATCAAAACTCAACTCCTGCTTACGTTTTGGAAAGTCGCCCCAACTTGAAAACTAAGCACTAAAATTTACAAAATAATTAATGCGAAATATGTATAAAAAAAAACACTTGCAAATAAACTTTCTGCTTTCTTTTGTCAAATATAAGGTAGCATTGCCATGTGCGAAGAATTTTAAATGCGGTGTCAAAATTAAAAAAGAGGCTGCGTGCGACCCACACTGATAACTTCCCATTTGTGGTCTTGAAAACTTGTAATAATTACGAAGGTTGGTAGGTACATTATATACTGAATTATAGATTTCCGTGTTTTTTAATATTATATTATAGAAATTACTTTATTATTTCGGTTCCAAACATTTTAATTGAAAAAAAATTAAAAACGAAATATTCAAATATAAAAGATATGGTTTGGTTATTGATGGAAGTGTACTTACAAAATATATCCGCTCTAAAACTAGATTTATGTCAAATATAAACCATTTGTTAGAAATTGTATTATGTATAAAATTAAATAATTGCAAAGTCAATATCATTGCTCGTTCTCAAGATATTCTAGTCGAAAAACAAATATTACCACTTTTTAGCAGATTTTTTTTATATTTTTGTTAAAACTGTCAATTCGATACTTGTCAAAATTTAACCATATGTTAATAATTGTATTATGTCGATACCTTCCCGTAAGAATGTACTAAGCGACACTTTTTCCGAAAATGACTTTTTGATGAGGAAATATAATATATGTTAAGGGCCACGTTTTGGCCTGGGTTTCGCCAACGAACTTTCTTCATTTTTTTCGTTTCCTGAAAAATTTTAGAAATGTCGCTTAGTATACATTCTTACGGGAAGGTATCGATGTATAAAACAACATACTTTAGAAAGCACTGTCGGAGTTTATTCCCAAGAAATTCGACTTGAAATACAATTTTAACTAGTTTTCACTAGAATTTTTAATAGTTTTTTTATTTAAAAAAAAAACTATTAATTCAATATTTGTCAACATTTTACCAATTGTACAAAATTATACTATGTATAAAATAAACTAAATTAGAAGTCAATATCACTACTAGTTCTCGAGAAACTTGAGTCGAAAAACAATTTTTACCAATTTTCAATAGAGTTTTATATAGTTTTTAATTTTTTGTAAAAAAACTGTAAACTGATTTTTTTTGAAATTTTCACCAGTTGTCAAACACATTATTTTTCGTAAAATAAAATTATTTTGAGTTTCAAATTGTTTTCCGTTCTTAGAATATCTGGGTTATGAAATTTTTTTTTTCAGTTTTTTTTATTTAAAAAAATAACGGAATGTTCATTTTTTTCCAAATTCATACCAAATCTGTATGACCTTATAATGAGTACATTAAATTTTATTTGAAATAAATAGCATTATTTTTTCGTGAGATATTTGCAACTAACCAACATTTTTACTTTTTTTTTAAACCGTTATAGTGAAAAAACTACTCACTGAATTTTAATAAACGCCCTTTCAGCCTCTTTCGAAGTTATTATCTATTAAACAAAACTTATTTGAAGTCGATATCTTTACTCGTTCTTGAGATATCGACGACGAAAAATGGTACGAGAACGTACGGACGTACGAACGTACGCACGTACGAACGTACGTACACACACACACACAGACATCTCTCTAAAAATGATTGATATAGCCTCTAGGGACCTTGAAACGTCGAGAAATGTCAAAAATTCCAATTTGACAAATCGCACCGATTACAATAACTCCCTATGGGAAGTTAATTATAAGGTAGCATTGCCATGTGCGAAGAATTTTAAATGCGGTGTCAAAATTAAATTAGCATTGCCATTGAAAAGGTGACAGTTACCCCTAACACACACCACGACTACTTCATCGAAGCATATTGTCGATAAAGTTTTTGGGTCGTGTGAAATGAATGTGTCGACATAGCAGTGCGAACACTGGGAATCGAAGTAGTATGCCGACATGGCGTGTAAAAAGGACCAAACTAGTTCGTCGACACAGTTTTTTATGATGTTATTTGGTTTTAGTTGTTAAAATTTACAAATCGCCTGAAAAGGCAAGAATAAAATTCAATCTTCTTAAGCAACAATTCAATAAAGCTCTGATCAACACAAAAAAGTGGTTCTGGAGCAGCTGATTTTGGCATGTACTTCTACGTCGGCGTATTGGCGTGTAAATGCCCATACAAAAGAGAAGTACTTTGTCGATTACGTTGATCGATGTGGCGTGTGTTAGGGGTAAGTGAATCATGTCTCGCTCTCGTCTCGTGTTCTTATCGCATTGTTTGTCGTTTTCAATTGAATTTTAATGTCACCATTGACAAATTTAATCTAAGATAAAAATGCACCAAGAAATGGCTAGCTAGTATTGAAATTTCAATATCTTAGACGTCAGTGTCCTTTCACGATTTATGATGTGCACCCAGCTTATGAATCATGTGCGTTAAAAAAGCGCCATCTGTGAGTCATAAAAAGCTCATCTGTGCGTCAAAAAGAGCGCCATCCATTTTACTCAACCTTGGTAACAAACAACTTCTATTGGCACCTGGTAAGTTGCTTTCCACACCACCTGGAAGTCATTGTTTGTACTGACAAATGGAGATAGAATTTTTACGCTTTGTCGTTCAATGTATTTCCCATAAGAAAAAGGCAAAAAGGGGCTCGAAAAATATAAATTTTACTAATTAATTTTATATGAACGGGTATCAATATTATGATTTTAACAGAATAATAATATGTATTTATTTCTAAATCAGGTGGAGAATATATCAAAAACATAATTATACCTGTGCAATTTGTAAAAAATCGCAAGAAAACAACAACAAATACTTAAAAAAAGTGGATACACATGAATTTTTTGAAATAAGTCACAAAAACAACAAAGTTTCTTTCATTTTTCTGATTTTTAATTTGTCTTGATTATCATAGAAATTTGTCAACAAGAAAAAATAAAAGTTTTCACATAACACGAAAACACTAAACGACGTACACCGACCGAATTGAATTGAAAAATTAATAGAAGTACACACTATTAGTAAACTTTATTGTTTTTTGTTGTTACATTTGTTTTCTTATGTTACATAGCAATTTAATTGCACTTGAAAAAACTGCTGCCTTAGAATTGGTCAGGTCACAGGGGTCCTATGTTTGTTTTATTTTTAATTAAATAGATAATTATTGATTTAAGAAGAAGGCCTTCTTTGTGCCTTGCAAATTGCTTCTTAAAATAAAATGCACGACTGGGTCGCACGAACTTGCTCCTATGTAATAGACTAAGAATTTCAAAAATGAATGTTATTAGAGAAAAACTGTTCATAAGCATACAAATTAATTTTTTAAACTACTAAAACAACTTCTTTAGTAGTTTGAGGTAAAAATAGAATGCCATGTGATTCAATCAAATCAATCATGCAAGAACAAAAATTATAAGTCTTTGTAGTGGTTTCTTAAAAAATAAGCTTTTATATACAAATTTTTTAAAACATTTTTAAGAAAAAATTTTGTTACGCCAATTTAAAGATTTTATTATTGTTTGAATAAAAATTATATTTACAAAAAAAATGTTAAGCTGTTTTCGACATATTGAATTTTCAAAAAAAAAAAGATTTTTTTTTCATAATTCAAAAAATTATTTTTCTTAAAGCTTTGAAATGCAATATTTTTTAAACTTTTTAGAAGCTTCTCTCTAAAAAATTTCATTAAAATCCGTAATGCCGATAATGAGAAATTCAAAATTTTAAAAAATCGCTCTATGGTAGGTACAGTCAGTAATATCTTGTTTTCAAAATTTTTTTTATTAAATCATAGATCTTAAAAATTAATCTAAAGAAAAAAATTTAAGCAAAAGTCTCGGAACCGTTTTCGAGAAAAATACGATTTTCGAAATTTTTTAACATTTGTATGGAGGGTACCGTTATTTTAAGATAAAACACATTTTTTTCTTAAATCTTATAATTTATATTAAAAAAGTTTTATTTAGCAAGTTTTGAAAAAATCGAGCATGTGGTTTTCGAAATATTGAGTTTTCAAAAAAAAAATTTTGAATTTTTTTTTTTAAATCCAAAAAGAAATTTTTTGAAAATTTGAATACACAATAATATTGAAACTACTGGGGAGCCTTAACATAAAAAAAATGATCAAAATCGGCTGTACCGTTTTTTGAGAAAATCAAAAACCAAAAAAATGGTTCCAGATAGGGTACCAAAAATAACCATTTTTTGGAAATTTTTTTTTCAACCATTACCTAGGTTTAACTAAAAGAAATTTTACGATTTTTTTTTTTAAATCTGTGGGACAGTTTTTGAGAAAAAAAAATATTTATAAAATTTCAAAAAAAATTCGTATGGCAGGTACCGTTATTTTTGGTCTTAAAAAATCAAATCAAAAAACATCCGGAGGGAAAAAATTAAAACCCATATCTACCAAGTTTGAAGAAAATCGGCCGAGCCGTTTAGCTGCAATCGATCGGACAGACAGACAGAATTGCGAGACCCACTTTTTTAGTCTTCACTATCATCGTAATGTCAACTTTGATCAAAATCTCGAGTTCGATTTTTTTTCCGAATACATAACTTGCCTTATACGAGTAGTACCTATAAGTCGCAAGTAAAAATTATTTCATCTGTCATTCACATACGACATGTTTACGATTTTTGAAGATAAGTTACAAAAGATTAATTAAGTTTCTTACTAGGTATATTTTCAACCTGATTTAAAAATTAACACATATATGCGTACCAGTTCATATAAATTTGATTAGTTAAATCAATGTTTTTCTGACCCATTTTTACTTTTTTCTTATGGGAAATACATTGAACGTCAAATCTAAAAAAAAATCTATCTAATATTGAAAGTTCACGCGCTGACTGCCAGGTGCCGTGACTCCATGTGTCAATATGAATTTCTTGATTTTCTCAATAAGTTTAGGAAAGTGCCAGATAGCTGTCATTCCAAAACTAATTGCATCATTTGTATAATTGAAATAGTTTTGATTTCCAATTTGAACTTCCTATTGGAAGAAATATTTCAAAAAAAAAAAATGTATTTGTAAGTGAATTTAACACTTTGCAATTTACAAGACTATACTAAAAATACTTGAATTTAAATTGATTTGAATACATACCCAAACAAATTCTACTGTAAATCTGTGTCAAAAAACTCATTCTTTTCTAGAGGCGATAAATGAGGAATGAATTGTTTTATTTTTTAACAATTCGAAAAGGAATCGGCTATATAACCAATTTGGAAATTCATTATAATCTTAGTTCTTATGTTCGTTTGTACAAAATATTTGTACGTTTATAGGTTAGAATCTTACAGAGGCTTTGCTTGAGGGAAAAGAAGTTTTACTTCTAGCTCGCGTATGTTAGTACAGACTCTCTTTTTTATTAAATCTATGTTTTTAGTTTGCGTTCGTTTGCTTAAAAGTTATCCTTCCGTTGAACGACGAATTTGGCGAGTTAGTTTTATTTGGTCGCTATCGCAAGTCAAAGACAGGCAAACATTTATAAATGAGAATTATATGTAAGTTAACGGTTGAGTAAGGGCAAGAAATTTCATTCCTGCTTTTTTTCACAAGCTTTTCGTCAGTCCAAATTGGTTGCAGACCTAACTGAACCGAACCGTCTTAATCTTGGACATTTCGGCAATAATGGAATGATTTATCCACAGTACTTAGGCCAATGAGGTAAATTAATAGACTCCTCTTTCCTATCCTTATGATTCATCCATGAGAATTAGTAAACCCTAAAAATTTTGCAATTTGGCTTTAAGAAAAAATTATCTTTTCTGTTTACTTGATGTTCTCTGTATGTAATTCAAGACATCGTCACTTTCTTTCAAACTGCTGAATTTTTTTATTTGAGATGAAGCAACGTTGAAATACGTATACTTGACATCCATGGGCAATCATAGACCGGATGAGGGACATGTAACTCTTTGGTTAAAGCGAATAGAAGAAGTATTCTACGAAAAAGGGGGAAAAGACTATAACTGAGAGCACACTCTTGCTTTCCCCTGCTTAAGTTTGAAACCATTTGGACACAGTAAATTGGTTCCAAACTGCTCCCAAGTTTGAGAAATATGCCTTATGCATGTAACTATTTCTATTAGAGAAAAGAAATTGCAAATGTATTCTAAGGGAAAGTGACTTACATATTACATTACATTACATTTTGCACTACTCCGTAGATAAATCTACGAAGTAGAGACATTTAAAGCACTGGCAACTGAGGCCATCGGCTTAGACAATACAACAGAGAGAGACAGACAGAAAGAAAGAACAGCAGAAAGAAACACATGTCAACAGCACACGGTTGGTATTTGAACGGTCCTCCATCCAAGTACTAACCATGCGCAATGATGCTTGATATCGCTGATCGATGGGAAGCGATGCTTTTTTTTTTTTTTTTTAATTCATTTTTATTTAATTCAATCTTTTAACTATCTTAAAGCTAGACAAAAATTCATAAAATTAGCCTACTTATCAATAACTTACAACTAACTTACTGGCCCCATGCAGGCACTCTAAGTTAAACTATATACTTATAACTAATGCCTTTCGGCCTAAGAACTATGTTTTATTCATTTTTTGTTTTTATAATGTTTTTTATTAGAAAATTTGAAAAAAAAACTAATTATCATGAACTTTTTTTATATTTTTCCTTACATACTACTTAAAATTAGGTCCTTAAAATAAAACTTAAAACTAATTAAAACTACCTACTCTACCTAAAATCTATCGATCTTAAGACTAGAACAACCACAGCAGCTAATCTATGTTTATGTTTTTATCCTTATCCCGTTTTTTTTTCATTATTTTTTTTTTTTTTTTTTTATTTTATTCTATATTTTTGTTGTGATGCCACTGTGCCTATTCTACTTAAAACTAAACCTGAGACTAAAAACAGGTATGCAAGCCGGCCACGGCTCTAACACCAAACCCCGACTTACCATTATCGAATATTGATTGAAGCCACCAAAACTGGTTCTCCTGCCTCACCCTATCAGTTTTGTCTCGTTCGGACACAGCCCTATTGAACCGAAGGAGCTCTTCTCCGTCTTGTGCCACGACGACGTCCCGAGTGTATAGGAGCCGCCGGTCCACGGTTCTTCGTCTGACGTGGTAGATTAGCGGTACTGCCAATCTATCCTGTATCAGACCGCATCTATCTAAATAGAGGAATTCCTCTGGAGGAATGAAGTCACTCAAGCGTGCATTTTCAAAATATTCGTCATTTGGGTAGAACGCCCCGAAAATCAAATTATTGGTCGAAGTCATAGCCCTCGCATTGTGACCCCGAATTAGTTTTATCACGAAATTGTCAACTCTACTGATCCGAGCCCCGTTGTATAGAGCCTCGTTCGGATAATAGTGAACATAAGAAGATTCGGGTGTCCGATGCAAACCAGTACAGCGTCGAAGACACTGCCGCTCGAACACCCGAATTCTCTCCATCTGAGATGGAGCAAAGTTGAACCACACTGGACAACCATAAACGATCATCGGCCTTATGAGGGCCATGTATCAAATGACCTTCACTCTGGGGTCAAGCCGACTGCTGTAAAACAGTCGTTTCGTCAGACCGAAGGCTCCTCTGGCTCTAGCCAGCGCAGCATCTATATGTCTGTCGAAATACAGATACTGATCCAACCAGATACCGAGGTACTTCACTACACTCTTGCTCGTTAATCGCTGCCCGTGAGGATCAACGATGACCATCTTGCGCCAATTCTTGCGCGTATCCCGCGGGGCTCTAGCCAACGGAGCCCGTTGTTTCCGATTTCTGGACATTTATTTTCAGTTTCCAGTCATCGCAATATCGCTGAATCTTCTCACGCTGCAAGAGAATTCTAATAACCTCAACCTTTCGGGCCGTTCTGTACGCAATTAGATCGTCGGCATACGCTATTGAATTCGGAAGGCTACCTATCAGATCGCTGGTGTAAATGCTGAAGAGAATTGGCGAATTAACCGCTCCTTGTTGTAGACCATTTTATATTTCAAAAGTTGTAGAAGTTACATTGCCACTTTTTACAACAAACTTTCTACCGTTAAGCATATCATAAAGCATATACATTAATGGTTTACTAATGCCAAGTCTGTTCAGTTTCAGATAAAGACCCTCTAACCATACGGTGTCGAAGGCCTTTTCTAAATCCACCAAAACAGCACCCGTGCATTGTTGTTTTGACTTATTCCATTGGATATCAGAAACGAGCTTAGCCGCGGCATGAATTGTGTCATGTCCCGCCTTGAACCCGAACTGGTTATCGGGAATTATTGTGTTGTCCGCAGCGCACTTAATCAGAGCCCTATTAATGATCTGATGACTTATCGACCGAAGATTGGACGGATTGGAGTTGTCCTTTCCCTTTTTCGGGAAAGGATGTACCACCGCGTCTTCCAATGCACTGGCTAATATGCATTATTCAGCGCATTGTTGAAGAGTGTGGTATAAATGTCAATTGCCTCATTCGGTAAATGTCTTAGTACAACGTTAGATATACCATCAACACCCGCTGACTTCTTATTCTTAATGGAACTGAAGATGAGCTGGAGATCCATCTTCGTCACTAACAAGGGACTTGTCCCTATTCGCTCGGCGATTATGGCATTTGCCAAAAAGTCGTCATTGAACCGCACAAAACCGCGGTTCTCAGATCGCCATTGCGTTATTTCGTTTCGAAGATAGAAGTGATGCAGTAGTGCTCTGGTCGTGGTTCGGGAGAATGCAAGCATTCACCTTGTACACTTGCTGAAAGGCAGCCCCTACCGCCTCCACCTTCTCCCTCGGATCTTCAACTATATAGAAGTCATCGTCCAAGACGGCTTCCTCTGGATCTATTTGCGCTGTCAGGAGTACGTCTGTGTTCTCTACTGTTCTCTGGAGCTTAAGACACGGAAGGTCGTTTTGATTATTTTTCCTAAATATCTTATTGATTTCCGGAAACATACTAGGGTCGCTGGACTTTACAGGACGAATCATGTTGTCCCAAAACCTGTTAATAGATAACCTGTAGTTATCCTTAATCAATTGATTGATATTCTTTATTGACGACTTCAGTGTCCTAACCTCCAGGTCGTGCGGGTCTGTGAATCGCCTCTATAAGTTTTTAAGTCTTGTCAGTATACCACTCTTATGTTTATGTATAGTTCGTCTATGGTCGCGTTTCTGTAGACGTCCATTTGGTCGCGTTCTTTGTCCATCTGCTGTAGATGTTGGTCGATTTCTGTATTTGTAAGGTTTCTGTTATTTGGTGGGGCTATGTCACTCGAACGAATTTCTCTCGCTAAGGCGTTTGTGAAACGAGGCCAGCGCATCTTACTGTAATTGTAAGAATGCGCTGCAACGTATTCCTCCAACTCCACGCGTTCGTTCAGAATCTGAATTACAGCAGCCAGCCCGCAGTGATCACTGTTGTACTCGATTGTCTGTAAGCAGTTTCGAGGGTGATTACCCACTTTGTCTGTAATTGTCAGTCTGGTATCGTACAGCAAAAGGTCCAAAAAGGAACCGCCCCTTGGATACGACGGCCTTTCAATAGCCAGCAGGTTAATACCATATTCAACGCTGTAAAGATTCATCAAATTAAAAAGATGATTACCTCTAAGATTATTTGTTTGATTTCCCCAATCTTCATGTTTCGCGTTCAAATCACCGGCCATAATGAAGTAGTTTTCTTCCAAGCTCAGTTTTAGTGTTCTAAAGAAAATCTCGAGCTCTGAATCAGCCTGCGGAGCTTCAGCCGTATAGGCCGCAATCACATACATCCGCTTCCCTTGAGTGAGAGAGATGCATATAACGCAAACCTCTAGCGTCTGGAGCTTTCGAAGATCATTGTTGTACATGATTTTATAATTAATGCCTTTTCGTATGAAGATGGCGACACCGCCTCCTTGTGTAGAGTCGGGTCGATCTCTTCTTACGATATTGTAATTTTTATGAGTCAATTTATGTTTCAGGTTTAGCTTGGTTTCGCTAGCCAAAAACAAATCTGGACTGAGGTCTTTTAACAATTGCAATCCTAATCAGTGAATTTACATTACAGCCAGGATTTTTAAGCGCGTCTCCGGTAGCGCGCCCATTATGGTCTATGTTACACTAGGCCAGGCAACAAAGAGTAGAGATGGTCTACCCTTTTGCCTTGCTCCTTTAACTGACTTTGCAGTCCTGCTAGCTGGCCTTGAATGCTCAGTAACAAAGCTAACTACAATGTTGGCCTGCACCTCTGGCGCCTTAGGCACGGGGGCCTGTGGGGCAACCGTTGGCGGGGCCTGTCTCGTATTCCTATTTCTTGACGCCAATTGGGCGTAAGAAAAGTTAGGATCAACGAATCTTGTTGTTGGAGAATGTCGAACTTCGGCTTTTTGACTGGCCTGTTGTTGTTTTATTTGTTGAACCTTAGGGCAGCCCCTATAGTTAGCGGGGTGCCCCTCATTTCCACAGATGACACACTTGTGCTGTGTTAAATCTTCAACCCGCTCAATCCCTAACTGACATTCCCCCCTCATGTGGGTTTCGGCGCACTTGACACAGCGCATCCGCATATCGCAGTTGGCTGCGACATGGCCGAACCTCTGGCACCGCATGTATTGAAGCACGTCGTTGTGTCTTTTTAATGTTTCCTAACGTAGAGCCTGGAAGTCGAGGCGGGAAATATTCCTCAGACTTTCAAACTTACTGTGGGGCGATAATGTTACGAGGAACATTGGCAACCCGTAACCCCCCCCCCCCCCCCCCCGTCTTGACTTCACCGTGGTAAATGGCTTGACCCCGATAAACCCGAGATCGTCGCTGGCTTTCTGACGGAGCTCATCTAAGAGCGCCTCCGGTTCCGTGCAGGAACTTATGCCCTTCAGGAGGACCATTTTCAATTTTTCGCTTTTAGGCGTGAAGCTGAAGAATTCAGCTGTGACTTCCCTCAATAGCTCTTTAGTTGTTTTATATTCGGCCAGTGAGAAGCACTGAACCGAGTACCGCTTTTCTTTTTCGTTTATAATTTTAATAAGAAAGTGGCCGTTTGTGGCCCGCTTACATACCTGTTTTATGTCCTTTAGGTCGATTTTAAAGGTCCTAATTGGTGGCACCTTCTCACTTTTAGGCTGTGGCGGCTTCTGGTGTATCTGTACTGGTTCCAGCTGCTGCAGCTGTTGCTGCTGCTGCTGTCTTGCTGCTGCTGAAATTGATGGGCCCTCATTATATGGGCCTGCTGCTTTTGATACTTTTTGAGCGCCTTGCTCCGCTCCTGCAGTTTTCCTTGCGGGCTTTGGCTGCTGCTGTTTTTGCGCTTGTTGCTGCTCTGGTTGTTCCGCTGGTTTTTTTGCAACCTGAACCACCTGGTTGCCCGTTGCTTGTTGGGCTTGTTGCTGCTGTTGTTGTTGTTGTTGTTGTTTCTGTTGCTGCCGTTCTGCTGCTTTTTTGGCTTGCAGCTGTTTTTGGTCCAGCTTCTCCTCGGTCTCTCTTTGACGGAGCGCTTCCATTTTACTCCTTATCTGGCTAAGGAGGGGCTCCATCTCCTCCTTCAGCTTGTCAAGGTGCTGCTGGTACTTGTCCATTTCAGCTTTCTTTGCCTGGAGGGCCTGCTCCAGCTCGCTTACCAGTGTGCTTGGGGTTTTTGTTCTCCTTCCAGCTCCCTGTCTGTATATGGCTCTGGCTCCGACAGTAAAGCAAATTTATTGCTACCTGGAGACCTGTAGAGCCTCTCTCCTTGCTCAGACATGTATTCGGTGCCAGCCGAGTCGCTATATCCGTCTGTGTCTCCAATTTCCTCCGTACCGTCCGTACCTTGGCAGCTGCCGCCGTTTTTGCTGCCCTCTTCTGTTTCCTACCCCAGATCGCAGCTTACCTGGGGTGGCTCTCGGTGCATCCAAATTGGGTTGCGGTCGCAAAGTCCTCCTTTGCTTTATCATGGGCTTGTTGACTGTTGCCACGGTGCTTTGATATACCGCTGCTGATGACACAACAGCAATCTCATCCGAATCTTTCGATCCCCGCCCTTTTCTCCTTCTCCATCTGCTTCTTTTCCCAATAAATTATATCGCTCACTTCACTATTGTGAAAAAACGCCTCAATAAATCTATTCTGTTCCGAGCGGGATTTGAACCCACGACCCTCGGATTCACCAGCCGACGCCACTACCTCTGCGCTATCGCACACTTGGTGAAATGGATGTCAAACTAATAACTTGACTAATAACTTTTTATTTCTAACACTTTTAAATGATACTTAGCACACTGAAGTCTTTTCTGAGCGAAAGTCAAAGATCGAAGCGATGCTTTCATCAAAGCCAAGGCCGTTGACAATAAAGTGACTTATTCTCAATAAAATAAATAAATCTTAAATAATAATTAGCTAAACCGTAAAACTAGAACCGAAACAAATGTAGCTTCTCAAAATATTCGATGTTTGAATATTAAAACTAGAATCTACGCCATTTTTACTTTCCGGACAGATTATCCTCTTTTTGGATTTGAGAATGTTGTATAAGTCAACTGACCATCGATATCGCACGATTTAATCCCGATAGACTTTCTTGTAGAGTTTCCTTAAAGTAAAAAAAAGTCCGTGCTATCATTCAAAGAGTTATGAACTGTTTTAAGTTATACTCTCATTTTCATACTTTTAACATTAGCTAAAGGACCTTAACTTTTACCCCACAATTAAGGGATGTGGTCAAACCAGTACCTGGTACCGTAAACAGAATCAACTCTTGATGAGTAGTGTTGCCCTGTCTGATTCCATTTACGAATTGTTTATTTGTACCCTCACGCTGAAGTCGTTATTGTGGCGACTTTAATGTGCACAAATCAACTTGGCTTCGCTATTAAGGACAGACAATACCCAAAGAAAGATATGCTGAAATCCTTGCTGAGATGCACCACCTTTCTCAGCTTGTAGATGAGCCCACTCGAATACCAGATGTCGCTGCGCAAAACACCCACACTCTCGATTTTTACTTCTAATCCTGATAAGTGCACCATAATAGTAAATTCTCCATTCAGCACTTCGGACTATTGTGTAATCACTCAATTTCTGATGTCCCATTCATCCAGTTAAAGCAAAGCATCCCTTTTATTCCGAACAGAAACAAGAATATCAATCCCATAGAAAAGTCTTCATTCGATACAAGCTGTAAAGAATTTATAAGGTTGAGAAAAAAATATATTTACATGACCAGAAATTGAGGTAAAAAATCCTGCAATGTCCCAAGTATAATAGAAATTTTTGGTCAATTTTAAATAACGTAAAAACTTCAACTTCATCTTCGGTTCCAACGCTCATTTATAATGAAAACCCGATAACTAGCTTTTAAGATAAGGCAAATCTACTTGCAGTTAATTTGCTTGCTAGCTCTAGCTTGCTGCCTGATAGCAACATTACCTTGAGAACGTAATTCATTCAAAGGGACAGGTATATTTCCACACACGTACAGTTGCAAGAGCCCTTCGAGATCTTGATATAAACAAATCCGCTGGTCCTGATGGTATACCCCCTATTCTTCTGAAGAGGTGTTCTCCATCGCTGGCAAAACCATTGCGTAAGCTTTTCCATCGCTCCTACTGTTCTGAAATCTTCCCTAGAAGATGGAAAACAGCATTTGTCCAGCCTGTTCCTAAACAAGGTGACCCTTCCTCCTCCTCGTCCTATCGACCAATCGCACTTACGTTCCTTCTTTCCAAGGTCATGGAATCGCTGATAAATAATCATCATCATAAACCATGATGAGGTTTCTGAATAAATATTTTTTTGCAAATTTAAGAAATTTTTTATTAATAGAAGATTAATCCTGGACATAAATCTTCATCACATATTGTGTGCATTTGTTCAAATCTATGTTTATCCATCACTATCTGAAACAAAGAACAATAAAGTTTAAATTAACCAAATAAGCTTGTCTTGTGCTTATATAATTTTCTAGCATATAAAAGACCATGCATTTATCCAGTAAGTTATCAGTAAAGATATTTGGCTTGAAGAATTCGGTTATTCAGTTTCAGTATGAAGTCTTGGGGTTATTTCATTTTCACTGCAGCTGCAGTTTTGGTTTTCTGCACTCGCCAATCAAGTGGCTTAGAATTATCACTTTGCATACAGGGCGTCACAGGTGATGGGTGTCAAAGTATCAAAAGGCCTGTGGTCGATAGCCAAAACTTATCAGGAAATGATAACGCTGAAGCAAAACTTTTACTTAAAAATGCATTTATCAATTCTAACACTACTATAGCCACTGTTGAAAAAAAAATACTGGATGGACTTTCAACCGCTAGCAACTTGGCAAATATCGTACCAAATATTGCTGCAAAGGTATTTGAGCAAGCCTGTAACAACGTCTTAGACTCATTTATTGGCGAAGGTGCTGCTCTGCTTATGTCCATTGGAGAAGCTTCGAAACTTTCCAATGACACAGCAAGACAAGGACTGGAAAAGATCATTAACAAACTTGAATTGTTTGGATTAGAACTTATCGATCAAATGCAGAGTTTGGTGCCTGTAACAACTCAGGCAATAATAGTTGGAGGAGATGCAGGAAAACAATCAATTATATTTGCCCGTCAAACCATTCGAGCTGTTTTTGGTATAATATATAACCTGCTTGAAGAATCTTTGGAAGAGGCAAATGATGCACTCTCAGGTGCTCAGAATCAGCCTAAGACAATGCAAGTTGGAGTAGAGAATCAAAATGGAGTAAATGATAGTGACGCTGATGCCGCCATTTTAAAAGTGAATAAAGCAGCTTCAGATTCAATAAAAAGAGGTGCAAATCCCTCTAAAGTCGAGGAAGTAAGAAACGCTATAGTAAAAGCACTGGCTAAAATTGGGCAAACAGCAACCCATGTAAGAGATTACTTCACATTCATTTCAAAACTGGCAGAAACTGATCCATCATCAGCGAAGATTATTTATCTGGAGGAGTCTAAAGGTGTTTGCAAAATTATCCAAGCAATATTTAACAATATTTGCTTGGACTTGGGAGCTGCAGCAGTCAAATCTGACAGGTCAACGAGGAAGCAATTAAATCGTGCTATTGGACTTACATTGCTCGGCAATATTGATGTGACTGCCGGGAATAAATTTGCTAAGCATTTGACACTTTTTGGTCTGTTGCTTGAAGACGAGGAACGTAATTCTACCTTTAGTGCTGCAGTAGAGAGTGGAGAGTATGGTAAAATTGCTTTCATTCAAAGATTAGTCGATGCAGCAGTGGGAGTATTTGAAGCACTTTAAAATAAATCTTTAAATTTAAGCCTATCACATGATACTTTTTGACTGTGTACCTTTTGGCAATAAAATGATTATGAATAAATAATTTGAGTATTTTTCTTTCCTACTTGCTACACAATGCGATAAAACAAAGATAGATACAAGAGGTGCGGCTGACATATGTATGTATTTTGACGTACCAGTATCTTATTTCAATTCTTCTTGATGGTGCGAAAGGCTAAGTGGCCAAGCAAATCAGTTTTTTTTTGATATGCCAAATTTTTTGACATAATTGTTTGGAACCTTAATCATTTTAAATTGAAAATACATTTTATTTTGATTGAATTTGTATTTTCATCTGAACCTGTCCGATAAAATTCATAAGTCTGTAGATTTATTTATTTATTTATTTATTTATTTATTTATTTACATAACTAAATTGCTAGTTTTACAAAAGCTGATAAAATGTTGGTATGGGAACTTCATCAGAATGAGGGATGGGCCGTCGAGCAGAATCTAAACCAGGATACGTCCACTTGCTTCGGTTTTTACCATTGATGCCTCTGGTATTCACTAGACAGAAATAACAGTCGTCATAGTGATTTTTTGGTTCTCTCCAAACCATAGGCACAATAAATTTCAGACTCCTCCTATTCCCATTAGTCCACTGACGTAGATGTTCAGTACATGTTTTGCAAACTACATGTGGTGCCCAAGATGTATCTTGATTACCAAGTTTGATACCAAAATAAGCATTGTATGCTTTCTTCACAAATTCAGCAATGGATTTTCTGTTCTGATTTGTCGTGTATTCACCACATATATAATAAAATTGCTCGGGATGATTTACACAGATTCTGCGGCTAGATGACATTTTTGAAAATTAGCTATGAATCACTTAAAGTATTGTAATGTTTTACCAAGGGTTCGTAATAAATAAAACTTATTTACTTTGTTTAAAACTTTCACTTATTTATTTCGTAAATAAAACACTTCACTTTCTTACATATGTATGAATTTCTTGCATATATGAATTTTCTTAAATTAGGGTAAATTGAATATTTCTGTAACTCAAAAACTAGAGCTGCTAGGGAAAAATGGTTTTCAGTTTTGAAATCAGCGTTAGAAGTACAAATAAAATCAGCTGCAAAACTCAAGGCACCAAAAAATTATTTTTTTTTGTAGATAGGCCTGTGTAATGTATCAATTTATTTGTTTCGACTTGTTCTGCAAAGTGTAACAGATATGTATATAAAATTCATATTGGGCGCATTCACTAATGTAGTCAATACGTAGTCAAAATTTGACTAGCTTTGTGAATGCAAAATGCACTACAAAGCTAGTCAATCCTAAGCTGTCATATTAATGACAGATGTAAACATATAAAATAAGAAAAATTGTGTTTTGAGAACTTTAAATAAACTTTTTTTACAGTTTAAATTAAATAACATCAAATATAAGATATAATATTACTAATTTGTTTCATAATTTCACTTCGAAAATATCTTCCACCAGAAATTAAATTTGTAGGTATTTTCAACGAACAGAAGATTGTGAAATGTCAAAATCATTATCCACTAGCTTTGAAGCAGAAATATTTACACTACGTGCGTCGGAGGGGAAATTTCAACTCAATTTTTAGTTGTCTTTAGCCAATCGGAACGAGTTGACTACGTAGTCACGTAGTTAGTGAATGCGCCCATTGTTTAGCTCCTTTAATTAGTTAAAGGTAATATTTAATATTCACCCATATTATATTCCACAAGTCGTATTTTGTCTCGTACTCGTAGTCGAACTCGAACTCGTTTCGTATCAAAATCGTTATTCTTCAAGCCGTATACGTTGCGTACGAGAAGCTTAAAAAAACAACGTATATTGTCGCCCGTAGGTAATTGTCAAAATCAATAAATTTGAATTGAAAAAAGTCATTTGTTGTTTTCTCAATTAAATCATTTTATTTATAATAAAATTCTGAAGAGCTCCATTGATTTGAAGTAGCTCTTCTTCTATTTTATATTTGTTTTTTCTTTTTCTTTTTTGTTTGTACGAGTGGCTGGCTTGTGAATCTTCGTTATACTCGTACTCGTATTCTTCAACTATGTCAGTTTCATCTTCAGTATTTATCGTGTCGACTACAGGAGGAGGCTGAAAAACTCCAATGTTTGATCCTTGGGAATTAACAATTTAAATTTAAAATGTTAGCAATCCTCAAATTTGCTCTAGCATAGGTTGTAATTTCACCTCCCCTTTGCCTTTAAATTGCTGCTTATTGTGATGCAGTTTCTGTTTTAACTAAATACTTCTGATCATTGCAGACCTAAAGAGGCATTTATTACAATTTGTTAAATATTTCTTACTTTAAGACAAGCTGGACCATTTCGGATGGGTGGCCCAAGGCTATTTATTTTTATCGAAAGGTCCACCCAAAACTGTTAAATATTTGCTTTGAATTTTCCACTCTTCCTATGGCCCCTTGCTACCTCAAAATTTTCTTCCAATGCACAAACCAATGCTTCAAATTGAGAACGATTTATTATTTTACTAAATATGAACGCGTTAATAACGTTGAGTTCAAATAAATAAATCAATACAAAATGTACTTTAAAAAATTTGGTAGTGCAACAGCTCGAAGTGAACCAGGACCTACAGTGACTTACAATAATTCTCAACCATTCCTGTGTGCGTGTTACCAGGAACGGAGGGGTCCTACAATTTTCTGCCGATTCCGAACGGCTAATGTGCAGCACTTTACAAGACAAGAAATCAAAGGGCACGGTAGTGCCCAGCCAAGTTCTGGCACTAAACCCTTTTTACAGGAACAAACTCAGGCGATTTTTGACCCTTTCCTATCTTCAGTACCAATGAAGTCAGAAACTTAAAACTCCGAATATATGCTAAGCTAGTCAGGCGCAGGCGCCTCACTAAATTTCAATTTTCTGGTTCCTGAGATATAAGACCTCAAAAATCACAAAAACCGTAACTGACTGACTGACTGACAGATCATCAAAATTATGGAGCATTTCCCGACATCGTAGAATCTTGTAATTTTGCACAAAGGTAGGTCTTTTCGTGCAAGCAGAGGAAAAAATCGAAAATTTGAAGTTTTCCATTCAGGGGGCGTGGTATCCGTCCACTTTCTCCGAATTGGTTTTGGTTGAATGGAGCACTTCTGACTGCTGTAAAACTTTACTTTAAATATTCGGTATTAAACCTTCATGAAATAAGAACTTGGCGTACTTTTAGATCTCAGTACTTTTCACGACTGACTTCTTACACAAAGGTTTTTGTATAGAAGAACTTGGCTCTTTCTTAACATTTATGTTTTTTGGTCTGATATATTCTTAGAGGATTTGTCAATTCCTTGCAAGAGGCAGTACACTCCTGAAAAACATTTTGCTGCGGCTGAGAATCGAACTCCAAACCTGCCGCATGACAGTTCAACCCACTAACCATTGTGCCAAGAGGTACCAATGTACTTACATTAACTTTTTGTCCATTTTTATCGAAAAAAAACTAGTCTCGTTTAGAAAATTTAGCACGAGTAATAAAGTATACAAAAACGACTTCAAATAAATCGAATACGAGATTCGGAATAACGATAAAATATGAATAGTCGTATGCGATGTCTTGCGTTGCCCGATATTAGTACAAGTGAACTCGAATGTACGACTCCTGGAATATCAACAAACGACTATAGTCGAATACGAGTCATAAATACGAGTTTCAGAATACGGGTAATTAAACAAATGGAGTTTAAATCGATTTACATAAAAGAGAAAGGGAGAAGAAAAACGTAGTTTGCAGATTGCGTAAATTCTGCACATTTGACAGTTCATGTTTAATCGTTTCTTTCGTTTGTGAAGAATTTTTGAGTTTAGTTTATAGTTTTATTTTTTTTTTTTTTGAAAAATTTTGTCAAATAAAAAGAGTTCCTTTTTGATTGTAGGAAAAATTCAATTGACTGGGCGCTGAAAATGTACAGCTAAATTTATGGCTTATATACAATGCATCTCAACATCTCAGTCAATTGCATGTCTCCCGTTAATTCCTCTATGATGTGTCAAATGTGCAATTTATTGAAAATAATTTTTTACAAATTTGATTTTAGTATTAAAAATGTGATTATTTATTTTGTGGTTGATTATCCAAACAAATGTTGGGAAGCAACAAATCTAGAAAAGCATCTTGTTATTAAGATTCGTTAAACTTATGATTGTCCTAGAAATTAAATAAATTCAGACCTAAAATATGGGTGCAACACGGGTTATTTACTTTTTGAAATGTTTTAAGCACATACCTACACCTAAATTAATTAAAGACGGTGCTTAGCATTAAATTCGGCAGATGACGGGATTGTGTTTTTTTACAAATAAAACGAACCACTATAGTTAAAAACAGACACAAGCAGTTGACAATGACAATAGAATTCTTATTTGATGTACTCGTAGTAGATTTTTGATAAACTTTACTTCATTATTCCGCGAACATTTCGTTTTATTTTTTATTTAAGTATAAGTCGGGACTTAATCCCTGTTCTATGGGTTAGTTAAATGAAGATTAGAAGTTTAAGAATTCGAAATTTTATTAATCATGTATACGTTAAAAGATTTTTGAGATACATATATTCAAGTCGTATTAAAATATACATTGATATGAATGATTGAATTATATATTGGGGGTATTGCACTGCGACCTATAGATCTATTGTGCCCACATCTAAATTTGGATGAGCTTGCTCATTTAACAATTCTTCCTCCAAGTCGATTTCTCTTAGAAATTTTAGTATTTGGGGCACCTTCAGCGAGGATAGATCGCTCTCTTCTAATTGGTATTGTCCCAGATAGTTTTTTTTCTTGTTGCATGAGTGGACAATATTTTCGTGGTATGTGGTATAGTGTTTTCTCATGCATGTTTTAACGTGTGATTGTTTTGTTATTTTCTTTTTGGCAACACTGGTTTTGACAGCTCACGCGGGTGTCGTGTTTTGTGTCACTGTCAAACATCTTTAGTTTAGTCTTTAATTTAACCACGAATCGTCTTAAAAACGAACAACGCTTGCAAATTATTAAATTTTTAAGAAAGTTCATCACGCGCTTCTTCCATTTTATGGGCAGTTTAATGTTTAATCGACTTACTGAGGCGGCTATTCTGGCTATTGTAACTAAATTTCACACCAAATTTAAAATTGTTGGACATTAAACCACCAACACGCTTACGTAGAGTGCGAACTGAAAAAAATATAGCAGCTGTATCGGCCAGTGTTAGTGATGATGGTGAATTATCGATTCGGCGCCGTTCGCAGTAATTGGGCCTCTGTGCAAAATTTTGCGGAAGGATTTAGGTGTGAAGCCCTTTAAAATACAGCTGGTGCAAGAATTGAAGCCGAACGACCTACCACAACGCCAAATTTTCGGTGAATGGGCTCTTGAAAAGTTGGCCGAAGATCCACTTTTTTTATCGAAAAATTGTGTTCAGCGACGAAGCTCATTTCTGGTTTAATGAATACGTGAACAAACAAACCTGCCGTATTTGGAGTGAAGAGCACCCAGAAGCATTGTAAGAGCTACCAATGCATCCAGAAAAAGTCTCTGTTTGGGCCGTATTTCTTCAAAGATGATGCGAATCGCAACGTTACTGTCAATGGTGAGTGCTACCGTCCGATGATAACAAACTTTTTTTTTGAGCAAAATGGAAAAGCCTGACTTGCATGACATGTGGTTTTAACAAGACGGTGCCACATGCCACACAGCACGCGTAACAATGGACCAATTGAGAGGCGAGTTGGGTGAATAGTTTATTTCACGTTTGGGGCGGGTCAATTGGCCGCCTAGATCGTGCGATTTAACACCTCTAGACCTTTTTTGGGTGGACTACCGTGCGATTAAACGCCTCTAAACTATTTTTTGTGGCGCTATGGAAGCCAACATTGAAGAATTTATTCGTTAGATACCGGCTGAAATGTTAGAAAGAGTATGCCAAAATTGGACTAAGCGGATAGACCATTTAAGGCGCAGCCGCGGCCAACATTTGCATGAAATAATCTTCTTTTTTTTTAATTTCCGATAGCTCTTAAAAAATCACCCGTTGTAATCTATATGTGGCAATGCTACACCGAATAAATCAGGTGTCTTCTACGTTTGTATTGTCCAGTGACGACAGCTCTTATTCTGATGAAGATATCAATACAAATTCCGTGAAATGTGTTGATTGCATAAGGATGGAATCTTATGTTAATGAACACAATTTCAGTCAAAAATTTAAAAAATTTAAAATTTATACAACTTATTTACAAAACTTCTTCAATCTAGAGTAACAAAATATAAACACACAAAGTGTCCATGTTTTCTTGATTTGATTTTCTACTCACATATTGGAAATTCACCGTCGAATAGGTGAATTCCAACAATGGATCAGAGTTTGGTGCACTCAATGATGATGGACAGAACGTATCAATCATAAATAAGTTTTAACTTAAAACTCCTAAGGTCCCGCACTAATTTTAATGATTTTTATATTTTGAAAATGTTAAAAAGTATGCAATATTATTTAGAAAAATTTTGCTTTATTCAAAGAAAAAGGGTTGCAATCGCTTCAGCTGTTAAAAAGAGAAAATTTGAAAATCTAAAAGTGGTCTTTCAAAAAGACCGTACCTACAATAAAAAATTTTGATTAAAATCGTCGAAGGTGCTTTTTTTGTTTAAACAATGATAAAAATAAGAAATGATAGATACTTGTTAAAACTACAAATAAGTTCAATTTCGAGAAGAGATGCTTCGTGCACAAAAGACCTTTAATGTATTGTAATATTTTTACTAGGTCCGTTAAATAAAACTTATTACTCTTTTTAGTATCTCTTCTTTATTTACACTTTCCAATTCAAAACAGTAAATCTCAATTTATAAACAACTCAAATACTTTTATTCAAATTTAAATCACACTCGTTTAATAACACAATCCAATAAGCAATACTTTTGCACACTTTCATAATCCAAAATCAACTGTCTCGCTCACCGTGAACACTCCCTTATATACTCAAATTAGTTGTTCTCGAAAGTTCTTGTCTGGGAATGTTCTAGATGTTTGGAATAAGGGGAAATACATTTGACATTGGAAAAGAGCTTTTTGTTTCTTCCATAAATTAGATATGCAGTTTTCCAACAGATGGCGCTGTAGTAGTATAAAGCTCTGTTCACAACATTGCCCCCTTCTTAAGATTGTTCGTCCTGAACAATTCTATCTCCAGATTCGCCACTGTATCGGTGCAGTCGATCGCTATGCACAACTTTTAACTTTCCTCTTGACCCTCTTTGAATTCGGTAAACGACATCATTGATTTTCGTGACGACAGTATAAGGGCCTTCCCAGTTTTGTTGAAGCTTCGGAGATAATCCCTTTTGACGATGTGGATTATACAGCCATACACGATCTCCTACTTGGAATCCTGTCGTGTTTGCTCTTGTGTCGTACCTTGTCTTCATTCGATCGCTGTAAGCGCTCATTCTAGTCCTGGTCCTTTCGTGGATGTCGATTAGCCTCTCTTGTAGGTCACTCACGTAATCCCCTGTTTCCTTAGACTCTTGTGATGGATGTCCAAACCTTATCTCACTAGGCAGCCGTATGCTTTTTCCGAACAGGATTTCAGATGGTGTTTGTCCTGTTGAGCTATGTACTGCACTCCGATAGGCCATCAAAAATAGTGGTATGTGCCTATCCCAGTTTCTTTGGTAGTCGCCTACGATCTTAGTGAGGTGTTCTTTTAAGGTCTTAAGGTCTTTGCGGGTGAAGTGGTGTGGTTCTCGTTTTCTTAATGCCAAGGAACGCGCAGACCTCTTGGAATATGTTTGACTCAAAGTTCCTTCCTTGGTCAGAATGTAGCTCCATAGGCACACCGAACCTGCTTACCCAGTTAGACACAATCTGGTCGGCCACGGTCTTGGCTTCTTGGTTCGGGATAGCGTATGCCTCAGGCCATTTGCTGAAGTAATCCATTACCACCAGAATGTATTTGTTTCCAGCATTCGTTTCCGGAAATGGGCCAGCCACATCAACAGCAATCCTTTCAAACGGTGAGCCAACATTATACTGCATCATTTTTCCTTGCAGTTTTCTATCAGGTCCTTTGGTTGCCGCGCAAGCCTCACAATTTCGGCACCACTTTTTAACGTCGTCTCTTGCATGCAACCAGTAGAATCGTTGTCTCACTTTTTCTAACATCTTGTTGATTCCCAAAGGGCCTCCTGAAGGTCCATCATGCATCTCTCGTAGAACCTCTTTGATTTTCGATTGAGGTAAAACAAGCTGCATCACATAGGATTTACCATCAGCGGACTCCCATTTTCGCCGAAGAACACCTTCTCGCACATGAAGTGAGTCCCATTGTGCCCAATAAGCCTTTAAAATTGGACTCCTATCGGAAATGTCATTCCATGCGGGTTTTTCTTCATGTTCTTTCCATGCGAGAAGAGGTTCAATGTCGGGGTCTTCTTTTTTTTTTTTTTTTTTTTTTTTTTTTATAATCTACCCGCGCTCTTGTTGAGCAGATCTTATTTCTTCATTGCTCCATCCACAAATGGGGTCAGCCCTTATTCGCAGAGTATTGATGGCGACCATGCGTTTGTTGCCATTTGACGTTGCCTCGATAGTCAGACTTCTATTGTTTTGTTTGGTCTGAGAAACCTGGATGGTGTTTCTGGGGCCATCGATACCAGAAACCAGCTTCTGTCCCTCGAAGTTGGTTCTTACTCGTTTCTCTGTTGGTAAACTTGTTCGGGAAGTAACACTGGTGTTCTTGTTACCTTGTTCTGAGTTTGAAACTCTGTGTCCACAATGTTGACAAGCTCTTCTTGGTGGTAATCGACATTGACGCTGTAAATGTCCAGTCTTGTTGCAATTCCAGCACTTTGCAAGTCCGTTTCGTTGATTCCTTTGGGCATCAGTTCTTCGGCATGAGCATTCTTCGACGATGGCTTCTCTAAGTCGATGTACTCCGTGAGAAGCTTGCTCCGCTGGTTCCATTGTCAAGGCAAACGCTAATGTTTCAGAAAGCGTTCGTTTTCCAGCAGTTCGCACGGTCCTTTGAAGATGTATGTCGGAAATGGCGCGAACAAATGCCTCAACTGCAAACTGGTTACGGATTTCTTCTCCAACATCTGGATATGCAAGATGAACAAGCCTTTCAATGTCCGCTTGTAGCTGTTGTAGAGTTTCGCCCCTCTTCTGAACTCTGGAATAAAGTCGTACTTTGAAGACTTCTTTCATATAGCTATTACCAAAGCGTTTGTCTATAGCCTCAACCAAGTAATTAAAGTCGACGCTCTTATCTGCTGGTATGGTTAGCAATAACTCAGCAGCTGCTCCTCTAAGAGCAAGGGTTAGAGCTAAACACTTGTCAGCCTCATCCCAGCCATTTGCTGTAGAAGCTGCATCGAATTGCTTCTTGTATATAGACCAAGAACTTTGTCCATCAAAGGTTGGAGGTTGCATCTCTTTTTTTTCGCAAAGTTTCCCTAGAACTTTCCCGAATCTTTATGTTTCGAACACGGTCTAACTCTTTTGAAAACGTCTCCATTTTGTTGTCGACTTGATTCTCCAGCAATGAAACACGTTCACCAAGTGCAGATACATTATTCTCGATATTAACAAGCTTGCCTTCTAGCATGTTCCTCTGCTCTTCCAGAAGGTCTTTTTGTTTCTCCAGGCGTTCGAGAACATTCTTTTGTTCGTTTTTCTGCTCATTTCGTTGCTCTTCGAGACGTTCGAGAACATTCTTTTGTTCGTTTTTCTGTTCATTAAAACGTTCGTTTTGTTCATTTCGTTGCTCTTCGAGACGTTCGAGAACATTCTTTTGTTCATTTCGTTGCTCTTCGAAACGTTGAAGCAGAAGACTAATCATATTTGAAACATCTACATTTTTACTTACGTCTGCTTCCTCAGCGGCAGCTTCAAAGACGAAAATGTCCGGGTCTTCATTTTGTTGTTTCAAATATTCGGCCAAACGCAAAACAAGCTCATTTTTCGATCCTGCTCTAGAAAGTTCTCGCTTGCCTAACTCACTTTTCAGCTCATTACAATGGAGCTCTTTTAGTAGCTTGCTCATTTTTATTATTATTTTATTTTTTTTCCGCACACTTCACTGCACGATAAGTTTTATTCCACTTTTCTGACACCAATGTAATATTTTTACTAGGTCCGTTAAATAAAACTTATTACTCTTTTTAGTATCTCTTCTTTATTTACACTTTCCAATTCAAAACAGTAAATCTCAATTTATAAACAACTCAAATACTTTTATTCAAATTTAAATCACACTCGTTTAATAACACAATCCAATAAGCAATACTTTTGCACACTTTCATAATCCAAAATCAACTGTCTCGCTCACCGTGAACACTCCCTTATACATATACTCAAATTAGTTGTTCTCGAAAGTTCTTGCCTTGGAATGTTCTAGATGTTTGGAATAAGGAGAAATACATTTGACATTGGAAAAGAGCTTTTTGTTTCTTCCATAAATTAGATATGCAGTTTTCCAACAGATGGCGCTGTAGTAGTATAAAGCTCTGTTCACAACAGTATGCTATGATTTGATTTTAAAATGTTCTTTTCTTCTGATAAGATAAGTAGATAGGGCTTTCAAAAGTTTTATAATAAATTGATAATGGAGAACGCGATGTTTAAAAATGTTCCAATTTTTTTTATATAGCCTCCGTGGCGCAATTGGTTAGCGCGTTCGGCTGTTAACCGAAAGGTTGGTGGTTCGAGTCCACCCGGGGGCGGTTTATTTTTTATTCGAAAGAAGAATAAAATTACAGTTCTAAAAAGTAAATCTTCGGAACAGTGAATGTTTAATCTGTGGAAAGCGATGTTTCCCTATATCACCTAAAGAGAATGCCGAAAAAAAATGAATTAAGATTTCATAGTTACATTATGGGGCTATCGTGAATAATCCCTGAATATACCGGAGAATTTTTCCTAAATTTAAAAATTTTCGACTTGAATGATGGCGAAAGTTTCGCTTGGAATTTATTGATATCGGGAATTGAGTTTCATAGAGAATTTGACTCTCATTTCAAAGGGATAATCGCCCGCCAGCTAACAATGAAAAGTGCAGAAATATTTTCATTTTCAATATTCGAAGATGGGAAAAATTCCGAGGTAAATTCTGTTCAAAATAGCGTAGCGAAAAAAATGAGGTATGTCTCCAGTGCGTGAGTTACTCTGACATAATTTACACTGAGGCCATTAAAATATTCATTACCAGTCAGGTTGCTGAAAAAGAGATGGGACCAAATTAATCGGATATGGATTAACTTCAGCTTTCATCTTATGTAAGGTAATAAGGGTTGTGTCGTTGTCGGGAAAGCTTTCCACTTTCCTTCCACGTTAAATTACCGGTTTTGAAATATTCTTGAGGAGCCAAAAGCAAATAATTGAGGTTTCATATTGCATTATGGCTTATATAGCTTGGGTAATCACATATAGGCGCAAAATTTTAAACAGCCTATTATTAAGGTATTAGTATGATACTACTTAACAATTTGCTAACTTTATAGTAGTTTACTAACTCATTCTTAATTTTAAAAATTTTTTAACTAGTATCGTACTAAAAGAATTTTCTAAATAAATTGCTTCTGAACACACCTAAAACAATGACATTTCGTGTAAAAGAGTAAGTACACGAACCTTTTTTGATATTTGCAAATGTCAAAGAGTCATATGAAGCTAGCACGATACTAAAAAAATAAAGTAGGTATTCGATGATTTTAACTTTAATAAAAGGGTAGAGAAAGTATGATGCTATATCCGATTAAAATTTGCAAATTCGTTGTTTTAACCTAGTATCATACTAAAACAGCTAAGTACAGCAAAGTACTAATTCAATTAAAATTTTGCGCCATAGTTTCAGTAAGGATATATTCTATTTTGCACAGATATCCCCCAAACCGAGCGCTTCGATAAGCCTAAAAAATATTAACATTGCTTCTAATTGTCGGATTTAAAAAAAAAAAACGATGTCCGTAGGAACCCTGATTGTATGCAACTTCTTCAGCCAAAGTGTATACAATTTTATGGAGATCAATCTTAAATCGTCTACAAAAGCTTAAACTAAACCCACAGTAAATAAATTCAAGAAAAGCAAGTTTGTTGGGACTTTGATCGGGCAAAGTAAACAAACGAAAACACATTATTTCTATTATATCTTTGCCAAAATTCAGCTCTCACTATCTCTAATAGACCATGATGAGGTTTCTGAATAAATATTTTTTGCAAATTTAAGAAATTGCTTATATATAAAAGATGTGTGTTAGATTAATATCTAAAAATAAAAAAAAACCTTAATCCTGGACATAAATCTTTCGTACATGTTGTGCTCATTTGTTCAAATCTACGTTTATCTATCAGTATCTGAAACAAACAACAATAAATTTTAAATTAACCAAATAAGCTTGTCTTAGGCTCATATAACTTTCTAGCATATAAAAGACCACGCATTTCTCCAGAAGTTATCAGTAAAGATATTTGGTTTGAAGAATTCGGCTATTCGGTTATTCAGTTTCAGTATGAAGTCTTGGGGTTTTTTCATTTTCACTGCAGCTGCAGTTTTGGTTTTCTGCACTCGCCAATCAAGTGGCTTAGAATTAGCACTTTGCTTAAAGGGCGTCACAGATGATGGGTGTCATAGTATCAAAAAGCCTGTGGTTGATAGGCAAAACTCATCAGGAAGTTATAACGCTGAAGCAAAACTTGTACTTAAAAATGGATTTATGAAATGTAACAACAGTGCAGCAGCTGCTGAAAAAAAAATACTGGATGGACTTTCAACCGCTAGTAAATTGTCAAAGATCTTACCAAATGTTGCTGCAAAGGTATTTGAGAACGCCGTTGCGGACGCCGGAGAAATATATATTGGCGCTGGTGCTACTGTGTTTATCGCCCTTGGAGAAGCTTCGAAACTTTCCAATGATTCAGCAAGACAAGAAATGGGAGAGGTTAATCAAGAAATGCAATTGCTTGGATTAGAAGTTTACGATCAAATGCAGAGTTTGGTACCTATAACAACTCAGGCAATCATAGCTGGAGGAGATGCAGGAAAACAATCAATTATATTTGCCCGCAAAACTATTGAAGCTGGCTTTGGTGTAATATATAAACAGCTTGAAAAATCCTTCGAAGAGGCAAATGATGCACTCTCAGATGCTCAGAATCAGCCTAAAACAATGCAAGTCGGAGATATAAATGAAAATGGATCAAGTGATAGTGACGCTAATGCCGCCATTTTAAAAGTGAATAAAGCAGCTTCAGAATCAATAAAAAGAGGTTCAAATCCCTCTAAAGTCGAGCAGTTAAGAAAAGCGTTCGTAAAAGCACTGGCTGAAATTGGTCAAACAGCAGCCCATGTAAGAGATTACTTTACATTTATTTCAAAACTAGCTGAATCTGATCCATCAGCAGCGAAGAATATTTATCTGAAGAAGTCTAAGGGTGTTTGCAAGACTGTTCAAGAAATATATGCCAATATTACTTTGGACTTGGGAGCTGCAGCAGCCAACTCTAACAGTTCAACGAGGAATCAATTAGAAAATGCTCTTAGATCTATAACACACGGCAATATTGATGTGACTGTCGGGAATAAATTTGCTAGGCATTTGACACTTTTTGGTCTGTTACTTGAAGATAAAGAACGTAATTCTACATTAAGTGCTGCAGTAGAGAGTGGAAAGTATGGTACAATTGCTTACCTTCAAGGATTAGTCGGTGCAGCAGAGTTAGCATTTGAAGCACTTTAAAATAAATCATTAATTTTAAGCCTTTCACATGATTCCTGTTGACTGTGTACTTTTTGGCAATAAAATGATTATGTATAAATAATTTGAATATTTTTCTTTCCTACTTGCTACACAATTGGATGCAAGAGAGATAGATTAGAGGTGCGAACGACATTATTTATTTTGACGTAGTACCAGTATCTCATCTCAGTCCTTCTTGTTGTTGTGAAAGACTAAGTGGCCAATCAGTTTTTCTTTTTTTTTTTTTGATACGTCAAATTGTTTGACATTTGTTTTCTATGTCTTAACTTTTACTTGGAACCTTAATCATTGTAAATTGAAAACACTTTTTATGATTGAATTTGAATTTTCATCTGAGCATGTCCGATAAAATTCAGAATAGAGCCCTAAAGCTTATAGGAGACACATTCGTTGCAGATACTTTTTTTTTTGTCTATCGACAATGTTCAATTGAAATATCCAGTTGCATTTCTCCCTCAAATAATTCCGTCGTAGTACTTGTCTAGTTGGGAATGCTCATTATCTTACCCTCGAGCCTAACTTTGGACGTCCTGGAAAATATAGAGGTTCTTTTCTTAGCCGCACTACTAGAATGTCGAATACTGTGCTCATCACGATTTTCTCCCCTTATTGTGATGCATACGCTTTTAAGACCAATGTACATCGACTTAATCCACTTAAGCTAAACGCTCGGGCTGTGTTGCACCATAACATTATAAGGGTTGCCATAATCCCTTGAATAAAAAATTATAATAAATTAATTAATTTTCAAAGTGTAATTGCTGAGTGAATCGGTAATTTTCTCATTATGCTTACAAACAGTCCTGACTATATAAAATTAATATTGGATCGTTTACACACGTGTTAGCTATATATACAGATAGAGAAGTTGTGCGTTTGATAACTTTTCGTATTATTAAACATGAGCACGGCAACATTTAAGATCACCAATCACATGACCGGATTTTTATGAAATCTATGTTCGTAGTTTGCGTTTTTGGGTTAAATAGTTATCCGTCCGTTGAACGCCGAATGTCAAGAGTTGGAGGGTGCTTGCTATTATAAGTCGCAGACTGGCGAACATAATATATTAATAGGAATTGTATGTAAGTTAACAGTTCAAGTCTGTAAGAATTTGTACACTTAAAGGCTGAACAATCTTCATGATTTACTCTAGAAATAGTTTTCCTGCATTTCTTTACCTGCTTTTCTTCAGTCCGAATTGATTGAAAACCTAATTCAACCGAGGGCGTTCTGCTTCTCCTTAATTTTGGAAGTTTCGGCAATTATGGAAGGACTTAGTCGATGAGGCAGATTAATATCGATTCAATATCGATTCCCTTTTCTTACCTGATGATTCATCAATGGGACTTAGTAAACTCTAAAAATTTTGTTGTTTTTCCAAGAGTGCGCATTTGCAATTTAACTTGTGGGTTTCCTCGAATTAAAAAAAAAGTCCGAACTATCATTAAAAGAGTTATGAACCATTTTAAGTTAAGCTATCATTTTCATACTTTTAACATTAGCTTAAGGATTTCAACTTTTACCCCACAATTAAGGGATGTATTCAAACTAGTACCTGGTACCGTATGCAGCAGTAAGAGTCTTTCTTAATACGGACTTTAACTGTATATGGCTCAAATTTACTGCCCGCAAAAAAATCATTCATTATTTTTTCATTTATAGGAGTCCAATACTTAACAGAATCAACTATGAGTAATGATCCGCTGTCTGATTCCATTTCCGAATTGTTTGCTGTAAAGAAGCTATTAGGTTCCAGCTCTCACAAAGCCAACCCAACTGACAAAAATCGAAAAAATCATAACCAAGTCGAAAACCATAATCACAATTTAAAGCCAAAAATCCTGCAATGTCTTAAAGGCAGTAGAAATTTCTGCTCATTTGTCAAGAACGTAGAAAATAAGTCTTCGGTTACAACGCTCATCTACAATGACAAACCGAGAACTAGCTGTTTAGATAAGTTAAATGTACTTGCAGCTCATTTCTCTGCTAGCTCTACTTTGCATAATAGCAACATTGCCCGTCATGTACTTGAGAACGTAGATCATTCAATGGAACGGGTATATTTCCGCACTCGTACAGTTGCAAGATCCCTTCGAGATCTTGATATAGACAAATCCGCTAATCCCCTTCTAGAATATGCCTCCCAGCGCTGGTCACCACACCAACAGATTCATATTCAAATTAAATTGAGGCGGTTCAGCATAGATTTTTACGATTTGCGTACATGCCCTTAGTTCGGATGATCCATTCCATTTACCTCCCATTGAAAATCGTCTTAAACTTATAAATCCGCATACCTTATACCGACATCGTGATAATGCAGAAAATATTTTTATACACTAGCTCTTGACTGGTGGCATCGATTGTCCAGCTCTTTTATGAAAAAATTTAAATGGAACGTAAGCCAACGTCATTTATCGAACTGAATACGGCCAGAATGAGCCGATGACTAGAATGCTTCGGAAAGCTAACAGCTCAACCATTTTCGATCCTAATCTCTCCAAATCCTCCTTTTTACGCGCTCAACTATCTTCATCCTTAGTTTGTATATCCTTATTTCTGTTGAAGTTGAGAATATGGTACTTTCTAGTTGAGTTTTAAACAACACTTTGTTTTGTTAATTATAAGTAAGTTTATAATTTTCTTTAACTAAAAATTAATTTTCAATATATTTATTCTTACGCAAACTTATATGAAGAGCAGAACTAAATTCTTTTAGTAAATTTGTTTATCTATTATTTATTTATAAAATCCAGCCTTTTAATAAATACAATAATTTCCTGGCTCCTTAGTTTTAACTTAGTCTTAAGGTTTTAATTGTTATTCTAGTTTTAAGTATATTGATTGCTTGAATTAAGCTTATAATAATAAATAATATAATAATCAAATAACAAAAATCTATTCTAATTTCGAACCTAGAAGAATCAAAAAATTTGCTGTTATAAAATTAAATTCGGCAATTTATTTTAATACCTAGATTTTTATTTAAATTCAATCACCTCTACTGTAATCGACCTTCTCTCACAGTTAAACCTAAACCCATACTCATAAGCTTATCCAAATCCAAACAGATATAATTTTAAATCCCCCTTCCAGTCGTAGAATGTTTGTCGAAGAGAATAATAAAACATGATGTCATTATAGCGTGTACGTTGAGAGAATATCAACTCTTTGAAATTGGACGAAGACAACTTCGTCATTAAACTGTTGACTTCAGTCAAGCCAGAGTCTTTAAAATCATTCACTTAGGAACTTGACGAATAGTAAGTAAACAGCTCCTGGCCATTTGGTGAATAGGTTTAACTCTAGTAATATCAAAGCTGTATATCTTTAAATCTTTTCTACACAAAAAAAAATTTGTTTCTTCTTTCTATTTTGAGGTCTTGCACCTTTTTCTTTTTAACATGTGATTTATTGTTTGTTTAAATTTACACTTAATTTTATCAACTTTATACGTAGTCTATGTATGGATGAATTAGATACTTATGTAGTCGTATTTTGTGAGTAGGCGTAATGTTATCAATGGGTACGTAGAAAGGTTGAAGGGTGAGGGCATGGTGATACTTTGATTAAAATGTGTTCACCGATTGACGTGATCTATGATTGATAAAATGCAAACATATCTGCAGTGTTTGAGAAAACCGGTGAGAGGTGACACGTTTTTCAATCGAATCTTATCATTTGACCAAAACAAACTCTTACTATTATATGTAATTGTAGTGCCCTAAAGATATGTCAGAAACCTAAAAAGTAGGACTGAGATGTAATTGGTGATCATAAGGCTCAAAAGTTTAAAAGTTTAAATAATTTCATAATAAAGAAAAAAGTAATTTTGGATTTTATGATACGCTTTTTTAAGCCTTGAAAGAGGTTTGATTGCGCTATTGATTTTATGAAAATTCGATTGCAGTAAATTTGTTCTTTTTTTATACAAATTGTTATCAATTATAGAACACCATATTTTATTTTGGGCAACGATGAAAATTTAAAAAAAAATCTAATATTTAGTTGAGGCTTCTTCTGCCGCTTCAATTCTGCGCGGCTTCCCATTTATGCAAGACTGAACTATCTGCTGCTTTTGTGGACGATGATTTCCGACATGAATGTTTTTTTCCAAGACCATCATTTTGGTTGTGATCAACACTTTACAAACTTCCCTTTTCATCAGTTTGTGAAGGGAGCACACCAGCGACCACTTAATTAATTGTTTTATATCAAACCATACTTCGATACTTGACACTTACTTCCCAGCATATGCATTGCCTTAAGCACCAGATACCTACATAACAATCAAAATACGATTCATTGATTTGCCTTCCACTTCTGGGTAATAAAAAGATACACATATATCCGACTCGTAGTCGTAGTCAATGAATAACAAAAAACCATAAGTATCATATTACCCTGATGGCATGAACGGCGAAAGTAAACAAAGTGCATACACATAGAACATTAATGGGTTGCTCAGCGGTCATCGGCTTGGGCACCATAATATTTCAACTAAGCATTATGCCGAGTGAATTATGTCACTTAAGATAGCTGGTTATTTACCCTTAGCCTTATAATTATGCTGACTTGTGGATATCGATTGTAAGTGGGCCAATAATCGAAGTATGGATTTGATTTCGATAACATTAAAAATTATGTATAAATAGCCATAGCATTTTTTAATACAGTTGTCTTCTCTCTCAGAACACCAAACAAAAAAGATCGTTTTTTTATTATTCTTTTGTGCAGCTTGCGAGCTAAGAAGAATTGGAAAATTTTTTTTTTTTTTTTTTTTGCGTAGGAAGGTGAGAAATCTTCAGGAAGACACTATAAGCCCGATGCTTATAGTAGTGTCAGATTTTTACTGACTAAAAAACACCTCCCTTATCTTCTATAGAGATACTACAACTAAGTCGAGCTTAACAAGAAGTTTTGGCAGCAGTTTCGTTCGCATTTTGTCAGGAAGCTCCCCAACGGGAGGACCTGAAAGTTCCACAAGATTCGAGTGGAGAAATTAATTTTGTTGCGCTAGATCAAGAGGTCTTGTTCGGTGCAATCGCCGAAAAACGTTCGTCTCGCTAAGCGATTGTCGGATTTCGTTGTTTCTATGATCTCTAAGTCGTGATCTTAGTTCTGTGGCAAATTTTTTAATTTCGTTTTCTACACTTTCTATATTTAAGTCTCTATGTAAGTTGCTATTTCTTACATACCATGGAGCATTAACTATTGTCTTAAGTACTTTGTTTTGGTATGTTTGTAAAATTTGTATATTTCTTTCGTTGGTACAACCCCAAAGTTGTATACCGTACGTCCAAACTGGTTTCAGTACTTGCTTATAAATAAGCAGCTTGTTATACACGCTTAGATTGGAATATCTTCCAATAAGCCATGTCAATTCGCGGAGTTTATTTTCGACTTTATCGCGTTTCTTTTTAACATGAGCCTTCCATTTAAGTTTCGCGTCTAGAGTCATACCTAGATACTTTGCTTCATTTGTATATGGAATTTGCATGGAATTAATATAGATGGGTAAGGTGTTTACGTTTTTATACGTAAAATTTATGTGCGTGGATTTCGCTTCGTTAAGTTCAATTCGCCATTTCCTTGTCCAATCTGAAATGCTATTTAATGCCATTTGAAGCTTAGAGGTCGCCGTTTCTATTGAATCTGATATTGCGAGTACGGCTGTATCATCTGCAAAAGTGGCTAAAGTTGTACCTTCTGTTTGGGGTATATCGCGAGTATAGAGAACAAATAGAATCGGTCCTAGGACGCTACCCTGGGGCACGCCAGCGTTAATTTCCTTAAACTCAGAATACTCCGTTCCTTGCTTAACTCGAAAGATTCTATTTTCTAGGTACGATTCAAGAAGGTTATATATTTGCTCTGGAAAGACTTTTAATTTATATCTAAGCCCGTCATGCCAGACTTTGTCGAAAGCTTGGGAAACATCAAGAAATGCAGTTGAGCAAATCTTCTTTTCTTCAAATGCTTTTTCAATTTCACAAGTTATCCGAAAAACCTGATCGATTGTCGAGTGTTTTTTCCGGAAACCGAATTGGTGTTCGGGAATTAAACGTTTATCTGCAATGAATGGTAACAGTCGTTTAAGAAGCAATTTTTCAAATATTTTAGATGTTGTAGGCAAGAGAGAAATTGGTCTGTACGATTTTTTCTCATTCGGTGGCTTACCCGGTTTGGGGATCATTATAACTTCGGCGACTTTCCACTGCGAAGGTACGTACGCAAGTCTTAAAGCAGCGTTAATGAGCTGTAAAAGCTTAACCATTGCTTTTTTAGGCAACTCTTTGAGGACACGACTGTTAATAAGGTCGTAACCAGGAGCTTTATTATTTTTCTGCCGTTTTATTTCCTGGACAAGTTCAGTCAAAGTGATGTTTCTTATAGATAAACTGTCCGGCCTTGGTTGAAACTCTCCTTCATTTGTCGGAAACTCTTGACCATCGAATGGTTTGAACGTTTCCTCGAGGTACTCAGCAAATAAATCCGCCTTTTCCTGATCAGTTTTTGCCCATTCAGAATTATTTTTTCGAATCGGTGCCGACATTTTTTGAGGCTTTTTAATACCTTTTAACGTCTTCCAAAGAGAATAATTCGTTTTTTTGTCTGCTGTGAGGCTTTCAAGATAGGAAGAATTCTTTCTGTTTTTAAAATCTCGTAACAAGTTTTTGATTTTGTTTGTTAAAAAGTTGACTACACATTTATGCTGAGGAGCACGTGAGTGCTGCCATGTTTTTCGAGCTTTTCGTTTTTCGCGAATCAATTCTTTTATATCTGCTGGAATTTTTTCTTCGTATTGCCTTGACTTTTTACTACAGACCGGTGTATTATCCCAAGCTGCTTTTTGGATAATATTTATAAATTTGTCGGTTTCATCTTCTAACTCAAACGGAGTTTGCAGGGAGACGTTCAGTATAATACTGTTTTCGCAATCTTCTTTGAATTTGTCCCAATTTGTGTTATTATTTGTTAAAGACGGGCTTTTCTTTTTCGATTACGTTACTGCTTATTGTTAGGATTACGGCCGAGTGATCCGTAGAAAAATCGACGTTATCATCTACTTTCACATATTTTCTGTTAATTCCTCTTGCAATGAAAAAGTCGACAAGGTCGGGAGTTTTTGCTGAATCGGTTGGCCAATACGTTGGTTTTCCTGAAGAGAAAAATTCGACGTTACATTCAGTACCCGCTTTGTAGAGTTGTCTACCCATCGTCGAGATGCATCGTGATCCCCAAAATGTATGTTTTGAATTGAAGTCGCCGCCAATAATAAATGTTGGACCTAATGCATTGAAGAGTTCTTTAAACTCCTGTTTGTCTATCTTGGACCGAGGAGGACAGTAAATAGACGCAATGTTAAAAAGAACGTGTCTAACTTTTAAAATAATAGAAGTTACTTGCATTGCATCGAGCTCGATATTCATCTCAAACGAATGATTGATATTTTCTCTGATAAATACGGAAGAACCACCTCTTGCTCTTTCGGATGGATGACATGCGTGGTAAGCCGAATAACCTTTGATACTTAAATTCGAGTCTTTTTTCAAATGAGTTTCAGAGATCAAACAAATATCTATTTTTTCATTAAGAAGAACTGTTTCTAGTTCTTCAATTTTTGGAGTAAGTCCGTTCGCGTTCCATGTTATTATTTTGAGTTTTTCTGACGACTGATCCATGTTTACAATAAATTTGGTGTTTTAAGAGCCCTTGTTCTTCTAACCGTTCAATTATAAGGGACAACACATTTTGAACGGAGTCAGGTTTATTAATTTTAAGTTTTTCAGGCGCTGTGACTTGAGCGTACGTCTTTTTCGGTTTTATGTTCGTCTTTGTTATTTTTATGTTTTCTGAGGGTATAGTAACTTTACTATCTTTCCTGTCAGTTTTACTCGTCGCTTGAGTATTAGTATTCGTTTTTATTTTTGGATCTTCGTTTATCTTTGAGGCATTTTTTTTAGTTTTCTTGTTAAATTCTTGGCGCCTCTTTAGAATTTCTTTAGCGACCTCACAGCCACGGTAATTTGCTGGATGATTACCTTTACAATTCGCGCATATAGCCGGAGCTTCTCTTTTAAGACGGCATTCATCGGTCATATGTTTTTGCGCGCATTTTACGCAAACAGGGTCTTTCTGACAATACGCTGCAGTGTGGTTAAAACCTTGACAGCGCTTGCATTGAGGAACAAGTCGTTTGTTCTTCCGAAGAGGTTCAATTTTTACAACAATATTCATTATGGTTTTAATATTATAAACATTGTCTACATTTTCATTTTTGTCGAAACTTAGCATAAAAAGCGGAAGAGCGCGTTTAGTATAAGCGGTTTCTACTTCTTTCGACTGTGTTTTTTCGCGTTTTAAAAGATTTGTCGCTTCAAGAATCATAAATCCTTTGGTTTTTAGGTCCGAAATGATGTCTTCTTTCGAACAAGAGGGATGAAGTCCTCTAGCAACGACGCGTAAAGGTCTTTCTTCTTTAATTGAATAACTGTACCATTCAATTTTTTCGTCGCTGAGTTTTTTTGATAGCTTTCTATATAATTCAGAATCATTCACGTTAATTTTCCACGTGTTATTATGAGTCGATGTAGCTTTAAAATTTGCCTGCGCTGTTTCTCTTAGTATTGGAAGAATTTTGTTGTTATCCGCTTGACCAACGATGTTTATCGGTGGTGGGAGTTTCTCATTCGCGGAAAACTTATCTTTCCTTGTACTATTTTTCTGTTTTCGCTGAATTTGAAGCTCAGGCGAATGTTGAGCTTTCCGTTTTTTACCGGGTCTTTTTTCGGTTTCCCGAGCTAGTTCATCTTCATCGGTTTCGTATTCGTGCCGTTTTGGACTAGTAGCATTTATTTTGAAGTTTTGCGAACTTTTTAATATGGTATTTTCTTCGCGAAGACTTTCGACTTCCTTTTTAAGCTCTTGGTAGAGTCTTATCATTTCATCAAGCTTCTTTTTCAATTCACAATGTTCGTGCTCAGAGCTGTTTGTTTTCGCTGAGTCGCTTTTGGTGCCTTTTGGCACAACCGGTGGACTCTTTCTACCGGAAATGCTCGATACAGATGGAGGTGATCGAGTGACCTTATGCGCTTTCGCGAAAGGATTTATTAAATGCAATAAATGGCTCTCCCCAGAATCCGTAGAGCCTGCCTCCGAAGAGGATGGATTTGCCAGAGAAGCTGGCTTTCCACCTGGGGTAATCAATCTTTTTGTTTTTTCCATTGCATAATTTGTATACGTTGTTCTCAGTATACGGAGGTTGGATTTTAGTCGCCTTTTACGACAAGCATGCCTTACTTCGGGTAAATTCTTAACCCCTACCCGAAGGGTAAATACAACTAAATAAAACCTCGAGTGCATTAGCCAGAGGTCTGAGCTGAGGCATTCATTGCCAAGCGATTTGTTCTTTTGCATAACCAAGACCACTCAAAGCATCAACCTAATTTTACTTCATCTTTACATGGCGATCTTGCCATCATAACACCCTTCACACTTTACAAGTTCCCGCTCATTTTTAGTGGGGTTCGAGTCAGTACTTTTAAAAACCAAGAAGGGGATATTAGCCCCTTGTAAATAAGTTTTTGCAGACCGGGCTGTATGAGAGGCAGGTCCATCTTGAATAAAAACAAACGTTTCACCATTCGGAAATCCGACCTGAGGATAACAACCGATTTCTTATGACAGATACAGATTTCGGTTAAAAGTAAAAAATATATGCGTATAACCTAGTGCAATCTATGAATTTCTGAAAAATTCATAGTGCGTCTAATAATGTGGCCAGGGACTAGATATATTCTTTGTTTTCCATTAGGAAGCAAACTTACCAGCATCAGCCTCATGGATATTTCTCCCATAGAAGTGTAATGTAAATAGTAGGTTCTTCAAATTTTGGTGAAATCGGAAGCCTACTGCTTGTAACTCGGTCTTGGATGTTTAGGTTTTCAACAAAAAACCGAACTGCTATCTTGTCAAACCTATACGTGGAGTAAAATTCTCCATCATCCAACTCTTCAATATGATTTGCTCGGGATTTAAAACATCGCACTTTACTGCGCAAAACTGAGTCTTTAGACATATATGTATATCAAAATCTTCGTCTTCCGAAAACATTTTATAATATTTTATTTACTTTAAAAAACAATTAGCTCACGAATCATAAACAAAAAAAAAACTCCTTCAAATAAAATTGCCAAGAGATTTTGTTTGAGGAAAATGACGGATTTCATATGGATTTAGCAAGTTACAAAAAGTTAGAGCAGCCAGTTTGTGATTTTAACTTTAATTAAATGTTAAGAGATAGTAAGGTGCTAAAATCGTTTAAAATTAACAAAATCCTTATATATATAACTAAATATATATACTTATATATACGCCGGAGTGACGTCAACCTGTGAATTTTGTGTTACATCTAAAAATTTAACTCTCATAATTATTTCATATCACAGCAATAAAAAAAATATTTATCATTCTATTGTCACTCGAACCCCGTCGTTGCAGTACCGTCAACCTGTGAGTTTTGTGTTACATACATGTGAATTTTTTTTTTTTAATTTCACTCTCATCATTTTTTCATAACGCGCCTAAAGGAATATAGCTTACTTCAAAAACATAAATTCAATTTACTTTTGCAAAACTTTTTTGTTTGCACATCGATCGACCAGCTGTTTATTATCAACAAAAAATGACATAAATGGAAGTGTTCCGAAAATTATGTAGGTTTGAGCCCATGGAACGCATTCAGCCATGGAGATTCAAATTTGTATCGTAAATCATGTTCGTCCGCATTTTTGACGATGCGACGTCTCACGTCTGCATTTTCTATCTTCTCTCTTTCCCTGACAAATACATTTCGAGTAAATTTTTTCGAGCAAGGGTTAAGGCTATATCATAGCTGGGCATTAACTCGTTAATCCGTTAATCGTTAATTAACGAAGTTAACATTTTGATTAACGGATTAACTTTTAAGTTAACTTTTAAAAATGTTAACGGACACGTTAAATCCGTTAATCCACGTTAAGTCCGTTAATCGTTAATCCAATGCCTACTATTTACCGCTCGGCGCGAAAAACAGGTTCAGACAAGTATGAGACAAGTGCCGTGCGACGCGTTGATCAACTGCGTTTTTGGATATTGTTGCTAAACCAGTTGATGAACGAGTTGATACCTTCGTACATTTAACCAAGGATCACTCGGTGGGGAACGCGTTGAACGCACCACGATAAACAAAAAACTCAAACGTCAAACCTGAAATAATTTTGACTTCAGTTCGGTACATACATACATTTATTTTCAACGCACGCCTTCGCTTTAAAATATTCTTAAATTTGTTCCGTATGAGTATGATTTCCTCTAAGAAAAAAAAAAGTGGCTGCCGCATTAATAATATTAGAAAATGAACGACAAAGGAAGAAAAAACAGCCAAGACGATTCTGGGTAGATGATTTTTTCTTGAGTCGCGAAGAAAATTGTTTTTTTTTCAATGAAATATATGAGAAATTAAAATCGTTTGATCCCACCGCGCCCGTGAATTCGAATTCAAAGTTTAGGCAATTGCATTTTCGAGGAAATTTGAGACCAAGCCAATTCCCTGGCATCTCGATATTTATAAGATGGGCTCTTAATCAGCGTTACCCTTATGCGACTTTAGTCGCATTTTTGCGACCTTTTTTTTAGCTGTGCGACTATGCGACGACCTTTTTAAAATTGTTTAAAATTGCGCCTTTTTCTTTGCTTAAACATTTACCATCAAACTTTTCTGAGAATGTGTGAGTATGATTGTCTTTACTTTGTTTTCTATTCGCATTCTCGTTTTCGAAAGTAGTTTTTGTTTTCCCATTCCCACCACGGGGACGCTGTCAGATTGTTTTTTTTTTGTCTCTTACGTGTTTGGCACTGACGACTGACACTGACATTTCCCGGAATATCTTCTTACCGTTGTGCTTTGTCTGTAACATATAACATGCCGCATCGTGGAGCAATGGGTTGTTTTGCAACATTTTTTTATTAGGGCCAAATTTGATGAAAGTGCAAATTCAAAAATTGATATTATTCTCGAAAATTTGAACAACGAAAATTTAGTTTATTTAAAGTTTCTAAAATATATTCTTCCAAATATAAATATTTTAAACAAAGTTTTTCAGAGTGAAACACCACAAATTTCTTATTTGTGCTCTTATATAGAGGATCCTCTATTTATTATTTTTCAAAATTTTTTATTGAAAGAATGTGTTCTTGGAAAATCTATTTCTGAGATTGATTATCGAAAAGAAAATTATTTTAAAAAAATTGAAGAAATACATATCGGCATGGAAGCCGAAAATTGCTTAAAGGATAAAAAACTCACAAATTTTGAAATTATTTGCATAAAAAAATTGTACTTCAATATTATTTGACGCTTTGCGAAGAAATTTTTTCAAGATTTAATGTTAAAGATGAGAAGCTTTCTATTTTAAAACATATAAATCCAATAATAATTAGGTCAAATCAGGATTTTAACTATTTTCGGTTGGTTTCAAATTTTAATAGCTTTACAAATGAGCTAGAAAAAGTGGTAGAGCAATACAAACACCTAGAGCTTCAAGCGTTTGACAAAAACTATGGCAAAATTTTTGAAATTAAAAATATAGAAGAGTTTTGGTACAAGGTTGGTACTTTAAAAAATAGTTAAGGTGATAACCTATACTTTGACCTTTACGCGCTTGCGAGTTTGTTCAAAGCTTACGCTTATGAAAAATAAATTAACAAACCGTTTACAAAGGGAAACCTGCGAAAATATGTTATCTTCCACAAATCCCATTGACTGTGATATAAGTGAGTGGGTTCCTAAAAACAACCTAATTAAAAAGTATAGAGAAACTTTATTAAAAACACGAAACATTAATGTGATTTACATATCTTTTAGGTATTTATTTTAACTTTAAACCTATACATACATACATATTAATTTATGTAAAATGAAGTCTTTAAATTAGGTTTTTTTTGTTATTGTTATTTTTATTGTATACCTATCTAAGTGTTTAAATAAAGAAATTCAAAAAAATATCTAAATTGTTTTTCCTATAGTAAAAAAACATAATATTTAGGTATGCGAGTTTTTCTTTCAATTGCGACTTTTTGTTCAAAAATGCAACTTTTTCAAAGAATTCGAATTTGCGACTTTTTTTTGTAAAAGCGACTTTTTTCTGCGACTTTTTGAAAAATCCCTGAGGTAACCCTGCTCTTAATGTCCCATATATTGGGCTTTTCCTGCTGAAATCATTTGCAAAATTAATTCCGTGGTCCACTCTGATTTTTTATCACCTTCCATGACGAAAAACCAAAATAAAGTACAGTTTGCAAGTTGCAACAACTGCAAGTTCATGGCAACGCAATACTTCAACCACGTAGACACATTTCACTGCAGCCAACGCAACGCAACACAACATTACGTGAAGAAATCCCAAAAAAAATTAAAAAGTTGATCAACGCGTTGAACAAATAATGTGCAACACATTATCTTGAAAATGTTCAAGTTGCTCAACGTGTTGATCGAACATTTTCAAGGAGCAACACGAGCTCGTACACTACCCGTACAATTGTTGCGCAATTCCTTGAGCAACGGCCAACAAGTAGATCCAACCCGTTGGTTGAACAGAATTGAAGGCACCGTACATTAGAGTTGAATTCGAAATTTGTGCGTTGATCGCCTAGTGGACGACCGGCATTACTTAGCGCCGGTGCTCAGAGTCAAAAAATATAAAAAATTCAATTTTTATCACATGTTAACGGATTAACGATTAACGTTAACTTGCGTTAATTCTTCCGAAATTTAACTCTTTAACGTTTAACGAAGCTAACTTTTTTAGTAGCGGATTAACGATTAACGAAGTTAACTATTTGATTAACGGTGCCCAGCTATGGGCTATATACCTGTCAGCCTCATCCCAGCCATTTGTTGTGGAAGCTGCCTAGAATTGCTTCTTGTATATACGAGTAGACCAAGAACTTTGTCCATCAAAGGTTGGAGGTTGCATTTCCTTTTTCCTCAAGGTTTCTCCAGAACTTTCCCGAATCTTTATATTTCGAATACGATCTAACTCTTTTGAAAATGTCTCTATTTTGTTGTCGACTTGATTTTCCAATAATTAAACACGATCGGCTTGATTCTCCAACAAATTAAGATACAAAACGAAACAAAATGGTAAGTTTTATTAATTCAAAATTTGTTTTTTTAAGTGTTTTCCGGTTTGGTCACATTAAGTAAGTTTTGTTGAAAATATAGGGCTTAAATATTTGGAAAAACAAATTGAAATCAGCATTTAAAATAACAAAGAAACCCACCGCAATATTTGATGTAACGTAACAGTCCAAGAACCTTAAAAGTTTATTTTTCCAGCTTCTATTGTATCAACATATTAATAAAACCATATTTTCTCCGAGTAGTTTTAGTCTATTTTAAAAATAAAATAATAATTCTGTTGTGTACTAAATAATGCCGTTGTTTAGAATAGAAAACAGTTTGTAACGTAACAGTCTTTTTTCAATTCAAATTAAAAAGTTGTAACTATGTTGATTTCATAACCTCAATCATACTTATAATGTTTAGGGAAAGCTTAGTAAGACCCAAAAGAACAAAACCTATGAGCCTTATCATCGTACCCGATCGGAACGTAATTTTCTCCGATTTCTACGAAATGTACGAATTTTGTATGATTGTAGCCGTTCCGATAGGACAATCGGAAAAAACTACGAAAATAAAGTTTGTGTGCGTTGAAAATGTCAAATCCTTGCGTTGCATGCCTATGAAATGTCAAAATGGCAGCAATGCATGGTGAATTCATGCGATTTATGAAGATATTTGATTTCCGATTTCTCCGACAGCAAATTATAAGTGGAAAATTTTCCAAAGAAAAATTAAAAACGAATAAACTTTTAAAATTTATAATTACGCTGTATCTGAGTTAGAAAATATTTGATATATTTCTTAAGAATATTCTTTTTTCTTTATTTAATTTTCTTTATTCATATCTTTCCGCTTCCAATAACACTGCTGCACTATCCATGATTCTGCTTTCCTTATTTGACACGAATCAACGCTTTATTAATTTATTGGCGTTTACGTCAAATACACGCGTTAGTAAACGTCGGTTTTTTTCGTTACGAAACAGATACCATGAAGGAAATAAACGTTACGACCGTAACGATATAATGATAAGGCTGTATATATGTACATATATAAATAGTTTAAAAAGGACGGAAAAGTTTGAGAAGTTGTTGAATTCCAAATTAGAATTGATTTATATTTATTTACAAAGCACTATTTATACTAAAAGTTTGTTTGAATTCGATAAACAAACTTAATAAATTATTACAATGAATGATTGATTGATGAATTTATCTTAAATAAAGTAAAATACTCGTATTTTAAAACTAAGTGAAAATACTTAAAGTAAATTAGTGGATTAATGGATCGCCACAATTTCGATGTGTACTTACCTTCTACCTGAGCGTCGAACTTGTCGAGTTGTAGAAGCTGAGTAGGGTCAATGATTCTCGAGATGTTATCTCCAGATGAGTCCTGAAACCTCTTACACATCCTTATATCCCTCCCTCTCCCACATTGGAAATGCGAAAAAGCTATCCAAAGTTACCAGCTCCTCTATCACCCTTAACGTCCTTCTTTTCAGAACGGTACTTACTGTCTGATTCCCCGCCCACTCTCTCCTTTTCCTATTTTTGCAACTTCCCAATTGGGCTGGATTCAAGGTGTTATACGACCCGTGCCGATGATCAGCCTGGCTGAGGGCCCAATCAAAAAACTAGCTCAGTCGCTTACGGAGTATCCGGATACCAAGCGACCTCCGGATTAACTAGCCTTATCTGCATATACGGATCTCTGTGCAGATGGACCACCCTTTCTCCGTTACTCGTGGGATCTTATGGAAAATTTAAATTCAAAAGATGGTGGGAAGTCCTGGTCTTTGAGACAGGCCAGCAGTGCGACTGAAAAGCCGTCTGCTGTTTCTCCGGCTTGCGCTGGAAGTAGTAGTACTGTGGATTCTCACAGTCCTATTGCCGAAAGCAAAAGCAGGAGTAAAATGGTAGAAATACCTCCTTCCAGTAACAGGGGGGCTGTGAAGCATGGCCCTTCTATTACTACTTCAGAGAGTAAACCTCTCCAAACTTCGACACCGCGGTTCAGTGGTAGTAAGATTGTGAAGCATGGTCCTGCTACCACTAAGGAGAGTAAACCTCCCCGAACTTCTTTGCCTCATTCCAGCGGTGGTAGGACTGTGAAGCATGGTCCCTCCACCTCTAACAACTCCACAAATCCTAAAGAAGGCCCTGGGGGGAGCGGGCGTAAGCCCAACCCTTCTAGGACACTCTACAAGGACATTCGCAATGCTAAGAGAATAATCAGGGTGTTTGGTGAACAACCTGGCGCCGGGGGGAACTCTCAGCATGATGCAAAAATCAAGTGGGCTAAAAGCTTTTTAGCTAATAATAGCGTCCAGGCCAGCGGAGACTCCACGTCGAAGCGTCAAAGGTCTATGGAGGGCACAATTTCAGTACCCAAACGCCCCAAAGTGCACAACATCAGCGCTCCATCACATCCCTGTGGAGGGAATAAGACCTTCAGTGATGTGGTTAAAAACAAAATCGTGGTCGCGATCATTGACGGGAACGACGTCGATGGCACGATCTCTGCGGAAAATTGGCAGGTGGTCAAGGGGAAGCTCCAGTTGAGCTTCATGAGCATCATGATGGAGAACCCAGGACCACCTCCAATCACAAACGATGGAGGCTGGCATCAAGGACATGTTAAGCTCATGGTTTGTGACGATCAGAGATCGTGTGATCTTCTATCGTTGGCCGTTAGCCGGTTAGGGGAAGTCTGGCCTGGTGCTGGGCTCGAGGTTGTTGCTAAGGAGAAAATCCCGTGCAGACCAAGAGCTCGCGCCATGGTTACAGCCGAACTCTCCAGCATGGATGTAATACTCCAGATGATCCGGCTATCGAACCCATCCCTTCCTACTCACAACTGGAAAGTTGCGAAACTGGAGGAGAAAAAGGGACCCTACAGAGGTGCAATTATTGTACTAAATAAGGAGTCCCTTGCTCCTCTGGCGCAGACTAAAGGTGTGATTAGGTTTGGGTTTGAGACCATCACACTGAAGGTGTACAAAAAGGACGCGGATGTTACTGGTGCATCCACTTCCTCCATAGCAGTCGAAACTGCAGCTGCAGACCCTGGTGCATCTATCACCTTCCCATCACTGGAAGAGGAAGAGGCATCCAGGTCATCTTCGGCAACAGTGGAGACAATAAAAACAGTCAGCGACATGGAGATCGATGACCACAACAATGAAGATCTTCTGAGTGAGGACGCTCTTCTGGGCTCAACCTCGGAATCGGAAGACTCCAACGTCACCGTGTTGGAGGTTGATCGGGAGGGTTGTAGCAATGATGCTGCGATTTCTTCAGATTAATCTCCAACACTCTATCAAGGCCTCGGCCTCCCTGCTTCTTCGTCTATCCAGCAGCGGAGAAGACATCGTCCTAATCCAAGAACCCTGGATTGTGAAATCCATCGTTCGGGGACTAAGGACTCCAAACTACTACTTGCTGTATGCATTAGATAAAGGTGAACCCAGATCTTGCATACTAGTTAAAAGTAGCCTAAATGTATTTTTACTACCTAATTTCAGTGATCGAGATGTAACCGTCGCAAGACTGGAAACAGTCAAAGGAACTCTCTGGCTGGCGTCGGCATATCTTGGCCATGACCATCTTGGCCCTCTCCCAGGAGACACTCTGAGGAGGCTTATCACTGATGCAGATAGGCAGAAGACTGACCTCATTATTGGAAGTGATGCTAACGCCCATCATACAGTGTGGGGTAGCACGAATATAAACGACAGAGGTGAGTCTCTTTTCGATTATATTTTGAACACTAACCTAACAATATGTAACGTTGGAAATGAACCCACATTTGTTACTAAAAACAGACAGGAAGTACTTGACATAACTCTTGTCTCAGATAAAATTTATCATACTATCTCGAATTGGAAAGTATCAAATGATCATTCTTTCTCTGATCATAGATACATACAATTTGAAGTAATGGACGAACCTCCTAGCCAACCTTCCTTCCGTAACCATCGGAAAACAGATTGGCTTCTATATAGGGCAACTCTATTAAGGTCAATCAGACCTGAGTTATACAGCATACCCTACAACACTGAGGATCTTGACATTAAAGTCAATGACCTCACAACAGCCCTCAACAAATCTCTGGAAACTGCCTGCCCTCTTATACAAATAAGAGGTAAAAAGAAACCACACTGGTGGTACTCGGGGCTGGATCCACTAAGAAAAGAATGCAGGAAACTCTTTAATAGAGCGAAAACCTCCAGAGAAACTTCTGATTGGGATTCATATAAAGACTCCCTCAAGTTATATAAAAAAGAACTGAGGAAAACCAAGCGTATGTCCTGGAGAGCTTTCTGTAACAATATAGAAGGCAACCCAGAGGCATCAAGGTTAAGAAAAATCCTCTCCAAAAATCCAGTAATGCCAAGTTGCCTAAAAAACAATGACGGTTCCTGGACAAACTCAAGCGAAGAATCGCTCAATCTGGTCCTGGATGTACATTTTCCAGACAGCTCTCCTTACGTTAATAGCACTGATCCTAACAACACATTCAGTAGTATAACTCCTCCACAAGGTCTGATTACAGAGGAAAAATTAAAATGGGCAATAAACAGCTTCAATCCATACAAATCTCCTGGGCCAGATGGAATAATTCCAGCGGAATTACAGGAAAATTCCGATATTCTAATACCCATTCTGGTAAACATCTTAAATGGTTGTATCGCTCTGGCTCACATTCCTTTGTCATGGAGAGAAGTAAATGTTATTTTCATCCCCAAAGCTGGCAAACCTAGCCATGTTAATCCTAAAGATCTAAGACCTATTAGCCTTTCATCATTCCTTCTTAAAACATTTGAACGTCTGATTGAAATCCATTTGAGGGCAAACATTGATAAGTCCTTACTATCCAATGCTCAACATGCTTATAACAAAGGGAAATCTGTAGAAACCGCTCTACATACGCTGGTTCGTACTATCGAACACTCCCTTCATCATAAGGAGTTCACCTTAGTTGCTTTCCTGGATATAGAAGGAGCTTTTAACAATGTCGACGCATCCGCAATCACATCTGCGCTGTCATCTCTGAAGGTGAATAAGTCAATCAGTAATTTGATAAATCATATGCTGATAAGCAGGATTATAAATTCAAAACTGGGCGATTTTACTACTCGAAGGACTGTCAGTAGGGGTACGCCGCAAGGCGGCGTCCTCTCTCCTCTCCTTTGGAACCTAGTCGTAAATAAACTACTAGTGATTCTTGAAGGGGAGGGGCACAGGGTGATTGCCTATGCGGACGATGTTGCGATAGCGATATCTGGTAAGCATCCTAATACTCTGAAGGAACTCCTACAAAATGCTCTAAACAAGCTTACTAACTGGGCAGATCAATGTGGACTCGGTGTCAACCCCCACAAAACTGAACTTGTCCTATTTACCAGGAAATATAAAATCCCACACATAGACCCTCCCCTCATCAAAGGTATACCGCTTAAATTCTCAGACAAAGCAAAATATCTGGGTCTTATTTTGGACAAGAAATTAAGCTGGAAGCCCAATATCCAAGAGAGAGTCAACAAAGCCAACATAGCTCTTTTCTCTTGCAAAAAAGCCGTAGGTAACAAATGGGGTCTACAAACTCATATAACACACTGGCTATACATCTCAGTCATTAGACCGATACTTACATATGGAGTGACAGTATGGTGGACTGCGCTGGAAAGAGCAACAAACCGTGATATGCTCAGCAAAGTCCAACGAACAGCCTGTTTAATCATGGGTGGAGCTCTCCGCTCAACTCCTTCTGCTGCACTTGATGTTCTTTTTCATCTCATACCGCTAGATATTTTTAGCAAACAATCGGCCGCTAACACAGCCATTCGACTTAAAGCCTCCTCGCAGTGGATCAATAATGATATTGGTCACTCTACTATATTGAACTCGTTCAGTAGTCTACCTAGTAACGTCGATTACATCACCCCTCATCCAAAATTTGATAAAAATTTTCAAGTATCCATCCCTTCCAGGTCTTCTTGGGAAAATGAGTCGTTGTTGATAGACGAAGCAATTCATTTCTATACAGATGGATCTAAAACCGATGACGGGGTCGGTGGAGGCGTCTATCTTTGTCTATCTTTTCGTCTTCCCAATCACTGTAGCGTGTTCCAGGCAGAGCTTTTAGCAATAAAAGAAGTCCTCTCTTGGCTAAAAGAAAACGTTATATCGACAACCGATATACGTATCTTCTCAGACAGTCAAGCTGCCTTAAAGTCACTGGACTCTGTCTCCATTAACTCACAAACAGCCCAAAATTGTCGATCATCTCTGGTGGAGATGTCAAAACAGTTTAATATTCACCTTACATGGGTGCCGGGGTATAGAGACATTCCAGGAAATTGTAAAGCTGACGAACTTGCAAAAAACGGAACAATATTACCTTTGTTGGATAGCAAATCTAACATCGGTATACCCCTAGCTACTTGTAAACTTATGCTAAAGCAAGATACCATAAAGAAAGCTAACCACAGGTGGACCAGCACCCCAACTTGCCGGTCTACTAAACTGATTTGGCCATTGTTTGATGCTAAACGCTCAAAACAACTAATTTCTATTGGTAGATTGCATATAAGCTCCATCATAGGTGTCCTTACTGGGCACTGCCTAATAGGAAGACATGCTTTTCGTCTTGGAGTTCCTGCAAATGATTTTTGCAGAAGCTGCATGGATGAAGAAGAAGAGGAGTCAATTCCCCACCTTCTATGCTCTTGTCCTGCCCTAGCGCAAAGACGTAGACTCCACTTGGGAGACTACTACTATAACGATCCTAGTGATCTAAATAATTCCGACATTCACTGTCTCAAACGCTTCATTATTAGCTCAAAATGGTTTAACGAGTAAGGGGGATTTTTGAAATCCTTGTGGTATCACAACGGACCAAATATTGGTCTAAGTGTGCTGACCTTTTCCGGTCAGCAGCCACTTTAACCTAACCTACCTATAATGAGAAAGTTTTTTTTTTTATTTAATTTGTATGTTACATAAGTCACCCTTTTTTAATGTCTAACGATAAGAAAACCAAATAACTCTAAAAAAAAATACAATTTTAGCCATTTTCGATGCTGACCTTAACTCTTAAAAGAGCCAAGATCGCACGCGTAACGTAACAGTCTTTTCATGTAACAGTCCCAACATTTTTCTTTCCACAGAATCTAAAAATACAGTATTTAGTGTAATTAATATTTTATTTGCTATTTCCTTTCCTATACTCTGTCCAACAAAAATTGTCAGTACAGGGAAGATAGGACGTTTGTCTCTCATTCTGGTTGCATTGCCATGCATAAGTGTGTCGCCTTTTAAAGCTCTCACAGGGATTCCGTAGCTTACATTATAAATCGCCGCAAATGATAGTAAAAAGCGCGTAGGGCTACCGTCTGCCGATTCAAAACGACTGAAAACAATATTCAACTTACCTTTTCCCACAACACCAAGCGGTAAGATAATATGCGCGTTTTTTTTTAAGTTGAAAAGCAATGTGACAACACTCAACATACTCATCTTCTTAAAATGTGTTCTCAAAAGCTTCAAATCCCAAAAGCTCCTTAATAAAAACCACTGAAAAAGCTCCTTGCTTGCAATTGAGAATGATACTGGTAACTCTGTTTTGATGTAGATAAAGAGCGCACGATCGTATTGAGTGACACTTAACACTCTTGAGTCTTGACAGTATCTCATCAGCAGTGGGATACGACGGTCGTGTTGGGGTGTACAACTTTTTGCAAAGAATTACAACAACAATTCCTTAAGAAAACTCAGTGGCTTGCTCTTTTTTTAGTGTCATTTTTCCTAAAGCATTGTAGTGAGGGTGCATCAGGCGCCACTGCTTTAGAAAAAGCTCTCCCATAAGGCCTGTACTGACAATTTTTGTTGGACAGAGTATAATCTCAGAAACCTCGTACCTCACGTTTGAAATAGTACACTAAGGCTCGTATTCACCAAGCGCTCCTAAACGGCTCTTAACTTTACGAGGCTCTTAACTTGAAATTTCTGTGGGGTATTCACCAACCACTCGCAAGTGTTTTTCGAAGTTCGAAAATGAGAGCCACTCTCTCTTGTTCAGGCATACCCAAACTGTGAAATGTTGTGGAATGTTGGTCTTGACAGAAAATGGATACTCTTCTACTTGGCGTTGCTCACATGGATTCGAGCCAAATGCGTGCGTGGCACACGCACAAGCGAACAAACTTTCGAAGAGAGCGCTCGTAGATCTTCACTAATATTGCCTGGTGAATAGGTTTATGAGCTTCTTAAGTTATGAGCGCTCGGTGAATACCGGCCTAAAAGAGCAGACTTATTGCATAATGTAATGCAACCTCAAAATCTACTTCCAAATTCATGTAACGTAACAGTCTTACTAAAACATTTTTAGCGTTTAAATGACAGGCCTCACTGATTTTTAAATTAATAGAAAATGTTAGTTAGGAAGTCTATTTTGAGAAAAAAATAATAGATATTGAAAAAGTATTCCGTTTCATATATTTTCAGGTAAATTTGTATTGAAATATGCGTATGAATGTAACGTAACAGTCCGCGTTTTGGTCCATATGTATTAGACTAAGAGCCCACAGCAATTTTTGGGTGTGATTGATAACAAAAAATAATTAGCATACAGTGAACATTGGAAAACGTGAACTAATTAAAACCGAGGGCGTTCATGTTTTTGAGATTGTTCATGTTTTGGAATGTAACATTTTATGATTAAAAAAGTATTCCTACCGTATTGTCTTACTGCTCTTAAAATAAAACATATTTTCTTTCATTTTATCTTCTTTTTGCTTGCAGTAGTATAGATGTATATGATTTTTTTTACATTTTTAAAAATACTGGTAACTACGGGTTCATACTGGTACCTACGGGTTATCAAAAAAGTTGATTAGATTTCATTTTTAAATTAGAACGTTTTACAAATAAAAGTATTATTTAACAAACAAATTTTTTAATTTTCGTCTGTTCTATTTTTTGCCAACATTTTAATAACTACAATTTCTCTTAGGCGTTTATGTCGCTTATGGTCAAAACCTTCACCTGAACACCATTCTAAAGCCTTTTTCAATATTTCATACTACGCAATGTCAAATTTATGGGGCCCCCGAAGTTTTAAAAAATTAATTCAGTGCATTTTTATGTAAAAATGTTGGAAAAATGTCTGTTCACGTTTTAGAGCTTTTCGATTTGTTCACGTTTTAGAGCAGTCAATGTAAAAATTACGGTGTTCACGTTTTAGGATAGTTCACGTTTTGGGGGGTTCACGTTTTCCAATGTTCACTGTAATTAGATAGGCCTTTTATAGTTATTTACAAATGTGAAAGCCTTGCATACTCTAGTGGGCGCAATAGTGCATTATAGTGCATTAAGTATGCAGTTCTTTCCAAATCCAAATAATTGTGATAACAACTTTGCCAAAATGTAGAGTTAAGCCCCCTGATTGAAAATATCGAGGTCCAAGACGTTTTACAGACAGCCTTCTGCCTGCCAGACGCGATAAGAATAGGCTACTTCTTGCACTAAGAAGGCCACCTTCAAAGTGTCTTGGACCTCGATATTTGCAATCAGGGCACTTAGCTGTTCATTTTGAAGTTATGCCAAATTTTTTTTCCCAATTTTTTAGACTAAGGAAAGAACTGCATACTTAATACGCTATAATGCACTATTGCGCCCACTAGAGTATGCAAGACGTTCACATTTGTAAATAACTACTAAAGGCCTAACTAATTATGCTAATTATTTTTTGTTATCAATCACACCCAAAAATTGCTGTGGGCTCTCGGTCTATATATACAATTGTAAAACTTAAAGTTAAGGATATAAGGTAGATATAAGGTAGAAATTTGTTGGCAAATAGGGGGCCTAACTTATAAGATGACTTAAACTCAAAAAAAAAAAATATAACATTTATAATGTACATGGTAAAAAAATTAGGATTAAGATAAATTGGCTTGGTTTTTGTCTCGGGTTGTTCAGTCCCGGTTGTTTAGATGGTGGGTTTGTTGGGGGTTTGTCTTTCTAATATTTTCAGCCACGGTGATATGCTGACACGGCGCCAGCGTAGAAACGAACTGCTGGTTCGTTGTCGGTTGGAATCCTTTCTATCATATCCAGAGCACTAAAGTATCTAGGCTCTGAATGTCGTTCCTGGGTGGTCATCCTTCTCATCAGCGGGCTTGGGTGGTTGGTGGTGCTAGATATAAGCTTCTTCGCTAATTGCACGAGAAACTGGTTCAGTGGCTTGATTTTTGCTTCTTCGTAGATTCTTTCGTTGCTGAAGTGCTTCTTTCGCTTTCGATCGAAGATAAGTCCTGTGCTTATCCTTAGAATTTACCTTTCGAAGATTTGGAGCTTCAGCAGTGCTGTCTTCGAGATGGTGTACCATGCAGGAAAATTGTAACTGATGACGGGTCTGATGAGCTGCTTGTATATATGTAGCTTCACTGGCTGGTTTAGCCCGGTTCTTCTGGCTAGCAATGGGTGCAAGCGGTGAAACGCGAAGTTGGCCTTCCTTAGAACCTGCCTAGGTTAGGTTAGGTTAGGTTTAAGTGGCTGCTGACCGGAAAAGGTCAACACACTTAGACCAATATTTGGTCCGTTGTGATACCACAAGGATTTCAAAAATCACCCTTACTCGTTAAACCATTTTGAGCTAATAATGAAGCGTTTGAGACAGTGAATGTCGGAATTATTTAGATCACTAGGATCGTTATAGTAGTAGTCATAGCTGGGCATTAACTCGTTATTCCGTTAATCGTTAATAATTAACGAAGCTAAAATTTTGATTAACGGATTAACTTTTAAGTTAACTTTTAAAAATATTAACGGACACGTTAAATCCGTTAATCCACGTTAAGTCCGTTAATCGTTAATCCAATGCCTACTATTTACCGCGCGGCGCAAAAAACAGGTTCAGACAAGTGCCGTGCGGCGCGTGCCGCGGGTGAAACAAAAACAGCTAGGTACGTATTATATTTTGACGGCGCTTGCGAGTGAGAAAACTGCGAAGAGATTCGTTTCATTTGATCATTTCAATCTGCCGGTCGTCCACTATGTGCGCGATAAGTTCAACCAACTTCGTTCAACTTTTTATTCAACTCTTTCGTTGGATAAACGAATTTAAAACCTCTTACACTAGTGCAGCAACTTACGTAATTCACGTTGAGCAACTAAAGTTGAACAAAATGCGTTTGGAACCCCGTATACATAATTGACCAACTTTCCCATATGTTGATTAACCCCGCACACCTAGTGACCTAGTTGATGATCAACTCTTAAAACTTATTCCAATGTTGAATAGCTCCGTACACCTAGTTGACCAACTTACTCAAATGTTGAACAACCTCGTACACTAGTTGATAAACTTGTTCCATTTTGACGGAAAGAAATTTTGTTCGAGTTGATCAACTGCGTTTTCGATATTGTTGCTCAACCAGTTGATGAACGAGTTAATACCTTCGTACACTTAACCAAGGAACCAAGGATCACTCGTTGGGGAACGCGTTGAACGCACCACGATAAACAAAAAACTCAAACGTCAAACCTGAAATAATTTTGACTTCAGTTCGGTATATACATTTATTGTCGACGCACGCCTTCGCTTTAATATATTCTTAAATTTGTTCCGTATGAGTATGATTTCCTCGAAGAAAAAAAAAGTGGCTGTTGCATTAATAATATTAGGAAATGAACGACAAAGGAAGAAAAAACAGCCAAGACGATTCTGGGCAGATGATTTTTTCTTGAGTCGCGAAGAAAATTGTTTTTTCAATGAAATATATGAGAAATTAAAGTCGATTGACCCCACCGCGCCCGTGAATTTGAATTCAAAGCTTAGGCAATTGCATTTTCGAGGAAATTTGAGACCAAGCCAATTCCCCGGCATCTCGATTTTTATAAGAGGGCTCTTAATGTCCCATATATTGGGCTTTTCCTCAGTTGCTGAAATCATTTTCAAAATTGATTCCGTGGTCACTTCTGATTTTTTATCACCTTCCATGACGAAAAACCAAAATAAACTACAGTTTGCAAGTTGCAACAACTGCAAGTTTATGGCAACGCAATAGTTCAACCACGTAGACACATTTCACTGCAGCCAACGCCACACAACACAATATTACGTCAAGAAATCCCAAAGAAAATTAAAAAGTTGATCAACGCGTTGAATAAATAATGTGCAACACATTATCTTGAAAATGTGGCTCAACGTGTTGATCGAACATTTTCAAGGAGCAACACGAGCTCGTACACTACCCGTACACTTATTGCGCAAATTGTTGAGCAACGGCCAACAACTAGATCCAACCCGTTGGTTGAACAGTATTGAAGGCACCGTACATTAGAGTTGAATGCGTTGAATTCGAAATTTGTGCGTTGATCGCCTAGTGGACGACCGGCATTACTTAGCGCCGGTGCTCAGAGTGAAAAAATATAAAAAATGCAATTCTTATCACATGTTAACGCATTAACGATTAACGTTAACTTGCGTTAATTCTTCCGAAATTTAACGTTTAACGAAGCTAACTTTTTTAGTAGCGGATTAACGATTAACGAAGTTAACTGTTTGATTAACGGTGCCCAGCTATGGTAGTAGTCTCCCAAGTGGAGTCTACGTCTTTGCGCTAGGGCAGGACAACAACATAGAAGGTGAGGAACTGACTCCTCTTCTTCTTCTTCCATGCAGCTTCTGCAAAAATCATTTGCAGGAACTCCAAGACGAAAAGCATGTCTTCCTATTAGGCAGTGTCCAGTAAGGACACCTATTACGGAGCTAATATGCAATCTACCAATAGAAATTAGTTGTTTTGAGCGTTTAGCATCAAACAATGGCCAAATCAGTTTAGTAGACCGGCAAGTTGGGGTGCTGGTCCATCTGTGGTTAGCTTTCTTCATGGTATCATGCTTTAGCATAAGCTTACAAGTATACCGCTGTTAGATTTGCTATCCAACAAAGGTAAGATTGTTCCGTTTTTTGCAAGTTCGTCAGCTTTACAATTTCCTGGAATGTCTCTATGCCCCGGCACCCATGAGACGTGAATGTTAAACTGTTTTGACATCTCCACCAGAGATGATCGACAATTTTGGGCTGTTTGTGAGTTAATGGAGACCTGCCTAGAGCGCGGGTTGAAATTAAACAGCTCGTTGAAGTTTACTCCGAAATATTAAGCATTTCTTTTGGCTGCTATCGTTGACCCATCGGGGAGCTTCACGGTCAGGTTTCTGCAAGTGGCTGCTGAATAACATCGGTTGCCATTGGTGGTGGGTCTCCTGAAACACACAAGCTCTGATTTGGCAGTGCTTATTCGGATACCCCACTTTTTGTAGTACTGGTAGAGTTTGGAGACGTGGGCTTCCTTTCTCCGAGCTGCAATTTTTGGCGCTTTCGACGAGGAGTAGGTCAGCGAGTCGTCAGCGAAAGCGAATAGTAAGTTTTCGCAGTCAGTTGGCACGGGTTGATCAGACGTCATCAGGTTATATAGGAAGGGACCCAGCTTTGATCCTTGGGCGACTCCGGCTTTGATGGATTTGATTGAAGACTGTCTCGTGCTCATCGCGAGCACTCCTTTATATGCTCAAGTTAGTTGTTCTCGAAAATTCGTGAAGGTTCTCGTCTTTGAATGTTCTAGATGGTTGGAATAAGGGGAAATACATTTGAAATTGGAAAAGAGCTTTTTGTTTCTTCCATAAAGTAGATATGCAATTTTCCAACAGATGGCGCTGTAGGAGTATAAAGCTCTGTTCGCAACAATACGTTAAAAGATTTTTGGGATATATTAAAGTCATCTTAAAATATACTTTGATATGAATGATTGTATGTTATAAAATTAGGGGATTGCACTGCGACCTAGAGATCTATTGTGCCCACCACATCTAAATTTGGATAAGCTTGCTTATCTTACAATTCTTCCTCCAAGTCGATTGCTCTTAGAAATTTTAGTATTTGGGGAACCTTCGGGGAGGATAGATCGCTCTCTTCTAATTGGTATTGTCCCAGATAGTTTTTTTTTTTACTTTGGTGCTTGAGTGGCCAATATTTTCGTAGAATGTGGTATAGTTTTTCTTCATGCATGTTCTAATGTGTGATTTTTTTGCTTATTATCTTTTTGCCAACACTGGTTTTGACTGCTAAAGCACTTTTCGTGTTTTGTGTCACTGTCAAACATATTCAATTTGGTCTATAATTTAACCATGGATCGACTTAAAAACGAACAATGCTTGTAAATTATTGAATTTTATTATCAACGCTTCTTCCATTTTATGGTCAGTTCAATCGACCTACTGAGGCGGCTATTCGGGCTATTGTGACTAAATTTCACACCAAATTTACATAGTTGGACATTAAACCACCAGCACACTTACGTAGAGTGCGAACTGAGGAAAATATTACAGCTGTATCGGCCAGTGTTAGTGATGACGATGAATTATTGATTCGGCGCGGCGCCGCGCGCCGCCGCCGTTCGCAGTAATTGCCTTCTGTTACTCCACTACGTGGAAAATTTTGGGGAAGGATTTAGATGTGAAGCCTTTCAAAATACAGTTGGTGCAAGAATTTACCACAACGCCGAATTTTTGATGAATGGGCTCTTGAAAAGTCCGCCGAAGATCCACTTTTTTATCGGAAAATTGTGTTCAGCGACGAAGCTCATTTCAGGATGAATGGACACATGAACAAGCAAAACTGCCATATTTGGCGTGAAGAGCACCCAGAAGCATTGCAAGAGCTACTAATGCATCCAGAAAAAGTCTCTGTTTGGTGCGGATTATGGGGTGGCGGAATCATTGGGCCGTATTTCTTCAAAGATGATGCGAATCGCAACGTTACTGTCAATGGTGAGCGCTACCGTCCGATGAAAACAAACTTTTTTTTTGCGCTAAATGGAAAAGCCTGACTTGCATGACATGTGGTTTCAACAAGACACACAGCACGCGTAACAATGGACCAATTGAGAGGCGAGTTCGGTGAACAGTTTATTTCACGTTTGGGGCGGGTCACGTTTGGACCATTTAAGGCGCAGCCGCGGCCAATATTTGCATGAAATAATAAAAAAAATATTGACCGTACTATCGATTCAAATAAAGTTATCATGCATTTTTTTGAATTTCATGTGTTTTTTTTTTTTGTTTTTTTTTTTTTTTTTTTTTTTTAATTTCCGATAGCTCTTAAAAAATCACAATCTACAGTGGTGGACACAAATTTAGCACACTGAGATGGGTACTACCATATTTTTAATTTTCTCTCTTGTTTTGTTCCAAGCAACGGTACATTTTGAACTAATATATATGACAACAAATCAGAGAAAACAAAACTATATATTTTCATATGCAATCCAATTACATAGTGAAAAAATCGTTGATAGAGTTTGTCATTTGCATTGTTTTTGGTTGGACATCAATTTAGCACGTGTACAAATTGTGGTTATTTTTTTTTAATTTGTAGGTTTTTAAGAGAACAAAATTATTTTCGAGGTAATTTTATATCTTCTTAATGTTATATATTCAAATAAAATTTAAAAAAAAACATTAAATAGTCATGGCATAAGGGCAATGGTGTTATGAGGACAAAAGGAGTATTATCATTAAGATGAAGTCAAAGGGTCGCACAGTAACGGAGATTTCTGAGCTTCTAGAATGTTCAGGAAGATGGTCTACAATGCTCTTAGACATTTTGAAAAGTATGAAGTGACAAAACATGTAAAACAAGCCTCTCGCACACGAAAGACAACAAAGAGGAAAGATAAAGTCATTTACATGTTATCAACAAAGGATCCATTTAAGACCTCTAGTGTCATTCGAAATGAATTAATGGAGAATTATAATGTCAATGTATCCTGAAGAACCGTGAGACCACGCCTGAATGAAAAAAATTTGAGAGGGTGCATTGCGCAAAGAAAACCATTGGTTTCGAAAAAAAAATCTGAAGGCTAGATTAGAGTTTGCCAAATTACATCTAGGCAAACTACTAAATTTCTTGAAAAATGTACTTTGGAGCGATGAATCAAAGTTCTGTCGATTCAAATCAGATGGAAAAAAATATGTGTGGCGTCCACAAAATAAGGAACATGATCCAAAATACACCATTAAGACGGTGAAGCACGGTGGTGGAAACGTGATGGTCTGGGCTGCTTTTTCTTGGAACGGTGTTGGTCCAATAGTGAAGATAGACTCCAAAATGGACCAGCACCTGTACAAAGATATTTTCTCGAACCATATGATTCCATATGCCGAAGATAATTTGCCGGTTTTATGGCGCTTCATGCACGACAATGACCCTAAGCACACTTCAAAACTAGTGAAAAGTGCCTTAGAGGTCAATAAAGTGAATGTTTTAAAGTGGCCTGCTCAATCACCCGATCTGAACCCGATCGAAAATTTGTGGAATGACGTTGAGCAACACATTGAAAAACAAAAAACGAAAAATTTAACAGATTTGTGGCAAGAGATACAAAATGCTTGGTATTCAATACCTAAGCAACGCTGTGAGGCCTTATACGAGAGCTTGTCAAGAAGACTCAATTCAGTATTAAAGAACAAAGGATTTCCAACAAAATATAAAAGAAAATATAGTTTAAGTAACGGTAAATAACATAACTAAGCAATTTTAATGAAATGTGCTAAATTCATGTCCAGACAAAAAAGTATGTGTTTTCTGTTATTTTTTTCATTTTTTCCTTTCAGATATAAAAAATATAAGATTGTATTTTGGAAAAATATACTTATATTCGTAAATAATGTAAATAACATAAAAATGAAAATATTGAAATAGAAACAAATTTTGTAAATATAGTTTAATTTTTTCTTTAATTATTGTGCTAAATTCTTGTCCACCACTGTATGTACATATATGTGGCAATGCATAGATACTACACCGAATAAGCCTAGGTAGCTTCTACGTTTGTAAAATTCAGTGAGGATAGCTCTTATTCTGATGAAGATATCAATACAAATTCCGTAAAATGTGTTGATCGCATAAGGATGGAATCTTAAGTTAATGAACATGATTTCATTAAAAAAATCAACTATAAGAAAAGTAGGTCTGGTAATTTCTTCAATCTAGAGTAACAAAACAAATATAAACACACAAAGTGTCCATGTTTTCTTGATTTGAGGTGCTATTCTATAGGATTTTGATTGGTCTTTCTTTTCACATTCACAGTCCTAGTCGCGATTTGTGAATCACTTATCTTCGTTGTAAAATTGAAACTGCGAATATTAAAATGTGATTTTCTCAAACAATGTGAAATAAAAGCAGATAACAAATCAAATCACATTTAAATCACTCAAAGATTGTTATTGATGAATCTTTAACTGTGATTTTCTACTCACAGATTGGAACTTCACCGTCGAATAGGTGAACTACAACAATGGATCAGAGTTTAGTGCACTCAATGGGCGTTTTTCTTTTTTCATTTAGAGTAAAGCACTGAACAGAGCACGAGCATGTCGAACATGCTCTGAACTTTCTCCCAATCGAGCGTGTCCTAAGAACTCTGAATTACGAGTATTTTATAAACACACGCGAGTTTTTGAGTTTTTTTTCCGTCTGTCAGAATGATTTCAGCATTTAACTCTCTCTGCTCAGCTATTTTATACCGAACTCATAGAGTGCGCTCTGAACAATCTCTGAACACGCTCTAAACGAAAAAAGAAACACAAATTTGAACTGTAATACACTCTGAGCTAAAAAAGAAACACGATTTTTTGTTTGACAGTTCAGGTTCTACTACTCTGAACTAAAAAAGAAAAACGCCCAATGATGATGGAAAGAACGTATCAATCAAAAATAAGGGGAGAGTACGATAACTTGGCCGCCAAGATTTGATTACGGGTTTTTGTAGAGGGGTCAAAAACAAGCACTTTTTACTACGGGAGGGGGGGGGGTCTATCTCCCCCCGTTTAGGAGGTAGGGGCACTTTTAGAAAAAATGGTTTAAATTGAAAAAAAAATATTAAAAAACAACGGCAACACCTACAATAAAGTGCTATACTGCGTTTGAAAGCCAGAAGATTGTTCTATAATCCTGCATTTAAATTAAATTAATCATGTCAATGGTTTTTGAGAAATTCGCATTTAAAGTCCAAATTTTGATAAAAAAAAAACGTGAAAAAAAAAGTTTAGACCGATTGTTTTCAAAATTGTGAAATGAAATTGTAAGTTAGCTTATATGTGTTCCATGTATCTATCAGTTTTTAATCGAACACAAAAAACCGCATGGTTCTATGTCTTGTAGGTTTTGAGAAAATCGAAAATTACCAAAGCTGCTTTTTTTGATTTTTAGTGGTGTTAATAAACATAATGAATCTTTGTTAGTTCAGTACCGCAATTCATTTAGCGTTACCCAGAATGCACCATGAGGAGGTAGAATTGCATCTGGGTCAGTTATTTTGTCAGTTAGTCAGTCATAGTTAGTTAAAAAAGGTCAAAATGTATTAAAAAGGTGTGTAAGTCTCGTCAATAAAGCCATCGTCCGTACTATAACTGTCGAGTTCGTTGAGTTACTCTTTTATGGTGGGAAGCCGAGGATGTTTTGGTGGTAAAACATTTTCTAAATTTTCGCTCTGAAGGGTGGGAGGATCGATGTCTTTTAACTGTAAACCCTCACATATATCACCATCGGTATAACAAGGGTAAACTTTTTTTACATCTGATAAAAACTCTATTATTTAAGAACCCAAGTCGTCCTTATATTTCCTTTCTAGGCAGTATTTTCGATAAAAAAATAGTGCCATGTATTGGTGAACATGGTCGGAAGTTTGTTTTGGTTTTCAAGATCGTTTATTGTATTTTATATGTATTTAGTGGACATTGGATAAATAGAATAAATATGAATTTTTTTAAATGCAGATTCTGTGAATGCAAAAGAAACTTTGCATGCACCCAACCTCGCACCTACCCCAAATCCTATAGTGTGCCCAAGCAGGGGGGTTGCAGGGGGGCAGCATGCCCCCCATGCATACTTTACTGTTTATATATTGTAATGTTGGAAGCTAGCACTGATTTATTTATGTAAGGAAGCAAAAAATATCAAACATTTTGTAGGAAAGTAGTTTTAGTTATTTTCGATTTTCTCAAAAACCAGAAGACATAGAACCATGCGGTTTTTTGTGTTCGATTAAGAACTGATAGATACATGAAACACATGTAAGCTTATTTAAAATTTCATTTCACAATTTTGAAAACAATCGGTCTAAACTTTTTTTTTCACGTTATTTTATCAAAATTTAGAATTTAAATGCGAATTTCTCAAAAACTATTGACATGAGTAATTTAATTTAAATGCAGGATTATAGAACAATCTTCTGGCTTTCAAACGCAGTATAGCACTTTATTGTAAATGGTGCCGTTGTTTTTTAATATTTTTTTTTTGAATTTAAACCATTTTTTCTAAAAGTGCCCCTACCTCCTAAACGGGGGGAGATAGACCCCCCCTCCCATAGTAAAAAGTGCTTATTTTTTACCCTTCTACAAAAATCCGTCATCAAATCTTGGCGGCCAAGTTATCGTACTCGTGCCAAAAATAAGTTTAAACTTAAAACTCCTAAAGTCCCGCGCCAATTTTAATGATTTCTATATTTTGAAAATGTTAAAAAGTATGCAATATAATTTATAAAGACTTTGATTTGTTCAAAATAAAAAGATTACAATCGCTTCAGCTGTTAACGAAAAAAAATTTGAAAATATTTATGATTTTTATGGCCTTTTATTCGTAATTAAATATGTTGTATTATAGGCTTTAGACCAGTGTTGATTTCAATCAAATGAAAGACAAATGTTATTTATTTTATCGACGTTTCGTCTATGATTATAGACATCTTCAGGATATATTTATGTTATTTTTATTTCAATATGTTATGGTTAAAACAATTATGACATTTTCAAAATAAAAGTGCAATATACTTAAATGTATATTTATTGTTGTGTTATTTTGAGAATGTCATAATTATTGTTTTAACCATAACATATTGAAATAAAAATAAAACAAATATATCCTGAAGATGTCTATAATCATAGACGAAACGTCGATAAAATAAATAACATTTGTCTTTCATTTGATTGAAATCAACACTGGCCTAAAGCCCATAATACTCGTACAACATATTGAAAATTTGAAAATCTAAAAGAGGTCTATAAAAAAGACCGTACCTACAATAAGACATTTTGATTAAGATCGTCGAAGGTGCGTTTTTTGTTTAAACAATAATATCTATAATTCAGAATTGAAGCTTGTTAAAACTTAAAATTAGTCCAACTTCGAGAAGAGATGCTTCGTGCTCAAAAGATCTTAAGTGTATGCTGCGATTTGATTTTAAATGTTCTTTTCTTCTGATAAGACAAGTAGGTAGATAGGGCCTTCAAAAGTTTTATTATAAATTGATAATGGAAAACGCGATGTTCAAAAATTTTTAAATTTTGTTCATATAGCCTCCGTGGCGCAATTGGTTAGCGCGTTCGGCTGTTAACCGAAAGGTTGGTGGTTCGAGTCCACCCGGGGGCGGTTTATTTTTTATTCGAAAGAAGAATAAAATTACAGTTCTAAAAAGTAAATCTTCGAAACAGTAAGGGCGGTATTCACCGAAGGCTCATAAACGGCTCTTAAGTTTAAGAGGCTCATAAATTGGAAATTATTTGTGCTATTCACGAACCCCTCATAAGTATTTTTCGAAGTTCGAAAATGAGAGCCACTCTCTCTTAACCAGGCATGTTCAAACTGTGAATTCAAACAGTTTTCAAACAAGATTGAAAGCCGAGAAGTCAAATGTGAAATATAAGTCGTGAAAACAAAACTTTGAACTGTCATCTCATCTTTAAGGAACAAAAAACGAAAGTCTTTTCTCAAATTAAAAGCTCAAGTGACCTCAACTCCAAGGTGCGTTTCGCCTTAAATAATTTTCTATCTTCATTGTCTTTTCTCAAATATTGGCTGTTGCTGCCATTCAAACCAATGGGATAGCCGATAAGAAGCACAGTGACATGGAAAGGTAAAAAAAAACTACCCAATCGAATACACCTGCAAATTCCCAGCTAATAAAAGTTTATAATTTCCACGTGGATTTGTGTTAATCCAGGCTACATCAAGAGTCTGTCGAAAACATAGTTGTGCCGAAAAGAGTAGGGAACCGGAGTTCCGCGCACGGATTCGCATTGAAATGAGAAACAACGGTGGAGCCGCATGCAATGCTGAGTTGGCGTCCAGAGATAGCATATTGCAATTCAACTCCACTAAGATTCCCCAATTGAAGTGGAGCCAGAACAAATCCTCGGATTCGTTTCAGTCTTTATCTGCTCCAGTCCCAGCTCCAGGCCTCTCACAGAATCCATCGAAATTGAGAAGATCGTCAGCGGCTGGCTTATGGATCACCACCGTGCTCCATCTCTCTCTCCGCCTCGACTCTCGTGCCCAGCAAGTTTGTTGATTGCTCTGGATTTCAAACAATGAATACAATACAGTGAAGATCATGGGAACAAACAAATCTATTACGTTTTATGTAAGTAAGTTAATAATAAATGCAATCAAAAACAAACAAAATAAAATGCACGACTGTGTCGCACGAACTTGCTCCTATGTAATAGACTAGGAATTTTAAAAACGAATGTTATTAGAGAAAACTGTTCATAAGGATAAAATGAATTTTTTAAATTCTTTTAGTAGTAAGAGATAAAAACAGAATGCTATGCAAATATGAATTTATGCAGGAACAAAAATTATAAGTCGTTGTAGTGGTTCCTTAAAAAATTAACTTGTATGTACAAAATTTTTAAAACATTTTTAATAATAAAATATAATAAAAGTCTAATTTCCAAAAAACATTACTAAGCCGTTCTTGAGATATTTTTTTTTTTTTTTTTTATATTATACGCGCACTCAAGGGGTTATGACTACCCTTATAATGTTAAATACACAGTGCGAGAAATTAGGAAATTAGGATAGGATTAGAAAGGAGATACCGATGCACATTGGTTTTGAATGTCTGCACATTGAAATTAGTGGGAAATACTGAGCCAGGTAAAGCATTCCACATTCTTGTAGTGCGACTAAAAAAAGAATCTCTGTATTTGACAGTACGTCCGAAGTTGGGCTTAAGTGTAAACTGATGGGCATTCCTAGAAGTACGGGTATTACGGTTGAATTGTTTAAGGGGAGGAATGCAACTGGCTATTTCACTAGAGCACTGTTTATGGAAATAGCGGTAAAATAATGATAGACATGAAACATTGCGGCGGTGCTCGAAAGATACAAGTGTTTCAGTTAGACAACGGTCGCCTATCATTTTTATAGCTCTCTTTGGAATTTTGTCCAAGAGACTCAAGTGGGTTTTTGGAGCACCTGCCCATAAATGGGAATTATACTCGAGCTTCGGAAGAATAAAGGCTTTATATATAACAACCAGATCAGAAGGAGTAAAATACTTCTTGCATCGGCGGAGAAAACCTAAACACTTAGCAGCGTTTTTGGCAACGTCAAATATGTGATCACTCCACACAAGATGGTCTGTGATGCACATACCGAGAACTGAAAGCTGATCAGTCTCCTCGATGCAAGTGCCGTTCATAGAAAGTGGCATTAGGGGAGTATTGCGCTTTAACGACAGTAAACAGCATTGAGTTTTTGAAGATGTGAATCTAAAAACGAATATGAAAAGCTGAGGGTACTGTCGTCAGCGAAACAATTAAGTGGATTAGAAGTTTCAGACAAAAGATCATTTATGAATATAAGGAAGAGTGTCGGAGACAAAACGGAGCCCTGTGGCACACCAGCGTTTATTTTGTGGATATCAGATTTGAAACCATCCAATACTACTTGAAGAGAAGGGTCCGAAAGGTAATTTCTAATCCAACGAAGAAGAGATTCGTCGATACCAAATGCACACATTTTCGATAAGAGAGCTTGATGCCAAACTCTATCAAATGCCTTTGAAATATCAAGTGCAATAATCTTACTTTCTCCAAAACGATGTAAAGATTTGTTCCACTTTTCGGTGAGATATACCATCAGATCACCAGTGGACCTATTGCTACGAAAGATATACTGCCGGTCATTAAGAAGCTTTCGTTCTTCAAGATATTTCTTAAGCTGAAAATTGATCAGCGTTTCCATGACCTTGGAAAGAAGGGACGTAAGTGCAATTGGACGATAGTTAAAGGGGGAGGAGGATTCGCCTTTTTTAGGGACAGGCTGGACAAATGCTGTTTTCCATCTACTCGCAAAGAGACCCGAAGAGTAGGACAGATGGAAAAGCTTACGCAGAAGTTTTGCCAGCGTTGAAGAACACCTCTTCATTTGTGAATGTCAAGATCTTTTAGTACTCTAGCAACTGCACGAGTGCGAAAGAACATTCGTCCCATATAATCGTTTACGCTCTCAAGTACAGGAGGAGTCATGTCACTCCCTGGTAGCGTGGAATTAACAGCAAACTGTGCTGCAAGCAAATTGGCTTTATCTATCGAACTTACAACAGGAATGTCATTGAAGACGAGCGTTGGAACTGAGGATGACGTAGTGTTTCGTATGTTTTTTACAAATGACCAAAAATTTTTACTTGCTTTGGGACATATTAGTATTTTTTGCCGTAATTTTTGATCGTGTAAAAATTTTGTTCATCGGATATGAATGTTGCAGGTCTTTCTAGCTTGTTTGCAGAGGCGTATTTAAGGATTTGGCGCCCCGGGCTGATAAATTTTGCCGCCCTTTAGAACAATGAAAATAAAGTAATAAAAAATAATAATAAAAAACACAAAATTTTTCAAATTTTTTTTGTGTGTATATTCATTACAAAATTCATTAACAATAGATTCGTTATCTAAATTTTTGTCAGTTCAGCTTCTATATTTAATAAAGTTAAACTATAAAGGCGCTAATGCTCGATTTTCTATTTCAATCTCAATCATTTCAATGAGTCTCATTCTTTAATATCAGTTAACTCGATTAACCATGATTTACTCGATTCGATTTGGTGTTATTTAAGGTATCAGGGGTGGAATCGCGTAAGGTGATATTTGATTGTCAATTTTTTTATTGTCATTTTGAATATAGCTGTCTCTATCATATCAATAAAAAAATATAGAGAGAGCGATTGTCAAAACGACAATCAATTAATTTAGTGATCACTTTACTCTTACGCGATACGGGCCCAGGATCTGGTATGTTTAGACACTGTGGGAATTGAACTAGTAATGAGACTTATCGAATAAAAACTTTCGACTTACATATGCGATAGTATTTAAAAGTTAATTTATTCGATAGTACCAATTCATTCAGTAACTATTAGTCCTAAAATTGATATTTTAATGAGCAACAAATGAAATCTCTTTGTCTTGAATTTTTTGACGCTTTTTAATCAATGGACATAGTAGCCATCATTCGATGTCATTTGGCAATTTATGGCTTACAATATAGAGTATTTTGTGAAAGCCTCAACTTAATCTTATCATCGAAATCGAAATGAAAATCGAATCGGAACAGTATTAAACCATTTGAGTGAAATGAAAATGATCGAGTTCGATTCGATCATTTGAAATGAACGATTTACACAGCTCTACACTGCAGTGCACAAGTATATTCTTAAAGCAACCTCAGCATCGGCATATAAAAATGCTTCCTTCAATTATTTTTCTCTTATATGAAGGTTAAGCTGCCCTAAAATCATATTTTCAGAGTTGTTTTGCTCCAGAAAATTTTTAAGTAAGACACACTCTTCTTGACAATTTTCACCAAGATCAATCAGGTATAATTTCTGAAGAGTGGTTGCATTTTTTCGAATTGCTTCTTCACTTATGTGATCAAGCTTAGATACAAAAATAAAACCATTTGTTTTTGCCTCATAGGATGAATTTCTTCTCTTCAGCGCACTCAATTATTGGTCGCAAATAGGAATGAAAGTATTTACTCGTATTTTGAAATTTTCACGACCACAAAAAAGAACCTCCATTCGCGACACTTATCATCTCGTTTTTTCCTCTTGATGATTCTTTTTTGGTCCATTTTGTAATTTTCAGAGGTTTTGCTTTTTCGCATCTCTTTAAAACATCAAAGCATTCTCGTTTTTCTCTCACAAACGATATGAGTGCCTCGTAGAGCCTGGACACAGTTTCAACGTCTGTATAAACACATTGAATTTTTTTTGATACAATATAGAAATAGAATTGCTTGAGTATAGAACCCCAAAATTAAGACAATATTTCTGTCTCAAGGGACTTCAATTGCGACAAGTGAGAATGATACTAAAAATATAAAATAGGTATTCGACGATTTTAACTTTAGTAAAATGTTAGAGATAGCATGATGCTAAATTTGATTAAAATTAGCAAAATCGTCTTTTTAACCTAGTATTATACTAAAATAGTTTTAACATCGTACTAATTCGACTAAAATTTTGCGCCAATAGTTTTTAAAATAATACCTATATTTTTATTTATCCATCATTATTTTTTCCAAAGAATATGTACATGTCTGTAAATATTTTAACTATGAATTTTTATTATAAAAAATCGTTTATAAAAAGTAAGAATAGTAAATGGTGAAAAAGTGAGTGACATGTTACAGTGAACTCTCTTACAGCCGGACACTCACGGCACTGAAAAAATTGTCATGCTTGAAAAACTCAAAAAATCGCATTTTTTAATCTTTGTATTTTTTGTTTATCCTTCAAAAATATTGTAAATTGGATAATTGTTATGGGCGGCATCCGCCCTTCTGCTTGAATGTTTTGAAAGACCAATCGCTTCAAAAAAATATTATAAATTGGCCAAGCGCAAGCCGCCCCTAGCAGCCTTGCCGCCCCGGGCTGTAGCCCTTTTAGCCCTAGGGTAAATACGCCCCTGCTTGTTTGTACTTCTTCCGGTTTTCCTCAGTGGGATTGGCTTTAAAAGAACGGAAACTTACTTCTTTTACCTTGATAGCCTCTTTACAGCTCGAATCAAACCAGGAGTTTTCTTTCGGTTTGATAGATTTTGTTCTATTCGGAATAAAATTTCTCATACCGTAGAGAATCAGATTTGAGACCATATCTGCACTGGAATCTACATAACTACCGAGGAAGCATAGCGACCAGTTAAATTTCCCAAAGAAATCATTGAGACCGTTCCAGTTGGCTTTCTCGTACAGCCAAACGGTTCTTACAGGGTTTTTTTCTTTAACTGGGGATTGTTGACACGAGAAATTCGCAGATATGACACAATGGTCTGAAGTGCCTAGAGGCGATAAAACATTTATGGTGTATTTATCAGGGTTTGAGGTAAGAAACAAGTCTAGAGTGTTGGCCGATTGACCTGCAACGTCAGGAATCCGAGTTGGCTCGTCAACAAGCTGGGTCAGATTGTTTAACTCAGCAAAAATCTCGACATACCTTCCTTCGGGTGTTGTCTGACCAGAATAGCGCAGCCACGAAGAATTGTGTACATTGAAATCGCCCGTAACAACGATCTCACTGTGCGGAAAATGGATAGAGTCGGACAGGGCATCGAATTCATTTGAAGTCGAATTACTATCCAAACTTGGACTGCGATATATAAAACATATATGAATGATACGCCTTTGGACAGTGAATTTGAACCACATATAATTAAAATTAGTATTTACACAGGGACCATACTGTGGTAGAAGCTGATAGGCAACATCATTACGTATGTACGTATACGGCGAGACCATGGTGGGAAAAGAATAATGGCACTAAACTATACCCATGTAGGTTAAACTCCGTATGATCAGTGTTTTCACCAACCTGGGTTTCACTTCACTAATGTGTGAAGTAACAAATGCGAATTTAAGAAGTGCAGATTTGATTTGTTTAAATTTTTTAGTATCTCAAACTCGTGACTTTTTTGTCGGAGTGTACAGATTGCATTCTTTTACAATTAATGCGTTTATAGATGAATTTTCTGGATTTTTGGACAATCATTGTGGTAAAAATATGCTTCTTTTAGGTGACTTTAACATCGATTTATTGTCCTCCTCACCTGATGCTGATAATTTTCTTGCTCTATTTCTTCCTTTGGATTTACTTCTTTGGTAAACACACCTACTAGAGGACCATCTTGCTTGGACCATATCTTTTTAAGACTTCATAAAAATAATAACGTGGGATTTCAAACAGAAGTTTTTGAACTTGGGATTACTGATCATTGTTTAACAAGTATTCAATTTGATTGTAGTCAAAATAGAAAAATAAATGCATCAGTAAAAACTTTTCCAAAAATAAATTTTTCTGCTTTGAAAACAGCTTTGACATTTGAGTTTTGGAATGAAGTCTATAGTGCTTGTAACCAGGGTTGTCAGGTTTCAAAAATCGGAATCGCCAAAAGTAAAATATAAATCGCCAAAAAATCGCCAAATTTCAAAATTTTTCACCATACTCTCATTATTGCATCTAATGCTTCAATTTCCATTTTTGAGCTAGTTTTTTGTTTTAATAGCATTCATGTATGAAAAGGCTCTTTCGACCACTGCGTTGCTTGCTGGCAGAGAAAGTGCACTCAAGGCAAATTCCGTAAGCTCCCGGAACTCCGTTTGTCATTTTCTGGATAAAATTCGTTTGACCAATTGACAGAAATTAATTTTGCCCATTGAGACTCAGTAAGTTGCAAATTTTTGGGTGGTATCAAGCTAACATGCAGACTTTCAAAACGGGGTCGCAGTTGGCTCAAATGAACGCCTGGTGAAAAATATCCAATCGAAACAAAAAATTTATTACACTGCGTGCAACAATTTCAATTTCCTTTTTTGTGCTTTTAAAAATTTGATATTTGTAGCTTGAAAATAGGTGTTGAGTTTATTCATTTCCTTAATTATGGGCAAAATCCCTGAAAGAAGTTTGCTAAACGTCATTGTTGTAGGAAAAGAAAACGAAATTCAGTTTTAGGGTGCGTTCCGTTTTAGTATTTCGATGGTTCCATTCAGTAAATGGCAATGAAAAAGATTGAAAGTTTAAACAAATTACAAAAAAATATTAGATTTTCGATTAAAAGAAGAAAAATCGCCAAACTAAAAAAATATCGCCATTTTCGGAGTACATCGCCAAACTGATTTTCGTGTCGCCAAATGAAATTTAAAATCGCCTGTTTGGCGACAAATCGCCACATCTGACAACCCTGCTTGTAACCCATCAATTGCTTTCGATTTATTTCTTAGTAAGCTCCAATATTTAATTTCTAAATGCAGCCAAGAAGTTGTAAATAATAAAAAGACGCTAACTAGTCGTAAGCAGTGGATGAATACTAGACTGCTGAAAAAAATAAACATAAAGAATGAACTCTTTGTAAAACTTAAAAAACATCCTAATAATATTAGACTGAAAAGGTATTTTGATAACATTTGCAAAGAATTAAAAACTGAAATTCCACATTGTAGAGATAACTATTTTAAGAAAAAGCTTTTCGAAAACGTAGGTAACTCCAAAAAAGAATGGCAGGTTGTAAATGAAATCTTAAATAAAAATAAACCAATAGTTGATTTATCTGTAGAAAGCGGGGGCACTATTATCAAAAATCCTTCCTCTGTTGCTAATTTATTTAATGATTTCTTTTGTAATTTAAGCCTAAACACTAATCTCCCCAATTTTACGAATAATTGTCAATGTGATAGCCCTATTGTTACTGAAAACTTTTGTACAGAAACGTTTTTCTTTGAGAACTTTTCTGCTATTGAAATTCATAAAATTATTATGTCTCTCAAAATGTCTAATTCCACATCTGACGATTTGGTATCGGCTAAGATCTTGAAAAATATTTCTTATCTTGTATCTGATGTGTTGAGTTATATATTTAACCAAAGTATAACCAAGGGCATTTTTCCTGATTCTTTAAAGTTGGCGATTGTGATTCCGTTACATAAGAAAGGAGTTAATACTTGCATAAACAATTATAGGCCCATTTCGCTTTTATCGGTTTTTTCTAAAGTCTTTGAAAAGGTTATGAAATCAAGGATGCTTTCGTTTTTAGATAAAAATAGTTTTTTCAGTAATTCTCAGTTTGGGTTCAGGAAAGGAAGGTGTACAGAAAATGCTGTTCTGAAGCTTTGTGATGAAGTATATACTAGCCTAAATGAATCTGAGGTTTCGGCCGCCCTATTCATTGACATTACTAAGGCGTTTGATACGGTGCACCATGCACTGTTGCTGGATAAATTATATAAGATTGGCTTTCGTGGGTTCGTCTATAACTGGTTTAGCTCTTATCTTAATAATCGCAGACAAAAAGTAAGAATTCAAAATATGTATAGTGATGAAAAATTTTTAAATTTAGGTGTCCCACAGGGATCTGTATTGGGTCCAATTTTGTTTTTAATATATGTCAATTCGCTTTTTATTCAAAACTTTAAGGGCAAAATAACGGCATTTGCGGACGACACAGCATTAACGTACTCTACAAAAACATTTTTTGATTTAAACGTTTCTGTAAATAGCGATTTGGAAACTCTCCGCCATTGGTTTTTTCGTCATAAACTCTGTATTAGCGAAAAAACAAAATTCATGTTATACAGCCTTTCCGGTGCCACTTATAACGATTTACGTTTCAAATTTCATTCTCCAAGCTGTCTTAAATATGTCCTGCGAAACTCCTGTCAGCATTATTCAGATTCCTATACTTTTAATCATAGTGAATCTTGTTGTGTTGAATGCTTTACTATTGAACAAGTTGAAAGTTTTAAATATTTGGGAGTTATTTTAGACCGTAGATTGAGTTGGAAAGAACACACTTCAAGTCTTACTAAATACTTTAATACAGTTTTGAGACATTTTTACCATCTTAGCCTTTATTGTAGCCAATCCGTTCTAAAATTAGTTTATAATGGCCTATTTAAATCAAAACTCCAGTATGGGTTAACCTGCTGGGGTGGCACTCACCGTAATAAAATCGATCCTCTTCTTACTAAGCAAAAGCATGTCATTCGCATTCTATGTAAAGTTAACCGGAGAACTCATAGCTTTGATTTGTTTAGAAACCTAGAAATTTTGCCTATAAAGCATCTATATTTTTACAAAGTTCTTAAAACATTTTTTGAAAATTCTGGTTATTCCGCTTCAAGACTATATGGGTTTTATAATTTACGTGTGAATAATCGTAATCTGGTAACTGTGCCTGCTATTAAAAAATCGCACTATACGCTTTTCTATAGAATAACTTCTGCTCGCCTATTTAATAATCTTCCTGAAAATCTAAGATGCGAGAGAGTTAAATCGTTGTTTTTGACAAATATTAAAAACTGGCTCTTCACATTTGATCAATCATAATGATATAAATTTGTTAGTTAATATAACAGTTTGAATTAATATATTATTAATAAACATGTACATGTACATACTTAATATACATAATCTATTATACTTTATTGTCATCTTTTTGAATAGCTTTATTGAACGAATATTACTTTTTATCTTGCTTTATATTTTTCCTATTTATTATTTTTTAATTGAAATAGAATACAAACAAAAATTGAATTTATAACAATTGATCCCCATCAATTTAATTTTCAAAATAAATTGTTAATTTAATGGTGCATTCGTCTCTTACCATTTGGTAATTGAATGTTCCTAACTATTTTATATAATGAACTTAGGCTATTCTTTGTTTCTACATACATATATTGAAATATTATTGTTTTATAAGAATATTAGCTTTAAGTTTGTTAAATGAAATAAAGTTGTTAAAAAAAAAAAAAAAAAAAAAAAAAAACTTAGTGCCAAAACAGCTGGCCTGTTTAAGACAGAGTGAACGTACACAGCACAGACATTTTTTCGGAGCCCGAGCCCGAATGTTACAATACTCGACACAAAACTTACCAGCCATTGCAATACACAAACACAAAAAAAACCAAAACTAGACAGTTATCTATGCAGATAATTGATTTTGGGCGACAAAAAACTTCACAATGCAATTTACCAATAGTGTTATGCCTAAATGGAAAATCACACAGATCCGCTCCTGTACAGCTAAAATCAACAACCGCAATCCAGTGGCGTAGATAGGGGGGGATCAGGGGGATATATCCCCCCCCATTGGGATCGACAATTGTTCAACATAACCAGTCATAAACCAAATAAGTTAAAGAAACGCACTCTGACATTTTTTTTTACGTCTCTCACCAATTGATAATAGGTAAACGTGCAAGAAAACGCGCTTCCATCCAGCTATATAATATTTCATTAAAGATATTAGCTACACTGCCGGTTTCAACGTCAACTCCCGAAATAACTTTCTCCAGTCGGTAAAGAGAATAAAAACAATACAAAGAAGCATGACCAACGAAGTGAGATTATTAAAAATATGTCTATTTTAATAACAGTGTGATAAGCTTTGGATGTTTACTTATTTTCAGGATCGTTTGAATGGTTAACTGCTCTAGCTATTCATACTAGCAGACGAGATTATAAGTGTTTTATCTAAAAAGAACAGAAAACTGGATTTTATTTTGTGATTTATTTTTTTAATTAATATTATTTTACTTACTACAGTGCCTTGCATATGTAAAACCGCACCTGTAAAAATGCTTTTTGTAGAAAATTAAAATGGGAATGACACCCTACTATTTCTCATTGAATGGCATCACTAATTAAGTAAATTGAGAAGAAAAAAAAGTTCCGTTAGTTTCTCTTCGTGTGGTTAAAAATTAAAACAGATTTTTTTTGTATTGCAAAAGTATAACCACTTTTTTATTTTGATCTGTTTTTTTTTTTATTTTAAGTTAATTTTTTCGGCTTAATTAGTAAAGGACATTGCTGCCCATATTTCCAACCAATCTAAAAATTGTTTTTGACATACTGTTGACAAGGTTATTTAATATGGAATCGTCTATACAGTTCCATTCTGTATAATTGCCTATTATGGGCATACATTTTGCGGGTAAAAATTCCCCAAAGATTTTCAATAGGGTTACAATCTGGAGAACGTGCCGGGAACACCATAAAATGTATGTTATTCGATTCGTACCATCCCCAAACTTTGACGACTAACGTGAATTGGGGCATTATCATGCTGGAAGATATGCCGAACTCGACGAAATCGTCTTAAGTAGGGTACCAAATTATCCTGAAGCACCTGGGTGCAACCTGAACTGTTCATCTTTGCAGAGGTGAAGGCAAGTGCAACCTTACCACGGTCGCAGAAGGCCCCCCAAACCTTACAACTGCCACCGCCAAAGTTCCTCTTGAAAACAAACTTTTTTCCTTTCTCAGATCGTGCCAATATCCGTTAAAACCACCTGACCCATCAAGATTAAACTTTCTTTCGCCACTGAAAATAATCTTAAATAATCTAAAAAAAAAACATTCATTGAGTTATGCCATTTGGAATAACAAGAGTTAAGTGTAAATTAATGGAATGTTACTTATGGTTTTCCAATTCCGTTTCATGTTTTGCTGAGCAAATTCTTACTTTTTTTTGTAGACTGTTGTCAAATTTGGAACTGGCATCATTTTGCACCGAACAATCACTTTAATGCTTTTTAAGGCACGAAAAACCGTTGAAACCGAAATTCTTAAGTCCAATTCGTCACGAACGTCTGGCAAAGAATGCGCCGAATTGGATGCAGCATTTATTAAACGCCCCTTATCTCGACGTGTCAGCTTCTGCAGATGCCCGGGTCGCGTATTGCCAAACTGTATATCAGTACAGAGCTCCGACGCTCTATAATAGACTACAGAATGCTCATTCAAATTAAGAGCATACTATATACTGTGTTAGATCAAAAGCAGATTTTTCTGTGTTGGTATACATTTTGCTCAGGAAACTAAGAGCAAAGTACCTGTGATTACAGAGCCATCGTTCACGTTGGTGTGGTTATTGTGTGTGGTGTTGGTGTGTGGTGCCGTGACATAAGGCCAAGTGACAAAAGGCCAAATTTGTTTGTGACTTAAAGCCAAACATAAACAGCCCTATTAATAAGCACAAAATACAGGCGAAACAACTTTAACACGTATTTTAACTTATGATTCTTAATAATAAATGTGTGTTAGTCTTAAATGGCGTTTGACAATGAGAGGATAATTTATCTCAACGATTTTGGTGATTAACGAGCGGATATCTTCAACTTGCTCGTCAAATTTCACAGATATATTTTGTTTTAATACAAATTCCACTAAGTATCCAAGTAATGCCTGCCATAGGTTATTGTGTTAACTAACCTTGTCGCCAGAACTCCAATTTTCAATAATTTTTTTTCTTTTCTCGCATATCTATTTTTTTTACAAACTAATTTGAAGTTTCACACAAAAATTAAATAACCGTTTCGAATTTGTTTGACAACAAAAATTATTTTGTATGTCTGAGATGACATGCCGGCTTTCAATAATGAAAAAAGTACTAGAATATTTAGTAGAATTGAAGGAAGTGCTGCCAATTTTTCCTTGTTATTCAGTGAATAGATAAAATAAAGAAACGATAGTTTTATTAATATTTTTATTTATCAAAGGGATAATTTCATTATCCGTGTGTTGGAAAAAACGTGTGTTAACGAGCAAATTGTGTGTTTTTATTAATACGGCTGAAAATGTTTTGTCTTGAGCAACAGTACCTTGTGTGGCCCGCTTCGCGGGTTTTCAGGATTTTAACTCCCTTTTCGGGGCTCACACCCGCTCACGCAACTCCGTTGCTCCGCTTAGGGTATGTTCAGTCGCCAGGCAGGCGGATCTTTAAATTTCCCTACCAATAGCCTTTAAGCTTAGGCCAGTTAACCGAAAAGCTTGAATTTTGACTTTTTCCGTATCGCTTAAATGCTTACCACGCATTGTTGCTTGTCATTTCGAATCACATAACTGAATGAAGCTTCAGAGAGGTTTGCATTGTGCTGTTATACTTTTGCAATATATAAAAATCAGTTGTTAATTTTTAAACACCAGAAGAGAAAATAACGGAACTTTTTTCTTCTCAATTTACTTGATTAGTGATGTCATTCAATAAAAAAAATTGTAAAGTGTCATTCCCATTTTAACAGATGCGGTTATACTTATGCTGTATATCAATATTTATTCTAGTTCATATTCAAATTAATGCGTATAATATATTATCTTTAAAAAATATAATTTTTTATGACATACATACTGAATTCAATGAAGTCCTGTTATTTGTTTTTTTTTTAATTATTAAAACTTTTAAAAAAAATGAGCGAACTAGATCTATCCCCCCCCCCCATAGCGAAAAGCTATCTACGCCACTGCCGCAATCTATCCAATATTGCTATGTATAGTCTAATGCAACACTGTGTGGTGTTTACCATACAATGTATACAATAGCTACACTAAGCAACTGTAAGCGGTGATGGAACGGAGAGGGAGGGGGCACAGATGAAACTCTCTGTGTTATAATTTTTATTATATTTTATAATGCACTGATTTTTTTTTGTTAGCACGGCGCGCCGCGGCGGCGGGGGCGGAAGTTAATATAAATTTATTTATTTTATTTAGGTGACTTTAAAATTTTATTTGTGTTACTTTTGTTGTTTTTCGTCTATTGCTAATTTTGAAGAAATAAAACAACGAGTAAATGTACTACGCTCCCACACGTGCGCTTACAGTGGGATGCAGATCGGCACCGAATTTTTCAAAAAAAAAAAAGACTTTTTCTAAAAATTGAAAAAATATTTTTTCTTAAGTTTTTAAATACAATGTTTTTTAAACTTTTTAGAAGCTTCTTTATACAAAATTTCATTAAAATCCGTTTTGTCGATAATGAGAAATTCAAAATTCGAAAAAATCGTTCTATGGTAGGTACAGTCAGTAAAATCTAGATTAAAAATTTTTTGTTTATTAAATTATAGATCGTAAAGATTAATCAAAAGAAAAAAAATTTTAGCAAAATTCTCGGAACCGTTTTCGAGAAAAATACGATTTTCGAAAACCATTTTTTAAAATTTGTATGGAAGATACAGTTAGTTTTAGATAAAACAAAATTTTTTTTTTCTCAAATATTGTAGATTATGTTAAGAAACTTTTATTTGTCAAGTTTGAAAAAAATCGAGCATGGGATTTTCGAAATATTGAGTTTCCAAAAAAAAAATTTGATTTTTTTTTTTTTTAATCCAAAAAATTAAAAAAATGGAAATTTGAATATGTAATAATATTCAAACTTTGGAGGAGCTTTGGCATAAAAAAAAAATATTTAAATCGGCTGTACCGTTTTCGAGAAAAGCAAAATAAAAAAAAATGGGCCCAGGGGGGCTACCAAAAATAACAATGTTTTGTAAAATTTTTTTCAACCATTAGCTAGTTTTAACCAAATGAAATTTTTCAAATTTTTTTTAAAAAATTCTGTGGGACAGTTTTTGAGAAAAAAAAATATTTATAAAATTTCGAAAAAAATCGTATGGCAGGTACCGTTATTTTTGGTCTTAAAAAAAAAACAGAAAAAAACGTCCGGGAGGGGGGAATTAAAACCCATATCTACCAAGTTTGAAGAAAATCGGCCGAGCCGTTTAGGCTGTAGTCGAACCGACAGACAGAATTGCGAGACCCACTTTTTTTGGTCTTCGCTATCATCGTAATGTCTACTTTGATCAAAATCTCGAGTTCGATTTTTTTTTACGAATGCATAACTTGCCTTATAGTACCTATAAGTTGCAAGTAAAAATGGTTCTTTTAATTTTCTGTAAAATTCAAAGACGGTGACATTAAAAATGTCTATTTAGAGAACTTCTCGATAAAGGTCTGGCAGTGTTCTCAGAAGCCTTTTAAATGGACAAACATGTGTGTCTGCTTTTCTAATTTGGCAATAGCAAGGTCATACGCACTTTAGCCCTCCAGTACCAGGTATATCTTAAATGGCGACAAAGTTCCAAAGAGCGGAACACTAAATCTGAGTTTGCTGAGTATCTCTGATCTTTTTGCAGAAATTTCGTCTACTTTTTTAGTTGTTAATGTTTTTTTTTTTAATTTATGATTGAAGTTTTTTCAATTAAATTAAATTCACAAATCAAATTCCGACAGTGACAATTTAAAAAAAGTCACTTTGTTTCGAATGTTTTCGGAGAGAAAACGAAATGCAGAAACGAGCTGTCAAAATTTATATGGGAAAAACTTTCTGCAAATCTGATAAAATTATCTCTCGTATTTGATGCGGAAAGTAAAAAAGTAAACCTGATAAAGAAATATGGATTCTGATTTTTAATTTGACATTTCACAAAATATTTCCAAAATTTACGCAAGTATTTTTTAGGGGGTGTTCATGAAAACATGTTGCGGAAAGTTATATCTTTCTACAAAGCGGAAAATTATCTCGTTTCATTAATGCCCTTATTATATCCATTATGTGGAAATTCAGACGTCACTATCTCTAATAAACCATGACGAGGTTTCTGAATAAATATTTTTTTGGCAAATTTAAGAAATTGTTTATTTGTAAAAGATGTTTGTTAAATATTACATTAAAAAAAACCTTAATCCTGGACATAAATCTTTGGAGCATGCTGTGTTCATTTGTTCAAATCTACGTTTATCTATCACTATCTGAAACAAATAACAATAAATTTTAAATTAACCAAATAAGTTTGTCTTGTTTAATATAACCTTTGAGCATATAAAAGACCACGCATTTCTCCAGAAGTTATCAGTAAAGTTATTTGGTTTAAAGAACTCGGTTATTCAGTTTCGGTATGAAGTCTTTTGGTTTTTTCATTTTCACTGCAGCTGCAGTTTTGGTTTTCTGCACTCGCCAATCAAGTGGCTTAGAATTAGCACTTTGCTTAGACGACGTCACATGTAATGAGTGTCATAGTATCAAAAAGCCTGTGGTCGATAGGCAAAACTCATCAGGAAGTTATAACGCTGAAGCAAAACTTGTACTTAAAAATGGATTTATGAAATGTAACAACAGTGCAGCAGCTGCTGAAAAAAAAATACTGGATGGACTTTCAACCGCTAGTAAATTGTCAAAGACCTTACCAAATGTTGCTGCAAAGGTATTTGAGAACGCCGTTGCGGAAGCCGGAGAAATATATATTGGCGCTGGTGCTACTGTGTTTATCGCCCTTGGAGAATCTTCGAAACTTTCCAATGATTCAGCAAGACAAGAAATGGGAGAGGCTAATCAAGAAATTCAATTGCTTGGATTAGAATTTTACGATCAAATGCTGAGTTTGGTACCTGTAATAACTCAGGCAATCATAGCTGGAGGAGATGCAGGAAAACAATCAATTATATTTGCCCGCAAAACTATTGAAGCTGGCTTTGGTGTAATATATAAACAGCTTGAAAAATCCTTCGAAAAGGCAAATGATGCACTCTCAGATGCTCAGAATCAGCCTAAAACAATGCAAGTCGGAGATATAAATGGATCAAGTGATAGTGACGCTAATGCCGCCATTTTAAAAGTGAATGAAGCAGCTTCAGAATCAATAGAAAAAGGATCAAATCCCTCTAAAGTCGAGCAGTTAAGAAAAGCGTTCGTAAAAGCACTGGCTGAAATTGGTCAAACAGCAGCCCATGTAAGAGAATACTTCGCATTAATTTCAAAACTAGCTGAATCTGATCCATCAGCAGCGAAGAATATTTATCTGAAGAAGTCTAAAGGTGTTTGCAAGACTGTCCAAGAAATATATGCCAATATTACTTTGGACTTGGGAGCTGCAGCAGCCAACTCTAAAAGTTCAACGAGGGATCAATTAGAAAATGCTCTTAGACCTATAACACACGGCAATATTGATGTGACTGTCGGGAATAAATTTGCTAAGCATTTGACACTTTTTGGTCTGTTGCTTGAAGACAAAGAACGTAATTCTACATTAAGTGCTGCGGAAGAGAGTGGAAAGTATGGTAAAATTGCTTACCTGCAAGGATTAGTCGGTGCAGCAGAGTTAGCATTTAAAGCACTTTAAAATAAATCATTAATTTTAAGCCTTTCACATGATTCCTGTTGACAGTGTACTTTTTGGCAATAAAATGATTATGTATAAATAATTTGAATATTTTTCTTTCCTACTTGCTACACAATTGGATGCAAGAGAGATAGATTAGAGGTGCGAACGACATTATTTATTTTGACGTAGTACCAGTATCTCATCTCAGTCCTTCTTGTTGTTGTGAAAGACTAAGTGGCCAATCAGTTTTTCTTTTTTTTTTTTTGATACGTCAAATTATTTGACATTTATTTTCTATGACTTAACTTTTACTTGGAACCTTAATCATTGTAAATTGAAAACATTTTTTAGGATTGAATTTGTATTTTCATCTGAGCATGTCCGATAAAATTCAGAAAAAATCCCTAAAGCTTATAGGAGACACATTCGTTGCAGATACTTTTTTTTTTTTTTTTTTTTTTTGTCTATCGACAATGTTCAATTGAAATATCCAGTTGCATTTCTTCCTCAAATAATTCCGCCGTAATACTTGCCTAGTTGGGAATGCTCATTATCTTATCCTCGAGCCTAACTTTGGACGTCCTGGAAAATATAGAGGTTCTTTTCTTAGCCGTACTACTAGAATGTCGAACACTGTGCTCATCACGATTTTCTCCCCTTATTGTGATGCATACGCTCTTAAGACCAATGAACATCGACTTTCTCCACTTAAGCTAAACGCTCGGGCTGTGTTGCACCATAACATTATAAGGGTTGCCATAATCCCTTGAATAAAAAATTATAATAAATTAATTAATTTTCAAAGTGTAATTGCTGAGTGAATCGGTAATTTTCTCATTATGCATACAAACAGTCCTGACGTGTTAGCTATATACAGACAGAGAAGTTGTGCGTTTGATAACTTTTCGTATTATTAATCATGTGTTCACTTTATGATATCACGGCAACATTTAAGATCACCAATCACATGAACGGATTTTTATGAAATCTATGTTCGTAGTTTGCGTTTGTGCGTTAAATAGTTATCCGTTCGTTGAACGCCGAATGTTAAGAGTTGGAGGGTGCTTGCTATTATAAGTCGCGGACTGGCGAACATAATATATTAATAGGAATTGTATGTAAGTTAACAGTTCAGGAGTGTAAGAATTTGTACACTTAAAGGCTGAACAATCTTCATGATTTACTCTAGAAATAGTTTTCCTGCATTTCTTTACCTGCTTTTCTTCAGTCCGAATTGATTGAAAACCTAATTCAACCGAGGGCGTTCTGCTTCTCCTTAATTTTGGACGTTTCGGCAATTATGGAATGACTAAGCCGATGAGGCAGATTCATCAATGGGACTTAGTAAACTCTAAAAATTTTGTTGTTTATCCAAGAGTGCGCATTTGCAATTTTTCTTGTGGGTTTCCTCGAAGTAAAAAAAAAGTCCGAACTATCATTAAAAGAGTTATGAACCATTTTAAGTTATATACTATCATTTTCATACTTTTAACATTAGCTTAAGGACTTCAACTTCTACCCCACAATTAAGGGATGTATTCAAACTAGTACCTCGTACCGTCAGCAGCAGTAAGAGCCTTTCTCAATACGGACATTTTTCTAATACGAACTTGAACTTCATGTGGCTCAAATTTACTGCTCGCAAGCAAATTATTCATTATTTTTTCATTTATAAGAGTCCAAGTCTTAACAGAATCAACTATATGAGTAGTGATAATGATCCGCTGTCTGATTCCATTTCCCGAAATGTTTCCTTGTACCCTCACACTGAAGTCGTTATTGCGGGCGACTTTAATGTATACAATTCAATTTCTATCCACTATCCAGGACAGATAACACAATTGAGAAGATATGTTGCGATCTTTACTGAGATGCACCAGATGAATACAAGATGTTGCTGGGCAAAAGGCCCACACTCCCAATTTGTTTCTTACTTCTAACCCTTATAAGTGCAAGGTAAACTCTCCATTAGGCACTTCTGACCATTTTCTAATATCAGCCAATTTCTCGTGCCCCTTTCACCCAGTTAATGAGAAGCTGTTTTTTTTGATTGTGACATTGATGCAAGTGCTGATTTGATCACAGAAGTGATTTTTCTTAGTATGTGTACTGTTATTCCTAACAGAATTAAAAATATAAAAGTTAAAGAAATATCTCGGTTCGATACAAGCTGTAAAGAAGTTATTAGGTTCCAGCTCTCACAAAGCCAACCCAACTGACAAAAATCGAAAAAATCATAAACATGTCAGAAAACATCAGAAAACACTTATATAAAAAGAACATGATCAGAAATTAAAGCCAAAAATCCTGCAATGTCCCAAAGGCAGTAGAAATTTCTGCTCATTTGTCAAGAACGTAGAAAATTAGTCTTCGGTTACAACGCTCATCTACAATGACAAACCGAGAACTAGCTGTTTAGATACGAGTAAGTTAAATGTACTTGCAGCTCATTTCGCTGCTAGCTCTACTTTGCATAATAGCAACATTGCCCGCGCTGTGTTGAAACATTTAAAGGGTAATCATAATCCCTTGAGCGCGGGTAGATTATAAATAAAAAAAAAAACACTTTGTTTTGTTCATTATAAGTAAAGCTAAGTGTACACGATTTGTAGGTCTTACAATATTGTCAGATCTGTTAGTGAAAAACATGCTTACAATGTCTTACCAACCGTGTAGTCTTACAATTAATTGTCAGAAAATTTGTCTGACAATTAATTGTTAGATCATTGTCTGACAATTAATTGTTAGATCATTGTCTGACAATTAATTGTAAGAAACCTGACAATCATGTGTACGCTAGCTGACAATCGTGTAATCTTCCAATTAATTTTCAAAAAATGTATCTGACAATTAATTGTAAGACGGTAAATTGTAAGGTATTTGATAATCGTGTTCACACACAATTTATTGTCAGGCCTGCCAATTTTTATCGTTGTCTGACGTTTCTGACAATGAAGAAATTGTAAGATGTTCGTTTTTTAGCATCATACAATTTTTTCATTGTCAGAAAATTTGCAGCCAAGGTTTAATTATCAGTTTCCATAACCAACAAAAACTGACAATTAATTGTGTGTGTACACGGTTGGTAGAAAATCTACCAATCTTTTACAATTAATTGGTAGGTATTAAGCCGGCTATCTGAAAATGAATTGTCAGCCAACTTCTGACAATTAATTGTAAGAGATTGGTAGATTTATTTTGTACCAACCGTTTACGCACACAACTTATTTGTCAGCTCATTGGTAGATAATTGTCAGACATTGTAAGATCTTACAATATTGTAAGATCTACCAATCGTGTACACTTAGCTTAAGTTTATAATTTTCTTTAACTGAAAATTAATTTTCAATATATTTATTCTTACGAAAACTTATGTGAAGAGCAGAACTAAATTTCTTTAGTAAATTTGTTTATTATTTACTTATAAAATTCAGCCTTTCAATAAATACAATAATTTCCTGGCTCCTTAGTTTTAACTCAGTCTTAAGGTTTTAATTGTTATTCTAGTTTTAAGTATATTGATTGCTTGAATTAAGCTTATAATAATAAATAATATAATAATCAAATAACAAAAATCTATTCTAATTTCGAACCTAGAAGAATCAAAAATTTGCTGTTATAAAATTAAATTCGGCAATTTATTTTAATACCTACATTTTTATTTAAATTCAATCACCTCTACTGTAATCGACCTTCTCTCACGGTTAAACCTAAACCCATACTCATAAGCTTATCCAAACAGATATAATTTTAAATCCCCCTTCCAGTCGTAGAATGTTTGTCGAAGAGAATAATAAAACATGATGTCATTATAACGTGTACGTTGAGAGAATATCAACTCTTTGAAATTGGACGAAGACAACTTCGTCATTAAACTGTCGACTTCAGTCAAGCCAGAGTCTTTAAAATCATTCACTTAGGAACTTGACGAATAGTATACAGCTCCTGGCCATTTGGTGAATAGGTTTAACTCTAGTAATATCAAAGCTGTATATCTTTAAATCTTTTCTACACAAAAAAAAAATTGTTTCTTCTTTACACTTAATTTTATCAACATTTGACGTATTGTCTATGTACATATGTGATGAATTAGATATGTATTTTGTGTGCAGGGGTAATGTTATCAATGGCTACGTAGAAAGGTTGACGGGTGCAGGCATGGTGATACTTTGAGTAAAATGTGCGCACCGATTGACGTGATCTATGATTGATAAAATGTAAACATATCTGCACAGTGTTTGAGAAAACCGATGAGAGGTGACACGTTTTTCCATCGAATCTATCATTTGACCAAAACAAACTCTTACTATTATATGTTATTGTAGTGCCCTAAAGATATGTCAGAAACCTAAAAAGTAGGACTGAGATGTAATTGGTGATCATAAAGCTCAAAAGTTTAAAAGTTATAATATTAATAATTTTAAATAATTTCATAATAAAGAAAAAAGTAAATTTTGGATTTTATGATACACTTTTTTAAGCTTTGAAAGAGGTTTGATTGCGCTATTGATTTTATAAAAAAACCAAAATAATTACTGTTTTGAAAATTCGATTGCAGTAAATTTGTTCTTCTTGTATACAAATTGTTATCAATTATAAAACACCATATTTTGGGCAACGATGAAAATTAAAAAAAAAAATCTAATATTTAGTTGAGGCTTCTTCTGCCGCTTCAATTCTGCGCGGCTTCCCATTTATGCAAGACTGAACTATCTGCTGCGTTTGTGGACGATGATTTCCGACATAAATGTTTTTTTTCCAAGACCATCATTTTGGTTGTGATCAACACTTTACAAACTTCCCTTTTCATCAGTTCCCGCTCATTTTTAGTGGGGTTCGAGTCAGTGCTTTTAAAAACCAACAAGGGGATATTAGACCCTTGTAAATAAGTTTTTGCAGACCGGGCTGTATGAGAGGCAGGTCCATCTTGAATAAAAACAACCGGTTCACCATTCGAAAATCCGACCTGTCGAAACAACCGATTTCTTAAGACAGATTAAAAGTTAAAAGTAAAAAATATATGCGTATAACCTAGTGCAATCTATGAATTTGATATATTCTTTGTTTTCCATTAGGAAGAAAACTTACCAGCATCAGCCTAATGGATATTTCTCCCATAGAAGTGTAATGTAAATAGTAGGTTCTTGAAATTTTGGTGAAATCGGAAGCCTACTGCTTGTAACTCGGTCTTGGATGTTTAGGTTTTCAACAAAAAACCGAACTGTTATCTTGTCAAACCTAGACGTGGAGTAAAATTCTCCATCATCCAACTCTTCAATATGATTTGCTCGGGATTTAAAATATCGCACTTTACTGCGCAAAACTGAGTCTTTAGACATTATATGTAGGTATATCAAAATCTTCGTCTTCCGAAAACATTTTATATTATTTTATTTACTTTAAAAAACAATTAGCTCACGAATCATAAAAAAAAAACTCCTTCAAATAAAGTTGCCAAGAGATTTTGTTTGAGCAAAATGACAGATTTCATATGGATTTAGCAAGTAACTAAAAGTTAAAGCAGCCAGTTTGTGATTTTAACTTTAATTAAATATTAAGAGATAGTAAGGTGCCAAAATCGTTTAAAATTAACAAAATCCTTAGTAACTTACTAAGTTGGCTTTGACAAATATGTAACTGAATCGTTTTAATTTTTGCACCTATGTCTCTTAAATCTAAGAGCAAGTTCGTGCGACCCACTCGTGCATTTTATTTCAAATGAAATCTTAGGCGCGTTTTATTGGTAATCTATATCTAGCGCAGTAATACAAGCACCAAAAAAACGCTTTATTCACTCTTTAACTCACTCTTCCTTCCTACTTGTTGAATTAACTTACACGGATGTGGGATGTGTTCGAAAGATTTGTACCTCGTTTTAAGCTGGAGTTGAAATATTCATGAAAATGCAGATTGAGTTGAAATATTCATGAAAATGCAGATCAAATTGATTTAGAGTTTTTCTCACTGTTAAATTTTATTTAAAATTTACAAAAGTGCGAAAATATATCGCATATATATACGGAGTATTGGAGAAAAAAACATAGTACTCAATAAAATGACATTGGCGCAAAATTTTTAACAGCCTCTTATTAAGGTAGTATTATACTTCTTATATATTTCCTAACTTTAAAGTAGTTTTCTAACTTTAAACATTTTTTAACTAATATCGTCCTAAGGCTAGGAATGCACATTCAATTTTTAATTGCACAACTGTTTGGATACTTATAGAAAACAGATGAACTATTTGGTTGAATGTCCGCGCAGGTGCATATAATTGTATGTTACACAAAATAGCGAACTCACTTTAGGCAATCGTTTAGTTGGTATCAAAACACAAACTTTTTAGTTTCTTGAACCAAACAGTTAAGAAACAGCCTAGCCTAAGGCAATTTCTTTTAATAAATTGATTCTGAGCAACCTTAAAACAATGGTAGTTCGTGCAAAAAACTAAGAAAACAGACCTATTTTGACGTTTTTAAATGAGAGTCATATGAAGTTAGAACGATACTAAAAAAATAAAAAAAATATTCTGAGAGTTTAACTTCAATAAAAGTGTAGAGAAAGTATGATGCTGTGTCCGAATAAAATTTTGCAAAATCGTTGTCTTAACCTAGTTTCATACTGAAACCGCTTTAACATCGTATTAATTTAACTAAAATGTGCAATTTTTTTCAGTTGTTATATAAATTCAGCATAATGCCGCAGTTACACGACATTTTTGAACAAATTCCAGTGAACTGATAAAACATATCAATCGAAACCAATCGCCTTCGGGTAAATTATTTCAATATTTTATGACAAAATTAATGGCAGTAGTGTTAAGCCGGAATTATGTTATGAATTAAAGTTTTGCATTTGAAAAAATATTTGTTCTATAAATTTCGGAGCGATCAAACTTTGGATTAGTAAAGGCAAAGTATAACAAAATAAATACCAACGAACACACTTTCAAGTATGCCACATATATTTTTTCGGACACCACCTAAACACCTCCTTCATTTCAACATCCGAAACTCCATCTTCACTAAATTATCCATTTCCATTACTAGCTTATTTTTATTCACTAATCGTTTATTGTTGTTTTCCATGTTAAATTTTGCGATGTAGTGTATTCACTAACCAATAAAACACGGCTGTTGTCTGCAACTTATATCCACTTCACTGTTAAACCGACGACTCCTAAGGCTAGTCGCGCACTGGCAACTGTGATCGAAATCAAATAGTTTAATCACCAGTTGAAAGAGAACCGCACACTGGCAACTCTTTACTCACGCTCGCACTCTTTTCTCTCTTGCACTTATAAAAAACAGCTCAACTGATGCGAGGCAATCGTTTAGTTTGTGTCAAAACACAAACTTTTTAGTTTCGAGAATCGAGTTGCTCTAAGTGCGCGGTGTCCCATATAAGCCCATATGTTTCATTTTAGCAACTAAACAGTTGCGAAACTAAAAATTGAATGTGCACGCCTAGCCTAATATGTACAATCTTTTATCGCAGCTGTAATAAATGTCGCAATTCTTTTTTTCTGTATACCACTTGAACATCCATCGTATCTCCTTTGTATATAAAACTTATAGTACTATCAAGAAGACGAAAGATTGTGGCGACATCTTAAGGCTAGGGACTGCAATTGCTAGATTTGTCTTTGCTAAATTTAGTAATAAAATATTTTCTTTTTTACTACTTGTTTTGTATGTTATCCTGCTCTCCACTATCCTACTCCTAACCCACTACGGGGATATGAGAGCTGTCGTTGGACCCATAACGGGTTCATCCGCCACCATCTCTTTTTCAGTTACCTGGCTATTACAGAAAATCCTTACTAACTTCATATCCAAATATGTCAGAGCAGCTTGCTCATGTACTCGTAAAGAGAGAGGAACTGGAGACACCACATTCGGTGCAAGGTATAATTAGTAGTAACATTCTTCTCCACTTCGGAGGTCGTTCTGCTGAAAAAACTTCTGAGGTCACATAGCTCTAGATTTCATCAAAGTAGAAACAATAAGCTCCTCCGCTACGTCAAAGCTAACCCCTTTGGTCGTGCAATTTTTATCATTATAAGTGTCTCAATAAAATTTAATTGTAAATACAAGAATAAAAAAAACAGCAAAAAAAGTATTATTATTTTTCAAAATTTTGTTAATGTAATATTCCTTCAAGTTTAAAGTAGCTCCTGTATAAATATTTTAATCAAAATCGGTGAGGCCGTTAATGAGATTGAGTAATTGGGTACCTCTTCGAAACCAGAGGAACTTAATTCAAAGGCAAACCCAAAATCAAAGGAAAAAAGAAAATTGTAAATCTACTAAGCCACAAGATTGAGTTCAAATCCCATATCAATAAAGGAGTTATAAAATGAAATCTGAAACAGTTCTCTTTACGATACCAGCAGCGGTAGGACAAATTGTATGTTTGTTCTTACCACAAATCGAAAGAATGTTCACACTATATCATTCATTCAACTTTTTTGAGAGTACTTTAAATCACAACAAAACTAGGAACTATTAAAGTAACATTCCTGATGGTAAGCAAAACACCTCTACTTAAAGAGCTCTAAAAAGAATCAGTGTCTTGAATTCATGAAACTTTGCTATGTTGTTAATTGCTCTAGAACCAACAGTAATTGGTATCAAGATACGTGATACAAGATATTGAACAAGTTTTAGAAACAATGAGTAATCCTTAATTCACACTAACTAACGAAATATTAAGGGATGACTAACCATTGCTTTCACTGCGCCTGTGCTTTTTGAAAGCTTTTTCTCTTTCCTGTAAAATGCTTTTTTGATTTGAACATAATGTACTCACGGTATTTGATTTAATAGAACAGCTATGTATGTTCGTATTCCGAAGAATCTACAAACCAAAATTATTTATGTCAAATGTCAACGGAAACCAGTTACAACCGCTTTTGTGAATGAAACTCACGAATTCCTACCAATCCCCCACACTCACATCAAACCAGCCAGCCAATACAACTATTGTAGATGTTGGGGCTTTGGGGGCTGGAGTGGTTGAGACTTAGTCAGCTCAGTGATTGCCACGAATTCCTGGAAAAGGATACCATTATTTATTATGAATGGATTACGCGCCACTGAAAAACTGAGGGATGCCATGACATTACCTTGGCCTAACGCTAGTTCTCATGGATGACTCATGCAATCATATCGTTTGTTTTGCACCCTACGGTACGGGTGAAGGTTTGCAGGATGAAAGAACTTTTGTGAACAAAAAAGAACAACAAAATTTCTAACGTTTCTCGGAATCAAGTAAGGCACTTGTTTTGTAAGGCAGGAGTGTGAGTTGAATGAGAATTTCACAACTAACTCCCTAGAACCCAAATCCGGCCAGGCTGCATATCATTAAAGTTTTTGTAATTCAACGTGCTGTCAAGTGTAAGATGGGTTTTCAAATAACGTTTAATATTATTTAAATTGTGGTAGGTTTTGTGATGTGGGTATGTATATTTACAGTTACTTAAAGGCGTACGAAAATGTACCTACACTCTTGTGTAAATATGTATTTACAGAAGCGCCACGATATAGGTATATTTCCAAGACTAGACTAGGCGATTACCTTAAATTTGACAGACGTTAACGTCAATCAGAATACTGAGCTCTGCCATGACTAAGCAATGAGGATGTTAATGCCTTTTATGATTTAAAATGGGTGATGCTTTATATGTCAACATTAATAGATATTCGAACAAAAATGACAACATTTTTGTCATGTGTGACAAGAGTTTATTGTCAGCACTTTGTGTTTGACATCTGAGGAGATCACTCTTTGACAGATAGCATTTATTGATTTAGGATTTTCAAGAAAAATATTATCCTAGCTTTATAAAGAAGTAGCTATTGATTTTTAAAAATAAAAACAAAATACGAGTAGGCAAGGGAGACAATTGAATTTGTTTGACAGTAATAATGCATAATATTTTGACTGCTTGATTCGATATATTTACTCACTAAATGAAAAAGTATAATTCTTTGTTACTCGTTTAGCTGTATGTACATCGCATAGCCTTTTATTCTTTAAGATTTAAGAAATCGATGTATAAACCAATCAACAACTCATCACAACTGTCAAGCACTTTTAGCTATCGGAGAATTTAGAAATTCAACACGGTGAGTTGTAGAATTGATTGTTAAGAGTGCGTTTTGTGTTCATTTTTTTTCAAAAATTAATATATCGACGTATAAATCAATCAACAACTCATCACAACTGTCAAGTACTTTTAGCTATCGGAGTATTTAGAAATTCTACACAGTGAGTTGTAGAATTGGTTCTTAAAAGCGAGTTTTGTGTTCCATGTCGATGGTTTTTTTTTTCAAAAATTAAGAAATTGACGCATAAACCAATCAATAACTTATCACAGCTGTCAAGCACTTTTAGCTATCGGAGAATTTAGAAATTCTACACGGTGAGTTGTAGAATTGATTGTTAAGGGTGCGTTTTGTGTTCCATGTCCATGTCTATGTTTTTTTTTTTTTTTTTTTTTGTCCAAAAATTAAGAAATCGACGTATAAACCAATCAACAACTCATCACAACTTTCAAGCACTTTTAGCTATCGGAGTATTTACAAATTCTACACAGTGAGTTATAGAATTGGTTGTTAAAAGCGCGTTTTGTGTTCCATGTCGATGGTTTTTTTTTCAAAAATTAAGAAATTGACGTATAAACCAATCAACAACTTCTCACAGCTGTCAAGCACTTTTAGCTATTGGAGTATTTAGAAATTCTACACAGTGAGTTATAGAATTGGTTGTTAAAAGCGCGTTTTGTGTTCCATGTCGATGGTTTTTTTTTTCAAAAATTAAGAAATTGACGTATAAACCAATCAACAACTCATCACAACTGTCAAGCACTCTTAGCATTCGGAGAATTTAGAAATTCTACACAGTGAGTTATAGAATCGGGTGCTAAAAGAGCGTTTTGTGTTCCATGTCGATGGTTTTTTTTTTCAAAAATTGAGAAATCGACGTATAAACCAATCAACAACTTATCACAGCTGTCAAGCACTTTTAGCTATCGGAGAATTTAGAAATTCTACACAGTGAGTTGTAGAATTTGTTGTTGATACAGGGTTAATTTAGGGTTTGTGTGTTCCAGGTTGGAGTTTGTAACTTTATGGGTACTGAAGTTAGAAGGGGGTCGTCTGAGCTTGTTCCTCTTATAAGGGTGTAGTGCTGCCAAATTGGTTGGGCACTACCCTGCTCTTTGCTATATAAGCACTTAAGCAGTCTATTTTTGTTTTTTTTTTTTTTTTTACTATTTCATTGTTAACATACGAGATAAACTTGAATTTTTGATTTATAATTTGAAATTAAATAACAATTTTTTAATCTTTATAAATACATTTCTGTGGTGTTTGGTACAAACATGATAAGTCGATAAAATAATTTGCGTTTTTACGTTCACTTTACATGGAGCTAGGGCTGAAACGGGTTGACTGATTTTCTTCAAATTTGGAAAACTTTTGAAAATATTCTTTGAAAAATTATGTTATAAAATTTTAAGAAAATCGGTTTAGCCGTTTAGGTTCGAGTTCGATATAAAGTGAATGTAAGGATCCAAATTATTTTATGGAGTTATCTTGTTTTTACCAAACACCACAGATTTGCATATTACCGAAATTGTTTCCTGAGGGGAATATCATCAGAAATAAAATTCACGACTGGATCGCAAGTATTTGCTCTTAATTACTTTGAAATTTAAAAATTGTTTATAAATATAAAAGCATGTACAGTAAAACCCGCTTAAGAGAAAAACCCGCTTACCTGAAACACTTTCTTCATCCCCAAGTATTTTCGACCAATTTCCCTTAAAACACTTCGCTTAAGTGAAACTCGCTTAAGTGAAAAACCCGGATAACTGAAACATATTTTCAGTTAATTTTCAATATTTTTCAGTGAACAAAAAAAAATTGAATCGAACAGAACAAAATTTGCTAGTTTTCGTTGTTCAATAAATTATTTTTGTGTTATTTAATCGTTGTTTTATTTAACTTCTTTCAAGGCAAGTCCAAAAGATAAAAACAATATTGTTTCTAGCATTAAATCACCGCTTAATGGAATTTTTAAATCCGCTTAAGTGAAATTTTTTTTTCACTTATCCGAACTCCGCTTAAGTGAAATTATTTTTCTCTTAAGCGGGGTTCGCTTAAGTGAAAAACCCGCTTAAGTTAAATAAATACTGTGACATTTTTCCGTTTCTCTTAAGCGGGTTTTACTGTATTTAATTAGAGCAAAATATTTAATACTTTGATAATTTCTACTTGTTAAGAAAAGCTTATACTTCTATGTATATCTTTGACAGATTAATCTATTGTATACATTTTCTTTTCAATAAATATTTTTATTCGTGTGTCGATTCTCAACAAATTGCAATTAAATTGCCGTCTGATTTCTAGAAAATTATGAATTCATGTAAACAAAGTTTAAAAATCGTTTTATAATTAAATTAATTTTGTATATAAGGAATTTCTTTACAATTAAAAACAAAATTTGTATTTTAATAAGATTTTAGGAAGTAATTTCAAAAACTATTCGTATTCAAAAACATGAAAAATATTTTTTAGAAAATTTGTATATAAATTATTATTTAAAATTCAAAGAAGCTCCTGTCCAAACATTTTGGTCAAAATCGTCAGAGCTGTTAATGAGGAAGTCGAAAATAAAATAAAAAAAAAGCTGTGTCCAGTTTCGCACGTTAAATTGGTTGAGGTTCTCTCCCACTTGTGTGCGCCACCTGAGTCGCGGTCTTCCTCTACTGCGCCGTCCCTCGGGGTTGGATTCGAAGACTTTCCAGGCCGGAGCATTCGGGTTCATTCGCTCTACTTGACCTAGCCATCTTAGTCATTGGACCTTGATTCGTTTGACTAGGTCACTTTCACTACACAGCCCGTACAGTTCATGGTTATATCTTCTCCTCCACTTATTTTCTTATTTTCCCTCAAAATAACCTTAAGTTTTCTCATCCACTTTCCACAAAGTTCATGTCTCTGCACCATAGATAAGGACCAGGATGATGGAAGTTTTATTATTTTACTACTCAATTAGCTTCTTATTCTCAAGAAGCAGCGATTGGCAAGAGTTATTCTCCGTTTGATTTCAGCGATGGTGTTTATGTTTGAATTAATAGCTTCGCCTTGGTATACAAAGTCCTTAAAAACCTCAAAATTATAACTGTCTATGGTGATGTTCTGTCCTAGACGTTGATGCTGTGTGTCCTTTCTTGACGACAGCATATAACGGGTGATTTTTTAAGAGCTTGAGAACTTTTTAAAAAAAAAAAACGCATAAAATTTGCAAAATCTCATCGATTCTTTATTTGAAACGTTAGACGACATCGTGTTTACATTAGCCGTGTTTTATTGGTTAGTGAATACACTACATATCAAAATTTAACATTGAAAACAACAACAAACGATTAGTGAATAAAAATAAGCTAGTAATTGAAATGGATAATTTAGTAAAGATAGAGTTTCGGATGTTGAAATGTAGGAGGTGTTTAGGTGGTGTCCGAAAAAGTATATGTGGCATACTTGAGGGTATCTTCGTTGGTATTTATTTTGTTATACTTTGCCGTTACTAATCCAAAGTGTGATCGCTCCGAAATTTACAGAACAAATATTTTTTCAAATGCAAAACATTAATTCATACCATAATTCCGGCTTTACACTACTGCCATTAATTTTGTCATAAAATATTGAATCAATTTACGCGAAGGCGTTTGGTTTCGATTGATATGTTTTATCAGTTCACTGGAATTTGTTCAAAAATGTCGTGTAACTGCGGCATTATGCTGAATTTATATAACAACTGAAAAAAATTGCACATTTTAGTTAAATTAATACGATGTTAAAGCGGTTTCAGTATGAAACTAGGTTAAGACAACGATTTTGCAAAATTTTATTCGGACACAGCATCATACTTTCTCTACACTTTTATTGAAGTTAAACTCTCAGAATATTTTTTTTATTTTTTTAGTATCGTTCTAACTTCATATGACTCTCATTTAAAAACGTCAAAATAGGTCTGTTTTCTTAGTTTTTTGCACGAACTACCATTGTTTTAAGGTTGCTCAGAATCAATTTATTAAAAGAAATTGCCTTAGGCTAGGCTGTTTCTTAACTGTTTGGTTCAAGAAACTAAAAAGTTGTGTTTTGACACAAACAAAACGATTGCCTAAAGTGAGTTCGCTATTTTGTGTAACATATAATTATGTATATGCGCCTGCGCGGACATTCAACCAAATAGTTCATCTGTTTTCTATAAGTATCCAAGCAGTTGTGCAACTAAAAATTGAATGTGCGCTCCTAGCCTTAGGATGATATTAGTTAAAAAATATTTAAAGTTAGAAAACTACTTTAAAGTTAGGAAATATATAAGAAGTATAATACTACTACCTTAATAAGAGGCTGTTTAAAATTTTGCGCCAATGTTATTTTATTGAGTACAATGTTTTTTTTCTCCAATACTCAGTATATACATATAATGTGAGAACATTTTGAGTAGATTGTAGAAAAAATATATATTTTCGCACTTTTATAAGTTTTAAATCAAATTTAACAGTGAGAAAAACTCTAAATCAACTCGATCTGCATTTTCATGAATATTTCAACTCCAACTTAAAACGAGATACAGATCTTTCGAACACATCAGTGTAAGTTAAGTTAAGTTAAGTAGGAAGGAAGAGTGAGTTAAAGAGTGAATAAAGCGTTTTTTGGTGCTTGTAGTTACTTGGTCTTGCCCTCATTTACCGCTAAACCCATCTTCTTCGCTTCCGTCTCAATGCTGACAAAGGCGCAACTGAGATCATGGTTTATTCTTCCAATAATGTCAATGTCGTCAGCGTATCCAAGTAATTGGACGGACTTTTGAAAGATTGTGCCTTTTGTGTTGACACTTGAGTTTTGCACTATTCTTTCAAGAACGATGTTGAAGAAGTTGCAAAACAAAGCATCGCCTTGCCTAAAAGTTTTTTTTGACATCAAATGTATCGGCGAGATCTTTTCCGACCTTGATGGAGCAGCGTGCGTTTTCCATCGTCATTCTGCACAAACGGACAAGTTTGTCAGGGATGCCAAAACTAGACATTGCTCTATATAGTTCACTTCTTTGTTATTGCTATCATACGCGGATTTAAAATCGATGAAAAGGGGGTAGGTTCCAATTTGTAGCTCCTGAGATCTGTCGTAATGTGAATATTCGATCGATGGTCTAAGGCCGTATTGATGTGGACCTAACAGGTTGTCGACGAAAGGCTTCAGACGTTGATCCTTAGATGTTCTCAGCATGGACAGCGGTTCTACTACGATATTCCCTTTTTCTATTTTCTCGATCGAGCGCTTCTTAAGCTCCTTCTTTTTCTTTTTGAGAAGCCAGGGTTATTCACTCCAAGGGGGGGAATGTCAAGAAAAATCAAGTACTGAACAAACTCAATAGCTCTGTCTGACTGTCACAGACATTATACTTTATACCTACGTATACGTAGGGATTTGGCCACATGACAGAGACAATACGGAAACAAATTATATAGCTAAAAAATGGATCCCTACATAGGTATAATGTCAGTGACAGTCAGACAGACCTATTGGGTTTTGTTCAGTACTTGATTATTCTTAACAGTTGAAATATCCGGCTACATGGATGAGATGTGAACAAAAATTCATTGTTATCGGGTGTTTGAAGCCACAATCAGTTTTCAAAATTCTTAAGTTTTTGAAAATATCGGAATTTAGAATAAATACTCATATAAATATATTATTAACTGCCCCAACACTCTTCCACAGAACCTTTAGTGAGCCCATAGTACTGTTATGAACAGAGCTTTATACTACTATAGCGCCATCTGTTGGAAAACTGCATATCTAATTTATGGAAGAAACAAAAAGCTCTTTTCCAATGTCAAATGTATTTTCCCCTATTCCAAACATCTAGAACATTCCAAGACAAGAACTTTCGAGGACAACTAATTTGAGTGTTCACGGTGAGCGAGACGCAGTTAATTTTGGATTATGAAAGTGTGCAAAAGTATTGCTTATTGTATTGTGTTATTAAACAAGTGTGATTTAAATTTGAATAAAAGTATTTGAGTTGTTTATAAATTGAGATTTACTGTTTTGAATTGGAAATTGTAAATAAAGAAGAAATACTAAAAAAGAGTAATAAGTTTTATTTAAAGAACCTAGGAAAAATATTACAGTACTAAACCCAACAATAATGAATTGACGCGTTCGGCATTATTTCACTGACGCCGATTCGGCGTTATTGTACTTTAGAAAACGTACTTATTTTTTTAATGTAAGTAATAAACAAAAAGTTTATCGGATATACATTAAAACTTATGTTTTGTACGTTCTTTAAGAACTTATATTGATTTGTCTTTTGATTACTTCCATTTATAATCTTTCTTTGTCCAAAGTTTATATGTGTAGGTAGATAATAAATATAAGAAATCAACTTAAATTAGTTTTTTCAAAGTCAAATTCAAATATAAATTGTTTTAAGTAAACTAAATCCCGACCTGAGTCAATTAATAAGTTGTCGGCGTTCAATGGCTTTTAAAATATTTAACTTTTTATTCATACGTATTTTGTACCAATCACTATTCAAATATTTACACTAAGTCAGAAGAGTGAGTATACACTTACAAGACTTAGTAAATTATGGAGTGTTCTTAATCTTGTGACACATTGTAATTGTCATAAAAATGGAGCCAAATTGTTATTTGTGTTTTTACAAACGAGACAGCGTGTTTTTGAATTTGTTTCCACCATAAAATTTTTATTATAAGGGTCTATTGTATTTATATTAGGTCTTGTGAATGTGTGTTTACCTCTGTATTATAGATCTTTCATTCTTTCTCTTATTCTCAGTAAATTTTAAGTTATTAATTCAAATATCGTACCTGCAATCATACACATATGCAATTTTTACAGACCTAAGGAAAGGCTCTAATACTATACAACTTATAAAGAAAAGTTATATCTCTCAAATTAACCAGCATTTTGGAATGAATTAACAATATTCGAGAACTTAGGTAGGATTACTGCACGGATGTGCTTTCAGTGCTAATCTTTTTTTCATGTCCAAGAAGACTTAATTATTTGACCGAAGGAATGGAGTATACAGGATTCAAAATTAAAGCTCTTCTTGACAGCAGAATTACATGACCATCATTCGGCTCATGATTGATTACTGATGCACGGGAATTTAAAAGGCTCTGTCTAAGACAGAATTACAGAGAGTACAGATTCTATACAAATAGGCTAAAAAAACAGAATAGTTAATTCTTGTTATCTCTGATTCGGAGTCACACTGCTTATTTTACCCTTTGGCTATGAGAATGTGTGCCTAAATACCACCTGGTACATTCCTCTATTGAGACAATCTGGTTCAGCATTGCAGAGACTACACTTATCTTCCAGGTACTGCGGGTATGACCATCTCTTGTGATCGAGACGTCCTACACCAAACCAAAGCAGAGCTTTCGGTTCTTTAGATATGTGTCCAATCTGGACTGAAAAGCTGACTTAAGCATCGAAGATTTTGTTGGCCCTATTGTATTAAAAAGTTTGCCTTTCCTCGTCTTTTTAAGTTGTAATTTTTATTAATAAGCTTATAGCCACTTGTGATAATAGCTTCAACTCGATACTTTTTAATATATAAATACATTTGCATTTGATGCAACCATTTATTTCTTTAAACAAAGATATCATAAGTCGGTCCATGTGAATGTTTGTGATACATAAATTACAACCTTTCCACAATATGATTAGCAATTGCTATTCTTCCAGTGGTAGGGAATAGAAAGAAATCATGAACTCAACTCGTATGTTTATTAATGGGTGAGGGTATCAACCAGATAGTTTATTTATATTTGTACTAACAAACACACAGAAATAAAATTATTCAAATTATTTATACATACATAATGACTTTACTGTCAAAAATATCAAAGTCAACATGAATCTTATAATAGGCCTTAAAATTTAAGATTTATTTGGAAGTGCTTTAAATACTCCCTCTGCTCCATCGACTAATCTTTGAATGAAAGCAATTTTTCCATACCTTCCACTCTCTTTCGCAGCCCTTAAAGTAGAATTCCGTTCTTTGTCTTCAAGTAACAGACCAAAAAGTGTCAAATGCTTAGCAAATTTATTCCCGACAACCATATCAATATTACCGAATCCTGCAAGTTTCATAGCACCATTTATTTGCTTCCTTGTTGAACTGTCAGAATTGAGTGCTGCAGCTCCCAAGTCCAAACAAAAATTGGCAAATATTTCTTGGACTCTCTTACAAACACCTTTAGACTCCTTCAAATAAATAGTCTTCGCTGATGATGGATCAGTTTCTGCTAGTTTTGAAATTAATGTGAAGTAATCTCTTACATGGGCTGCTGATTGGCCAGTTTCAGCCAGTGCTTTTACGAACGCTTTTCTTAACTGCTCGACTTTAGAGGAACTTGCACCTCTTTTTATTGAATTTGAAGCTGCTTTATTCACTTTTGAAATGGCGGCATTAGTGTCAGTATCATTTCCTCCATTTTGATTATAATCTCCACCTTGCATTGTTTTATGCTGATTGTGAGCACTGGAGACTGCATCATTTGCGGTTTGGAAGGCTACTTTACACTGGTATATCATTGCACCAAAGGAAGCTAGAATAGCTTTACCGGCAAATACAATTGCTTGTTTTCCTGCATCTCCTCCAGTAATAATTGCCTGAGTTGTTATAGGTACCAAACTCTCCATTTGATCCAGAACTTCTAATGCAAACAATTCAAGTTTTTGATTGGCCTCTGCCAGTCCCTGTCTTGCTGTGTCATTGGAGAGTTTCGAAGCTTCTCCAAGGGCAATATATACAACAACAGCTGAATCATACAATTTGTCAAAAGCGTTCTTAACGGCCAGCTGAAATACCACTACAGCAGCATTTGGTGCGATGTTTGCCAATTTACTAGCGTTTTCAAGGCCTTGCAGTATTTCTTTTTCAGCAGCTACTATAGTATTATTAGACTTCGTAAATGCGTTTTTAAGTACAAGTTTTGCTTCAGCGTTATCACTTCCTGATGAGTTGTTCCTATCGATCACAGGCTTTTTGGTACTTTGACACCCATCACATGTGACTTCATCTATGCAAAGTGATAATTCTAAGCCACTTGATTGTCGAGTGCAGAAAACCAAAACTGCAGCTGCAGTCAAAATAAAATAACCCCAAGACTTCATACCGAAACTAAATAACCGAATTCTTCAAACCAAATGTCCGTACTGATAGCTTACTGATAGAAAGCTTTATCTTTTATGCTAAAAACTTATCTGAACACAATACAAGCTTTATTTGGTTAATTTAAATTTTATTGTTGCTCAAACAACACATGTCAACAGATTTATGTTCACGATTATTTTAATACCAAACATTTTCTTAAATTTGCAAAAAGTATTTATTCAGAAACCTTAACATAGTTATTGCAGATAGTGAGGGCTTAATTTTGGCACACATATAACGGATGTGATCTGATTTCGTTTGTTTGGCCGATCAAAGTCTTAACAAAATAATTATGAGTAAATTCAAAACTCAAGATTGGAGTTCTTAAATACAGTTCGCTTCAACTGAATAGGCACAAATATTTTTTAAGGTGTGTTGCCCATTTTTTTCAAACTTTGAGCGTTATTGTATCATTTGGATGCTACCCGGTTGCTTGCGATATTGAGAAAACAAATCAGAAAGAATAATTCAAAAATTACTTTTATTTTTTCTCTCGCTCTCTTACAAAGCGTTCCATATAGAAAAATGCAGATTTTTTTGCGTCAACTGAATAGTCACACCACACGGTCATTATCGGTCATTACTCGTATCTTTATTGTTAATGAGAGTTTTGAGATGATTGACACATCATTTAATCAAAAGTTGAAGTGTTTTAAGTGAAATTTAGCTAGCCGTTTATGTAATTGAAATTAAAAAAAATGGGTAGATTAAAAGCTTTAAATAGTGTCGAAAGAGCTTAAATCGATTTGTTAAAAGAACAAGGACTTACCGGGCCTGATATAGCTACCAAAATTTAACGAAGTTTTAGTGTTGTCTATTCCTACCCAAGATATAAAAGTTTATACGGGAAAAACATGAAAGGAGCAAGTTTAAGATGTGCTTCCAATTCGTGTGACTCTGCGACAAAAATTAAACAAGAAGCTGATGTAACTGCAAGTGTTTTAACAGTCCGCAGAATAATAAACAGCGCAAATCATTTAAAGTACTAGTACGGTCTAGAATGCCAAAAAACGCACGATTTTTGGGAATTATTTTCTCGGAAACTTTATTAGGTAATAAAATAATTTTTTTAAATAATGAATACACGCGTCAAGAGTACAAAAAAATTGTTCTATCTTAATTTTCGAATTTTGGCCAAATTATAGAGGGCACCAACGTCGACCCATCAAAAGACACTGTCCCATTGCGGACAGTTAATCTCCGGATCTACTGAACCGATTTTCAAAAAACTTGTTGCAACTTGATTGTTTTTATGTTTTCTAAGACAATTTACCAAAATTTGACCAAAAAGTTATGAATAAAAAAAATGGCGACCAACAAAATTGCCAACATTTTTTTTTTTCAAAGCGTGACATTTTTTTTTTGTTTTTGACTTTTTAAACAAATTGTGGTAAATTGTCTCGTAAGAAACCTTTTTTAAATAACCCACTTTGTTTTTTCTATTTCAGTCCAGCCAATCCTGAGATTAACTGTCCGCAATGGGACAGTGTATTTTCTGATGAGTCAACGTTGGCGCCCACTATAAAGCTAGCCGCGCACTAGCAATTTTTAGTTGCGAAACTGTTTGGTTACTTATAGAAAACAGATGAACTGTTTGGTTGAATGTCGTTGAATTTGCAGATAATTATATGTTCAATAAAATGGCGAACTTATTTTAGGCAATCGTTTAGTTTGTGTCAAAACACAAACTTTTTAGTTGCTCGAACCAAGCAGTTTCGCAACTAAAAATTGCTAGTGCGCGGCTAGCTTTATAGTGGGCGCCAACGTTGACTCATCAAAAAATACACTGTCTAGCCTAATTCGGCCAAAATTCGAAAATTAAAAAAAAAAGAAATTTTTTTGTACTCTTGACGCATGTATTCATTATTAAAAAAAAAATTATGTTATTATCTAATAAGGTTTCAGATTAAAAAATTCCCAGAAATCGTGCGTTTTTTTTTTTGCGTCCTAGTCCGTTAGGTTAGGTTAGGTTGTTGGGCTGACAATTGATGTTGTTATCGTCACACTTAGATCAATGTAGATCCATTGTGTTACCCGTGAGTGCTATCACTCTTTCCTGATAAAACCTATGTATTCTATTAATCAGTCAAGCCATTTTGAGGCATTGACGAAGTTCAATATGTGTATTCCTGAAATATTAGAAATATCTTCTAGATTATCAAAGAAGTAGCTACCAAGCCATTTCCTTCTCTGGTGGCATAGTGACGGGCAATGACAGAGAAAGTGTGAGGTGTCTTCATGTACCTCCTCATCACCACATCCTCTGCATAGGTCATCTGTACTTAGTTTCATTTTAAATTTATGGTATTTCAATAAATTATGTCCGGTGATTATGCTCGTAAGAGAGCGAAGGGACTTCTTACTAAGTTGTATAATTTTGTCAGTTCTCTGCTTGTTAAAGCAGGGCCATATTTTCCTAGTAGTATCACAGGTGTCAAGTAGACTCCACCTTTCATTGGATTTCCTTAGGATTATATCCAGGGCTGCCACTTTACTCCTTTAGCAGTAGATCTACTGCGTTTTGGCCCAAATGAATATCTACTGCGCAGCAAAACGAATCTACTCCTCTTTCAAAAATGTTAATAGTACTTAACCAAAGTTTGTTCTCAAACATGTTCACTCACTCTGAATGCATTCAGAGAAAAATTCAAATTCATTTTGGAAGAATTTCCACATTCATCTGAAAATGCGGAAGTGCTCAATATGCAATGGAGGTTCTTGTTAGGCAATAATGATTTTGTTTAAAAATACAATGACCCTTCAGACATAACAAAGTTTTGGTCAAAAGCCAGAATATTTAAAAACTCGGTAGGTGAATTTGCATTGGTGGAGCTAGCAGAATTTAGGTTTTTGTTATGCTCTTTACCGCATAGCAGCGCAGCTACTGAAAGGAAATTTTCGTCATGAAAACCGTCATGTTGAAGCAACGGTTGCTTCGTGTGTAGCTGTGTTGCCGATTAATTTTGAGTTGCTGCAACCGTTGCCAAAATTTTTTGATATTTTCGGTCGGTTGCTCCAACTGTACTGTGGTTGCGGCAACAGTTGCCTCTTGTGTAGTAAACAAACGAAACACGTTGCTGCATCACGTTGCTTCAACGGTTGCCTCGTGTGTAGCTAGCATAAGAATTCTCAAAATGAAATGTGATTTTTTGTTTATTTAGTTTAAGAAATTTTTTTACTTTTTTTTTTAACTGTTGAGTTAATTTTTTAAGTTCTGTTGCTTTTATTCATAAATAAAATGTATTTATATGATTTGAATTTTGTTTTGCATATTTTAAAATCTACTGCGGTGTATTGCAATCTACTGCGCTTTTTTCTGAAAAATACTTCGCTTGATTATCTTTAGGGTGGCAGCGCTGATATCTGAAATTTTCTTTTTAATGTTGGGATGCTTCCCATCTCTGCTTGACTAGCGTCGAGCGCTGATCCCTGTCTTGCCAACTCATCGGCATTTTCATTACCTGGTATGCCGCTGTGTCCCGGTACCCAGCAGAGTCTAATATTGTGCTGCGTGCCAAGAACTTTAAGATCTTTGCGGCATCAGGAGACAAGCTTCGATTTTATCACAGTGGCAGAAATGGCTTTTATTGCCGCTTGGCTGTTGTTTAGCTCTAGAGGTTCTGAGAAAAAGCCTGCACCAACACCTGTGTCCATTTTGGAGCCATCAGTATATATTGCTATTTCTGATTCACTGGTGTAGGGTTGGTTGTTCAGCCATTCTTCTCTGCTTGGAAAGGCAGTTTGGAATGGTTTATAAAAGTCAAGCTCGGGTGTTGTATAATCTGTAATGATGCTATCACCCAAGTATTTCTGAAGAATTTGAGCATGTCCTATCGCGCTGTTTTTCCAGGTATTAGTCTGGCTTAGCCTTAAGGCGCTATATGCTGCGGATTCTTGTACGAAAAGGTCTAGGGTTTCAGGTTGAGTATCGCCTCCAACCCTGCAGTTGGTGTGGATCTCATGGCACCCGTAATCCCAATGCACGCGAGTCTCTGTACTTTTGCCAGAGTTTTGAGGTTCGTGCTTTTTTCCATTGCATTCCACCATACCAAATTACCATAGGTTAGTATTGGTCTGATTATCGCCAAATACATCCACCTGATAATTTTTGGACTAGGTCCCCAGGATTTCCTAAAGATTCTGTTACAGGAGTAGAATGCAATCATTCCTTTTTTCGCTCTTTCCTTAGTGTTAAGACTCCAGTTTAATTTCCTATCTAGAATCACACCAAGATACTTAGTATGATCTGAAATCATCAGCGGGGTGCCTTCAATTGAAGGTATTCTGAAGTTTGGTATTTTCCTTTTATTTGTGAAGAGGACTAATTCAGTTTTTGACGGGTTAACCATCAGGCCGCACTTTCTAGTTCATCTATTAACCTTAGAAAGGGCGTATTCAATCTGTTCACTGATAGTAGGTAAGAATTTACCTGTAGCTAATAACGCAAGATCGTCAGCGTAGGCTACTACCTTTACACCACAGTGTTTTAAATTCATGAGAATTGTGTTCATAACCAGCACCCAAAGGAGTGGTGAGAGAACTCCCCCCTGTGGGGTGCCCCTGGATGTGGATACTCTCATCTGTATCCCTGCCAGTTCCGAGTTAATTTGCCTGTTCTTTAGTATGCACATAACCCAACTTATTATCGAATTATCGATTTTATTGTCTACTAGAGCTGCCTTTACCGCTTTATTGTTCACGTTGTTGAAGGCTTCTTCAATATCGAGAAACGCAGCAAGGGTATATTCTTTGTCGCTCATTGTCTTCTCAATCGTGCTAACGACGCTGTGAAGTGCCGTTTCTACACTCTTCCCCTTTGTGTAGGCGTGCTGAGCTGGGGATAAATCAACCAGTTTCAGAGTGCCACGAATATGTAGGTCTATAAGTCTTTCAAACGTTTTAAGAATAAACGATGTCAGACTAATTGGACTGAAATCTTTTGCTTCTGTATGACTGGGCTTGCCAGCTTTTGGAATGAAAACCACTTTGACTTCGCGCCATGATAAAGGAACATATCCCCATTTTAAACTGTTAAGGAATATGTTTTTCAGGAGCGGTATTATTTGGATTTCGCTATTCTGTAGCATTATTGGGAAGATGCCATCAAGGCCAGGGGATTTATACGGAGAAAAGGAATGGATTGCCCATCTTATGGTATAATGTGTTCCGTGTAGGATTCTGTTTCCAGGTTGCTGTCATTTGACCCGCAACCCGGGAAGTGAGTATTTATCAAGTGCTCAAGAGTCTCATTGCAGGATTCTGTCCAGCACCCAGTGGGCGTTTTTAGAGATCCTAAAGGGATTGAATCTTTGGAAAGAATTTTCCTTAGTCTAGCAGATTCGTTTGTGCCTTCGATTTCACTGCAAAAAGTTCTCCATGAGCTTCGTTTCGCTCTTTGAGTTTCTGCTTTAAATTTTCGTTGACTGGTTTTATAAACTACCCAGTCATTCTCATTTCTAGTGTTTTTGGCAGCATTGAAAAGTCTTCTTGTTTCTTTTGTCAAGTTACCGAGTTCTACCGTCCACCAGGGTGGTTTCTTTTTTCCTTTCCCTATATGTTTCAGTGGATAACCTTTCTCGAAGGCGTTACTAAGAATCACCCTGAGTTCTTCTGATGCTTGATCAATATGCTTGGGTTCTTGAATCGCAGTGTTATTGAGATTTTTGAGTTTCTTCTATAATTCCCTATTAAAGAGATCCCAGTTGGTGTTTCTGAAATTCCTATAAGGTTTCGGAGTTTCGACTGTATCATTTATCAAGAAGCCTATAAGCCTATGGTCTGAGAATGATTTTTCTTTGAGAACATTCCATTGGTCGATTGAAACTGTATCTGAATTATTAGTAACAGTTATATCAATCACTTGTTCCCTGTTTTTTATAACAAAAGTGGGCTCATTGTCCCTATTTGCTACCAGTAAATTATGTTCTATAATAAATTCAAAAAGAGACTCACCTCTACTGTTGGTGTCGGTACTTGCCCATTGAGCATGATGTGAGTTAGCATCACATCCTAGAACCACGTCCCATCCTTCGATTGCTGCTCGCTCTACTAGCTGGACTGTTAGGTCTGCAGGTGGTCCCTCCGTCCCGTCATATGGCATATAGCAAGATGCCAGGATGAGTGGTGGGAGCCCGATTCGCTCTAGCTTCACGGCAGTCTGGTCTAGATTACTATATGTAGATAGAAGAAAAAGTCCGTAGTCCGTACTAGTACCTTAAAACGATTGAAACTTCAAAAAAAACCACCACTAAACGAGCAACGAAAAGGTATGCATTTAGAATTTTCCAGACTCCACATGAGTTGGAAAAATGAATGGGGCCACGTCGTTTTTTCTGATGAGAAGAAGTTCAATTTTGATGGCCGTGATAGTATTAATTATTATTTTCACGATGTGAGCAAAGGCAAACAATTTTTAGCGCGGCATCATAGTTGAGAAAGAGGAGTTATGATATGGGGAGCAGTAGGCTACTATGGGACCGTTGAGCTTGAGTTTCAAACTCCAAAAATGACTGCAATTACCTACAAGGGAATCTAGGAAAGGAATTTTCCTAAATTTGCGGATATTTTTGGACCCACTAACTTCAGGACAACAACGCCCTATCCACACCGCGCGCATTGTCAAAAATTGAAAAATTGGATATAGGACCAGAATGTGGAATTGCTTCAATGGGCACCGGCCGTACTCTCCCGACCTGAACCCAGTGGCGTAGCGTAGGGGGGGCGGGGGGCCGGTCCGCCCCGGGCGGCAGGCCTAGGGGGGCGGCAAAATGTCGCCGGTGATGCAGGTAGAGTAGAAATCATATGTTTCATGACAGATCGTTTGACAAGTCAACAAACAACAATGATGTAAATTTGAAATTTGCCACCCTATCTGTGGTTCGTCGTTGACCGCTTTCGTGAATTCGTAGACGGTGAGTAGGGCCGTAAGAGTGCATTCCGTATTGTCGCGCTGATCGCGAAACTAAAAAAATAGGCTGGGTGCGACCCACAATGATAACTTCCCATTTGTGGTCTTGAAAACTTTATATCGTCGTCGTTCTATGAAAACTCCCTAAGTCCATTTTTTGTGTTTTGAGATATTTGCATTTAAACTTGGAAATTAATATAAAAAAATCCAAAAATTATCAGAATAGCAAGATCTCAGGCTTCAATTGTAGAATGGGCTTGGCGTAGCCATTGTTCAATAAAATTTTTTGCAAATGGTTTATCCGAAATGAATTAAATAAGAATTGAATCACATTTTTTTTTTAAATGGACTTAGGGAGTTTTCATAGAACGACGACGATATTAAGTTTCAACTAGAACTTTCTTCGTTTTTTTCGTTTCCTGAACAATTTTAGAAATGTCGCTTAGTATACATTCTTACGGGAAGGTATCGATGTATAAAAAAACATACTTTAGAAGGCACTATCGGTGTTCATTCCCAAGAAATTCGACTTGAAATACAATTTCAACTAGTTTTCACTAGAATTTTTGAGTTTTTTTATTTAAAAAAAAACTATTAATTCAATATTTGTCAACATTTTACCAATTGTACAAAATTATACTATGCATAAAATAAACTAAATTAGAAGTCAATATCACTACTAGTTCTCGAGAAATTTGAGTCTTAAAACAATTTGTACCAATTTTCAATAGAATTTTATATAGTTTTTTATTTTTTGTAAAAAAACTGTAAACTGATTTTTTTGGAAATTTCCACCAGTTGTCAAACACATTATTTTTCGTAAAATAAAATTATTTTGAGTTTCAAATTGTTTTTCGTTCTTAGAATATCTGGGTTATGAAATTTTTTTTCAGTTTTTTTTTATTTAAAAAAATAACGGTATGTTCATTTTTTTTCCAAATTCATACCAAATCTTTATGACCTTATAATGAGTAAATTAAATTTTATTTGAAATCAATAGCATTATTTTTTCGTGAGATAATTGAAACTAACCAAAATTTTTACTTTTTTTTTAAACCGTTATAGTGAAAAAAACTACTCACTGAATATTAATAAACGCCCTTTCAGCCTCTTTCGAAGTTATTATCTATTAAACAAAATTTATTTGAAATCGATGTCTTTACCCGTTCTTGAGATATCGACGACGAAAAATGGTACCAGAACGTACGGACGTACGAACGTACGAACGTACGTACACACACACAGACATCTCTCTAAAAATGATTGATATTGCCTCTAGGGACCTTGAAACGTCGAGAAATGCCAATTTGACAAATCGGACCGATTACAATAACTCCCTATGGGAAGTTAACAAAACGTTCCGAAACTCTCGCGAAACTAAAAGGGAGTGTTCCGAAACATATGATATGCATATGCGAGATATGATAAGATAACTAGGATTCGACGGAAACGATATTCTAGTCTCAGCCAGCTCAATGTTTTTGCTCCCTCCCGCATCACAGAAAGTTATTTCGATTGTGTTGTTTATAGTTTAAATACTGTTGAATCTTCTAAAACTAAGCACTTAGTACTTCACTCAACCTTTGAACTAGTTTTTGAAAATGAAAAGAGTTAAAGGAAGCGGCGCGGAATACCGCAAGAAAAAGGCTAAGAAAGAAGCAGATGCGAAATATTTCAGTTATAGTTCTGGTTCAAAAGCTACGTTAACGTCTTCGGCGGCATCCAGCAGCAGCGGAAGTGATTCCAATGTAAGTATGATTCCTCCATCTACAATCGTGAGTGGCCTAGAATTGTCCTCCGGCCAATATTCATGGGAATGCATAACTAATTTTACGGGCAGAAGAAGAAGACGTGCCTGCCGTCGAAGTTGGAAGTCGTTCTGGTCGCACCACAGAGCAGGGTCAAGACGAAGTCGAATCACCAGAAGTATCTCAAGCATCTTCACAAGCCTGCAGAAAAAGTGAACCTCGTGAAGCTGTAAAGACGCTTAAAAATAAGTTTGTGGAAGTTCTTCAGGTACTGGAAGAATTGACGGATCGGTAGCCAGTCTTCTTCTGACATGCAGTCATTCAACTTCCTCACTTTTCTTGGCTTTTGAGCTGCAGAGCTACCTGAAGAAGATGACGCACAGATTTACCTGCAGCAATGTGGACTGACTGTGGATAAGTGTGCTCAGAAACTCTGCGTTTTAAAAGCTCTCCTGGTGGAGAGCAGAGACCGTTTCGTCCAAGCTAGAGCTGTGCCAATCGTTCATTTTGAAAGATCGAATCAATCATTGATTGATTGGTTCAAGGATTCGGTCTTTTCAATCAATCGTTCATTCAATTATTTTTTATCCATCCGTTTCCTTCCGAACGCGACATAGACCGACACGAAATGTTTTCAATCATTCATTCAACTTTATTTCAAGTCGTTTCGTTCAGACCGAGACCGAAACAATGTGAAAATGAAAGAAAGTTTGGCTTTTTTCTACTTCGTTGCTTCATTCACGCCATCTTTCATTGTATATAAAATGAGGAATATATATTCTGTTTCATGTCCATTCTTATTTGCTATTGTGGAATAATTGAGAACAAGTTGAATGTACGAAACATAACTTTTTTTCATTCATCGGTTTCAGTGGCAATGGCAAGAGATTGACATAAGGATTGATTGATTTGGTCTACTTTGATTGCAATCAATCAATCTTTTTGGTGAACGAGTCACAAAGACCGAATCAATCGCGATTGACACAGCTCTAGTCCAAGCCGCAATCGACTTTTCTAAGACTTTTTGGAAAAAACTCGAAATCGATCTCAAAACGAGTACAATTTGCAGGAAAAAACACATGCATGGAGTTGAATAGTTAAAAATGAATAAATCTTATTTTGAATAAAAAAATAATCTTTATTGAATCGAATCTATCTTAAGACTAAAGTAACAATGTGTTTTAATAAAGCATTAAACCTAGCAATGTATATGAAATATGTAACGCTTGCAAAAATTACATTCTATGGAAAAATTGATTTGTGTTGCAGAGTTGCATAAATGAAATAAAATAATTCTGTGAAATGATATTTGGAACAGTTCTGTGAAATGATATTTGGAAAGAAAAATATATTAACTGATTCCGTGGAAAAAATGCAAAGTAGGTATATCTGTAAGTATAACGGAAATGAGGTTCGGTGCAAAGTGCGACGAACCTTTTAAATTATGTTTTTATTGGCGGCACGTGTAACAATGAATCCGCAGATGCAGCTTTGTCTCACGAGCCTCATTCGTAAGGCTCGTAAAATCCGTTTATGAAACCTCTAATTCTATTTTACTTTCAATAAAAGATACTTCATTGCCTGTTAAATGATGTCTCGAAATTTAATTTTAATTTAGTATTGAATGGGGCGGCAAAATGGGTCTCCCGCTCAGGCGCCGAGATGGTACGCTACGCCACTGCCTGAACCTTATAGAAAATGTATGGGGATGGTTGGTACGAAAAGTTTATGAGTCTGGCCATCAGTTTGAAAGCAGAGAATCCCTAATTGCAGCTATTAAATTAGCCTGGAGGGAAATTTTGCTGAGCTGCTTAAAGAGCATGCCGGACCGAATTCATGAAGTAATTACCAATAAAGGTGCCAGTACCCACTACTAGAAATAACCAATAAAAAAAATATTTAAAGAAAAACTTGTTTCATTTCATTCCGTTAGCTTTTATTTCCAATTTTGATTTGTCTATTCAGTTGACGCAAAAAAAAATCTGCAGTTTTCCATATGGAACGCTTTGCAAGAGGGCGAGAAAAAAAATAGCAGTACTTTTTGAATTATTCTTTCTGATTTGTTTTTTCAACATCACAAACAAACGGTAAGCATCATCAAATAATTTATTAACGCTCAAAGTTATGGAAAAATGGACAACATACGAGTACCATAAAAAATTGTTGTGCTTATTCAGTTAAAGCGAAGTGTATATGCACTTAAGGGTTATTTTAATTTTCTTATAAGTTGTGCGTAATCTAAGCTTGATCTCTGTAAAATTGTACAGAATTTAGATCAAAACTTTAATGTTGACTGTTAAGAATTATAATTTTGTATGTCTTTAAGATACTGACACTTTTTCTTACTTCTAATGTAGAGTGGTACTCATAGCAATTAAGTTAACCGTTTAAAATGATAATTTAACGGTACATTGTCTCTTCTATTGTTAAATATCACTTTTTCCTGTGCCTTTCAGTATTTAAAGCGGTCCCTAGATGCTCAATAGTATTTTACATCTGATATTGCACAATATTATTGTCCGTCTATGGATAATATTGCAAGGTTATGCAATATATTCAAGAAAATCACAACCCTTTTGATATTTATTGCACAATATACAAATATTTTATTACTATGGGTACAATTGTACAATATTTGTTTTGCGATTTGTTTCAATAAGTGAAAATGTCAACAGCAAAAGAGAATCAGACACATTTATTATGTTGTATATACAAGTATCAGCTGGCAACTAAATTATTGGATAAAATATTGAACCATCTGGGGCGCCTAGCCAATAGTATGGTGCAATATTTAGCATAATAATATTGAGTGTCTAGAGACCGCTTAAGGCGATCATGTTTGAAGAAAAAGCTGAAACCCACGCGTGTAAAGACGTTCTAACGCCATCCTATATCAAACGTGTTATTAGGTTTTCAAGAACGCATCCTACTGCAGCAACTACACAAATAGTGGGTGAACTTGATTTACCATGAGGTGTCCATACAATATGAAGACTATTAAGTGAACAAATTTTGACTGCTCTTATTCCACGGAAAATTCCACTTCTAAAATAAAAGCACATAACCAAGAGAAATGGAGGAATATTCTTTCGGCTGACGAAAGAAAAATTGTTCCTTATGGTGGTAAAGGATCTCGCCAGTATGTACGACGACCTCTAAATACCGAATACGATCCTAGATACACCACAAAACTTCTTAAAACTAGGTTCATTGGTCGAAATTGACATTCAATTTAACTTTTTTTAAACTATTTTTTTTTATTAAATTATGGAAAAATGGAGAAATACAACCATGTCAAGGAGAATTTTTAAAGTTGCCAAGATGGAAACACAAAGAACCAAATGCAGCTCGTGGAGAAAATTCTGCAGTCAAGTTGAGAGTGCCAACGAATCAGCAAGACTCAAAACAATACTTGCTAAGGGACCTATAGTTCTTGGATCTCTTAAGGAACCCAATACTGGACGCTCAATTTCCTGGTTGCAACCCTAACTGGAATCACAACCCACAAATGGAGTTCTGCATAGAGAACACGACACCAGCACAGCGGAGTTGACTACGGAAGAAAAGATAAAATGGGCTATAAACTCCTTTTCACCGTATAAATCACCTGGTTTGGATAGTGTCTTCCCCATGATGTTACAAAAATGTGAAGATTATGTTATCCAACACTTAAAAAACATATTCCTAAGCAGCTTGAAATAGGAATATGTGTCTAAAACGTGGCAAGAAGTCAAAGTGGTATTTATTCCGAAAGCTGGTAAGCCTAGCCACACGGTTGCTAAAGACTTTAGACCCATTAGTCTAACGCCTTTTCTCTTAAAAACGTTTGAAAGACTAATAGACATATATATAAGCAGCACACTGAGCCCGGAGGTCATATCTCCAGCACAGCATGCTTATATTTAAGGTAAAAGTGTTGAGACAACACTACACAGTGTCGTCTACACAATTGAAAAAACGCTCAAAAACAAGGAGTCTAGCGGCTAACCCGCAAAAACCGAATTGGTTCTTTTTACGAAACAAAACAAAACTACCAACGTTTAAAATTCCCTTAATTGAAGGGACCCAACTCAAAATCTCAGAACACGCGAAATATCTTGGCGTGATCCTGGATAAAAAATTGAACTGGAGTCTCAACATTAAACGTAGAACAAATAAAATCATGTTCGCTTTCTACCCCTGTAAGAGAATATTTGGTAAAACCTGGGGACCAAGCCCAAAAGTTATCAAGTGGATGTATACAGCCATAGTCAGACCTGTACCGACATACGGTAATGTAGTCTGATGGAATGCATTAGACAAACTTACCAATCTTAAAATCAAGACCAAGGTTCAAAGAATGGCATGTATTGAAATCACTGCACTGTGGCAATGAGGTACACCCACACAACGGGTCTGGAAGCTATACTCAACCCAAAAGCCCTAGATCTATTTATACAAGAATCGGCAGCCAATAGCGCACTTCGACTTAGTCAAACTGGTAGCTGGAGATATAGCACGATAGGTCATGCGCAGCTTCTACAGAAATACACGGGAAATAGGGTATGTACTGACTTAATAACACCCTGCTTAGACTTTTACAAGCCGTTCAAGACCGACTTTCCTAGCAGAGGAATGGAAAGTCAACGAGCCATCTACCTGCTAATAGATGATATCAATATATACCTACGGTTCCAAGATGGAATCTGGTGTTGGTGCAGGATTCTTTTCAGAATCCCTTGGACTAGCCAGCTCATTTAGACTTCCTGATTACAGCAATATCTTTCAAAAAATAATGCGAATTATAAGGGACACAGAAATAAAACACGGCAGTTCTCCGCTTTAGTTCAGCCGCCATCCCTGGAGATAAAAAAGTCTGAGACAACCACCTTTAGTCTCAACATCGTGCCACACATCTTTCCTATCCTTCTTTCTCTTCCGTAACTTCACGCCTGCGCTGTGTTGAAACATTTAAAGGGTAATCATAATCCCTTGAGCGCGAGCAAAATTATAAAAAAAAAAAAAAAAAAAGCTGAGATCCTGGCAGTGACGAAAGCTGCTAGAAAAGTCTCAATGATGGCAATACCACAAGCTGATATCACCTTTTTTATAGATAGTCAAGCGGCAATCAAAGCGATTTCTGCCATTGAAATTAAATCGAAGCTTGTAACTTGCTATCGCGAAGAGCTAAGGGTTTTTGGTACACAGCACAACATTAGATTCTGCTGGGTCCCTGTTCACAGTGGTGGTAATAAAAGCGTTTACGAGCTGGCAAAAGGAGGATCAACACTTGATCTTAATCAAGCAGACACAACAGTTCAAATCCCACCCTGTAATCTTAAACAGGTAATCGGAGCAAAGTTCTAGCCTTAACAAAGAAGAGATGGAACTCTCTCGATTCCTGTCTTACAACCAGAAAACTATGGTCTAGTTTCAGCAAACAAAAGACCGACGTTATCGTCCAACTGAATAAAAAGTCTCTTTCTCTTCTCCTGAGCATCATCACCGGTCACAACCAACTCGGTTACCACAAGAAAAAGATGAAACTCCAGTATGGACGACTTGTGCAGAGGATGCGGTGACGAGGAGATACATGAGGACACTCCTTACTACCTGTGTCACTGCCCTGCACTATATCATCTGAGAAAAAGACACCTAAGGGAGACACATCTTCAGCGACTTGGAGGAGCTCTCTGATATTCTAAGCAAAATCATGTTAAAATTCGTTAACGATACCAAATGCCTTGAGAATTCCTAAACTCTGAAAACCGCTTTCAACTACAGTATGATAGTGTAATACGAACGAAAAAGACTTAACGACGCACGTGTCCCTTATAGGAGCAGCACCAACGGAGAATGGGCAGCTCACTTATACGAGTACACCTGCGTTTGCCACTCCTACGTTGAACACGAGCATCAGTGGGTTGATGGGGCCACCTCTATCTAAGATTGGTAAAATCCTCTTTGGTATGAAGACAGTTCTTCGACTTAATTAGTGACCAAACAAACGAACATATACACCAAACACTGACATATCAAACTCATCTACCAGACGTTGCAAGGAGCCACATCCTCCTACGGGTCTGGTCGCGGGGATGATTTCTTTAGTGGGTGTAAAGGAAAGGAATACGCCCTAAGAAAGCGTATACCTCTCCCTAGCCAGGTTATTATGTGACGACAGATATTTCTTAGAAGTGCGCTTTGACATTTCAGGCTATAGCTTGCTGTAACCCATCTACACCCTTAACGGACTTGATTGACATAGGATTATCATAGGTTTTAATACAAGGGGTCCCAAACCCTAGGATATCACAACGGATCTACATTGATCTAAGTGTGACGGTAACAATATAAACTATCAGCCCACTAACCTAACCTTACCTAACCATGTCTTAAAATCAAAAATGTCTTTTTATTTTGTACTTAAAAAGAAACTTATTTTTCCGTTGAATTGCTTATTTACACATTTACAAATGCGTAGACGTGACGTACGTACATATTTTATTTGTTTTTTTTTACGTTTATTATATTTATTTTGAAAAGAATTCCTTTATGTATTTAATGTGATTCTGTGGTGAGCTATCATTTTAAGTTTACTCAATTTAATGTAGGCAAACATAAAGTTTTAAGTTTTACGTAATTAGAACGTTTTTCGAAATGATTTGTTATTTAAGCCTAGTACTCACCTAGCGTGAAATGAAAAATAAATACGTTCCAATTTACACGCGGAGAATAAAAATGAAAATAGAATAAACTTTTCCACGTGAATTTTTGATACTCACCTCAAGTACTGAATACTTTCATTAAGTAAACTCTCGAGAGCAGTATCAAAAAATTCGTTATTCATTTTTTATTTCTGTTTATAAATTTACATTTTTTTATTTTCAAACAAAATATTTAAATTAACTGACATGTCACAGTTTTCCACGATGCTTAAACTTTTTCCAGATGATTGCTCATTGAGAAATGAAAATTTGGCGTGGAAAAAGTTGTGGAACATAATTGTTTTTCCAATCCACATTTTGGTACTCACCTCTCGTTGGGGATTTCATGCGAGTGAACCAGCCGCCACGTTTATATGAAATTTTCATTTTCACTTGTACTGAGTACTAGGCTTAATAATACAAATTCTATATACATAAATGTAGGTAAGTGCTACTGAAATAAATCAGCGAAGTAGAAGACTTAACACTCATTAGACTTCTTGAACATTTGTCGCTAATATCGGTGCTAAAATTTAATTTCTGATTCGCTGAGATTCTTTGCTATTACTGGAACCTTCAAATTGAACAGTTTCATGCGACATATCCTGCAAGCTTATGTTTTATACTCCTGTTGTCTCCGGATCAGCTACTTTATATCACAACGGGTTATATTGTGCAAGCTTCCGTTTTCCAGTTACAGAAAAGACCAGTTCGGTCGGAAGCAATATTTTAAATCATTATTCAATTTCTTTCACATCAAATTAAAATTGCAATTTTTCAACTTGGGGGGAAACTTGAATAAAAAAAAAACAAACGAAATACCTACTCTCTTAAATTAATGACTTCCATGTTCCATCAAAGGAAATGACTTCGATTCGAGTCCTTAAACTCAATTCTCTGACTCTGTGCAAAAACTATCGTGAAATACCCACGTGTGTGGCTCAGAATTCTCGTGTAATAATTTATTTATTTAGTTTGACACGTTTTGGTCAAGGTTGTCGCTTGAACTTGCTGTGCTAGGAGGTAAACTCGTTATACGACCTCGAAAAATGTCCTTCAAATTTGAAACACCCCAAGGACGAGTGAGAGTTTTACCCTTAAACAGCAAAACTTTACATAAATCGATAAATACTCACAATCCTCCTAACACACATAGCCCTTATAGTTTTGTAGGTAAACTTTGAATAATATACCAGCTTTGAATACTGACTTATTAAACCCCTTGCGGGACGGATTTAAAAGGAATAAACGTACAGCAAAAATCTGATTACCTACTTCTCGGTATAGACATCAGAGGGTTGTGCTAGGGCTGGAGTTTGGGTATTTGGAGGTTTCCACCCATCAACTGAAAGAGAGAGGTGGTTCGGTTGATTTCTAGGAAACAATCAGAAAATACGGGGCATATTGTTATTTGTTAGATCGATTTGTATTGTGTAATTGAAGAACACGCTAAACCATATGGGTGTACGAACATAGCTACGGAGTGGTTTGCGGAGTGGTTTTGAACTTCAGGTGCAGATTGTTAATGTTCTTTCAACATGAAATCCGTCAGATAATCCCTTAAACCGGTAAGTTAAGGTATGAAAAGCTAGTTTAGGTCTTGATTTCAATTTATTGGAAGAAGACATAGCCGAGTGTGAGATTTGTCTTCCGATTATCAGCACGGAATTTCCTGTGATTACTTTTTCTTTCAAGCTTACATAAATTCTTATTAATTTGAGTTGGTTTTTTAAAATCGAAATCGGGTGTGCAGAATTAAAAAATTAAATATTCTTAAATATTGAAAAACATTCATAGTATGATAAAGGATAATAAAGTAGTAGATTCTTAAATTATTTTTAACAACCTGACCTACTTCTGGCAGACATTTGCTCACGTTCAAAGTTTTAAGAATATTTTTTGTTACTAGCATATCAAAAGATACTGCGTTTTGATCACAATAATTGTACCTCTATAAAGACCACTTAGCTCTTCTAGTTTCGCGACTTTCCAAGTTCAATAGCTTAATTACTTGGAGCATTTCATCCATATAGGAAGGTTCATCTGGAATCCAGGTACATGCTCTTGGCCTGCCTCGGATGTCCTTGGCAGTAACAGCAAGCACCCAACAAGACTCCTCCTAGCCTACTGGCAGTCAGCTTGTACAAATCGCACAATCTCTGATCATCAGCAGCGTTGAGTTTGACATGACCTTTTGATGCCCACCTTTATCCTTTGTGATCTGAATTGCAGGTGTTCCCTCAATAAACTTTAGAAGCCAGTCGAGAGCTTCATTTTTACCACCTTCCAATGACCAGAAGAGATCGAACCATCTTTATAGCGCTTACGTCAATAACAGCAACTACAATTTTTTCTTGAAGAACATTCCTGAAAGATGACTGTTAAGGGTAGCCTCCGGCCCGGCAAATCAACCATAGACTAAATATTCATATCGATGCAAGTTCTAGAAGAGACCAACGAATTTGCCGCATATGATAGCATTCATCGTCAGGAGCTCTTTATGGCGATGGCCAAACTCGCAATCCCGGGAAAACTGGTCCAACTGTGCCGCGTGACATTAGAAAATACGCGATTCAATGTGCATTTAGGGAGCAACTCTTCTGAACTCTTCCAAACTTGCACAGGGTTTCGGCAAAGAGATGCGCTATCATGTGATTTCTTCAATCTCGTTTTGGAGCAGATGGTGCGCAGGGCAGGCGATAACACGAAGGGTATTATATTCAACAAATCTGTCACTGTCAAGCTGATGGGGTATGCGCACGATATTTCTATCATTCCGTAATATAGTTTTTCAGGGTGTTTTAAAACTTGTTAGTCTTGAAGAAGTAGGTGAGGACTAGACATAGATCATTCTGTCAACAAAAAAAAAAAAAAAAACTGTCCACCGACTAGGACAGACCCTCATTATTGATGGCAAAAATTTCGAAGTACGAGTAGTGAAGGAGTTCATCTAACTCGGAGATGATATTTACTCCACGAACAACATCTCACTGGAGATCCGATGAAGAGTTGTAACGAAGCGTTCCATGCTACATCACTTTATATTACTTTGGCATTACTAGTAAAATTTTACTTCCTCAAATTGGATTCACACGCACCATGGACACATGAAGTCACTGGAGAATCAACCACATTAATATTTTTCGTTCACCACTTACATAGTTCACATTCAGTCTTCACTGAAAAAGGATCATGAGGACCTACTTGGATGAACGAAAAGTACCCTTTCGATCATACACACAGTCAGGCGACATAGTAAATTAATTTTATCAATAATTTGATATCCAGTCGTAGGAAAGTGTGGGCGAATTAGTCATTTTAGCTTTCCCGGATCTTCCCCCTTAAGTGGTAAGGGGTTTCGTGGAAAGACAAGTTAGTTAGGTGAGATTGTCCTTTTTCTCTTCCCCCACCAGTGGTAAGGGGTCTTAGTTCGAAGTTTAACCTCCTAATTGTTACTAGGGGCTTTGGTACCTGCTGATGTATCAGAGCGTTTAGCCTGCTGTTTAGTGCCAACCGGGGCGTTGTACCTGCTGATGTATTAGAGCGTTTAGCCTGCTTTTAAGTGCCACCTGAGGCGTTCTACCTGCTGATGTACCAGAACGTCTTAGTCTGCTGTCTTAAGCGCCACTAGGGGCGTTGTACTGTCCGATCCCGTCATGAGCCCGACTTCAGAATAATAGGACCAGTTTCAAAGCCGAATTACCAGAAACTAGATTACCAGAATACACGAAACCAAATACCTGATTATTAGTCCGTGCCATGAGCATTATGAGCAACCAGTACAACCGATAGCAGACAGCAAGACCAGAATCCAGAAGAGTTGATACCCGTGAATCATTCGATTGCCAGAATTAATTTAAATATTAGTAGAAGAATATTGTGTGTTATAGATATAAGGGTTATTTTCAATAAAGATTTTGTAATTAGGTTTGGATGACCCTGGTGAGACCAGCAAGCAAAACTTTGGCTGAAAAGCAAAAAGTACATCACAGAGTTACCCTAGGAAATCGCTCCTACTACCGTTTACGGAAAAATGGCTTCAAAACTACTCACTCGTAAGACGCAGTACAAGCTTTACAAAACCCAGTCCAGATTAACGGGGCCATGTGTTACACTGTAAACTGAATAGAAGCCAGGATGCTGCGGTCTTTCGAATTAAAAATTCTCTTTGTGCGAGGAGAGCGAATAAAGGAGAAGATAAACACACCTAACTCTATGAGCTGTACTACGATGTGGATGCAGTCCATAAACCTACTCGTAAAACAGAAAGCTCCAACCAAGAGAGTCTTTGAATTCCAGATGATGGAAAGCTTCTGTGTCTCAGACAGACACCCTACCTGAATATGAAGCAAGATAAGTATTTACGTAGTAAAAATAATCCAAAATGCATGTTAACGACGACAAATTTAAAATTTCAACTTCGAACAAGTACTCGTAGAAGAATGTACAAACTGTCATCTTTCGTTTCCTTTTCCAAATTTGTAATTTTCAATAGCTGGCATATACGAGTACCATATTAAAAGGCAAACGAGCGCATAGTTTTTTTTTACTTTTGTACTTATTCATTTATATTTACACGAAGTACTAATACTAACGGTTATTGGTGTATTCAAACGTGTATTATTCTTAAAGTCAATTGCAGTATTGAAACATATTTGAAAAATACTCTAATACTATAGCTTGAATCTAGAACTTATCGCAACAAGCGTCCAGAAATTATAAAAATAGAAAATTTCAATATTTTTATTATATTCAAAAGCAGACTACAAGCCCAACCAGTTCAATTTTAATTTATTTACTTACATAATTTATTAAACTAATAAAATGCCTGAATTAAAAGAAATAATGTTAGAAACTCCCAGCAGTAGTGGAGAATCTGAAAGACGTTCCGAATCATGTCTCCGAAAAAAGAAGAAACTCACAAAAATTGGGTAAGCATATACGAGTATGTATTTCTGTTTTCAAAAATCACTGATTGGAAAAACAAATGTTTAAAACTCAGAAACGGCGTTGAAATTTGGCAAAAATATATAAATCGTTTTATTTATTTTTTTTTTATTCAAAAAAATTAAGAAATTGCAGTTCTCCACGAATCCCATTTCTTCTTTCCAGATCGGGCAATTCCTCTTCTCAAATTCCACGATCTAATACCGTTAATCGTCGTGTCGAATATAAACAACAAATTTCCATCGGAAAATTCAAGGAGACTTCGAAATCAATTTTACCATATCAACTAAGAAAATCTTTTTCCCAAATGGATATGAAAATATCGAAGAACAGCAATGGCCGTTATCATCCCACAATCTTCCAGGACAACTACGATAACGTAGCTTTGACAAAGCCCATTCTTAAATCAAATACCATTTCCAATAAGGCAAACTATTGTTCGTCGAAAGATTGTTCTCTATATTATTTGGTTAATGAACCCGAGTGTGGTGAGCTTGGCTCTAAATTGGCTGGAATGAAAATATTTGCCACTATAATGCTGAATTCTTGGCGCAAAAGAAGGGATGATGTGAGACGTTTGAACGAGGAGGTAGACCAGCTTCAAAAAAGGGTAGGCTAACACTTTTTATTCTTGCCACAAATTTTGTATTTTTATTTCTAATTCCAAAAGATAATCAAAATAAAAAATCAAGTGCACGTCCTAAGTTCGGTCTTCCGAAATGAGCAGAAGCAAAACGATAAACTCAATCGACAACTGCGTCATACTTCGCAGGACATTCAAAGGCTGCAGTCGTCTGTCGAAAATCTCACAACTTCCTTGATAAGTGCCAAAGCTGACGCCTCGTTCTTTGAGCAACAATTCCATGCCAAAGAACAAGAAAATGAATCCTTGAATAATATCATTGTCGAAACTAATAGCCAGCTCTTCAAGACAATGACACAGGTTCGACATCTGCAAACAAGTTTGTCATGTGAGCAACGAAGTGTTCAGCAGCTGGAAAATCAAAAGAACGAACTTCTGAATGAGGTGGGTGTGTGTGTTCCTTTTTTTTTTTTTCTTTAAATTATGAATCATTAATGAAAGTGCCTTAACGTTTAAATCAGTTTTCATGTTTCTATTGGAAACTCTTCCAAAGGTCATAGGTTATATTCATACAATCAATGTTGTGGTTTCTCCAATTTGTTGTAGGCACTTTGTTGTGGTATCTTGTTTCAAAATTGTGTGTGAGTCACTTGTAATAGGTATAGGTTTTGCAGGAATAGGGAGGAGAGCATTACTGATGAAAGCTTTTATGTTTAATGTGATTAGCATTATCAGTAGAATAATAGTGTGCGTTAAAATTAGTTATCATGTCATCACTATTTTAAGATGGTTAAGAATTGGTGTTTAGAATTTAGGGGTGACTTACTTGCTTGTATTTATCAGTACTATTAAGAGGAACCATTCGTATTATAGACCTTCATAAGGACGGTCCAACGGTCTTCGATAACTATCTTAAATGTGATTTCCATTAACAGGACAGTGCGACTAAAATCGTGTGTTGGTCGTTTAAAATTCTGTACACATCTCACATTCTACACATTTGATCATGTATGTACATAATTCTCGGTTTCTTTAAAGTTTTAAAATATTATTGGTCCTCGATCTGTTATACGTGGGACTCATGAACTGATAAATATCATTCATTAGTCGACTTCCTGTTCATGAAAGTTGTTTGCTTGAGACACGGCAAAGTAGTTGCTTTTAGTCACCGCTCTGAGATCCGCGATGACTTTAAAACCGGAGATTTGGTTGTTCGTGTCGCTTTGAACCTGGTGGTAGGGATTTGAACACTTTCTTGGATGGTTCATTGTTTTTCATTGGTTCGATCTTGATGTAGCTTACCCAATGTAATTAATTTGTTTTGACTTTCTTCCCGACACACATATCTTCGTAAGGCTCTTGAAGTTTACGGCTGTATCTTCTCCTACACTTGCCCTCCCCGCATACTTTATCAAATGTCCTTCGAACAATTTTTTGTCTTCTTAAATTTAAAATTTGGTAGTACAATGGCTCGTAGAGAAGCTGGAACAAGTGATTTATATCTTTTAACGATTCCTGGGTGCATGTTAACAGGAATGGGATAACCTTGTATCTTCTGCCGAGTTCAAAAGGCTAAGGTGAGTAGCACTTTTCAAGACAAGAGATACTCTTGGAGGATTTTTAACTAGCTTGCAAGATTAAGGGCCCAATATCAGCTCTCTTTTTCTATTACAGTAAACACCCGTCATTAAGACAGTACAGGAGTCTTACAAGGTAATTTTCCATCAATATCCACTACGCAAGTACGGTGTCGTTCGTTAATTCCAAATTTACTCCGAGACAAATGAAGTTCATAACTTCTTCAAAATTGCGGTTTTCAATAGTAACATTTTATCACCTCCATAGAAAGATTGACGAAATCTATTAATGAAATCATATCTACCCGAAACTCTGTGCATGTTTAAAATAGCTAAGATGAACTGTTTCTTATTTGAACAGCGTATTTTAAAATGCTACGCGACATAGCTGGTTCTGTTTCCAGTGATCTAGAGTTCAACCATTGCTGCTTTTGATGTTAAATGCTTTCATATGTGGCCGATGAAAAGAGGATGGATGAGCCTCGACATGATATTCGTTGAACTTTTTCCAGGATTTGCCTCAAAGAATATGCGGTGTGTTGCCTTGCCGGCCCCAAAGCCATACTGGTAAAAGAAAGTTATAGTGCTGCAGAACAACTTCAAGACTCTTTCACAATACGTCTGGATAGTATCATATGTCACGTTAAGCAGAGGGATATGCAGAAGTATATTTCTTGCGATACCTATTATCACCTTTTTGTAGATGGGATATATGGTGCCTTCGTGCTTTCTTTAACTATTACTTGACCAAATGTAACCTCCGTATTCTTGTAACCCATCAGCTTTGACTTCGTCGGTCACCTTCTTGCCCTATTACTCACTCTACATTCTCCAGTTGTCCGAAATGATGGTTGAAACTCTACATGTTTTTGTGGTTCGACTACTATTAAGTCATATTCTTTATTTCGAGATCCTGCGTTCCGATCTTAAAACCAACCGTTTTTTTTTTTTATATACAAATTCAGGAGATTCTTGGAGGATCCATTTACTTACTTCTTTCTACGTACGATCTTCTTCTCATCCCTTTTACTTGCTTAATACTTTTCGCCTAGTTAAGAAAAATATGAAAAGAATTAGTGGTTCGCGATGCAAAATTGAGTATCGCTTTATTTTGAAACTAAATTCTTACAACCCTGTATTTAGTATGAAATCATTCAAATAGCAGCTTCGGGTTCTCTCCCAGTGCTCAAAGCAGTCGTTTTGATGACTCGTGGTTTTATTATATTCCGGCAAAAGCATCTCGATTTCTGGTCCGAGCTCTTCAAAAGTGATTGGCTTCTAAGTGAAGGTAGACTAATGCGCCTATTATGGATTACAACTCAACTTAGTTAAGTTGTCATCAACACAACTCCACTCTTAGGCAACCAAACAAATTTTTCGTATTAATACGTTGCCGTCTTTTAGGAGTCGATTTGCTGTCAAAACCAGCTGCTCAACATGAAATACAAAAGCAAGAATAAGAAATTAAATTAAAAAGTGATTAAGAAAAGTAATTGATAATAAATGAAGATTAAGTGCGCGTATCATCGGTTTTTATAAAAATAGTGTTCCGCGTCATAATCCAAAATAAATTATTATTACAACAAAAGTGAAAGTTAAGCCGGAAATGGGAGAACCATTCAACCCGGAGGCAGCATTTGCTTCACTTGAAGCATTGCTAGCAAAGATGGTGAATAACCTAAGTCCCGAATATGGTCAGAGGCTAAGCGAGACCATCGGCAAATTCATCCGTCCAAGAAGAAAACAACATGTAGACGGAAGACATATCCAGTGATGAAGCTTCTTCAACATGCAGTAGTGCCGAGTCCTCAAGTGAAGACGACAATGAGGACCAGACCAAGGACAGCACTGACTATAGTGACTCTCCTTTACCTGGTCAGAAGAGACCTAGGAAAAAAGAGAAGACGCGCCAAAACACCAACGTCACAAAACGCCCTCAACTGGAAGTCGAGTCACCGTCAACATCAAGAGTGACTCCACCAGCTCCAAAGGCGACACCAGCCAAGCAACAACCAACCCAGCCATCGAAGCAGCCAGCAGCAACAACAAGAACCGTCAACCAGCCACCGAAACGGCCGGCAGCAGCAACAACAACCGTCACCCAGCCACCGAAACAGACAGCAACAACAGCAACTACCGTCACCCAGCCGCCACCACCACCAAAAGCCAAGGACAACACCGCCAAGCCAACAGGAATGCCGCCAATTTTCTGCTTTTCCGGTAACATTGCCGAGATCAGCAGGTTTTGCAAAGCAAACCGCCTGGCTGTTACTTTCAAGAACAAAAACACGAAAATGGCAGTAATCAGCGCCGGAGACAAGGAGGCATTTGGCCAAATTAAGAAATTCTTGCTGGAACGCAAAATCCAGTATAACACATTCACGCCACGGGAGGAAAGGAAGAACCTCCTACTACTTAAGGGAATTCACTACACATACGCGGCCATTGAAGTGGAGGACGAGCTTAGAATTGAGGGGCTTCCAGTCATCAAGGTCTCCCAGTTAAGGACAAAGAAGGTGCAAGGTAAAACCTACAACAGCTTTGTCGTCGAGCTGAGCAAGGACTGCAATATTACCGAGGTCTATACCAAGACTTTGGTAATGAATCAAAGGGTGCACTGGGAGCGCCTTAAGTCAAATGACATCGTGCAGTGCCGGAACTGCCAACGCTTTGGACATGTCGCCAGTAACTACGGTCGCCAGTATGTGTGCGTTAAATGCAAAGAAGACCACGAGCCAGGCCAGTGCAAACGGAAAGAGAGCACGGGACAGGATGTTTGGTGCGCCAACTGCCAGAAGGAAGGACATCCAGCCAACCACAAGGGTTGCCCAACTCTAAAAGCAAATAAAACAGAGCGGAACCAGATCCTAGCCGAAAGGAAAGTACAACAAGAATCTGTGACAAAATCAGTATGCGCAGTTGGCCGACCTGCAGTCAGCTTCGGGAAAATGGTGAGAGGAGGCCCAACACCAAAACCAGCTCCCCAAAAGACACAACAAGTTAGAACACCAGCCAAGATGACTACACCTCGGCCAGCTGTACCAAGGACCATGGGTACAAAAACTGGACCAGCCAAAACACCAGCCCCGGTAAACCTCAATAATGAAGTGCAGAGGATCTTTGGTTCCGACCTGCTCACAGTCATGGGTAAAGCTAGAAGCGCGGTTCCACAAAACTACGCTCAGCTTAGCGATGGAGAGAAGTCCGTGATATTTTTGCTATGTCCGTTAAATAAAACTTATTACTCCTTTTAGAATTTCTTCTTTATTTACACTTTTCAAATCAAAACAATAAATTTCAATTTATAATCAACTCTAATACTTTTATTCAAACTTAAATCACACTTCTTTAATTACACTTTCCACAATCCAATAGTTCGGCTTTGCACACTTTCATAAAAATAAAATAAACTGTGTTCCGCTCACAGTGTACACTCTCTTATATACTCAAACAAGTTGTTCTCGAAGGTTCTTGTCTAGAATATTCTATTTGTTTGGAATAAGGGGAAATTCATATGGAGCTAGAATTTTCTAGTTGTTGTTTAGTCCCGAACAACTCTATCACCAGCTTTGGCACTGTATCGGTGCAGTCAATCGCTATGCACAACTTTTAGCTTTCCTCTTAATCCTCTTTGAATTCGGTAAACGACATCATTGATTTTCGTGACGACAGTATAAGGGCCTTCCCAGTTTTGTTGAAGCTTCGGCGACAATCCCTTTTGACGATGTGGGTTAGAGATGAGCTGAGTCGTGAATTCGCATTCACAGGTATAACTGTGAATGCTATTTTTCATTCACTGCGAATATAAACTGTGAATTTCATTCCGTGACTTTCAGTGGGTACTGAAAAGTAAAGCAAAAACATGCAAAATCCCATACAAATATAGAGAGTTAAAAGTTTTTTTTTTAATAGAGTTAATTCATTATTTATTGCACAACGTTATGCAAAAACAAAAAAAAAGTGAAAACAAGGAACTTTAAAACCGCTGGCTTCGATGAATACTTTATTTACCCAGAATCAAGTCGGTATGTCGAAATTAAAAGTAAACAAAAAACAGGATTCACTTCACTGCGACAAATTAGAATTGCAATTTAAAAAGAGAAGCATTTTTACTTTTCTGCTGTTTAGTTGGGTTCTCCTCTCCGATACAATTTGCCCAGCTTTCGAAAACAACCTCTCGCAAGGCACGGATGTGGCGATCGCACTTAGCCGTTCCTGAGCAACAAAAAAAAATTAAATTTTAAACCGAAGGTAAATACTTCTGTTCTTTTATAAGAAAGAAAGATAGCCACTGCGTTGATCATTATTGTTTTGTATTTAATCTGTACTTAAGACTTAAGATAATAATAAGGTTTCTTTAATGTTAACTTGAAAACTTAAAATACGTCTGGCTTCTATGACGATCTTAACAGCAATGAATCTCATCTATTCGCCATATATAGGGAGGATAAGACTTCCCCTTTGTTCTCTTTATGTTGGTCTCTTTTTCTCGTTAGTGATCGTTACAGGTTCGGCCATCCTGACATTTTCGTCGTCCTCGTCGAAGTCTAGATCCAGGTTGATCCAATGTTTCATTCGATCTGCCGACCAAATTGCTGAATATGGTTTCTGCGTCCTGGGAGCAAACGGCATATCGGCAACTTGGTATCTATCGTGCGGAAGAACAGCAGTAACACAGTAAGGTCCACGGTATCTGGTCTCGAGTTTTCGTGACGTCCCGGTGGCTGCAGTTCCATCATTCATAGACATCACTAGATCACCTACCTTATAAGTTTTTGCCTTCCTGTATTTTTGGTCATGGTATTGTTTTTGGTATTGCTGCCTTTTCTCTGTAGATTCGGCCGCTTCCCTTCGAAGGTGTTCGATGCTGGTGATGGTTTGGTTCAAATCTACGCATTGGGCTAGAACATCCTTAAATGGGTCCCGAGGAATATACCCCATCAGTAGTTGATGGGCGGTCTTACCTGTTGTCTCATTTTGTGTGTTATTAATTCCCCACTGGACAAATTTAACCTTTTGGTCCCATCTGTTTTCTTCGTCTACCGTAGCCAGGAGTGCATGCAAAATAGTACGATTATACCGCTCAACCTGTCCATTTGCCCGTGGCGTTTTTGTAGCATTTTGTACGTGTTGGATTGAGTGACTTTTCATGAACTCTTCGAAAGCGTGCGAGGTAAACGCAGTTCCTTTGTCTGATATCATCCGGCGAGGTGTACCAAAGTTGAAGAATATATCAGTGAGGAAATTTATTACTGGTTTCGTTTGAGTATTGGGGAGGGCTTTGATGTTGATATATTTGGTGAAAGCGTCCACTAGAACAACGAGGTAGGTGTTACCCTTTGTAGATTTTATGAACGGTCCCAGATGGTCAATATGTAATGTGTCAAATGGCACGCTACCTTTCTCTATTGTAAATAGTTCTCCTCTAGGTTGGATTTCCTTTTTGTTATAGGCACATTCCACACATGCCCTAAGATACTTTTTAACGAATTGTGTCATTCTCGGGAACCAATATCTTGCTCGTAAATGTAATAGCGTTTTCTTCTCTGAAAAGTGTCCCATCAGGTCATGGCTGTTTCGAAGGACTCTATTCCTCGAGCCTTTCGGTACAAACAGTCTTAACTCTCCATCTACTTTTCTATAGAGTCGTCCTTGTTGTAGAGCATAGTCATGATATGTTTGTTTTCCAATTTCATCAGTGGAGGGACTTTGTAGTACTTTTATAATATCAGCTACCTCTTTGTCTTGAAGTTGTAATGAGTACACCCAGTCAGTTTCTTCTATATTTATCGTAAGTACGTTCATATCTGCAAGTTCCGGCGGCTGAGCTGGTTCGTAGGGGTTCCTCGACAGAGAATCTACATGCATCATCTGTTTACCTGGTCTATGGGTAACTTCATAGTCGTATTCCATCATACGTAACCACCACCGAGCAATTCTGGGAATCATTTCTTTCTTTTTCATTGTGGTTTTCAAAGCTTCGCAATCGGTGACGATTAGGAAATGCTTACCTAGTAGATACTGTCGGAACCGATCGGTTGCGTCCACTACTGCCAGGGCCTCTAGTTCATAGCTGTGATACATTGACTCTTCTTTGTAGGTCTTTCGGCTATAATAGGCTACAGGATGAAGGCTTCCATTTTGCTCTTGCAGAAGAACTCCAACGATACCCCTACTACTGGCATCAGTATGTAACTCGTGTTTTGAGTTCGCATTGTACAAGACTAGAACTGGCTTGCTAACTAATGAGTCCTTTAATTGGTCAAAGGCAGCCTGTTCTGTGTTTCCCCAAATGAATTTTTGATTTTTCTTGGTCAAGTCGGTAAGTGGAGAAGCAATCAAAGAATAGTTCTTGATGAACTTCCGGAAGAAACTTGTAAGCCCTACAAATTGTCTCACCTGGTGTTCATTGGTGGGTGTGTTAAACTCCTGTACGGCGAGGGTTTTTGCTTTTCCTGGCTGTATTTTACCGTCTTTGATGATGTGTCCCAGGAACTCAATTTCTTTCAGGTTTGCTTCCTTTAGAATCTCCAAGAACTTCTCCAATTTTATCATACCGTCCTGGAATGAGTTTGCGGGTATGACGAAATCGTCCATATAGCTGACTATCCGTTCGGGAAGCATTTTTTGTTTAATGACTCTCATCAGTTTTTTAAAATATGCAGGAGCGTTTACTAACCCGAATGGCATCACTTTAAACTCAAATAATCCATCTGAGGTAATGAAAGCTGTATAAGGCATATGTTCTTTTCGGATAGGTATTTGATAATATCCTGATGCCAAGTCCAACACGATGAAGTAGTTATGGCCTACCATATTGTTCAGCTCTTCTTCTACAAGTGGTGATGGAGAGTTTACCTTTTTTGTGTTTGTATTTAGGCGTCTATAGTCTACGCACATCCGGTCTTCCCCATTTTTCTTTTTGACAAGTACTACAGGTGCAGCGAAATCAGACTTAGATTCCTGTATTATATCGCAATCCAACAGAGTATTTATCAAAGAGGTTAATACTTCACGTTTTCCATAGGGGACTTTGTACGGATGTAGCGATACAGGTTCGGTTTTGTTCAACTCTATTTCCATTTCTATAAGGCTTGTTCGACCCAGTTCTTTCTGTTCTAGAGCCACGCAATTTCGAAACTTATTAAATAGGGTGACTAATTCCTTTGCGTCAAACTCTTCATCAATTTGAAGATCAGAAGCTGTGATGTTCGAATAATCGGTATGTGGTGGTGTGTCATTTCTTTTGATGGCTAGAACTTCACCTTCCTTGGACACATTGCAAATCGGGTCGTTTAGAATATCTTTCCCAATAAGGATTGGATTAGTTAACCTTTCGTCTGAAACCACTACCGCATCGACTGAGAAGTTAGTGTCGTCAATCCCTATGGTGCATACAATTTTTCCCAATGCTAAGCAGTTCCCTCCTCCAAATCCATGTAATGTCATATTACACGGCTCTACTAGTATTCCAGTCTCAGTAGCAACTGTCTGTGTAACCACAGTTTGCTCACTTCCAGAGTCAAGGATTGCTAAATATTTTCACAAGTAGCACAAAATGGTATAATTTCGGTATCACATTTCTTAATTCATACTTTATTCCTTCTTTACTAGGTATGTAAATTTATGCCTACTTAATTCCATCTTAATATGATCTTTATTAGGTATTGTTTTAAAGAACTTAACATGGTGTATTTACTTCTACTTAAAGCATTCTTAAATACTTCTTAAATGGGCATTTCTTAAATCGGTTTTTTTTGTTACTTAATTCCTTCTTTAATCCTTCTAAAAACATTCCTTTTTTATTTTGGTATTAAATCGGTATTTTTCAGATTCTTTAATACGTATTTAAGTCTTCTGAAACAGTATGATTTATAACGCCGTTTTCGTACTTTTAGTTTTAGATGGAAAGCAAAATGTGTAAACCGAATTTATTAAATCTTTAAAAAAAAAGAGATTGTTTCATTATTGAAGACAAACAACAATTAAAATAACATTTGTGACGTTAACAATCAAAACGGTGCTAAAGGCACTTTTTTCAAAATATGGAGTGTGGTATACCAAAATTTGCGTATCAAAGAGAGCTATAGAATGGTGGAAAAATTGTATTTCAAAACGGTCTAGTTTAGAAGTTATTGCTATTTTAATGTTGAGTTAAGGATAAAAACGAGGCTATTTGTTATTTTTTAACAAGCTATTTTTCATACAATGCTTGTTCAAAACAGCTGTATTTTTCTCTAAATGAAATCAAATAGATAGGATTGTTTTTCAAAAGGAGCTAAATAATTTTGGGCGCTAAAATTGTTGACCCTTATAAAAGGATCTTTAGTTTACCTATCGTATTCTTTGTTATCATTGTTAAATAAGTTTTAATGAATTCCAATAAAAAGAACTTTTCCTTACTTAAATGTTCTCTTATTTTTTAATTTTACAGGCATTTGAGAATCAAAATTTAAGAAACTTATTTTCAAAACGCGCTAAATATATTTTTAACAAACAAAACTGCCTAAAAAAAAAAACATTTCACTAAAGGACGAAAATAAAAGGTCCCTTTAGTATTTTTATTGGTCAATCTAATAAAAAAGACTTCTACAAATTTTACAAAATTTACTGCATTGAATTAACTTAAATATTTTAGGAATTATAGTTTTCCGCCCTTTTGCGCGGTTTCATCTTCTATTTTTTTAACCTCTGTATGATTGTTAACGTCACATTTATTTAAAATTTGACTTTTTTGATGACATCCATTTATGTAACTGACAAAATGTCCATACTTAATTCATACTTTATTCCTTCTTTATTGGGTAGGTGTGCTAATTTATGGCTACTTAATTCCGTCTTAATTTCGTCTTTTTTAGGTATTGCTTTACAGAACTTAACATGGTGTGTTTACTTCTACTTAAAGCATTCTTAAATACTTCTTAAATTGGCATTTCTTAAATCGGTTGTTTTTGTTACTTAATTCCTTCTTTAATCCTTCTAAAAACATTCCTTTTTTATTTTGGTATTAAATCGGTATTTTTCAAATTCTTTAATACGTATTTAAGTCTTCTTAAAGAGTATAATATTAAAAACACGAGACAGTTATTTGAGTAGCACTTTGAGACAAGATATTTTAAGTGTCACAGTGGCACAATAGGTAGAGCACAAGCTTCTGTTCTTTTATAAGAAAGAAAGATAGCCACTGCGTTAATTATTATTGTTTTGTATTTAATCTGTACTTAAGACTTAAGATAATAATAAGGTTTCTTTAATGTTAACTTGAAAACTTAAAATACGTCTGGCTTCTATGACGATCTTAACAGCAATGAATCTCATCTATTCGCCATATATAGGGAGGATAAGACTTCCCCTTCGTTCTCTTTATGTTGGTCTCTTTTTCTCATTAGTGATCGTTACAAAATTAAGATATTACAGCTTGTACCTGCTATAAAACATTTTTTTTTTTCTAATTTAGAATTTATTTAAGGATGCTTCTAAGAAGTTTGAAAAACTTTAAAACAAAACTTAAAAAAAATGTTTTAAATTTATGAAAAAACAGTGTTTTTTTAGAAAATTCCATATTTCCAAAACGATATTATTTTGGAAATTTAATTTTCATTCGTACAATTATAAAAACTTTAGTTTAAAAATGTCATACATAAAAGCTTATTTTTTTAAAGAAACCACTACAACGGTTTATAATTTTTGTTGTAGCATAATTTGAACAGCATTCTGTTTTATGATCTCTTATCTCTGTATGTATAACCTATAGTATTATCATGAAGCGTGATTTTGTATTGCGAACGCTAGCCTGTGGTGGCGCCAGTGGTGGAGCTGAAATTAGCGCTGATTTTACAGTGGAGAGTAGAATAAGATACAAAGAAGTAAAAAGAGAATATTTTATTATTAAATTTAGAAGATGTCGCCACAATTTTCTCTTCTTGATAATACTATAAGTTTAATATACAATGCTCTTATTACTAAAAGAATTTAAAAAATAATTGTATCCATATGAACACTTTTCTCAAATAACATTCGTTCTTAAAATTCGTAGTCTATTACATTGGACTAAGTTCTTGAGACCCAGCCTTGGATTTTATTTTAAAATACCTAAAATATCTTACACATTCAGCAAAGTATAATTTTAAACTTCGTTTTTAATTTTAATTTTAAAAAATAATAGAACTATGCATTAAGCCTTTTGTCATAAGACAGCTTTTTTACAATTGAAAAGATATTTTTACTTTTGTTATTAAAATACACAAAATTAATTTATTGATTTCTGTGGTGTTTGAGAGAAACATGATAACTCCATTTTAAAATTTGCGGCTTTACGACCACCTTAGATCGAGCTAGAGCCTATGCGCGTGAACCAATTTTCTTCAAACTTGAAATACGATTTTTCTTAGATTATGTTCATATATATTCCAAATTTAAAGAAAATCGGTACACTCGTTTAGGCTATAGGTCGATGTAAAGTGGACGCAAAGACGCAAATTTTAAAATGAAGTTATCATGTTTCTACCAAACACCACAGATTTATATTTTTTTTAACTGAATTTTTTTTCTTGATGATTTTTTTAAATAAGATTTAAAAATATATTTTGGTGCACACACTTTTTTATGATGTACGTATTAAAAAAATGTGTGTACTACTATTTTTTCCAAATACTCCTCTTTTTAAGCTGCAGTACTACCTTACAATATTTCTCTCTGGCAACACTGCCTACAAGGCAACAAACGGTTCGAAAAGCACACATTGCAACCATTAAAAATATAAACCCACCATGAATGTATCATACAAAATATTCTTACAACTGAATTACACCCCTACACCTACATAGACTGGACCTACCGAACGCATTTTTCTAGTTTCCAACCAAACACGTGTATAATACATTCTATTTGCGAGCTTACAACCCTTTTTCTACCTTAAGCTAGCCCTAAACAACGAACATGCTCGCCGAACTTGTTCGTGCTCGCTATGTTTTCGTCGTGTAGGGGCTGGTTCGCGAGCCGCTCGCTGTTGGCGAAAAATTTCGATTTAGTCGTGTTCGTTGGCTTCGATGTTCGCCGTGTAGGGCCATGTTCGCGAGCAAATCTTATTTTTTTCTGTGAACGTCGCACAGTGGGTCCCCTTCATACATAACAGTGCTCAAAATACCGTTTTTAATTTTTGTCAATAAAAACAAAATAAAAATGCCTAATCAATATGAATATTATAACAAATATTATAACACAGTATTATCTTTCCTCTCTGTCTAATGGCCAAGTTACGGTACATTCAAGTTGACTCTGTTCTCTGTGTCATTGGTTTTTCATTAAACATGCGGCATTTTTAATTTTGTGCAGTTTTCTTTTATCTTTAAAAGTCAGAACTGTATTCACTATTAATAATATTTTCATTTTCAACAGCAGTTAGTATCTATTTATAACAGTTTTTAGCATTTTAAACAAGACTGAATTTTGAGCACTGCTTAGTATGAACAGGACCCACTGTGCATCGCACATGCTTACTCTGTAAAGAATCAACACGAAATAAATGTTCGCCAAATGTGTTCGCCGTGTAGGGGCTAACGCAAACGAACAAGTTCGGCGAGCATGTTCGTCGTTTAGGGCTAGCTTTACCTATCTTACATACTTGTCGTCACAGCAACCGATTTCGCTGTATCACACACAACCAATTCATATCAACTCACAAGGTTGCGAATGCGATGCGAATGCAGTTTCACATTCACGGTTTCACTATTCGCAGTTGTGTGATGTATGATGTTATGTTGTGAATAGCGATGAGATATTTTTTCATTCACAGTTTAGCCATTCACAGTTTATTCGCAACTTGTTAACAGGTTGTGAATGTGATATTTCATTAGCTGCGAATAATTAGCAGTTCGTGATTTTTGGCTCATCTCTAATGTGGGTTATACAGCCATACACGATCTCCTACTTGGAATCCTGTCGTGTTTGCTCTTGTGTCGTACCTTGTCTTCATTCGATCGCTGTAAGTGCTCATTCTAGTCCTGGTCCTTTCGTGGATGCCGATTAGCCTCTCTTTTAGGTCACTCACGTAATCCCCTGTTTCCTGAAACTCTTGTGGTGGGTGTCCAAACCTTATCTCACTAGGCAGGCGTATGCTTTTTCCGAACAGGATTTCAGATGGTGTTTGTCCTGTTGAGCTATGTACTGCACTTCGATAGGCCATCAAAAATAGTGGTATGTGCCTATCACAGTTTCTTTGGTAGTCGCCTACGACCTTAGTGAGGTGCTCTTTTAACGTCCTGTTGAATCTCTCGACCATTCCATCAGATTGCGGGTGAAGTGGTGTGGTTCTCGTTTTCTTAATGCCGAGGAACGCGCAGACCTCTTGGAATATGTTCGACTCGAAGTTCCTTCCTTGGTCGGAATGAAGTTCCATAGGCACACCAAACCTGCTTACCCAGTTAGACACAATCTGGTCGGCCACGGTCTTGGCTTCTTGGTTCGGAATAGCGTATGCCTCAGGCCATTTGCTGAAGTAATCCATTACCACCAGAATGTATTTGTTTCCAGCATTCGTTTCCGGAAATGGGCCAGCCACATCAACAGCAATCCTTTCAAACGGTGAGCCGACATTATATTGCATCATTTTTCCTTGCAGTTGTCTACCAGGTCCTTTGGTTGCAGCACAAGCGTCACAATTTCGGCACCACTTTTCAACGCCGTCTCTTGCATGCAACCAATAGAATAGTTTCCTCACCTTTTCTAAAGTCTTATTGACTCCCAAATGGCCTCCTGAAGGTCCATCATGCATCTCTCGAAGAACCTTTTTGATTTTCGATTGAGGTAACACAAGCTGCATTACATAGGATTTACCATTTTCGCCGAAGAACACCTTCTTGCACATGAAGTGAGTGCCATTGTGCCCAATAGGCCTTTAAAATTGGACTCCTATCGGAAATGTCATTCCATGCTGGTTTTTCTTCATGTTCCTTCCATGCGAGAAGAGGTTCAATGTCGGGGTCTTCTTGTTGAGCAGATCTTATTTCTTCATTGCTCCATCCACAAATGGGGTCAGCCCTTATTCGCTGAATGTTGATGGATTCCTTTTGTTCTTGTCGCATGCAATGCTTGCAATCTATTTTACAAGGTCTTCGGGATAGTGCGTCGGCATTTGAGTGCAGCTTTCCCCTTCGGTGTTGAATTTCGTAATCGTAAGTCTGCAGTCTTTCTATCCACCTTGCGACTTGTCCTTCTGGGTTCTTGAAGTTCAACAACCAGTTAAGAGCACCATGATCGGTTCGTAGAAGAAACTTCTGTCCATAGATGTATTTGTGGAAGTGTTTCGTTGCCAAGATGAGTGCTAAGAGTTCTCTTCTGGTCACACAGTAATTCCTTTCGGTCTTCGACAGTACTTTGCTGAAATAGGCGACAACCTTTTCTTCGCCATTGTGCACTTGTGACAGAACAGCGCCGACTCCCACGTTGCTTGCATCAGCATCGATGATAAAAGGCTTGCTTGGAGTCGGATAGATCAGCACCGGAGCATTGCAAAGACGGTATTTCAGCTTTTGGAAGGCTTTTTCACACTCACCTGACCATCTAAACTGCTTGTTCTTTTCCGTAAGCTGATGCAAACTCTTCGCAATTCCGGCAAAGTTCTTTACAAAACGTCTGTAATAAGTAGCAAGACCAAGAAAACTTCGTAGTTGATGTTTGTCCTGCGGTGTTTGCCAATTTTTGACGGTGTCTACTTTTTCAGGATCGGTCTTGACTCCTTGGGACGAGATGATATGTCCCAAATACTTTACTTCAGTCTGGAACAGTGCACATTTTTCTGGGTTCAGTTTAAGGTTAGCCTCTCGAAGTCTCTGGAACACAACCTTTAGGTTCTTACAGTGTTGGTCGTATGTTTTTCCATAAACGATAACATCATCCAAGTAGACAAGACAAGTTTTCCACGTCAGGCCTTGAAGGACGCACTCCATCAAACGCTCAAATGTTGCCGGAGCGTTGCAAAGACCTAACGGCATCACGTTGAACTGCCACAGCCCATTACCTATGGAGAACGCTGTCTTTTCTCGATCTTCAGGGTGAATTTCAACTTGCCAATATCCACTTTTCAAGTCCAGTGTTGAAAACCAGTGTGCTCCTTCCATCGCATCTAAGGTGTCACTAATTCTTGGCAGAGGGTAGCTGTCTTTCTTGGTTACGTCATTCAACTTTCATGTAGGTGGATTTTTGCTTGGGGCTAAATTTAATGGCCATTGAAATTGTGACAGAAAACAGAGGAGAGGAGGTCAACCCGTCTGCGGCCTACTTTGAAACACATTTTCGTATCCAAATAAACGCATTTTTGAAGTTCTTAAGCAAACCAACAAAATGGGTGTGATCTGTGTTTGCCCTGAGGGTGTGGAGCCTAATTTATTTGGCTTTAAAGAATGAGGAGCTGCTTGCCCAGCCGAAGACTTCATCAATATCACTCCCACTACCACTATAGCTAGGACGTGTAGAAGATTCAAGAGATTAAATGTTTTTATTGTTTTAATTTAAGTTATCTTTTCCAATTTTTGCTATATTGTTGTTCAACTGTGTGACATTGGAACATATTAATAATCGGTTTTAAGCCACTGTTATAAAAGAAATGTTTTTTATTTCACCCGATATCCATAAATACAGGGTGGGTTTTATGTTCCAGTTCGATAATTTTTTTTTAATAATGGTTTTCAATGACCCGACAGCGGCTATTCTGTTTAACAGCCACAATATCAAGAAAGGACGAAGAACCGACCGCTAGCTGCTACGCACACGGGTATATTCGGTTATTGTTTTTTTTTATAACCAAAATTTATTAACACATATCTCCGATTGAACATGGCGCCCTGCCGTGTCAAATGTTCTGCCCATTTAACATACCAAGCGATCCTCATAAATTGCAACAAGATAAAGCCAGTTAAGAAAAAAATCATAAAAACCGTGTCTTTCTTTTTGACTAGGACCACCGGTGACGCCCAAGGACTTTTGGAGTTTTCAATCAAACCATCCTTCTTCATGGTGGTAATCATTTCCTCATTTCTTCACCTTGTTTGGCCAGTGGCAGACGTCTTGCGGGCTGACGAATGGACCTTGCATCTCCTGTATTTATTCGATGCTGCACCATTTGTGTCCTTCTATATTTTCCGTTTGGTGAAGCGAAAATGTCAGCATACTCGTTCAGAAGACTTTCTGCCGTTTTAACCTGATGTTGGTCTAGGTTATATGAATTGAGTATCTTTGCCTTGATAAAATTGAGCTCCTCAGGGTTTAATGTCGTTCTCGGTGGCGGATGATTGTTGAGAACTCACCGCCAAATTTTTCTGTCACAACTTCGGGCGTTGCGTCGTTTGTATGACATCTAGTGCCATCATATTGGAAACGATGCTCGCATACATCGATGTTTTCGAGTTCTAGTCACAGAAAGTCAGTTAACATCAATATCTATATCCACATTCCGAAAAAATAAAGGTCAGATGATACCACCATGTCTTAAACTGGTTCAAGCAACAATGACAATTTGGTTTATTGACAAAGCTTATGTTCCAGAATATAATTTTTGGGCAAAATCTGGTTATCCGGCCAAAATGTCCACCGTGTAATTAGTGAATTTTCGGCGTTCTTTATGGTGCTATGGTGGTTTTGACAGCTGGATATCATTGGTAATTTTGACACCTGCTGAAAAATATCAATACAAAAAAAATCATTGTTACCTGGTCATCCTAACGCATTCATGATCATACTATAGTGATTCTATCTCTCGATACCTATTGTTTGCGGGTTTCTTTTGAATGATGATGCGTCGATAAAGGAATGCACAAAAAGAGTTTTTCGTTCAAGTGTCCCCTGTATCTCTAGCAAGTTTAAGTATGATAAGCCCCTAATCTTGAATTCTTCGAGTTCAAAACCAGCAAATGCTCATAGTGGACGTTTATCTTTTGAGCTCTATATTTCCACTGATACACTAATAGTTGCTACTTACGAGTAGTGGCAAGTCTTGTCAAAAGAGTTGAAAAAGTCATTTTTAATAGTTATGAAAAAAACCCAAAAAGTATCATACTATGATTAGTCCCGCTGTTGGTATATCATTGTTAATTTTTTACTTGCGACTTATAGGTACTAACTACTCGTATAAGGCAAGTTATGCATTCGTAAAAAAAATCGAACTCCAGATTTTGATCAAAGTTGACATTACGATGATAGCGAAGACCAAAAAAGTGGGTCTCGCAATTCTGTCTGTCTGTCTGTCTGTCTGTCTGTCTATCTGTCTGTCTGTCTGTCTGTCTGTCTGTCTGTCTGTCTGTCTGTCTGTCTGTCTGTCTGTCTGTCTGTCTGTCTGTCTGTCTGTCTGTCTGTCTGTCTGTCTGTCTGTCTGTCTGTCTGTCTGTCTGTCTGTCTGTCTGTCTGTCTGTCTGTCTGTCTGTCTGTCTGTCTGTCTGTCTGTCTGTCTGTCTGTCTGTCTGTCTGTCTGTCTGTCTGTCTGTCTGTCTGTCTGTCTGTCTGTCTGTCTGTCTGTCTGTCTGTCTGTCTGTCTGTCTGTCTGTCTGTCTGTCTGTCTGTCTGTCTGTCTGTCTGTCTGTCTGTCTGTCTGTCTGTCTGTCTGTCTGTCTGTCTGTCTGTCTGTCTGTCTGTCTGTCTGTCTGTCTGTCTGTCTGTCTGTCTGTCTGTCTGTCTGTCTGTCTGTCTGTCTGTCTGTCTGTCTGTCTGTCTGTCTGTCTGTCTGTCTGTCTGTCTGTCTGTCTGTCTGTCTGTCTGTCTGTCTGTCTGTCTGTCTGTCTGTCTGTCTGTCTGTCTGTCTGTCTGTCTGTCTGTCTATCTGTCTGTCTGTCTGTCTGTCTGTCTTTCTGTCTGTCTGTCTGTCTGTTCGACTACAGCCTAAACGGCTCGGCTGATTTTCTTCAAACTTGGTAGATATGGGTTTTAATTTTTTTCCCCCGGACGTTTTTTTCTGTTTTTTTTTTAAGACCAAAAGTAACGGTAACTGCCATACGATTTTTTTTCGAAATTTTATAAATATTTTTTTTTCTCAAAAACTGTCCCACAGAATTTTTTTAAAAAAATTTGAAAAATTTCATTTGGTTAAAACTAGCTAATGGTTGAAAAAAATTTTAAAAAAAATTTTTATTTTTGGTAGCCCCCCTGGGTCCATTTTTTTTGTTTTTTATTTTCTCGAAAACGGTACAGCCGATTTAAATAATTTTTTTTTATGCCAAAGCTCCTAGTCCAGTCAAAGCGTCATTTGACCTTGCGCGCAGAGGCATGGTTTTTTTTTTTTTCATGGATCGATAGGTGCTTATGAGAAAAGCTTAAAACCAAATTTGCACCACATGACAACTTTTTTTTACCAAAGTTATTGGTAAAAATGTATTTTGTGTCATTTTTTGGTCATTTGCGAATATCTCGGCTCCACTATATCGCACGAACAAAAATTAAACATGTTTTTATTCCTTATAACATTATATCTTCTTCTTCCTTGTTTCGGCGCTGTTATGATCTCGATGTCGAGGGGATCATAACTCTCCCACAAGATAACAAGATATATTGGTATCCTTCAAACACTTCACACATACTAACACATATTTGTTGCTTCTTGTTGCTGGCGACACCAAAATTACAAGCTACAAGGTTAAAATACTAAATTGTAAGCTTTCCTAGGTTTTTAAATCATGAATATCTTGGCTCCCGTTTGTCGTAATGGACTAATTTTTTTTTTAATTTGAAGAAAATTAGTAGGACTATAAAACAAAAATCCAAAACTGAAAAGTATTTACCGTGAAATACAGTTTTTTTCTCAATAACTATGAAAAAAAGGTATTAAAAACAAGAAAAAAAAACGTTGAAACCAACGGTAACTTTTTATTTTTTTGCTCAAACATATTAAATTAAATGCAAGTTGATGGAAAATATTGTTATTAGCAATACATTTTTTTATTTTCACTTTGCGACGTACTGGGGCTGAGATATTAATTAAAACATAAAATCATAAAATGCGTGGGTGCGCTGACTTACCCATGTTCAATAATTTATTACTTGGCTTTCGTTCATCGTAGAATGTTGATTTTTTTTTTAATTATAGGGAATTACAAGAACTTTAATAATAAAAAATAAAAATTTCATCGTTAAATGAGCTTTTTTCTTAATAATCACGAAAAAGTGATTTTTAAACAACAAAAAATTTGTTTAACTTACTATAACTTTTTTTTATTTGTTTAAACAAATGTTTTTTTTAGAACATAATAGATAATGTTATAAGGAATAAAAACATGTTTAATTTTTGTTTGTGCGAGATAGTGGAGCCGAGATATTCGCAAATGACCAAAAAATGACACAAAACACGTTTTTACCAATAACTTTGGTAAAAAAAGTTGTCATGTGGTGCAAACTTGGTTTTAAGCTTTTCTCATAAGCACCTATCGATCCATGAAAAAAAAATTGACCATGCCTCTGCGCGCAAGGTCAGGCCCTTTTTCATGACGCTTTGACTGGACTATCCTCCAAAGTTTAAATATTATTACATATTTAAATTTTCAATTTTTAAGTTTTTGGATTTTTTAAAAAAAATTCAAAATTTTTTTTTGGAAACTCAATATTTCGAAAACCCCATGCTCGATTTTTTTCAAACTTGACAAATAAAAGTTTCTTAACATAATCTACAAGATTTGAGAAAAAAAAATTTGTTTTATCTAAAACTAACGGTACCTTCCATACAAATTTTAAAAACTGGTTTTTGAAAATCGTATTATTCTCGAAAACGGTTCCGAGAATTTTGCTAAAATTTTTTTTCTTTTGATTAATCTTTACGATCTATAATTTAATAAAAAAAATTTTTAAATCTAGATATTACTGACTGTACCTATCATAGAACGATTTTTTCGAATTTTAAATTTCTCATTATCAACATAACGGATTTTAATGAAATTTTTTATAAAGAAGCTCCTAAAAAGTTTAAAAAGCATTGCATTTAAAAACTTAAGAAAAAATATTTTTTCAATTTTTACAAAAAAAAAGTTATTTTTTTTTTTGAAAAATTCGATATCTCAAGAACGGCTTAGTATTTTTTTTTTGGAAATTAGACTTTTATTCGTACAATAATGAAAACTTAAGGTTGGCGTACCAAAATTTTTTCTTAAAAATGTTTTAAAAATTTTGTACATAAAAGCTTATTTTTTTAAGGAACCACTACAACGACTTATAATTTTTGTTCCTGCATAAATTCATGTTTGCATAGCATTCTGGTTTTATCTCTTACTACTAAAAGAATTTAAAAAATTCATTTTATCCTTATGAACAGTTTTCTTTAATAACATTCGTTTTTAAAATTCCTAGTCTATTACATAGGAGCAAGTTCGTGCGACCTAGTCGTGCATTTTATTTTTTATTAGGAAGGTCTAGCTAGGTATACATTATGTACATACATACGTATACACATAATTTGATCTAATATTTTCTTTTTCAAAATGTTGTAAAGCAAACTTCTTCCTTCAGATATCTTTGACTGAAAGTAAATGGAAAAATGAAGAACAACAACATTTGATGGAAATCTATCAAAAAGACGGAGAACTAGCAAAAGCCAATTCCGAAATCAAAATTCTTGAAACATTACTGATAGACTTAAAAGAGTTAGTTTTTTGTTAATAGCAATTATAAACCCTACATAGACAATATTAATTCCATTCAATAAACCTTTTTATATTCTTTTTTTCTTAGAAAAGAATTCCAAGTTCGTGACCTTAGAAAGTCAGATGTCAAACTCAAGAATGAAATCGAAACATTTAAAAAAGAGATACGACTCTTAAAAGAAGAACTCAATAAATGCTTAAGTGCTCGCATGAAACGTTTTTGGAACAAATACATCGAACTAAATCACAACACTATTCTATTAATCCATCTTGGTACATTTTACTTGCTTCCGGCCATTCCACCTCCCAAATCTTTAAAGATGCCATTCGCTGTGAGCTTGGAAAAGGTTATGAGCGTGATTCGGAATTAGAAGCACAAAGCACCTCTAGTGCAGCAACTTTTTGAAATTTTCCTTGTTATTTTTCTATTTTTGTTTATTTCGTATTTATAAAAAAATATATTTCTCATTTTTTTTAAATTAACTTCGTTTTAATTTTTGTTGGGAAACTTTCAATAAATAAATAAATTCAATAAAATAAAAAAAAAAGAAGACGCCCCCGGGTGGACTCGAACCACCAACCTTTCGGTTAACAGCCGAACGCGCTAACCAATTGCGCCACGGAGGCGGTTATGAAGTTGGTGTTAAATGATATATGTCAGTATATACCCAGGTTAAAAAAAATTAAATCAAGATGAAAACGAATTTCCAAATCGAGTGGATTTATTTTCAGTGTCGTACGTTTCACTCGCTTTCAAAATTTCGAAATCACTAAGTGAAATTGAAAACAGCAGTCATATGTTACTTCTCAGTTGGAAAATACAAGAAGTTTTTTGACTGCTATTAAAATTTTGTGTGGTTATTTTGATAAAAGTAATTCTACAAAATATTGTAGGTAATAAGTGCTTTTACAAGTTCAAGTCCAAGTTGAATTCAAATTGAAATTACCAATGAAGAGGCATAAAAATCTGAACTAAATTTTTTTGAAAAATTTAATATTCCTGGAGTCGTAGAATGCGTTGATGGGACGCAAAAGTTCCAACGCTATTCTAGGGGAGAGTACGATAACTTGGCCGCCAAGATTTGATAACGAGTTTTTGTAGGGGGGTCAAAAATAAGCACTTTTTACTATGGGAGGGGGGGGGGTCTATCTCCCCCCGTTTAGGAGGTAGGGGTACTTTTAGAAAAAATGGTTTAAATTGAAAAAAAAATATTAAAAAACAACGGAAATACCTACAATAAAGTGCTATACTGCGTTTGAAAGCCAAAAGATTGTTCTATAATCCTGCATTTAAATTTTATTACTCATATCAATAGTTTTTGAGAAATTCGCATTTAAAGTCCAAATTTTGATAAAATAACGTGAAAAAAAAAGTTTAGACCGATTGTTTTCAAAATTTTGAAATGAAATTGTAAATTAACTTATATGTGATCCATGTATCTATCAGTTCCTAATCGAACACAAAAAACCGCATGGTTCTATGTCTTCTAGTTTTTGAGAAAAACGAAAATTACCAAAACTACTTTTTTTGATTTTTGGTGGTGACGGTGATTCCATTTTAAGGATTAATGTTAATAAACATAATGAATCTTTGTTAGTTCAGTACCGCAATTCATTTAGCGTTACCCAGAATGCACCATGAGGAGGTAGAATTGCATCTGGGTCAGTTATTTTGTCAGTTAGTCAGGAGTTATTCAGTCATAGTTAGTTAAAAATGGTCAAAATGTATTAAAAAGGTGTGTAAGTCTCGTCAAAAAAGCCATCGTCCGTACTAAAACTGTCGAGTTCGTTGAGTTACTCTTTTATCGTGGGAAGCCGAGGATGTTTTGGCGGTGAAACACTTTCTAAATTTTCGCTCTGAAGGGTGGGAGGATCGATGTCTTTTAACTGTAAACCCTCACATATATCACCATCGGTATAACAAGAGCAAACTTTTTTTACATCTGATAAAAACTCTATTATTTGCGAACCCCAGTCGTCCTTATATTTCCTTTCTAGGCAGTATTTTCGATAGAAAAATAGTGCCATGTATTGGTGAACATGGTCAGAAGTTTGTTTTGGTTTTCAAGATCGTTTATTGTATTTTATATGTATTTAGTGGACATTGGATAAATAGAATAAATTTGAATTTTTTTAAATACAGATTCTGTGAATGCAAAAGAAACTTTGCATGCACCCAACCTCGCACCTACCCCAAATCCTATAGTGTGCCCAAGCAGGGGGGTTGCAGGGCGGCAGCATGCCCCCCCATACATACTTTACTGTTTATATATTGTAATGTTGGAAGCTAGCACTGATTTATTTATGTAAGGAAGCAAAAATTATCAAACATTTTGTAGAAAAGTAGTTTTAGTTATTTTCGATTTTCTCAAAAACCAGAAGACATAGAACCATGCGGTTTTTTGTGTTCGATTAAGAACTGATAGATACATGAAACACATGTAAGCTAATTTACAATTTCATTTCACCATTTTGAAAACAATTGGTCTAAACTTTTTTTTTCACGTTATTTTATCAAAATTTGGGCTTTAAATGCAAATTTCTCAAAAACCATTGATATGAGTAATAAAATTTAAATGCAGGATTATAGAACAATCTTCTGGCTTTCAAACGCAGTACAGCACTTTATTGTAGGTGTTGCCGTTGTTTTTTAATATTTTTTTTTTTTTCAATTTAAACCATTTTTTCTAAAAGTGCCCCTACCTCCTAAACGGAGGTTTTCTCAAAAACCAGAAGGCATAGAACCATGCGGTTTTTTGTGTTCGATTAAGAACTGATAGATACATGAAACACATATAAGCTAATTTACAATTTCATTTCACAATTTTGAAAACAACCGGTCTAAACTTTTTTTCACGTTTTTTTTATCAAAATTTGGACTTTAAATGCGAATTTCTCAAAAACTATTGATATGAGTAATAAAATTTAAATGCAGGATTATAGAACAATCTTCTGGCTTTCAAACGCAGTACAGCACTTTATTGTAGGTGTTGCCGTTGTTTTTTAATATTTTTTTTTTTCAATTTAAACCATTTTTTCTAAAAGTGCCCCTACCTCCTAAACGGGGGAGATAGAAACCCCCCCCCCCCTCCCATAGTAAAAAGTGCTTATTTTTGACCCCTCTACAAAAATCCGTCATCAAATCTTGGCGGCCAAGTTATCGTACTCGTGCCCTATTCTATAATAGAAAATGATCTGATCGAATTTACATATGTACATAATCACTTGAAAATCGAATCTGTTACACGGAAATTCGCATTAACTTAAACGAAAAAAATGAAATCGATACCAGTTAAAGTTAATTGTGAAACACCCAGTTTTATTTTGTATCAATTTCAATTCCATTTCAAGTGAAAGTGAAATGAAGAACATTGAAAATTCTATATCTTTCATTAAAATTTGTATCCTTTCTAAAGGGTTCTTCAATAAGGGCGGGTAAATTTTGAAATAGAATAAAACAAGCACGAAGCTCAGTCAGCGTTGTCTATGGTGATGAACTTTGAACTCCTGGGTCAGTTGGATCTTGCAAAATTCTCCAAATTCAAGTCTGCGAAAGGCCGAGTTTTCGTGCTCACGCTCGGAAAAGAATCGAATTGCTTTGGGTTTGCTTTACACTTTCACCGATGCGATCTAGCAATCTAGACGTATATTCGTACGTCATCGTCAATGTTAGCTGATTGATTTCCGAACCGATCGTCTCGAATTTGGCAACCAAACGTTGAAGAGTCGACTGTGAAGAGCCAACACATGCAACGTAAATGGGCGCAACGACTTGCGCAAATGGAAAAATGGATACTCATTTTAAGTATCATTTGGACATGCTGTTCAATCGTAATACTTGCAACGGTGAGTTGACAATTTGACATCAGTAACTGAATAATAAAAAAACAAATTTAAGAGATGTCACCTAAACAACATGGCCACTTCTGGCCGCCAAAATCTACACGCGCCATTTGAAAAACCTTTAACCCTTTTCTTGTCCCTTCACCTTTATTGGTCATTTCAAGTTGAATGCAACCTCAACAAATTGTATTCTCCAAACATAATAATTATATGATCTTTTACAAAGAGCTTCCACCAAGACCTCCTTTTTTTTTTTTTTTTTTTGCATATTCACGGCTGGTTAGTTGTAATGCCACTGCAAGCAATTAAAAACTCATTCAAATTCCAATATTAGGCGTGATCTCATGACAAGAAAGTAAAGCAAAGTAAGAATTTAACAAAGAAAACAACAACTAAAACTTACTGGCTATTGACACATGGAGTCACGGCACCTGGCAGTCAGCGCGTGAACCTTCAATTGGAGATAGATTTTTTTTCGATTTGACGTTCAATGTATTTCCCATAAGAAAAAAGCAAAAAAGGTTCGGAAAAACATTGATTTAACTAATCAAATTTATATGAACCGGTATGCATTTTATGATTTTAAAAGAATACTAATATGTGTTAATTTCTAAATCAAGTTGAAAATGTAGTATGAAACTTGATTAATCTTTTGTAATTTGGCTTCAAAAATCGTAAACATATCGTATGTGAATGACAGATGAAACAATTTTGTTAAAAAGCAATTTGTATGGTCTTCTTTGACCAGCCGTATTTTAGTCTAAAGGTAGAATATTTGTCCTTAAATCAATAATTACCTATTTAATTAAAAATAAAACAAACATAAAACGCCTGTGTGGCCTGGCCAATTCTAAGTCAGCAATTTTTTCAAGTGTAATTAAATTACAAACGTAACACAAAAAACACAATAGTTTACTAATACTACTTCTATTAATTTTTCAATTCAATTCGGTCGGTGTACGTCGTTTAGTGTTTTCGTGTTTTGTGAAAATTTTTCTTTTTTTTGTTAACAAATTTCTATGATAAAAAAGACAAATTAAAAAGCTGAAAAATGTAAGAAACTTTGTTGTTTAGGTGACTTAATTAAAAAAATTAATTTGTATCTATTTTTTTAAAGTATTTGTTGTTGTTTTCTTGCGATTTCTTTTCATTTTTTTAGTACAAATTGCACAGGATTAATAATGTTTTTGATATATTTTCCACCTGTTTTAGAAATAAACACATTATTATTCTGTTAAAATCATTAATATTGATACCCGTTCATATAAAATTAATTAGTAAAATTTATATTTTTCGAGCCTCTTTTTGCTTTTTTCTTATGGGAAATACATTGAACGACAAATCATAAAAAAAATTTATTTCCATTTGTCAGTACACACACTGACTTACATGTGGCGTGCAAAGAAACTTACCAGGTGCCATTTCATCCGAAGTAAAATTGAGTTCCAAATATTAGTTAAGTTTTTCAAACTTAGATGGCGCTGAAGGGATTTTTTAAATCATGAATGTTGGCAAAACTGATTTTATTTTGTTATATTTGTCAAGTGTCAACATTTTTGAGTTAAATTCGTTAAAAAATTAAAAAGAAAAAAGATGGCGGCGAAGCAATATATGGAATAAAATTTAGTTAATGATACTGTAAGTGCCAATCCCTAAATATTAAAATAAAGCCCCTTTTAGACGATCAGTTGTTCCTTCAGTTATCAGTTCAGTTGTCAGTTCAGTTAAAAAAAGGCAGTGTATTTAGACGTCAGTCCAGTGTTCAGTTGAGCTTTCATTTTACTTGTGAGCAGTCGAAAGTCAGAGGAAATTCATTGCGTAATGGACGATGAAAGCCTTATTGCAATAGCTATAGTTTTGTCGCTTAATAAATTAAAATGACGACTGAACTGACAACTAAACTGAAAAGTATTTACACATCAGTTTAACTGATAACTTAACTGAAAACTTATGGAAATTTCATCAGTTTCAGTTTCAGTCGCAGTTAAACGGTTCAGTTTTTTATTTAGACATCAGTTTAACTGAAAGCTTAACTGATAGCTCAACTGAAACTGAAATGATCGTCTAAAAGGGGCTTAAAGTTGGGATGTCGATCGTTTTCGTAAATTTTTTTACTTTGCTTTACTTGCTAGTCACGAGAACACGCTAATTATATAGAATTTTTGTACTGCTTTCAAAATTTACACGCACAATTTTAAAAGTAGTCGAAAAAATTTTACAAACAATTGTTTTGTATATTTACCAACTGACCAGAGACAGAGGACAGCTGTTTTGAATTTCACTTAGAAAGATCGTTTTTATTTGGCAGTCCGGAATCTCTCTCCGATCCGGGATCCCAACTAAACCCTGTTTCTGACTATTCTGAAGTTTGTTGTGATTGTATCTGTGAAATATCAAATGTTATACATTTCAAAATCAAGAACAATATTTGTTGAAAGAAAATCCCATCGTACAATTAAAATACAAAAAATCACAACTGGCGAGTTTGACGTTTAAGTAGGTACATGAATGTTTAAGTGCTCCTAGAACAAATTTCTCTTTAGTAATACGTGATTGAATTATGTCACTTTGGCATTACCTTTTACGTCATATAGCAATCGATTACTCTAATTTGACGTTTTCATTCGATCACTGATGGGACTCACTCTGTTCGAGTAGAAATATCTACCAATGGAACTCGGGAGAAATCGAAATCAATATCAGTGCATTCTGTACACACCTTTACGTGTTCGAATTTCGAACACTGATATTTGTTTCGATTCCTCCCGGTCCGAATTGGCGATTGCATCATCGATGCATGGCATTTTCATTTTTTCATTCGACTTTTTAATTTTGCCGTGGTCAGTCTGCTCTGTACCTCATTTTGTATTTTTTTGAATCTGCATTTAGTGCGCAGTATTTTTTTTTGTAAAATAAAGCAACAACTATAAAGTAAATTTCAATAAAAGTGTTATTATTGGGTCAACATTGTGACTTAAAATTTATGGCAAATTAAAACGATACAGTTGCATTGCGCAGTCGATATAGACGCAAAGGAAACTTTATAGAATTGGCCAGTGAACCAAAAATCAAGAAAAACCAGCGACCCAAACATTTGGTCCTTCGGCGGATTTAGTGCAACGCACTTAGTATTTTAACCAAACCACGAGGCCACCGGTCTGGTACATTGCGACCACCATTGGCGACAATATTTGAAAAGGGTGTTCCACTTACGTCATCAAGTCATCATCAGAACTCATCAAGTGAAGTCTTCATCAGAGTTAGTCAAGTCAAGTCATACTCGTATTCAGTCAAGTCATCAAGTCTTCAGTCAAGTCATCATCATCGTCAGTCAAGTCATCATCATCTTCAGTCAAGTCATCATCAGATCTCAAGTCAAGTCTTCATCATCATCGTCATCATTGCAGCCATCGTAAATTTTTGGATTTGTACAGGTACAATTACAATTTTTTTGTTCTCTCCATTTGCTATAAAATAAATTTTTGGAAATAAAAAATTAAATCTTTTTGAATTCAATTTGGTATAATATTCGGTTTTATAGTATTGGTACGCTCAAAAATAACGGGTTGGATATATATGCACGGTAAAATTGGAACGGTATATATATATATATATGCACGGTAAAATTGGAACGGTATATATATATACATATGCACATACATACAACGGTAGAAAGTCGTACGTTGTTTAAAACGGTTAACAGTTAAAATTAATTTGTTGTTTGCTTTGTGCGGCGTGTATTTTTTTTCTTTCGTGCCTAATTAATATCTGAATTGAAATGAATCTGGAGGTTTTAATTTTGGCATGCGACGCGTTTGTCGATTTTCATGCATCATTTAAAGAAAAACCCATTAAAGGGCTTCAAACATCGGTGTTTGAGGCATATAGGGTTGAATTGAAAGATTTATGGCTAGAAGTAAAAAATGCGTATAGTCGATTCATTATTGAGGCAAATTCTGATGACGAGCTCAAGGCGTCACTCCTTGAGGTGAAGGCGAAATATAAGAAGTCTTCTGACACTTATATTGAATTTCTTAGTGACATTATCGAGGCCACACGGCCACAAGAAAACAAATTGAAAGGTTTCGAGGGCAATAAAGGCGATGGCGAAGAAAAACAAAATCCGTCAGTTCATAATATTCATTTGCCGCCGTGTGAAACGGAAATTTTTAGTGGTAGTTTTCTGAAGTGGCCAGCGTTTAGAGACATGTTTACGGCACTTTACATCCGACATGCAAAGTTAAGTCCCGTTCAAAAACTTTTCCACTTGCGTGCTCGGACTAGAGATCATGCCTTAAGCATAGTCTCTAAATTTGAAATAACAGATGAAAATTTCGAGGTGGCGTGGGCGGCTCTTAAGGAACATTACGAGAACAAACGGGTTCTTGTAAATAATCATCTCAATATTTTGCTCGGGCAAAATGGTATTGCAGTTGAATCGGCACCTGCACTTAAAGAATTGCAAAGTAATTTTAATGATGCCATTTTAGCGTTAGAGTCTTATAATATTGAGGTGAAAAAGTGGGATGCGTTGATTACCTACTTGTGCGCGACGCGCCTTCCAGCGCAAACGTTATCGCTGTGGGAAGAATCACTCGAAAATTCAAAAGAGATACAAACATGGGAAAACATGAATAGCTTTCTCACAAATAGGTATCGGGTTTTAGAAAACGTTTCGGATATGCAAAAGGGCATTACAATTTCGCGAGTTTCAGTACCTAAGCCACATGCGTCAACAAGTACATCTCGTGTTCGTGCACACCACAATAAATTAAGTACGCAATGCAAAGTTTGCCGAGGAGAGCACTCATTGCGTCTATGTCCAGAATTTTTGAAAATGAGCGTTGCCCAGAGAAGAAATACTGTGCGAAAATGGAGGTATTGTTACAATTGTTTAGCTTTTAACCATATAGTACCCGAGTGCAAAAGTGAAGGTACATGCTTTCATTGTAAGGGAAGGCATCATTCGCTTTTGCATTTTGATAAAACTCCACCGGGGAGTTCTAATGTTAATATACAGTCCATTTGCCCTCAAGATGCACCTCCAAGCACAAGTCAAAATTTCAGTTTCTCACCCTCCGCTCAAAATCTCAACGTTAATGCCCAAACCTTTTTTTCCAAATCGAAAAGAACGACTTTATTAGCGACGGCGATAGTGAAAATATATCAAAATAAAACGGATTTTGATTGCCGCGCGCTCATTGATCCGGGTTCGGAAATCTCTTTTATTTCCGAAGAAGTTCAAAGGAAACTTCAATTGCCGACACGATCAGTCAAAGCTACGGTTGCAGGCATTAATTCTTCAGTAACAGCAACTTCATCGAAGATGTGTTCGTTTTTATTAAAATCCAAGTTTGATGAATGTTTTGTTCTGTCTGCTCAAGCTCTCGTTCTTAAATCGGTGACAGACAATTTACCTTCTATTTCGGTTGATTTCAAAGAACCTCAAAATTTGTTCGATTTTCCATTGGCCGACCCCTTTTTTGCACAAAGTTCAAAGATTGATTTGCTTATCGGGGCGGATTTATACCCATTTATTATTCGGGATGGGTTGAAGAATATGGTGTACCAGCAACTAATGGCTCAAAATACAGTTTTCGGTTGGGTTTTACTTGGCCCATTACAAAACCCCAACTCCAACGATAATACTCATTTTTCAAAATCTCTATCATTTTTCAACGAAGTTAGTTTGGATGGTGAAATTCAAAGGTTCTGGGAGTTAGAAGAACTTCCCACAACTCAAGTTTTGACAGCAGCGGAGCTGTACTGCGAGGATCTTTTTGAAGATACGACATACCGCGATAATACTGGGCGATTCGTAGTTCGGTTACCGTTTAAAGAAGATTTTTTACGGGATCCTTGTTTAGGTGCATCGTATGAAAACGCACAAAGGCAATTTTTAAAAAATGAAAAGCGTCTTTTATGCAACCCAAGTCTTAAACATCAGTATGATTCGGTGTTAACGGAGTATGTGGACTTAGGGCACATGAAACCAAGTGAATGTTCAAAAACTATTTTAAAGGAAAGGAAAACATGTTTTTTGCCTCATCATGCTGTGATTAAGCCAGAGAGCTTGACAACAAAGGTTCGTGTCGTCTTCAACGCTTCCTTTGCCTCTTCGAACGGGAAGAGTTTAAATGATGTATTGTATTCGGGTCCAGCACTCCAAACAGACATAGTAATGTTAATATTGAATTGGCGGCTTTACAAATACGTGTTCAATAGCGATATTGAGAAGATGTACCGCCAAATCAAAATACACTCCGATCAAACGCAATTCCAAAAAATTCTATTTCGTGAAAACCCTAAGGATCCACTCAGCACTTTTGAATTGACGACACTTACATTTGGTGTGTCGTGCTCACCCTACTTAGCCATTCGTTCGCTGCATCACTTAGCGAAAATTGTCGAGAACACCTATCCTTTAGCCTCTAGAATTCTCCAAAGGGAATTATTTGTAGATGACGTCCTATCGGGGGCGCATGATATTTCCACTGCTTTAAGGGCTCAATCTGAATTAATATTCGCCTTAAAATCGGCAGGTTTTAACTTAAGAAAATGGACTGCGAATTCTAGAGAACTTTTGAAATCCATTCCTACAAACTCGCTTCTGAACGAAGATTTTTTAAAGCTTGACGACAAAAGCTCAGTTAAAACCCTCGGCATCCAATGGAAGGCAACTCTGGATATCTTGTCCTTTTCAGTTCAAGCAGTTCCACTAAACTGCGTCACAAAACGTTCAGTTTTATCAGTGATAGCGAAGTTGTATGATCCGGTAGGGTGGTTGGCCCCTGTCGTGATTGTCGCTAAAATACTTATGCAACAAATATGGAAGGACAAGACAGACTGATGAAACAATTTTAGAGTTGAAACCAACTAAGGCACTCGCGGTTCAAGTCACAAAAGATTTTGAAGATGACTTAAGTATCATTTCAGATTGGCATAAAATTGTGTGTGTAATTGCGTACATCTTTCGATTTTTTAATTCGTTCAAACGGCGGGGACATATTAAACATTTAACTACAGAGCTTTCACATGAAGAAATTGTTGTAGCAAAACGAAAATTTGTCATTCTCACTCAGAAAAAGTATTTTCATAGGGAATACTCCGACTTAGCAGCTGGAAAACAAATTTTTTCTAAAGGTTGGCTTGGAAAGTTTAACCCACTAATGGATGAGAATGGTGTTATGCGCTCAAATGGTAGGCTGGTTTTGTCAACTTTATCCTATAATGAGAAATTTCCGATTTTGTTGCCAAACAATTGTCTTTTTATGCTCCGATTCGTTAATTATGTTCATGATCTTTCTATTCACGGTGAAATCCAGCTCATGTTGCGCATGATTCGCGCGGAATATTGGTCACCACGTATTAAGAATCTTATAAAAAAATGTATTTTTAAATGTACAATATGCACTCGTTACAAAAAACACATCCAAACTCAGTTAATGGGAGCTCTACCCAAAGAAAGAACTATTTTGAATCGTGCTTTTACGAATGTTGGTGTAGATTTTGCAGGGCCTTTCCTAATAAAAACGTATTATGGGCGAAAATGCCGATTAGACAAAGGGTACGTCTGTATATTTGTTTGTTTTGCGACTCGAGCCATACACCTGGAACTTGTGAGTGACCTCACCACACAGGCCTTCCTGGCTGCGTTCACACGTTTCGTGTCCCGAAGAGGAACGCCTGACCAAGTTTTCTCCGACCATGGAACAAATTTCGTGGGAGCTTCAAAATTCCTCTTATCGGAATTTCATAAATTGCTCACTCACAATCCCACCGCCTCAGCTCACAACTTTTCCCAAATTAAGTGGAATTTTGTTCCGCCCGGTTCACCTCACATGGGGGGGTTATGGGAAGCGGGAGTTAAGAGCTTCAAAATGCATTTCCGAAAGGCGGCTGGCAATGAAAAATTCACTTTTGAAGAGTTCACTACTCTACTAACTCGCATTGAATGTAGCTTAAATTCACGCCCTCTATCTACCATGTCGGAAAATGTGACGGATATAGTCCCGCTGACTCCTGGCCATTTCCTTACGGGTGGCTTAATGACTGGTTTACCAGAGCCGCCATGTACCGACCAATCCCTTAGTATTATGAACCGGTGGAAAAAACTGAAAATTCTTCACCATCAACTCTGTGCACGGTGGAAAGAGGAGTATTTGAAGGAACTCCATAAGCGGTATAAATGGAAATACCCTCAAAGAAACATTCAAATAAACGATATAGTCATTATTCGAAACGAAAACCTGCCACCCAACGAGTGGCGCCTTGGGCGCGTCATCAACGTTCATGCCGGGCATGACAATAAAATTCGCGTAGCTGACGTACAAACCGAAAAGGGAATCATCACGCGGTCAATTGCCAAAATTTGTGTCCTCTTACCTCAGACGGTAGAATAAAATATTGGTCATATGGTTTCTTATCAGTTCGTAACAAAGCAATAACTATCAAAAACAAAAAAAAAACGTTTCAAATTACTTCATATACTATACATACCTATTATGCTTTAATATTATTGATAAAAGAGCAGTTGGCTCAAATAATAATTATTCCTAAAGGCAAATGAAAGACAAAAATTTTTGTAAGTATGTATCTTTAAGTTTTTGCATACAAATTTAAAATATGTATTCCTTTATGATATATAATGTACTCGTAATTATAACCATTGAATTTTGAATTGTCTCTCTAAATTTTTAAAATTTTCTTTAATTTCTTTTCGCAGACAAATTTAAATAATGTATTCCTATTGATAAAGAATGTAACTATAAACATCTAATCTTGAATTTGCTTCCTAAAATTTTAAAAAATTAACGTAATTAAATTCAATTGTAAATTAATGTAATTGCAAACGATGTTGCAAGGCGGGCGGTAATGTTCGAGTAGAAATATCTACCAATGGAACTCGGGAGAAATCGAAATCAATATCAGTGCATTCTGTACACACCTTTACGTGTTCGAATTTCGAACACTGATATTTGTTTCGATTCCTCCCGGTCCGAATTGGCGATTGCATCATCGATGCATGGCATTTTCATTTTTTCATTCGACTTTTTAATTTTGCCGTGGTCAGTCTGCACACACAAATTATAGAATTTTGCTCTGTACCTCATTTTGTATTTTTTTGAATCTGCATTTAGTGCGCAGTATTTTTTTTTGTAAAATAAAGCAACAACTATAAAGTAAATTTCAATAAAAGTGTTATTATTGGGTCAACATTGTGACTTAAAATTTATGGCAAATTAAAACGATACAGTTGCATTGCGCAGTCGATATAGACGCAAAGGAAACTTTATAGAATTGGCCAGTGAACCAAAAATCAAGAAAAACCAGCGAACCAAACACACTCACTCGTTCACTGATGCGGTAATTTGGTACCAGAACTGTCATTTTTTCCCAAGTGAACACTTTCAGAAGAGTCTACTAGGCTTCCGGATTGCCAAATAAAAACGACAATAAAGTGGTTTCGAAATTTTGAAAATGAATGAAATGTAGAACACTGAAAACAAATTCACTCGATGTAGAAATTCGTTTTCATTTCGATTTAACTTTAGCTTTTAAATAAAAACAAAAGTCATACAAGACTGGCTGAAATTGCCAGTAAAATTCATGTCTCCATTAAAAAAAATATGGAAAAGTTCGTAAAGTTCAGTACCATAAAGAACTTCAAGAGGCCAGGGCGACCTTAACGGCTAAATGAACAAGAAGTAAGACAAATTGTGCCTGAAGTGAAAAAAAATCCTTGTTTTAGTGCTGTAAAAATAGCTGAAAAATTTTCATCAACTAATCATGAACCCTTTAGTGAGAGTACAATAAGGCGAGCTCTGCATACATCCAGATTCCATGGTAGAATTCCCAGAAAAAAAAACACTGATTTCAAAAGTGAACAAAATAAAACGGTTACGATTCGCGAAAAAATTCAAAGACAAGACATTTTATGTTGGAACAATATTTTATTTAGTGATGAAACAGATTTGTTATTTATAAAAGTAATACAAGGTGGCAGAAGGTGTTATAATTTTTGCAAATGGCGTCGTACGTCAATCATATTTGACATTAATCCGATCGGTGGTGTTAGCACAGCGTGAATTTTGAAATCGATTTCCTAATCATGAGCGATGAGGTGCACTTCTACTTGAGCGGTTACGTCAATACCACGTGTAATGCACGAAGAGACTACATCCCCTTAAAGCCACTTTGTGGTGCGGTGTTAACGGGGAGGAGTGATTGGTGTGAGTGATTGAGTGGTTCCATCGGCAATACGGTCACTACTACTGTAGTCGATTGTACTGGCGTTTCCAAATAAGAACACTCTTCTTTGGGTTAAATTAGATGTGTTTTATTTCTATAAAAAGATTTTTCTTACTGTGCTCTTTCTTCTCGGGCTGACAATAGAATACCATGAAGAAACTGCATTTACAAACTTTTTCCATTACAATCAGTTTAGACAACATAGCAAAATTATAAAAGGGAAATGTTTATTTTTCGACTGCATTAAGATCGTAACAGCTACAGGAATATGCTAAACGAAATCTTCCTGCCATTTAGATGAGCGGGGCTTGGTGAACGTGTGGCTTCAACGAGGCGGTGGAACTGCACACAGAGCACGAGCCACAATAGATGGTTTAATTTCGCGTATTGGCGATTTGGAACGGCCAGCGAGATCGCCCTATTTAACCATCCCAGACTTCTTTCTTTGGAGCTACTTGAAGTCGCGGGCTTATGCCAATATGTTTCAAAACACCAAAGTATCATCTGATCAAAACGCTATTGAGTACTTAGGCTAGCCGCGCACTGTCAACTGTGATCGAAATCAAATAGTTTAATCACAAGTTGATAGAGTACCGCGCACTGGCAACTTTTTACTCACGCTCACACTCTTTTCTCTCTTGTGCTTATATAGAAAACAGCTCAACTGTTGCGAATTAATTTTGGGCAATCGTTTAGTTTGTGTCAAAACACAAACTTATTAGTTGCTCGAATCGAGTTGCTCTAAGTGCGCGGTGTCCCATATAAGCCCATATATTTCATTTTAGCAACTAAACAGTTCCGAAACTAAAAATTGAATGTGCGCGCCTAGCCTTATGAGAATATTTGGATTGGCGAATGCATTAAAGAAACATTAGATACCAGTAAGACAATGTTACAGCAGATTATACAGGAGGAATGGTAAGAAATTTGTCGAAATGTCACCAAAAAAGTTGTGGATTCAATGCCCCGAAGCATTGGCAGTTGGGCCAATGAAATATTGTATTTAAGTTTAGATGTAATGTTTACTGTATGTACGTAAATAATACATTCTTGAGTATTCTATAACTTTTGTTTAAACTATGATCTTACGATTTTATTAATATACATAATGTGTAGGTCGTTCATCAGGTTCTTAAAAGCGATTCTTTTTCCATTGCAGCGTTTCTTCGGGGACAAGTTCCGAAACATGAACTGCGTTCGTAATTGTAAAACTTCCGGGATCCTGCCAATATTCCATTCATACTTCATGTGTATGGTAACACTCTTGTATTCATAAAGGTAATATTTGGTCAATATTCGGTTAAGTTGGCATTTGTTCCTTCCAAAATGTGAGGTATTCTGCCAAGCTCATTATACCGGCGTTTTGAATTTATCGCTTTAGTTCATTTACAACAAACTATTAGAAGTTTTGTGATATTACTTGTAAGTTATAAATAAAAAGGATATTTCTTAAAATGTAAACCTGTTCATCCGAAAATTGTCATTGCTTGATGGTTTTGAAGAAATTCTTTTTCTAAACGTTTTCTTTTCTTCCAACTTACATTTATGTACATACATAGGTCAAATTTTCAAAAACGAACTGAGAACAATAACCTTTAAATACATTTTTTTAATAGCCATTTTTAATAGTATTGTTGTGAACAGAGCTTTATACTACTACAGCGCCATCTGTTGGAAAATTACATAACTAATTTCTGGAAGAAACAAAAAAGCTCTTTTCCAATGTCAAATGAATTTCCCCTTATTCCAACCATCTAGAACATTCCAAGACAAGAACTTTCGAGAACAACTAATTTGAGTATATAAGGGAGTGTTCACGGTTAGCGAGACACAGTTTATTTTCGATTATGACAGTGTGCAAAGCTGAACTATTGGATTGTGGAATTAAATAAGTGTGATTTAAGTTTGAATAAAAGTATTGGAGTTGATTACAAATTGAGATTTATTGTTTTGATTTGAAAAGTGTAAATAAAGAAGAAATTCTAAAAGGAGTAATAAGTTTTATTTAACGAACCTAGCAAAAATTTTACATTGGTGTCAGAAAAGTGGAATAAAACTTATTGTGCAGTGTAGTGTGCGAAAAAAAAAATGAGCAAGTTACTGAAAGAGCTTAACTGTAATGAGCTGAAAAGTGAATTAGGCAAGCGAGAACTTTCTAGAGCAGGATCGAAAAATGAGCTTGTTCTGCGTTTGGCCGAATATTTGAAACAGCAAAATGAAGACCCGGACATTTTCGTCTTTGAAGCTGACGCTGAGGAAGCAGACGTAAGTAAAAATGTAGATGTTTCAAATATGATTAGTCTTCTGCTTGAACGTTTCGAAGAGCAACGAAATGAACAAAAGAAAGAACAAAAGAATGTTCTCGAACGTCTCGAAGAGCAACGAAATGAACAAAAGAATGTTCTCGAACGTCTCGAAGAGCAACGAAATGAACAAAAGAAAGAACAGGAGAATGTACAAAAGAATGTTCTCGAACGTTTGGAGGAGCAACAGAAGAATGTTCTCGAATGCCTGGAGAAACAGCATAGCGAACAAAAAGACCTTCTCGAAGAGCAGAGAAACATGCTAGAAGGCAAGCTTGTTAACATCGAGAAGAATGTATCTGCACTTGATGAACGTGTTTCATTGTTGGAGAATCAAGCCGAACGTGTTTCATTATTGGAGAATCACGTCGACAACAAAATGGAGACGTTTTCAAAAGAGCTAGATTGCATTCGAAATATAAAGATTCGGGAAAGTTCTGGAGAAACCTTGAGGAAAAAGGAGATGCAACCTCCAACCTTTGATGGACAAACTTCTTGGTCTATATACAAGAAGCAATTCGATGCAGCTTCTACAGCAAATGGCTGGGATGAGGCTGACAAGTGTTTAGCTCTAACCCTTGCTCTTAGAGGAGCAGCTGCTGAGTTATTGCTAACCATACCAGCAGATAAGAGCGGCGACTTTAATTACTTGGTTGAGGCTATAGACAAACGCTTTGGTAATAGCCATATGAAAGAAGTCTTCAAAGTACGACTCTATTCCAGAATTCAGAAGAGGGGCGAAACTCTACAACAGCTACAAGCGGACATTGAAAGGCTTGTTCATCTTGCATATCCAGATGTTGGAGAAGAAATCCGTAACCAGTTTGCAGTTGAGGCATTTGTTCGCGCCATTTCCGACATACATCTTCAAAGGGCCGTGCGAACTGCTGGAAAACGAACGCTTTCTGAAACATTAGCGTTTGCCTTGACAATGGAAGCAGCTGAGCAAGCTTCTCACGGAGTACATCGACTTAGAGAAGCCATCGTCGAAGAATGCTCATGCCGAAGAACTGATGTCCAAAGGAATCAACGAAACGGACTTGCAAAGTGCTGGAATTGCAACAAGACTGGACATTTACAGCGTCAATGTCGATTACCACCAAGAAGAGCTTGTCAACATTGTGGACACGGAGTTTCAAACTCAGAACAAGGTAACAAGAACACCAGTGTTACTTCCCGAACAAGTACATATACCAACAGAGAAACGAGTAAGAACCAACTTCGAGGGACAGAAGCTGGTTTCTGGTATCGATGGCCCCAGAAACACCATCCAGGTTTCTCAGACCAAACAAAACAATAGAAGTCTGACTATCGTGGCAACGTCAAATGGCAACAAACGCATGGTCGCCATCAACACTCTGCGAATAAGGGCTGACCCCATTTGTGGATGGAGCAATGAAGAAATAAGATCTGCTCAACAAGAAGACCCCGACATTGAACCTCTTCTCGCATGGAAGGAACATGAAGAAAAACCCGCATGGAATGATATTTCCGATAGGAGTCCAGTTTTAAAGGCTTATTGGGCACAATGGGACTCACTTCATGTGCAAGAAGGTGTTCTTCGGCGAAAATGGGAGTCCGCTGATGGTAAATCCTATGTGATGCAGCTTGTGTTACCTCAATCGAAAATCAAAGAGGTTCTTCGAGAAATGCATGATGGACCTTCAGGAGGCCATTTGGGAGTCAATAAGACTTTAGAAAAGGTGAGGCAACCAGTAGAATGGTTGCATGCAAGAGACGACGTTGAAAAGTGGTGCCAAAATTGTGACGCTTGTGCTGCAACCAAAGGACCTGGTAGAAAACTACAAGGAAAAATGATGCAATATAATGTCGGCTCACCGTTTGAAAGGATTGCTGTTGATGTGGCTGGCCCATTTCCGGAAACGAATGCTGGAAACAAATACATTCTGGTGGTAATGGATTACTTCAGCAAATGGCCTGAGGCATATGCTATCCCGAACCAAGAAGCCAAGACCGTGGCCGACCAGATTGTGTCTAACTGGGTAAGCAGGTTCGGTGTGCCTATGGAGCTCCATTCTGACCAAGGAAGGAACTTTGAGTCGAACATATTCCAAGAGGTCTGCGCGTTCCTTGGCATTAAGAAAACGAGAACCACACCACTTCACCCGCAATCTGATGGAATGGTCGAGAGATTCAACAGGACGTTAAAAGAACACCTCACTAAAGTCGTAGGCGACTACCAAAGGAACTGGGATAGGCACATACCACTATTTTTGATGGCCTATCGAAGTGCAGTACATAGCTCAACAGGACAGACACCATCTGAAATCCTGTTCGGAAAAAGCATACGCCTGCCTAGTGAGATAAGGTTTGGACACCCACCACAAGAGTCTCAGGAAACAGGGGATTACGTGAGTGACCTAAAAGAGAGGCTAATCGACATCCACGAAAGGACCAGGACTAGAATGAGCACTTACAGCGATCGAATGAAGACAAGGTACGACACAAGAGCAAACACGAGAGGATTCCAAGTAGGAGATCGTGTATTGCTGTATAATCCACATCGTCAAAAGGGATTGTCGCCGAAGCTTCAACAAAACTGGGAAGGCCCTTATACTGTCGTCACGAAAATCAATGATGTCGTTTACCGAATTCAAAGAGGGTCAAGAGGAAAGTTAAAAGTTGTGCATAGCGATCGACTGCACCGATACAGTGGCGAAGCTGGTGATAGAATTGTTCGGGACGAACAATCTTAAGAAGGGGGCAATGTTGTGAACAGAGCTTTATACTACTACAGCGCCATCTGTTGGAAAATTACATAACTAATTTCTGGAAGAAACAAAAAAGCTCTTTTCCAATGTCAAATGAATTTCCCCTTATTCCAACCATCTAGAACATTCCAAGACAAGAACTTTCGAGAACAACTAATTTGAGTATATAAGGGAGTGTTCACGGTTAGCGAGACACAGTTTATTTTCGTTTATGAAAGTGTGCAAAGCTGAACTATTGGATTGTGGAATTAAATAAGTGTGATTTAAGTTTGAATAAAAGTATTGGAGTTGATTACAAATTGAGATTTATTGTTTTGATTTGAAAAGTGTAAATAAAGAAGAAATTCTAAAAGGAGTAATAAGTTTTATTTAACGAACCTTGGAAATATATTACAGTATTAACAACCAATGAATGCATGAATTTAATCGATCGACTTAAATGAATCCAACCGGCAATTATACATTGTAATCCGGACCGTCCATGTCTAAATCTCAAATAATTGCAATAATACCGAAGATTGCCCATTGTCTGAAATGGAAGTCAACAGATATTTGTATCTACAGAGTAATCGACTGTTGGGTCGTATTATTTGATCACCAAACAAACACTTCAATTTGTCACATTTGGTCATCTGATTTGTCGACTTTCCAAATTATTTCGTACGTCAGGCCATACAAGTAAGGAATACCAAGCAAGTTGCAATACACACAGAATATTTTACTAACCCAAACAAACCAAAGACTGCTTTTACACGAAAGCGATTTTTAAATCGTTTGGCTTCCTTTCGATTGCATGGATGCTTTTAAAGAAAGCAATTTTGAATCAAAGATAACTTTTTGTCTACGAAATAGGAGTTATCTCTCCGCAGTCTTTACTCTAGTTAGTTAGTTCGCTGAGCGAACGCAAAATAAAAATGAAACCCGAGAAACGAAGCAAACCCCAAAGAAGAAAGTACGATAGCTCTGCAATTTTTCCGACTCCAGCTATTTTGTTTACCCCCGCCATCACATACGTCACGCTTAAAAATCGCAAATTTTAATTGCATCGTTTAAAAACAGTCTAAGCAACTTGCTCGTTGACTGACATGGAATTCTTAAGGCCAAAAGACAAGCAAGTTGAGAAACAGCTGCGTTTGTAAACATAATTATTGAATTTATTGATGAAATGGTTTTTTTTGTTGCCGTATGCGTTTAAGGGAAATCGGTGAATAAATATAAATAAAATTGAAAATTTAAAATTTTCCAGGCAACTTGCTCAAGTATGTACATATGTACTCTACTTGCTTGCCAGTACTTGCCTATTTGGTCTCGGGGTAAAAAGAAAACATTTGTGAAGTACCTTATTTTTGCATTTAATTATTTTAAATTATAATATTAAGGTATTGCATTTTATCTGATAAGAAACAGTTAAATGAGTTACTACTTATATGTTAGCAAGCAAAGAATTCTTATATCTTATAATAGGACTTAAATTAAATATTAATTTGAAAGTGCTTTAAGTGCTAACTCTGCTGCATCGACTAATCTTTGAATGAAAGCAATTTTTCCATACCTTCCACTCTCTTCCGCAGCACTTAAAGTAGAATTACGTTGTTTGTCTTCAAGCAACAGACCAAAAAGTGTCAAATGCTTAGCAAATTTATTCCCGATAGTCACATCAATATTACCGAATCCTGCAAGTTTAATAGCATTACCTAATTGCTTTCTCGTTGAACTATCAGATTTGAGTGCTGCAGCTCCCAAATCCAAAGCAATATTAGCATATATTTCTTGGACTCTCTTACAAACACCTTTAGACTCCTTCAAATAAATAGTCTTCGCTGACGATGTATCAGTTTCTGCCAATTTTGAAATTAATGTGAAGTAATCTCTTACATGGGCTGCTGCTTGACCAACTTCAACCAGTGCTTTTATGAACGCTTTTCTTAACTGCTCGACTTTAGCGGAACTTGCACCTCTTTTTATTGAATCTGAAGCTGCTTTATTCACTTTTGAAATGGCCGCATTAGCGTCACTATCATTTGCCCCATTTTTATTTTCATCTTCGTCTTGCATTGGCTTAGGCTGATTCTGAGCACTTGAGACTGCATCATATGCGTTTTGGAAGGCTACTTTCATCTGGTACTTCGCTGCGCTAAAGGCAGCTCGAATGACTTGACGAGAGAATACAATTGATTGTTTACCTGCATCTCCTCCAGTAATGATTGCCTGAGTTGTTATAGGTATCAAACTCTCCATTTGATCCAGAATTTCTAATCCAAACAATTGAAGTCCTTGATTGGCCTCTCCCAGTCCTTGTCTTCCAGTATTATTGGAAAGTTTCGAAGCTTCTCCAAGGGCAATATACATAACAACAGCTGCTTCATACAATTTTTCAGCTACGTTCTCAATGGTCATCTTAAAAACATTTGCAGCAGAATTGGGTTGTATGTTTGACAATTGACTAACGGTTGAAATTCCGTCAAGTGCTTCTTTTTCAGCAGCTGCTACAATTTTATTTGACTTCATAAATCCATTTTTAATTACAAGTTTTGCTTCAGCGTTATCACTTCCTGATGAGTTGTTCCTATCGACCACTGGCTTTTTGGTACTTTGACACCCATCACATGTGACTTCATCTATGCAAAGTGATAATTCTAAGCCACTTGATTGGCGAGTGCAGAAAACCAAAACTGCAGCTGCAGTGAAAATAAAATAACCCCAAGACTTCATACCGCAACTGAATAACTGAGTTCTTCAAACCAATTATCTTTACTGATAACTTACTGGAGAAATGTGTTGTCTTTTATATGCTCGAAAATTATTTGAGCACAAAGTAGGCTTATTTGGTTAATTTAAACTTTATTGTTGCTCGTTTAAGATAATGGTAGAAAAGTGTTGAATTTTGAAATATGTAAACAACACGCGCGTACACTATTATTTTCAGGATTAAGATTATAATTTAATAATTAGATACTTAGATAAATAAAAAAATTCTTACATTTGCAAAAGATATTTGTTTAGAAGACACAACATAATTATTAGAGATAGTGAGGGCTTAATTTTGGCAAGGATGCAATGGAAATATGGTTTATTCGCCGGATAAAAGTGCCAACAAACTTTTAGAAAAAGTCGAAAGTCAAGATTGGAGTTCTTAAGTTATCAACTTTAGTGATAAACTGTGGATGATTGAGGCTTGATCTCTTTTAAATTCTATACACTGTAACTGTAAATAGAGAGTATTTGGTATATTTTTGCATTAAATCACGTTTTATTAACATTTCCATCTATTATGTTTTTGGTCTGATTTATGTTAGCATAACAAAGAGTACCAAATCGAACACTCTAGTTCTAAGAAAAGTCATAAATTTTCAAAATGCATGTATAGTTTCAAAATGACAATAAAAAAAACTTCGAATAAAAATCTTAGATTTTCTATTTTTCGCGTTGAATATACGTTAAGCTATACCAAATTTCATCATTCTACAGCAATCGAACGTGCTCCATATAAATTAAACATTTTCTCAGAAAGTGGGCGGTTACCACGCCCCTGAATGGAAAATCTCATTTTTTATTTTTGGTCCTTTATATATGCAATTTGAGTCCTACCGTTCTACCAAATTTCATTGTTCTACTGCAATGGGAAGTGTGCCATATAATTTACATCAGTTCTAAGGAAGTGGACGGATACAACGCCCCTGAATGGAAAACCTCAAATTTTATATTTTTTCTTTGTATGCAATTTAAGCCCTACCGTTTTACCAAATTTCATCATTTTACAGCATTCGGAAGTGCTCCATTCAACCAACACCAATTCGGAGAAAGTGGGCGGATACCACGCCCCCTGAATGGAAAACCTAGATTTTTTCCTCCGCTTGCTTGACAAGATCTACCGTTGTGCAAAATTCCAAGATTCTACGATGTCGGGAAGTGCTCCATAATTTTCATAATCAGTCAGTTACCGGTTTTTGTGATTTTTGAGGCCTTAATCTCAGGAACCGCTTATGCTAGCTAGACAATTGAAATTTGGTGTGGCGACTGTGCCTGACTTGCTTCGCAAATATTCGGAGTTTTAAGTGTTTTTAGTGTGACGGTAACAAGATCAACTGTCAGCCCATTAACATAATCTAACTTATCTTGTATGGTGTGCCGATATCGCTCTCATGTATTTCATGTGCGAAGAACTACGAGCATATTTGTGAGGTGAGCAAAATTTGCTGTTAATTCGACGCTATCAGAGAGTGACATGACTCCTCCTGTACTTGAGAGCGATAATGATTTTATTGAACAAATCTTCTTTCGCACTCGTGCAGTTACTAGAGGACTAATAGATCTTGAAATTTTCAAATTTGCTAGCCCGGATAGTATCACTCCTATTATTCTGGGGAGGTGTTCTTCAACGCTGGCAAAACTACTACGTAATCTTTTCCATATGTCTTATTCAACAGGTCTCTTTCCGAATGGATGGTAAACAGCATTTTTCTAGCTTGTCCCTAAAAAAGGCTAATCCTCCTCACCCTCTAACTATCGTCCATGGTCATGGAAACGCTTATCAATATTCAGATTATGAAATATCTTGAGGAACGAAAGCTTCTTAATGACCTGCAGTACGGTTTTCGTAGCAATAAGTCCACCGAACCTATTGGACAGAATTCAAAAATTGAATAGGCGACCGTTGTCTAACTGAAATATTTGTACCTCTCCAGCACCGACGCAATGTTTCATGTCTGTTTGTCATAAACATTGCTCTAGTGAAATAGCCAGTTGCATTCCTCGACTAGGAATGCTCATCAGTTTGCCCTACAACAGATACCTAAGTAATTGGAACATTCCTCATAACCGGCTTCTCATGTTTAATAGTTTTCTATCAGTTCTTTCAGAGTAACTATTTGTGGACTAACTTTTAGATCTAAAAAAAACATCTAACAAAATTCCCTGCAGTCGTTCCAAATTGGTTAGTATAAGTATTAAATGCGAGATATAGGGGAGGACAAATCACGCTCCTGTTCACTAACTAAAAGTTGATCGGTAAGTCTTTTCTGTTGTTTTTGAGATAATCGTTTAAAATTTCAAACTGAGGGTTTATTTGAACAGGTGTGCGCCTTAGAATATTAGTACATAGTTAAGTAAGCCATAGAAATTTTGTTTTTTTTTCAGTAGCTCAGAGAAATGTTTTTAGTTCGAACTAATTAAAGATATTTATTTTTCAATGTACTCCAAATAAACACTGGGCTTTGTTTCCAACAATTTCAATTGAATTGAATTGAAGGAATATATGAAAATGTTTTTAGTTCGAACTAATTAAAGATATTTATTTTTCAATGTACTCCAAATAAACACTGGGCTTTGTTTCCAACAATTTCAATTGAATTGAATTGAAGAAATGAAAATGTTGTTTTCTTCTATTACGTTTAGTCGATGTCGAATGACTTCCGCTGCTGGCATACAATGTCGCCGGTGTAAGTCTTCATTCCTACAGAATTTGTCCATACCACTTACGTATTTCTCCAATTTTCCAAGTTCATGCAAAAATGTTGACATGTTGTAATATACGTAAATTGGCTGCTAGAAAAGGGATCGTAAGTACTCTATCAGAGGACCATGATTCCTTTCTAGTGCTCCATTAGTCTGTGCATAATATGCAGTTGTTTCTAATTTGTTTATTTTTTTAGAAATTTTCACAATTTCTTGAAAAGATCTCTACAAAAATTGGCCCCTTGATCAGTCAATAGCTGCTAAGGAATTCTATACTTACATATTATTTCATCAAAGAAAACTCTTGCGAAGGATTCTGCTTCCACGTTAGGAAGAGGATAGCAGGCCATAAACCTTGTGAGGTTACCTGCAAAAGTTAAAATATGTATATTTGTTTCCTTGCACTGTTGTTGAGTCCGGGTCTACGATGTCTATAAAAACTTTATCATAAGTTTTTTTTTAAAGTCAAGACAAGTTTCTTTGCTGGTTTTTTACAGAATGCTAACTCAAATTGGGCTAAAATCGAATGAGGTGTCAAATCCGAATATGGATCCAAACTCATCGTGGGAACAACAACTTTTAATAATTTACGACAGATGTTCTCACGACTTAATTAATACAATTTTGCATTGTTGGTTAGCTTCTATGAAACCCTACACCACACAAGCAACTTGCTCAAGTATGTACTCAACTTGCTTGCCAAAACTTGAATATTTTCATTAGTTCCTTATTTTTTTATAAATTTCCTTTAAATTTTCCTTATTGTATTGCATTTCTATCTGACAAATGACTAAATTGGCTTGAATTCCTTTTTACTAACAATGGCGTGAAAAGTAGATCACTGTTTTTACGTTTATATCTGGGATGAATGATATTTCTTCGGCTTCCCATTTGCAACTATCCAAGCAACATCACTGGTATCTACAAATACGTAAGCTCAGAGTTGCGGGAACCTTTCATATCTATCCGGCTATCATCGTCTTGCTTACAAGAAGTAGGAAAAAAAGGATTGAAAGTATTTATACATAGTCATTTTATTTCTAAGAAGTCAACAGGAATTCTATATAATATGCCTTAAATTAAATATTTCTTTGAAAGTGCTTTAAATGCTAACTCTGCTGCCTCGACCAATCGTTGAATGAAAGCAATTTTACCATAACTTCCACTCTCTACCGCAGCACTAAAGGTAGAATTACGTTCATTGTCTTCAAGTAACAGACCAAAAAGTGTCAAATGCTTAGCAAATTTATTCCCGATAGTTGCCTCAATATTACCGAATCCTGTAAGTTTAATAGCATTACCTAATTGCTTCCTCGGTAAACTGTCAGATTTAAGTGCTGCAGCTCCCAAGTCCAAAGCAATATTAGCAAATATTTCTTGAACTCTCTTACAAACACGTTTAGACTTCTTTAAATAAATAGTCTTCGCCATTGACGGATCAATTTCTGCTAATTTTGAAGTTAATGTGAAGTAATCTCCTACATGGGCTGCCAATTGACCAAGTTCAACCAGTGCTTTTACGAACGATTTTTTTAAATGCTTTACTTTACAGGGACTTGCACCTCTTTTAATAGAATCTGAAGCTGCTTTATTCACTTTTGAAATGGCGGCATTGGCGTCACTATCATTTGTTGCATTTTGATTTTTATCTCCGACTTGCATTGTTTGAGACTGATTCTGAGCACCTGAGAGTGAATCATTTGCCATTTCGAAGGCTACATCATTTGTGTAATTCATTACACCAAAGGCAGCTCGAATAACTTGACGGGCGAATATAATTGATTGTTTTCCTGCATCTCCTCCAGCTATGATTGCTTGAGTTGTTACAGGTATCAAACTTTTCAATTGATCGATAACTTCTAATCCAAACAATTCAAGTTTTTGATTGGTCTCTCCCAGTCCTTGCCTTGCTGTGTCATTGGAAAGTTTTAAAGCTTCTCCAAAGGATATATACAGAACAACACCTGCATCAATAAATGTTTCTACAGAGTTCTCAATGCCTTTCTGAAATACCCTTGCAGCAGTATTTGGTTCGATCTTTGACAATTTACTAGCGGTTGCAAGTCCATCCATTGCCTTTTTCTCAGCAGTTACTACAAGTTTTTCACAGTTCATAAATCCATTTTTAATTACAAGTTTTGCTTCAGCGTTATCACTTCCTGATGAGTTTTTCCTATCGACCATATGGTTTTTGGAAAGTTGACAACCATCACCTGCGACGTCCTCTAAGCAAAGTGCTAATTCTAAGCCACTTGATTGGCGAGAGCAGAAAACCAAAACTGCAGCTGCAGTGAAAATGAAATAACCCCAAGACTTCATACCGAAACTGAATAACCGAATTCTTCAAACTAAATATCTTTACTGACAACTTACTGAAGAAATGCGTGGCCTTTTATATGCTCGAAAATTATTTGAGCTCAAGGCAGGCTTATTTGGTTAATTTAAACTTTATTATTGCTCGTTTAAGATAACGATCGAAAAACGTTGAATTTAGAAATATGTAAACAGCATGTGCCTACACTGGCATGTCCAGGATTAATATCTTAGTTTTAATATAATATTCAACACACAAGTTGCAAAATTTGGGAAAATATTTGTTTAGAAGCCCGAACAATTTATTAGAGATAGTGAGGTCTGAATTTTGGCAAAGATATAATGGATATCATGTGTTTCCGCTTTTAGAAAATTCAAAACTCATGATAAGAGCTCTTCAAAATTCTATATACTTAAGCTATAAATGTAGATTTTTTGGTATATTTTTCCATTAAATTGTTTTTTTACATTCCAGTTTATTTAAAGACTTCTTTACATTTATTGTGAGTTCTTAGTATTAAAGAATCGTGTTTAAATTAAAAAAATATATTGGATTTAAAACTTAATTTTCGTAATTTAAGATAAGTTTGACATTTAGTAAAATGTTCTTTAATATTTTGTCGGTTTCGATACAGCCTAAACGAATGTGTCTATTTTCTTAAAACTTGCTATAGTTTTTTGAATATTTCCACCGAAATTGTTTTTTAATTTTCTGCGATTCACAACACTGCCATAAAAAATTAATTTATTTTTATTCTCAAAATTTAAATTGAGCGTTAGAACTTTGAAAACCTTTTCTTAACTCAAATATTCGACAGTTTTACGACAATATCTTTTTAAAGGAAAGAATTGAAAAAAATGGAAGATTTTATTTTGAAAAAGTAACAAGTAAAAAAAAGCGTGAGTGCCGGGGATCACGGCTCAGATGTGTAATCATCAACGTTTGTCCGAGTGCTGAATTTTTGTTTTCAAATGTACCCAATAAAATTACTGTAACTGTACATGTATGTATCTACATAATTATCATGGGATGAAATTAACAGACAAATACCCGCTTACCACCAAAAGAAAAAGAAAGCACCACCTGACTCCACTACGTAACGTAAATTTTGTTAGACCTATGTTTAAACAGGGATGTTATGTTATCCGAAATAGTAAAACTATTTGCTCGGAGCATTAATAGGAGTGTTCACTTTTTTAAGCATGACAAGCGCGGCATGATGAATATTTGATGGATGAAAGACACTAGCGTTAAGCGTTCACATTCGTCAAACATCACTTCTCAATAGAATTTTGACCATGGCGGACCGACTCAGAGCATACATGAAATTTTATATTTCAAGTCTGTAGAAAAATTATATCAATCTAATAAAAACCTCCTGAATTACAGTTATTGCTAATAAAACTAATATTGTTTTACTTTCAGCTCGAAAATATCAAGAAAATTTTAAAACCATACAGCATGATTGCCATGCCCCGCTGGCTGAAGTGTTTACATTATCAAAATTAAACCAATCATGCCGTAGTTATCGAACATATTTGAGAATGTGAAACCCTCTAAAGGTACATGAAAATATGATACTTAGAGTCAAACTCTTGGAGCATGATTAGATACACAATTCTTTTTTGTTTGTTTCGTCGCCTTTTTAGAAGTTTAGATGAGGGGTTTCGAAACGTAGTTTCATTCCACTACACTTTCCCACTTCACACCAAATATCTCAAAAAGATCAAAAACGAAACAACTGAAAAAAAAGAATCGTGCAATCAGACTCTTGATAAATCCTATATCATAAAATCCGTTTTTTCACATTTCTGCACTTTACATCAGATTGATCATTACCATCTTGTAATGGAAATTGTCAAAGTAAATATAAGCAGAAAAAAAAAACCTAAAAATTCATTTTCATTGGCATAGTAGTATTTATGTCTTGACAGATAGAGAACGATCTATATTTTGATGATTATAGAATTTATAATTCGAAATTTGGCATTATGTGGTTTGCGTTTGGCAGATATGGAAAAAATTAAATTTTGAAGTATCGAGAATATTTCGGTGGAAATGTCAACCAATTCCCCTGATTCCGGAGCAACGTGAAGGGGATTTGTTTAAAACATTGAATGAATCTGCCATGAAATTGACACCATTTGTTTTGTTTTTCGTCTTTTTGACATATTGGTTGAGAGGTGAAGAAATGTTGGGGGAATGAAGATATGTATTTAGATATCAATGAAAAGTACTAAAATCGAAATTTCAATCCATTGTAGGACAATGTCCCATTTTATTTATTGCCGATTATCGCGAAAACGGTAGCTACAACAGATTAAGAAAAAAATGCTACTTCAAGCTTTTAATTGTAATGTGTACTTAAAATTTTATGGACCTCAACATGACTAACATTGCCATACAAAATACTTTAAGGGTATGTTTGTAAGAGGTTTTCAATAAGAGCTTACCTATTGAATAAAAACTATGTTTTTAAAAAGAAAAAAATAATAAACATTTAAAACCTGCACTAAATCAATTTCAAAATGGAAGTCGACTTTAAATATTATGTATAAAACAAGAACTGAATGTTTGTTAATTTTATACGACATAAACTATACTTTAACGTTAAAGAGCTCGTCTAACGTTAATAGTAGCGAATAGCTGCTTTAGCATCTAAAAGTATACTTTATCCAGATTGACAATTGTCATTTCATATACCAAAGCAAATCGAAGTAAAAATGTTTACTGATGTTTTATTTGTTTTTTTTTTTATATGTTGTGTTTAGACTGAATTGAAATTGAATTGAATATTAGAAATGCGAAAAAAATTTACTAAAGTGCTCTATCATCTTTAATTTAGCAATTTTGCGGCGGGTGATGGACATGGACAAACAAATCTGTACCTACAAATATTCATATGTATGCTGTTCAACGTAAATTCGTTTATGTTCTGTTGTGAAACCCACATAAGTTAGAATGGTCGTCTAGCTATTTTAAAGCTAGACAAAAATTAATAAGAACTAGCCTACTTATACGAAAACTTACAACTATAACTTACTGGTTCTATGCAAGCGCTCTAAGCTAAACTACATCTTAATTCTAATACCTTTCGGCCTAAAAACTATGGCCCTTAGTAATAGACATTTATAGAATCGGTTTTAAAGTCACTTTTTGTTAAGTGTAGAAAAGTTGCTTTTAAAATTTCGTATTAACAGATCAAATTTAACAACAGTCTTATTTATACCAATAATTGTGACTCATTTTCATAATTTCGTTATTGTGAACTGATACACAAACAGATTTCTATTAACCAGATTCGTAAAGTTCTATCATTGTATACATTGACGTATTATATATCTTTGTATATATATCTTATAGTATTATCAATTATTGACGTGATTTTATGTTAGAGTCCCTAGCCTGTGGTGTCGCTGAAATCAGCAAAATTTGTCAGTGGAGAGTAGGATAAGAAAGATAGAAACAAATAGTAAGAAAGAGAAATTTTATTATTTTCATTTTTCAACGAAAGATAGAGTAAGGGAGTAGGGAGATTTCCGAGTGGTGGAAATGAAAAACAATTTCTTTTTTGACCTTTTTCTGTTGGCCTGTTCTGTTTCTTGTTTGTATGTTTTTGTGAGTATGTATTGAGGTAGATATATTTTTCGCTTGAACTTGTTTGTCTGAACACATTTTCTTGTTTGCATGGTTTTTGTAGGTATTGAAAAAAAGAGATATGCCTATCATTTTATTTGAAATTTTCAATTCTGGTGAAAAATCAAATAATTACTATCTGAAGCGAGAACTCTCAACCAATGCTACAAAGATACAATGTGTTCTAGAAAACATAATAATTGCAATGACAAACTTTATAAAAAGTAGGTACCTAGGTATATTGGCGATAAATTTTGTGGAAATTAGTAGATACCTAATTAAACTGTTTTAATTTTAAATAAGTACCTATCTGCCATACATTTTTTTTTCCAAATTTTAGAAAAAAAAATTTTTTCTCTAGAATGTTTTTGTTTTACTTTCGTATTTACGGCGGATTGATGAAAAAAATTTCGAGGATGAAAAAAATGTTAATTTATACTATGTAATTTCAGGGCTTCAAATGTTCATGTAAACGCACTTATTCACGTATAATTGTTGATAACTTTTTTACAAGCAATCGAATTAAGTTTTTATATTATATTCTAATTTTTTATTTTATGTTTTTTCATAATCTACACAAAAAAGAAAAAACAAACAAATTAAAAATAATCATACGAAAATGTTGATTTTTCATGTTTTTACAATTCAAAATAATAACAATTTCTCTCAAAACTTACCTTTTTCACATATCATTTGTACCAGTTTTTTTGAAAGCCATACTACCTTATGTGTTGAAATATATTACTTATACTTTTAATACTATTCTCATGACTAGTACCTTTCCCTCGGTTTGGAAACGTGCTAAGATTATACCCGTTCCTAAAAATCGAGGTTGTAATGATTTTCGACCAATTGCTATATTATCGTTTCTTTCAAAAGCTATGGAAAGGCTAATGAATAAACAAATTCGTTTTTTCTTAAACGTAAACAAAATGATATCTTCTAAACAGTCAGGTTTTCGTACGAAACATAGCTGCACGACAGCTTTAATCGAAGTAGTGGAGAACATAAGGAAAGCTGTAGATGATGATGCTGTTACTATCCTTACATTGTTGGATTTCTCTAAAGCATTCGATACTGTTAATAATAAAATACTTTGTAGGAAACTTCGAGATAATTTTAATTTTTCATCGCCGTCAGCTAACTTAATTTATTCTTATCTAACTAACAGATTCCAAGCTGTGTTTGCCAACAACTCTTTGTCCACTTTTCTTCCTTTGTTAAGAGGTGTTCCTCAGGGTTCTACGTTAGGTCCTTTACTCTTTTCAATGTATATCAATGATCTTCCCTCTTGCTCTCTGAAATCTTCCATACATATGTATGCAGATGATGTTCAACTGTTTAATAGCTTTCCACTTGGAATGGTAGACAATGGTGTCCATGAAATCAATGACGATTTGTATAAAATTGTAATCTGGTCCCGTAAAAATGACCTCCTTTTAAATCCTATGAAATCTAAATGCTTAGTAATTTCAAGAACACCTATGGACACTTCCTTTTTCCCTGAAGTATATCTCAATAATACAATTATTGCGTATGTTGACTCTACAAAAAACCTTGGACTAACTTTTAATAAAACACTTACTTGGAACAACCATATTAGCATAACATTAGGCAAGGTTTACGGAGGTCTTCGCATGCTTTGGGCTTCTCATTACTTAACACCGCTAAAAACCCGTTTAATATTGGCTAAGGTGTTGATTGTGCCAATTATGCTTTTTGGTTGCGAAATCTTCAGTAACTGTGATTTCGAGCATAAGCGGAGACTCAACGTTGCTTTTAATAGCATTGCACGTTATGTTTACGGAATAAAAAGATATGACCACATCTCTTCTTATTCGAGATCATTGTATGGTATTACCTTAGATAACCTATTTAAATTAAAAACATTAACCTTGCTTCATAACATTTTACAATCTCGCCAACCGGAATACCTTTTTAATAAAATTAATTTTCCACGATCCCAAAGATCTTGTGATCTCCTACCAGTTCGCTGCTCATTCCTCGTATCTGAACGTCAGTTTTATGTACATGCCATTCGATTATGGAACTCTATCCCTCGTTCTATAAGAATGATAAGCTGTACGTCCCAGTTTGGAAAGGCACTTGGTAAATTTTTTGGTTCACTTTACTTGAACTTATTGTGTTCATAGTGATGATGATTTTTGTTTTCTTTTTTGGTTTTCTTTTTTTTTTTTCTCTTCATATACTTAAAATTCATTTCATATTTTAAGCTCTAATTTTATTTTTATTTTTCATATTTTAAATTCCATAGCATCATTTAATTGAATTGTATTTCTCATTATTTTTATTTTCTGAAATGTACTTACCTAACTTGAAAACTTTTGTTCATAATTAATTATAAGTCCCTCTTGCAACTTGCTTATGTTTATTTACTAATAGTATTCCGATACTGATATTTACTCTAAGCAATAAGATACTGTATCTTACTGAGTAATGTTTAATAAAAATCAAATAAATAAATAAATAAATAAATAATTAAACATTTTCGCTTTTTCACACAACTAAACAATTTTTAATAATTTTTTACGATGCATTATCTTATAGTACGTCAAAAAACCTTTAATTTCATGTTTTATTATAATTTAATTATTGCAGTTAATTCCTTTAAAATTTGCATACAAAATAAATTTTTCATCCGAGTAAAAATTCAGTGTAATCTCCCGGGCCTTGTTATCTTTGTACCGTATAAATATTTTTTAGTCTAACCACCTCCAAAAGAAAGGTATTTATTCATACTTGAACCTAATATAATTTGGATGACATTGAATTACATTTACTATATTAAAATTAAGAAATAGTCGATTTTGTAATCTCCGTGGCCTGTAATCTCCGTGGCCACTTTCGTATTTGTTTTTTAATAAATGTTCTTTTAATTTATAATGGCTCATATCATTATTAATTTTTTTATATTCTAGATAAATATACTGAATTTCATCATTCCTTACAATATTGGTACCTTAAAAGTTCCAAGAAAGTTATGTGCCGTTATTTAAAATTATTTTTTTTTTTGTCTTTCATGCTTTTAAACAAAATCATTTCGTAAACAAACAACTTTTTTATTAATTATCTTATTAAATTTAGTTGCTTTCCACAAAATTTTAACTATTTATTGTTACTATTTATTTTGTGGATTATTGTTATTTTATGCAAGAAAAGAACATTTTTAGTACCTACATTCGAAATTTTCAATTTAAATTTTTATCAAAAAATACTCGTAAAACTATTTTTGCGCAACTCGGAGAACTCCTTTTCTACTTGTTTACTATAGATTTAGAAACTAAAACCCAAGAAAAACTGAAAAAAAAAATTTTTTCAAACGATCAAAAAAAATGTCAATTTTTAAAAAATGACCCTTATATACAAAAACATTTTTAAGAAACAATTTTGGAAGCCAAATTTAATGTGTTTATTAATGTACGAATAAAAACTAAATTTCCAAAAAAAAATACTGATTCGTTTTTGAAATATTGAATTTTCCAAAAAAAAAAAATTATTTTTTTTAATTCAAAAATATATGTATATTTTTTAAAGCTTTGAAATGCAATGTTTTTTTTAACTTTTTAGAAGCTTGTCTATACAAAATTTCATTGAAATCCGTTATGCCGATAACGAAAAATTCAAAATTCAAAAAAATCGTTCGACGGTATGTATACATTCAGTAATAGGTATCTTGATTTCAAATTATTTTTTTTTTTATTAAATTATAGATCGTAAGAATTAATTGAAAGAAAACAATTTTCTCGGAACCTTTTTAGAGGAAAATGCGGTTTTCGAAAACCATTTTTTGACATTTGTATGGAGGGTACCGTTATTTTTAGGTAAAATAAATTTTTTTCTCATATCTTGATTATATTAAGAAAAGAAGAAATTTTTATTTCAACTGGCACTGCAACTGATTCAAAAAAGCGGGAAAATTATTTGCAAGAAAATATTTTGATATGGCATATGTCTAAATAGTAAACAAAAATACAGTGCAACCCTAATATAAGGTACGGGGAGAGTACGATAACTTGGCCGCCAAGATTTGATAACGGGTTTTTGTAGGGGGGTCAAAAACAAGCACTTTTTACTATGGGAGGGGGGGGTCTATCTCCCCCCGTTTAGGAGGTAGGGGCAATTTTAGAAAAAATGGTTTAAATTGAAAAAAAAAATATTAAAAAACAACGGCAACACCTACAATAAAGTGCTATACTGCGTTTGAAAGCCAGAAGATTGTTCTATAATCTTGCATTTAAATTAAATTACTCATATCAATAGTTTTTGAGAAATTCGCATTTAAAGTCCAAATTTTGATAAAAAAACATGAAAAAAAAATGTTTATACCGGTTGTTTTCAAAATTGTGAAATGAAATTGTAAATTAGCTGATATGTGTTTCATGAACCTATCAGTTCTTAATCGAACACAAAAAACCGCATGGTTCTATGTCTTCTGGTTTTTGAGAAAACCTCCGGTTAAGAGATAGGGGCACTTTTAGAAAAAAAATGGTTTAAATTGAAAAAAAAATATTAAAAAACAACGGCAACACTTACAATAAAGTGCTATACTGCGTTTGAAAGCCAGAAGATTGTTCTATAATCCTGCATTTAAATTAAATTACTCATGTCAATGGTTTTTGAGAAATTCGCATTTAAAGTCAAAATTTTGATAAAATAACGTGAAAAAAAAAGTTTAGACCGATTGTTTTCAAAATTTTGAAATGAAATTGTAAATTAACTTATATGTGATCTATGTATCTATCAGTTCTTAATCGAACACAAAAAACCGCATGGTTCTATATGTTCTAATTTTTGAGAAAATCGAAAATTACCAAAACTACTTTTTTTGATTTTTGGTGGTGACGGTGATTCCATTTTAAGGATTAATGTTAATAAACATAATGAATCTTTGTTAGTTCAGTACCGCAATTCATTTAGCGTTACCCAGAATGCACCATGAGGAGGTAGAATTGCATCTGGGTCAGTTATTTTGTCAGTTAGTCAGGAGTTAGTCAGTCATAGTTAGTTAAAAATGGTCCAAATGTATTAAGAAGGTGTGTAAGTCTCGTCAATAAAGCCATCGTCCGTACTACGAGTATAACTGTCGAGTTCGTTGAGTTACTCTTTTATGGTGGGAAGCCGAGGATGTTTTGGCGGTAAAACACTTTCTAAATTTTCGCTCTGAAGGGTGGGAGGATCGATGTCTTTTAACTGTAAACATTCACATATATCACCATCGGTATAACAAGGGTAAACTTTTTTTACATCTGATAAAAACTCTATTATTTGCGAACATGGTGAACATGGTCGGAAGTTTGTTTTGGTTTTCAAGATCGTTTATTGTATTTTATATGTATTTAGTGGACATTGGATAAATAGAATAAATTTGAATTTTTTTTAAATACAGATTCTGTGAATGCAAAAGAAACTTTGCATGCACCCAACCTCGCACCTACCCCAAATCCTATAGTGTGCCCAAGCAGGGGGGTTGCAGGGGGGCAGCATTCCCCCCCATACATACTTTACTGTTTATATATTGTAATGTTGGAAGCTAGCACTGATTTATTTATGTAAGGAAGCAAAAAATATCAAACATTTTGTAGAAAAGTAGTTTTAGTTATTTTCGATTTTCTCAAAAACCAGAAGACATAGAACCATGCGGTTTTTTGTGTTCGATTAAGAACTGATAGATACATGAAACACATGTAAGCTAATTTACAATTTCATTTCACAATTTTGAAAACAATTGGTCTAAACTTTTTTTTTCACGTTATTTTATCAAAATTTGTACTTTAAATGCGAATTTCTCAAAAACCATTGACATGAGTAATTTAAATTAAATGCAGGATTATAGAACTATCTTCTGGCTTTCAAACTCAGTATAGCACTTTATTGTAAGTGTTTCCGTTGTTTTTTAATATTTTTTTTTTTCAATTTAAACCATTTTTTTTTAAAAGTGTCCCTACCTCTTAACCGGAGGTTTTCTCAAAAACCAGAAAACACAGAACCATGCGGTTTTTTGTGTTCGATTAAGAACTGCTAGATACATGAAACACATATAAGTTAATTTACAATTTCATTTCACAATTTTGAAAACAACCGGTCTAAACTTTTTTTTTCACGTTTTTTTATCAAAATTTGGACTTTAAATGCGAATTTCTCAAAAACTATTGATATGAGTAATTTAATTTAAATGCAGGATTATAGAACAATCTTCTGGCTTTCAAACGCAGTATAGCACTTTATTGTAGGTGTTGCCGCTGTTTTTTAATATTTTTTATTTCAATTTAAACCATTTTTTCTAAAAGTGCCCCTACCTCCTTAACGGGGGGAGATAGACCCCTCCCTCCCGTAGTAAAAAGTGCTTATTTTTGACCCCTCTACAAAAATCCGTCATTAAATCTTGGCGGCCAAGTTATCGTACTCGTGCCTAAGGTACCTAAATATAACGACTTACTCGATTTAACAAATTCTTCGTAATCCCCTTAAATTGTCCATAAGAGTTAATGTAAAATATACCTTTACATTGCGAACATTTTTTGCGAACAACCTCTTTATAACGAATTTTCAACTATCAAGAAAAAGGATAAACACCTTTAACTAAAGAATTTTCTCAACCCAAACCTTTATATAAAGTTCCCACCAATGTATGACCCTTAATCTCATAGTATGTGATTCATGTCGCTACAGGTTTCGACCCGCTTTTGTTCGTAAAACAATCATTGTTGTTTGATGGAAAGTAATGCAAATACTGCTGCTCGTCACTTTTACCTCTTATACCTCTTTATAACTAATTTTAGACCAATCTAACCTCAACATAACAAACCTCAGTTCAACGAATTACTTGATATAACGAATATTTACTTGTTCCCTTCCGATTTGTTATATCGAGGTTGAACTGTATACATGTATTCACAAATCCATAAAAAACCTTTAAAATTTGCAGAGGAAAAATCAGACAGAAAGTCATGGTTGCCAAATTGATTATTTTCAATGCATTATGTTTCGAATCGTTTATTCCATATAATTTTGAGATTTTGATAAATTTTTTCATTTTCTCAAAACGTGTTCCTTTACTTGCGCAAAACTACTAATTTCAATGTATTTAACCAAACAATGACGATACCCACCATACAAATGCTAAAAATGGTTTTCGAAAATCGTATTATTCTCGAAAACGTTTATTCATACAATAATAGAAGCTTTAAGTTGGCCTACTAATTTTTTTTCTTATTTCATATTTGCAATAAAGAATTAAAAGGAAAATAATTTTATGCTTAGAGTAAAGTCGGGTAATATGGACCACCAATCATATTTTTGTTAATAAAACACAAACGGTGTAAGTTTTTTTTAAAGATATTTGAAAAAAAAATATATCAGTTAATTCTGATTGAATAAGTAGCAACAAAAAAATAAATTCACTTAGTAAAAAAATAACAAAAAACAAAAAGTTAAGTAACTCTAAAACGTAACATAAAAAAAGTGGAGGGTAATATGGACCACCTGGTCTTCACTCCATTGCCGGCTATTTATCCAATTTGGACTCTGACATATGACTTGCCAAACAATTTATATGTATCAAAATCATCAATGGTCGATCATTCATCCTTATCCAGACCCGAAATTTCTTATATTGAAATGGCGGGTAATGTGGACCACTAGTCCATATACTCCTTTCTTCCCGCGGTCCATATTACCCGCAACGTAATGTTTGGAAAAAAATCAATTTTACTACGAAATGAGACTCTTTACAATAGTTTTATAAATAAAAACCTTAAAACAAATATTCACTTCTTATATTTAAAAAATAAAAGGAGAACAAACTATATTTTTAACTAAAGAAAAAAGGAGAAACACCTACGAAAAAAAAATAATCAATGCCTTGGATTTTCTTTTAATCCGGATAACTTCGTCACGCGCTACTCCTGACTACTCAAACTATACTAAGTTAAGTTTAAGCAGGTCACGCACAATCGCAACCAATAGTCTCCTCGATTGCATTTGTGTAAGGTGAGAAAAGCTGGTGGTCCATATTAGCCGAGTGGTCCACATTACCCGACTTTACTCTATGAACAGTTTTCTCTAATAAAATTCGTTTTTAAAATTCATATTCTATTACATAGGAGCAAGTTCGTGCGACCCAGTCGTGCATTTTATTTATTTAAAAAAATATATAACCCATGCAACAGACTCGGTTATTGCATCTGCCTTAATTTCTATTAGTTGCGTAAATCGAGTTAGTACTGGTTATCCTAATAATTTACTGTACACATATTCATATATATTTAATTTTATTTACAAGTATTTAAGGTTCTTAGTAAAATAAGGTTAACCAAAACATAAAAAAACTTTTTTTAATTCTATCAGTCATCATTACATTCTATATTTATATTTATTTGTTTGTGGCAACCATGGTCACAGATTTATATTTTTTCATACAAATATATTTTCCCTATCCTCACAAAACGTCACATACACATCCATGAATATAATTTTCTCGTTCTGTTACTATTCCTATTTTTTCTTTTTGCGCACATTCTCAACACAATTTATTTTTTCTCATTCTTCCATTATCTCTACACCCATATTTTGAAGTCTCCAAAATTTAGCAGAGACACATTTTAGCAAATGCGGTCCGTAGCCTGAAGATGCCGCCACAATCTTTCGACTTCTCGATATTACTATAAGATATATATACAATGTTATATATGGACTGCTAGTCGTATGAAATTTCTATACAAACATTTCAATGAAATGGTTCAACCTCTCCCTACCGACATTAGAGCTCTTGGTGCAAAAGTGGTAAAAATAAATATTAATTCCAGAGGCCATCTCTTGGCTCCTGGCCTGAACTACGATTTTTGCCATAGAAACTATAGCCATCTATCTCAATTTGAACTTTACATTTTAACGTTATCCAAGACAAAATAATAACAATAATATAAAGGGTGTTCAGCGAAATTTGTGAACACGCGAGAGCAAAGCATTTGGTTTAATGAAAACTGCTTTACGGCGGATATTGTCTTCTAGGGCCTGAATTACTTGGCGATTGTTGCTGTAAGGTTTTGACAGGTAACCTAATAAAAAGGTAGAACCGGTTCTTCGTAAATTTATATTTATATTTTAAAATGGAAATGGCATTTTTGTCATTATATTTATCTAACTATAAGTGAATTTGCTATTATTTCAAAAAAATCTCCTATCTACATAAATGTAAGTAGAACAATATGAACTTTTTAATTTATCTTTTCATGTTGAATCGCATCCATTTTTTACTAGATAGTTTTCATCATGATTTGAACACAATGTTCACAATAAATTGAAATGAAAAGTTGAAATTTTGATTTGTGTTAAACAATAAGGTGTTTACAAATTGATATAAGTAGTGCTCTTCTCCTGTCTATGATAAATGCTATTATGACTCTTAAATCGGCAAATAAAGCATGAAAATAGCCCTCAAGTTTTTATTTAAGAATAAACTTAAACAATTCCCGCTCAACACCCTTTACAAACTCAATTATGTCAAAAAACCAAAAGTTACACTATGTTTTCCGAGTTTGCACCAAGAGCGCTAGTTCCGTATAGTTTTAGGATGAACCATCGTGAAGTTGGGCTCTGGCAGTCCATGTATAATAAGTCAATGCTTATAGTAATATCGAGAAGTTGAAAGATTGTGGCGGCATCTTCAGGCTACGGACCGCATTTGCTAAAATGTGTCTCTGCTAAATTTTGGAGACTTCAAAATATGGGTGTAGAGATAATGGAAGAATGAGAAAAAATAAATTGTATTGAGAATGTGCGCAAAAAGAAAAAAAAGGAATAGTAACAGAACGAGAAAATTATATTCATGGATGTGTATGTGACGTTTTGTGAGGATAGGGAAAATATAACGGGTGATTTTTTTGAGGTTAGGATTTTCATGCATTAGTATTTGACAGATCACGCGGGATTTCAGACATGGTGTCAAAGAGAAAGATGCTCAGTATGCTTTGACATTTCATCATGAATAGACTTACTAACGAGCAACGCTTGCAAATCATTGAATTTTATTACCAAAATCAGTGTTCGGTTCGAAATGTGTTTCGCGCTTTACGTCCGATTTATGGTCTACATAATCGACCAAGTGAGCAAACAATTAATGCGATTGTGACCAAGTTTCGCACTCAGTTTACTTTATTGGACATTAAACCAACCACACGAATGCGTACAGTGCGTACAGAAGAGAATATTGCGTCTGTTTCTGAGAGTGTTGCTGAAGACCGTGAAATGTCGATTCGTCGCCGTTCGCAGCAATTGGGTTTGTGTTATTCGACCACATGGAAGATTTTACGCCAAAAATGGAAGAACTGAACTTGGTTGACATGTGGTTTCAACAAGATGGCGCTACACGCCACACAGCTCGCGATTCTATGGCCATTTTGAGGGAAAACTTCGGAGAACAATTCATCTAAAGGAATGGACCGGTAAGTTGGCCACCAAGATCATGCGATTTGACGCCTTTAGACTATTTTTTGTGGGGCTACGTCAAGTCTAAAGTCTACACAAATAAGCCAGCAACTATTCCAGCTTTGGAAGACAACATTTCCGAAGAAATTCGGGCTATTCCGGCCGAAATGCTCGAAAAAGTTACCCAAAATTGGACTTTCCGAATGGACCACCTAAGACGCAGCCGCGGTCAACATTTAAATGAAATTATCTTCAAAAAGTAAATGTCATGGACCAATCTAACGTTTCAAATAAAGAATCGATGAGATTTTGCAAATTTTATGCGTTTTTTTTTTTTAAAAAGTTCTCAAGCTCTTAAAAAATCACCCGTTATTTGTATGAAAAAATATAAATCTGTGACCATGCTTGCCACAAACAAATAAATATAAATATAGAATGTAATGATGACTGATAGAATTAAAGAAAGTTTTTTTATGTTTTGGTTAACCTTATTTTACTAAGTACCTTAAATACTTGTAAATAAAATTAAATATATATGAATATGTGTACAGTAAATTATTAGGATAACCAGTACTAACTCGATTTACGCAACTAATAGAAATTAAGGCAGATGCAATAACCGAGTCTGTTGCATGGGTTATATATTTTTTTAAATAAATAAAATGCACGACTGGGTCGCACGAACTTGCTCCTATGTAATAGAATATGAATTTTAAAAACGAATTTTATTAGAGAAAACTGTTCATAAGCATAAAATTATTTTCCTTTTAATAAAAAAGATTGCTATGCAAATATGAAATAAGAAAAAAAATTAGTAGGCCAACTTAAAGCTTCTATTATTGTATGAATAAACGTTTTCGAGAATAATACGATTTTCGAAAACCATTTTTAGCATTTGTATGGTGGCTATCGTCATTGTTTGGTTAAATACATTGAAATTAGTAGTTTTGCGCAAGTAAAGGAACACGTTTTGAGAAAATGAAAAAATTTATCAAAATCTCAAAATTATATGGAATAAACGATTCGAAACATAATGCATTGAAAATAATCAATTTGGCAACCATGACTTTCTGTCTGATTTTTCCTCTGCAAATTTTAAAGGTTTTTTATGGATTTGTGAATACATGCATACAGTTCAACCTCGATATAACAAATCGGAAGGGAACAAGTAAATATTCGTTATATCAAGTAATTCGTTGAACTGAGGTTTGTTATGTTGAGGTTAGATTGGTCTAAAATTAGTTATAAAGAGGTACAAGAGGTAAAAGTGACGAGCAGCAGTATTTGCATTACTTTCCATCAAACAACAATGATTGTTTTACGAACAAAGGCGGGTCGAAACCTGTAGCGACATGAATCACATACTATGAGATTAAGGGTCATACATTGGTGGGAACTTTATATAAAGGTTTGGGTTGAGAAAATTCTTTAGTTAAAGGTGTTTATCCTTTTTCTTGATAGTTGAAAATTCGTTATAAAGATGTTGTTCGCAAAAAATGTTCGCAATGTAAAGGTATATTTTACATTAACTCTTATGGACAATTTAAGGGGATTACGAAGAATTTGTTAAATCGAGTAAGTCGTTATATTTAGGTACCTTATATTAGGGTTGCACTGTATTTTTGTTTACTATTTAGACATACATGCCATATCAAAATATTTTCTTTTTCCTCTAAAAAGGTTCCGAGAAAATTGTTTTCTTTCAATTAATTCTTACGATCTATAATTTAATAAAAAAAAAATAATTTGAAATCAAGATACCTATTACTGAATGTACATACCCTCCAAAGGTTTTTTCGAATTTTGAATTTTTCGTTATCGGCATAACGGATTTCAATGAAATTTTGTATAGACAAGCTTTTAAAAAGTTAAAAAACATTGCATTTCAAAGCTTTAAAAAATATACATATATTTTTGAATTAAAAAAAATCCCAGTTGCGCAAAAATAATTTCAAATATTTTCCATTTTACGAGTATTTTTTGATAAAAATTTAAATTGAAAATTTCGAATGTACTAAAAATGTTCTTTTCTTGCATAAAATAACAATAATCCACAAAATAAATAGTAACAATAAATAGTTGAAATTTTGTGGAAAGCAAATAAATTTAATAAGATAATTAATAAAAAAGTTGTTTGTTTACGAAATGATTTTGTTTAAAAGCATGAAAGACAAAAAAAAAATAATTTTAAATAACAAGGCCCGGGAGATTACACTGAATTTTTACTCGGATGAAAAAATTATTTTGTATGCAAATTTTAAAGGAATTAACTGCAATAATTAAATTATAATAAAACATGAAATTAAAGGTTTTTTGACGTACTATAAGATAATGCATCGTAAAAAATTATTAAAAATTGTTCAGTTGTGTGAAAAAGCGAAAATGTTTAATTAGGTTTTTTTTTTCCAAATCTTGTCACACTCGTTCAACTAAGAATTCGGACAACAAAACAATTTTTTTTTTTGGCATATCATAAAATTGAAGTTTGAGAGAAAGCCTTTCAAACGACAAGGCCCAAAATTAAATAAAAAATCATTTTCATCATTAAAAATATTAATAAAACTGATTAAGCATGAAAATCACATCCCAAAAAGGCCACGGAGATTACACATTATTAATTACCATGGCTATTCGTTACCATCAATCGATCTGCAAATTTTTTCTTATAATGCTGACATATAAACACAGTTCCATGCCAAATTTCAAGTCTTTAAATTGAAATGCAAAAAAAAATAGAAGCTATAACGCTAAAAATTTAATTTTTTTAAAACGACCATAAAAGCTTATTTTTAAGAAACCACTACAAGGAATTATAATTTTGTTCTTACATAAACTAATCTTTGCTTAAAACATATGGCATCCTGTTTTTAGCTCCAACTGCTAAAAGAGTTGTTTTAGTCATTTAAAAAATAAATTTTATGCTTATGAACAGTTTTCTCTAATAACATTCGTTTTTAAAATTCCTAGTCTATTACATAGGAGCAAGTTCGTGCGACCTTGTCGTGCATTTTATTTTTGTTAATCTACAAAAAAACGATTACTTTGATAATTACTTGATAAAAAAGGTACAAATGATATGTGAAAAAGGTAAGTTTTGAGAGAAATTGTTATTATTTTGAATTGTAAAAACATGAAAAATCAACATTTTCGTATGATTCTTTTTAATTTGTTTTTTTTTTCTTTTTTGTGTAGATTATGAAAAAACATAAAATAAAAAATTAGAATATAATATAAAAACTTAATTCGATTGCTTGTAAAAAAGTTATCAACAATTATACGTGAATAAGTGCGTTTACATGAACATTTGAAGCCCTGAAACTAGTATAAATTAACATTTTTTTCATCCTCGAAATTTTTTTCATCAATCCGCCGTAAATACGAAAGTAAAACAAAAACATTCTAGAGAAAAAATTTTTTTCTAAAATTTGGAAAAAAAAATTTATGGCAGATAGGTACTTATTAAAATTAAAACAGTTTAATTAGGTATCTACTAATTTCCATAAAATTTATCGCCAATATACCTACTTTTTATAAAGTTTGTCATTGCAATTATTATGTTTTCTAGAACACATTGTATCTTTGTAGCATTGGTTGAGAGTTCTCGCTTCAGATAATAATTATTTGATTTTTCACCAGAATTGAAAATTTCAAATCAAATGATAGGCATATCCCTTTTTTTCAATACCTACAAAAACCATGCAAACAAGAAAATGTGTTCAGACAAACAAGTTCAACCGAAAAATATATCTACCTCAATACATACTCACAAAAACATACAAACAAGAAAACAGAACAGGCCAACAGAAAAAGGTCAAAAAAGAAATTGTTTTTCACTCGGAAATCTCCCTACTCCCTTACTCTATCTTTCGTTGAAAAATGAAAATAATAAAATTTCTCTTTCTTACTATTTGTTTCTATCTTTCTTATCCTACTCTCCACTGACAAATTTTGCTGATTTCAGCGACACCACAGGCTAGGGACTCTAACATAAAATCACGTCAATTGATAATACTATAAGATATATTATATACAATGGTTCTATTGTGATACTATCATTTTAAATTTAACTTAGTTACAGGAAAGCCGCTTTTAAGTATTTATACTTGAAATTTGTTTTATTTCTATGAATGTTTGGTTAAAATCGAACTTAGGCTAGATTCGGATCTATTACCTTTGTATATATATCTTATAGTATTATCAATTGACGTGATTTTATGTTAGAGTCCCTAGCCTGTGGTGTCGCTGAAATCACCAAAATTTGTCAGTGGAGAGTAGGATAAGAAAGATAGAAACAAATAGTAAGAAAGAGAAATTTTATTATTTTCATTTTTCAACGAAAGATAGAGTAAGGGAGTAGGGAGATTTCCGAGTGGTGGAAATGAAAAACAATTTCTTTTTTGACCTTTTTCTGTTGGCCTGTTCTGTTTTCTTGTTTGTATGTTTTTGTGAGTATGTATTGAGGTAGATATATTTTTCGCTTGAACTTGTTTGTCTGAACACATTTTCTTGTTTGCATGGTTTTTGTAGGTATTGAAAAAAAGGGATATGCCTATCATTTGATTTGAAATTTTCAATTCTGGTGAAAAATCAAATAATTACTATCTGAAGCGAGAACTCTCAACCAATGCTACAAAGATACAATGTGTTCTAGAAAACATAATAATTGCAATGACAAACTTTATAAAAAGTAGGTACCTAGGTATATTGGCGATAAATTTTGTGGAAATTAGTAGATACCTAATTAAACTGTTTTAATTTTAAATAAGTACCTATCTGCCATACATTTTTTTTTCCAAATTTTAGAAAAAAAAATTTTTTCTCTAGAATGTTTTTGTTTTACTTTCGTATTTACGGCGGATTGATGAAAAAAATTTCGAGGATGAAAAAAATGTTAATTTATACTATGTAATTTCAGGGCTTCAAATGTTCATGTAAACGCACTTATTCACGTATAATTGTTGATAACTTTTTTACAAGCAATCGAATTAAGTTTTTATATTATATTCTAATTTTTTATTTTATGTTTTTTCATAATCTACACAAAAAAGAAAAAACAAACAAATTAAAAATAATCATACGAAAATGTTGATTTTTCATGTTTTTACAATTCAAAATAATAACAATTTCTCTCAAAACTTACCTTTTTCACATATCATTTGTACCTTTTTTATCAAGTAATTATCAAAGTAATCGTTTTTTTGTAGATTAACAAAAATAAAATGCACGACAAGGTCGCACGAACTTGCTCCTATGTAATAGACTAGGAATTTTAAAAACGAATGTTATTAGAGAAAACTGTTCATAAGCATAAAATTTATTTTTTAAATGACTAAAACAACTCTTTTAGCAGTTGGAGCTAAAAACAGGATGCCATATGTTTTAAGCAAAGATTAGTTTATGTAAGAACAAAATTATAATTCCTTGTAGTGGTTTCTTAAAAATAAGCTTTTATGGTCGTTTTAAAAAAATTAAATTTTTAGCGTTATAGCTTCTATTTTTTTTTGCATTTCAATTTAAAGACTTGAAATTTGGCATGGAACTGTGTTTATATGTCAGCATTATAAGAAAAAATTTGCAGATCGATTGATGGTAACGAATAGCCATGGTAATTAATAATGTGTAATCTCCGTGGCCTTTTTGGGATGTGATTTTCATGCTTAATCAGTTTTATTAATATTTTTAATGATGAAAATGATTTTTTATTTAATTTTGGGCCTTGTCGTTTGAAAGGCTTTCTCTCAAACTTCAATTTTATGATATGCCAAAAAAAAAAATTGTTTTGTTGTCCGAATTCTTAGTTGAACGAGTGTGACAAGATTTGGAAAAAAAAAACCTAATTAAACATTTTCGCTTTTTCACACAACTGAACAATTTTTAATAATTTTTTACGATGCATTATCTTATAGTACGTCAAAAAACCTTTAATTTCATGTTTTATTATAATTTAATTATTGCAGTTAATTCCTTTAAAATTTGCATACAAAATAATTTTTTCATCCGAGTAAAAATTCAGTGTAATCTCCCGGGCCTTGTTATTTAAAATTATTTTTTTTTTGTCTTTCATGCTTTTAAACAAAATCATTTCGTAAACAAACAACTTTTTTATTAATTATCTTATTAAATTTATTTGCTTTCCACAAAATTTCAACTATTTATTGTTACTATTTATTTTGTGGATTATTGTTATTTTATGCAAGAAAAGAACATTTTTAGTACATTCGAAATTTTCAATTTAAATTTTTATCAAAAAATACTCGTAAAATGGAAAATATTTGAAATTATTTTTGCGCAACTGGGATTTTTTTTAATTCAAAAATATATGTATATTTTTTAAAGCTTTGAAATGCAATGTTTTTTAACTTTTTAAAAGCTTGTCTATACAAAATTTCATTGAAATCCGTTATGCCGATAACGAAAAATTCAAAATTCGAAAAAACCTTTGGAGGGTATGTACATTCAGTAATAGGTATCTTGATTTCAAATTATTTTTTTTTTATTAAATTATAGATCGTAAGAATTAATTGAAAGAAAACAATTTTCTCGGAACCTTTTTAGAGGAAAAAGAAAATATTTTGATATGGCATGTATGTCTAAATAGTAAACAAAAATACAGTGCAACCCTAATATAAGGTACCTAAATATAACGACTTACTCGATTTAACAAATTCTTCGTAATCCCCTTAAATTGTCCATAAGAGTTAATGTAAAATATACCTTTACATTGCGAACATTTTTTGCGAACAACATCTTTATAACGAATTTTCAACTATCAAGAAAAAGGATAAACACCTTTAACTAAAGAATTTTCTCAACCCAAACCTTTATATAAAGTTCCCACCAATGTATGACCCTTAATCTCATAGTATGTGATTCATGTCGCTACAGGTTTCGACCCGCCTTTGTTCGTAAAACAATCATTGTTGTTTGATGGAAAGTAATGCAAATACTGCTGCTCGTCACTTTTACCTCTTGTACCTCTTTATAACTAATTTTAGACCAATCTAACCTCAACATAACAAACCTCAGTTCAACGAATTACTTGATATAACGAATATTTACTTGTTCCCTTCCGATTTGTTATATCGAGGTTGAACTGTATGCATGTATTCACAAATCCATAAAAAACCTTTAAAATTTGCAGAGGAAAAATCAGACAGAAAGTCATGGTTGCCAAATTGATTATTTTCAATGCATTATGTTTCGAATCGTTTATCCATATAATTTTGAGATTTTGATAAATTTTTTTCATTTTCTCAAAACGTGTTCCTTTACTTGCGCAAAACTACTAATTTCAATGTATTTAACCAAACAATAATGCTACCCACCATACAAATGCTAAAAATGGTTTTCGAAAATCGTATTATTCTCGAAAACGTTTATTCATACAATAATAGAAGCTTTAAGTTGGCCTACTAATTGTTTTTCTTATTTCATATTTGCATAGCAATCTTTTTTTATCGCTTACTACTTAAAGAATTAAAAGGAAAATAATTTTATGCTTATGAACAGTTTTCTCTAATAAAATTCGTTTTTAAAATTCATATTCTACTACATAGGAGCAAGTTCGTGCGACCCAGTCGTGCATTTTATTAATTTAAAAAAATATAACCCATGCAACAGACTCGGTTATTGCATCTGCCTTAATTTCTATTAGTTGCGTAAATCGAGTTGTTATCCTAATAATTTACTGTACACATATTCATACATATTTAATTTTATTTACAAGTATTTAAGGTACTTAGTAAAATAAGGTTAACCAAAACATCAAAAAACTTTCTTTAATTCTATCAGTCATCATTACATTCTATATTTATATTTATTTGTTTGTGGCAACCATGGTCACAGATTTATATTTTTTCATACAAATATATTTTCCCTGTCCTCACAAAACGTCACATACACATCCATGAATATAATTTTCTCGTTCTGTTACTATTCCTATTTTTTCTTTTTGCGCACATTCTCAATACAATTTATTTTTTCTCATTCTTCCATTATCTCTACACCCATATTTTGAAGTCTCCAAAATTTAGCAGAGACACATTTTAGCAAATGCGGTCCGTAGCCTGAAGATGCCGCCACAATCTTTCGACTTCTCGATATTACTATAAGATATATATACAATGCTATTACTCAGGGCCTATGTTTATGTTAAAATATATTATTTTATTTTTCTTTATAAAATGTATGAACTCCGATTCCTTAACATTTTTTTGTTGCTTATTAATAAAAATTACAAAACTAAAGTAAAACTAATTAAAACTACTTAAAGTTATTTAAGTAGTTTTAATTAAAACTACTTAAAGTTATTTAAGGCGGTCAGCCATCAGACGAATAGGGGGAATAACATGTAGCATACGAAAACATGCACGTGCCGTAACTATTCGAGACTGGTGGAAGTCTGATCATAGCCTCTCCGTGGCGGCCGCTAGAAACAAGCCTTTAAAAAGGTTTGGCTAATATGATCAGGCTGGTTCCTCAGGTTGGCGACAGGTTAATTCCCTGTCCCGTAAAACTTTATGAATTACGAGACCGACAACAAGCCTCGGAAACGGACTGATCACACGACGACAACCAACGCAACGAAAACTGAAAAACGATTTACGATTTTCTTATGAAACGTACGATCGCTCTATAGAGCTCGAGCTGCTCAGCAGCTAGCCGATGCCCTGTCAAAATATAAAGCTGACATAACAGCTCTTCAAGAAATCAGATGGACAGGGAATGGTGTTCTACAGAAGAAAGAATATGACATATACTACAGCTGTCATACAAAACACCATGTGCTCGGGGTAGGCTTCCTAGTCAGCGAAAAAATGAAGTCTACCATCATCGGCTTTAACGCTATAAGCGAAAGGCTATGCACCCTTCGCGTGCGAGGCAAATTTACGAACATCAGCCTCATTAACGTTCACGGACCTACGGAGGAGTCCTCAGACGAAGAAAAAGAGACTTACTACGAACAAGTCGAGAGGGCCCTCAATGCCTGCCCAAGGTATGATGTTAAAATCATCCTTGGGGATTTGAACGCAAAAATAGGTCGGGAGCCGGTATTCAGGCATTACGCAGGCACCCATAGTTTGCATGAGAACACTAATGACAATGGACTTCGAGTCTTAGAATTGGCAGCATCGAAAAACATGGTCGTTGCGAGTACCAGGTTTCCGCGTAAAGATATCTACAAAGCCACCTGGGTATCACCTGATGGAGTCACTCGTAACCAAATAGACCACGTGTTGATAGACCGTCGCCACTACTCGAACTTGATGACGGTACGAACGTACCGAGGTGCCAATATCGACTCGGATCACTATCTTGTTGGTATGGTTTTCCGAGGGCGGATTGCCTTGCGAAGACGCATTGCATCCGCCGATCAGGTTCGAATCAACACGGCTGCCCTGCGCAATGAAAACACCAGTAACACTTTTGGTAATGCGTTAGGACTCGCCCTAGAATCACTTGATTTAGGGAGAGTAAGTCCTGGAGCCAGTATGCTGGGCGTAAATGAGAAGTGGACACGCCTTAAGAATATTGTCATTAGTACTGCCAACTCCATCTTAGGCAGCAGTCGTAAAAATCGGAACGACTGGTTTAATGATGAATGCAAGCTAGCGACTGAACGTAAGAATGTTGCGTACCGAGCAATGCAACAATCTCATAGAACGCGGGCACGCGAAGAAGAATATAAAGAGCTCAGAAGAATAGAAAAACGGCTACACAGACAAAAAAAATCAGCCTGGGAGAAGAACCTAATCTGTGAAATAGAAAATAGCCGAGAGCGAGGTCCGCACCAGGCGCGGAAGTTCTACCAATCCGTCCGAAACATGACGCAGTACACAGCACGCTGCACATACTGCAAGGACGGAGAGGGAAATCTGATCACCGATCCTGAACGCATACTGGAGCGATGGGAAGTGTACTTTAATGAATTGCTAAATGGTCAGCTTATTACAGAAGTGGAGGCTCCACTACTTCAAGAAGAATACCCTATGTTGCCGCCACCAAGCATAGAAGAGGTTGAGAAGGCTATAGGCCGGCTCAAACAGAACAAAGCCCCGGGAGCCGATGGCATACCAGCCGAATTATTCCATCACGGCGGGTCAGCCTTACGTCAAGCAATTCATGATATTATAGTACACGTATGGGAGCAGGAAGAAATGCCAGAAGACTGGCGAAAAGGTTTAATATGCCCCATACATAAGAAGGGAGATGTCACAACGTGCAGCAATTATAGAGGTATCACGTTGTTGAGTACCGCCTATAAGATACTCTCCTCTATCCTACAAGACCGGATAACCCCATACGCTAAAACCGTTATCGGACAATATCAGTGTGGTTTCATTCCAGGCAAATCAACAACTGATCAGATATTTACCCTTAGGCAGGCGATGGAAAAATGTCTAGAATTTAACATCCCAACATACCATCTGTTTATAGACTTTAAGGCCGCCTATGATAGCATAGCCAGATAGAACTTTACAAAGCCATGAGAGAATTCGGCATCCCAAATAAATTGACACGACTATGTAGGTTGACCATAACCAACGTAACAAGCCAAGTAAAAATAGCCGGATTGCTATCCTTACCAATTAACATCTTTAATGGACTCCGACAAGGAGACGGTTTGGCCTGCCTCCTCTTCAACCTGGCGTTGGAGAAAGCAATCCGTGACTCTGGCACGGCAACAAGAGGGACCATCGTCAACAGGTCCAGCCAGTTACTGGCTTACGCAGACGACATCGACACCATCGGAAGAACCGAACAAGCTGTACACGATTCCTTCATCCAGATCGAGCAGGCGGCACAAAATCTGGGGCTGCACATTAGTGAAGGTAAAACAAAGTACATGGTGGCGTCGAATGCGAGAGGAACAGTTGGTCAAACAATCAAGGTTGCGGAGCACGAATTTGAAGTGGTGCAATCCTTTAAATACCTTGGGTCAATAGTAGCAGCCGATAACAATATAGAAGAAGAAATACGCGGGCGGCTTCTCAAATCCAACAGAGCCTACTATAGTCTGTCAAAGCTCTTCAAATCCAGAAATCTCACCATAACTTCAAAACTGCTGCTGTACAGGACCATGGTCCTGCCAGTACTCACATATGGATCCGAGACTTGGGTGCTTAGCAAAAGGCACTCCGACCTCTTAGCTGCGTTCGAGAGAAAAGTCTTAAGGAGAATTGTTGGCCCCGTATACGAGGAAGGACGATTCCGGAGACGGTACAATCATGAACTGTACGCAATCTACCTTGAAGCAGATATCGTGACAAAAATTAAGCTCGGTAGTCTCCGGTGGACAGGGCACCTAGCTCGCATGAGCGAAGAGGAACCTGCTCGGAAAGTTCTTTGTGGAACATTCTATGGTAGACGACAGCGTGGTAGACCATGCTTGCGCTGGAGAGATGGCGTAGACCAGGACGCCCGAAGCCTTGGGGTGCGCAACTAGATGGCGTCGGCTAGAGACCGGGATAGGTGGAGAGACTTGTTGAAAGAGGCCATGGACCGAAACCCGGTTGTCGAGCGGATGATGATGATGAAAGTTATTTAAAATAAACTAAAACTACTTAAAACGAGAACAACGGCAGGTTGTTTTGTATGTAAAGGGTGGTTAAATTTTAATGGCCGATGTTGAATGTGAACCACACCTAAACGTCAAATTTTTTTCTGCATTTCATTTGACATTTCTCAATTTCAGACTAACTCAATTTGAACCGTGGAAAGATACACAATCGAGCAAGGCGTTAAAGTTATTCAGACTTATTATGAAAATGGGCGTTCAAATCAAAATGCATATCGTGCACTTCGTGATTTTGTCGGTCAATTTAATCGTCCAAATGTGCGTACAATCGTAAAAATCGTGCAAAAATTTGAGCAAACCGGGTCTGTAGGAGATGTGAAAACACCAGTTCATGCGCGTACAGCTCGTACTGCAGAAAATATTGCGGCTGTTCGCGATAGTGTGGCTGAAGCGCCGCCATCCACCTCAACTCGTTGTCGTGCCCAACAATTGCACCTCTCACGCTCGTCGCTGATGAACATTATGCATAAAGACTTGCATTTACACGCTTACAAGGTGTAATTGACTCAAGAACTAAAGCCTCTCGACCATTTCAAACGTCGTCAATGGTCAGAATGGTGGCAAGAAATGGCAACAGTGGATGATTAATTTTCGAAGAAAATCATCTTCAGTGATGAGGCACATTTTAACCTCAGTGGATTCGTCAATTAGCAGAATTGACGCATTTGGGCGAATGATCAATTCAATTCAATTTTGTTTTATTGAACATACTATTTACAATTTGGCTTACAACTAATAAGATACTACATATGCATGAAAATTTACATTTGTTGGCTCATAGGGGGCCTAACTATATACAGTGACTTAAGTTTAATTATTTTTATATAAAATTTACATGACAAAAAAAAATTAAATTTAAAATGTTGGTTGACTGTATTGTCCTCAGGGTGTTCATTCCTGGTTGTCAGTGGTGGTTTTTGTGGGTTGTGGGCAGGGATGGCGTTTTAGCCGCGGTGGTAGGCTGACCCAATGTCAGCGTAGAACGAGACTACTTCCTCGTTGTCCATGATTACGTTGTCATCCAGAGTTTCCATCACACTGAGGTACCTCGGCTCGGGATGTTTGATGTGGGCGAATGATAATCCAAGAGTGATTGTCGGAAAACAAATGCACCCACAAAGAGTGACTGTTTGGTGTGGTTTATGTTCTGGCGGCATCATCGGGCCGTATTTTTCCCAAAATGAGGCCGGTCAGGCAGTTACTGTGAATGGTGTTCGCTATCGTGAGATGGTAACGAACTTTTTATGGCCCGAATTAGAAGTTATGGATGTGGATGATATGTGGTTTCAACAGGACGGTGCTGCTTGCCATACAGCTAACGAAACAATGGCTCTTTTGGGCGACAAATTCAATGGCCGTGTTATCTCACGTGGTGGCGATGTCAATTGGCCGCCAAGATCATGTAATTTGATACCGTTGGACTTCTTTCTTTGGCGTTATTTGAAAGAAAAGGTGTACATCGATAAGCCAGCAAGAATTCAAGAGCTAAAGGATGAGATAATTCGGCACATTAACGGTATAGAACCTCAATTATGCATCTGCGTCATCGAAAATTTGGACCATCGGATGGAGGTGTGCCGCCGAGGTCGCGGCGGGCATTTGGCCGATATTTTGTTTCATACATAATTGAACCATACCAAATTATCATAATAAAAAGAAATGACAATAATTTCCTAAATAATTTGTGTTTTATTCAAAATCAACATCGGCCCTTAAGATTTAACCACCCTTTACTTCATTTTTTTTGAAAGTGGCAACGCTGTTGGGCATACAGAAAACTAACCAGTTCGCCTATCGTCATAAGTCAGTAGTAATCAATTAATTTCGTCGAATAGACAAAAAGTTATATTATGTACCTATTATTAGTAATTAATGAGGGTGAAACTCATATGAAGTAAAAACATAAAGATTGTTTTTCATTTAAAAGATCCAACATAACGATAAACACATTTAGAAATTTCTGTTTCGCTACAGCCTAAGCGGCTGTCTAGTTTCTTTAAACTTTTTAGTTATCGTTTTTGGTTATTTCTGCCGGATGCTTTTTTTTATTTTTTTTTTTATTACTAGCTGGATATTCCCTTGACCTTGACAGATTTTTAAATTTGCTTTTGGATTAAACATAGCAAGTCCTGTCTTCTCGAATAAACGCCTAAACGTCTGTTCCTTTGTAACTCCTTGCCAGATTTTTTAAATCGGCACTCGGTTACTATAATGTTGCCTCATACCCCAAATCTTCTTTAGGAATTTAAAAGAATTTAATTATGCAGACACAACTGTTCAGGCCCCACCCTGTAATTTTAAACAGGTAATCGAGATTTTTTTTTTTTAATAAAATCAAATTCTCATACACAACAACCGTGAAGTCTAGTATCATTTAAAAACAATATAAGAACATAGTAGTCAAAGGCCTTAATGACTTCACTTTTATTATGCGTTTATTTTTCGCTATTAAAATTAAATTATTTAAATTATTAAATTAAATTAAAACAAAAAACAAACGTCAATTTAGGATGCATTTCGGCATTTTAAATGCCATCTTCAGCCCTTCTTTTTATTGACTGAAATAAATACTATACTCTGTCCAACAAAAATATGCAGTGTGGGCAAGATAGGACGTTTGCCTCGCATTCTGGCCACAGTGAATTGCTTAAATCTGTCCTTTATTAAAGCTCTCACAGGATTATCGTAGTGTTGATTTTAAATGGACCCTTTTTGTAAAGCTCTAAAATCAAAAGCACCTCAAAAGAAACCCAAGGAAAAAAAACTGCACAAGCTACCAAATGACCGCACATCAATATTTAAGGGGGGTTGAAATTGAATAGCACCAACAGCCATAGGCCACAGCAATTCAGTGCACACTCAGATGCAATCGAAAATTTATGGGCGCACAAACACTTTTTTATGGAGGAGTTCTTTCAATTTAGTATGGTGCAAGAATATAGCACGCTACTGATTTTGAAAAAGCTCTCCCATAAGACTTGTACTGCATATTTTTGTTGGATGAAGTATAATTATAATAAAGCTTTTGATCTATGTACATTTAACAAACAGTGTGAAAGAAAAAACAATAACCCAACGCATTTGATTCGTTTCTTCTAATGATGTTGAAAAGAGAAGACTTTATCGGTGCATCCATCGTGTTCAACAAAATGTTGTTGTTTTTATGCATGTACATAAATTCTGTCATATGCGTTTTAAGCTTTCCTTTGTCACATCATGTTTATTTTCCAGCATATGCAATGCAATGCAGATTTGTTAGGTTTGTTGAGCTTTTTGTTGGCCAGATGCTCGTTGAACCTTGTTTCAATGTTTCTCTTGGTTTGTCCATAATATTTCTGTTCACAATCATTGCATGCAATTTCATAGATTCCCGGCTTCTTAATATTTTCTGTTCTGTCTTTTGATCCCAGTTTTGTTTTGAGTTTAAAGTCTGAAGTATAAACTAATTGTATATTTTGTTGCCTAAATACTTTTGTAAGTTTATTTGTTATTGCAGGTACAAAATGTATTTTCAACCCTTTCTTTTCTTCGGTCTCTTTTACTGTTTTAAGTGTTGTTAAATTTGTTCTTTTAAGTATTTTGGATTGTTTGTCGGTCATTTTTGTTATCATTTCCTTGTCATATCCATTGAGCATGGCAGCATATTTAATGTAGTTCAACTCCTCCATGTAATTCTTTGCACTCATTGGAACCGAACATCAACGAAATAGCATGCTATTAAAAGCAGCCTTTTTATACTGTATAGGACAGAAGGAATCACTTGGGATATATCGTAGAATGTTGGTTGGTTTCCTATATTGAAAAATTCAGTTTGTTTTCAGCGTTTCTCCTTATTACCACATCTAAAAATGACAGCTCCTTATCCTTCTCCATTTCAAAAGTAAATTTCATAAAAGGACATTTTGAGTTCAACATGTTCATGAAGGGATCCAGATTGTTTGGATTTATGCAGGCAAAAATGTCATCCACATATCGAAACCATACCGCAGGTAAATTTTCTTCTGCTTCAATTTGTTTTTCAAAAGTTGACAAACAGATTTGCTAAAAATGGAGAAAGTGAATCTCCCATTGTTGTGCCCTCAGTAATTTTGTAAAGCTTGTCAAGAAATTGGCAACAGTTGTAGTCCATACATAGCTTGGCTGCGTCAAAGTTAACCTTTTCTTTTCTTGGTTATCTTCTGGTTCATTAAGCCAGTTTTTCAGAAAATCTAAGGTTTCTTTAATCGGAATACTCGGAAATAATGCTACTACATCAAATGATATTAAAACCTCATTTTCTTTCATTTCTAAGTTTTTAACTCGTTCTATGAAATCATAAGTGTCACGCTTCTGCTTTCAGTCTGTCTGTAGTTCTGGAACTCAGATACCAACCATTTCGCGATTTTTTCCGTTGGTGCATCTATATTCGAGATAATCGGTTGCATACTCAGTGTGGTTTGGGCAATTCATATAATTTTGGAACTGCAGGACTTGCCACCATCAGCTTCCATTTTACTTTCGGCCCGAACACACGTAAAATTTCCTTGAGTAGTGCGGTTATTCCTTTAACCATGCTAGGCAGTGGGGTTTTATTTAACTGTACAAAATTGTTTGCCGATGTTATTTCACACATTTTTCTTTTATACTGTTTTTTATCCATGATAACCAAATCGCTTCTTTTATCAGATTTCATGTAAAAACAATCCCTTTCGCAAAATTTTTTAATGGGTTTTATATGCGAGGAGTCTTTCTTTTTAGCTCTTTGTTCGGCCTTAATAGCACTTTGAATTATTGGTTTTGGTAACCGAGAACAAAGTTCTAACTAACGGGTGATTTTTTAAGAGCTTGAGAACTTTTTTAAAAAAAAAAACGCATAAAATTTGCAAAATCTCATCGATTCTTTATTTGAAACGTTAGATTGGTCCATGACATTTGAAGATAATTTCATTTAAATGTTGACCGCGGCTGCGTCTTAGGTGGTCCATTCGGAAAGTCCAATTTTGGGTAACTTTTTCGAGCATTTCGGCCGGAATAGCCCGAATTTCTTCGGAAATGTTGTCTTCCAAAGCTGGAATAGTTGCTGGCTTATTTGTGTAGACTTTAGACTTGACGTAGCCCCACAAAAAATAGTCTAAAGGCGTCAAATCGCATGATCTTGGTGGCCAACTTACCGGTCCATTCCTTGAGATGAATTGTTCTCCGAAGTTTTCTCTCAAAATGGCCATAGAATCGCGAGCTGTGTGGCATGTAGCGCCATCTTGTTGAAACCACATGTCAACCAAGTTCAGTTCTTCCATTTTTGGCAACAAAAAGTTTGTTAGCATTGAACGATAGCGATCGCCATTCACCGTAACGTTGCGTCCAACAGCATCTTTGAAAAAATACGGTCCAATGATTCCACCAGCGTACAAACCACACCAAACAGTGCATTTTTCGGGATGCATGGGCAGTTCTTGAACGGCTTCTGGTTGCTCTTCACTCCAAATGCGGCAATTTTGCTTATTTACGTAGCCATTCAACCAGAAATGAGCCTCATCGCTGAACAAAATTTGTCGATAAAAAAGCGGATTTTCTGCCAACTTTTCTAGGGCCCATTCACTGAAAATTCGACGTTGTGGCAGATCGTTCGGCTTCAGTTCTTGCACGAGCTGTATTTTATACGGTTTTACACCAAGATCTTTGCGTAAAATCTTCCATGTGGTCGAATAACACAAACCCAATTGCTGCGAACGGCGACGAATCGACATTTCACGGTCTTCAGCAACACTCTCAGAAACAGACGCAATATTCTCTTCTGTACGCACTGTACGCATTCGTGTGGTTGGTTTAATGTCCAATAAAGTAAACTGAGTGCGAAACTTGGTCACAATCGCATTAATTGTTTGCTCACTTGGTCGATTATGTAGACCATAAATCGGACGTAAAGCGCGAAACACATTTCGAACCGAACACTGATTTTGGTAATAAAATTCAATGATTTGCAAGCGTTGCTCGTTAGTAAGTCTATTTATGATGAAATGTCAAAGCATACTGAGCATCTTTCTCTTTGACACCATGTCTGAAATCCCGCGTGATCTGTCAAATACTAATGCATGAAAATCCTAACCTCAAAAAAATCACCCGTTACAAGAAACAAGAGATGGAACTCGCTCGATACCTGTCTAATAACCAGAAAACGATGGCCTAGTTTCAGCAAACAAAAGACCGCCAATATCATCCAACTGAGTAAATATGTAGACTCTTTCTCCTCTCGTGAGCATCACCACCACCGGTCGCAAGCAACAAACTGGGTTACCACAAGAAAAAGATTAAACTCAGTATAAACGACTTATGCACAGGAAGCGGTGACATGTTTGTGACACTTCTTCAATGACTTGGAGGAGCTCGCTGACATTCCAATATATGTAAAATATATTGAAATTTATTAACGCCTAAAAGTTCCTAAGCTCTATCAATCAGCTGGCCACGAGACTGAAAATCTCCTACAGCAAAAAAAAAATATTTATAAAATTTCGGAAAAAATTCGTATGGCGGGCACCGTTATTTTTGGTCTTAAAAAAAAGGAAAAAACATCCGGGGGAAAAAAATTAAAACCCATATCTACCAAGTTTGAAGAAAATCGGCTGAGCCGTTTAGCTGTAGTCGAACAGACAGACAGACAGAATTGCGAGACTCGCTTTTTTAGTCTTCGCTATCATCGTAATGTCAACTTTGATCAAAATCTCTGCCTTATAGTTTTTTTTTGTTTCAAAAATTCTCCCACACATTTTTTTATAAAAAATTCATAAAATTTCATTTAGTTAAACCTAGGTAATATTTGAAAAAAAAAATTCCAAGAAATTATTATTTTTGGTACCCCCTTGGAACCATATTTTTTGTTTTTAATTTTCTCAAAAACGGTACAACCGATTTTGATCATTTTTTATGTTAAGGCTCCCTCGTAGTTTCAATATTATTGTGTATTCAAATTTTCAAAAAAAATGTTTGGATTTTTAAAAAACATTTCAAAATTTGTTTTTGTAAACTCAATGTTTCGAAAACCCTACGCTGGATTTTTTTAAAACTTGATAAATAAAAGTTCCTTAAAATAATCTACAAGATATAAAAAAACAATGTATTTTAACTAAAAATAACGGTACCCTTCATAAAAATGTTAAAAAATGATTTTCGAAAATCGTATTTTTCTTGACGGTTCCGAGAATTTTGCTAAAATTTTTTTTCTTTCGATTAATTATCACGATCTATAATTTAATAAGAACAATTTTAAAAACAAGATATTACTGACTATACCTACGATAGAACGATTTTTTTAAATTTTGAATTTCTCATTAGTGGCATAACGGATTTTAATGAAATTTTTTGGAGAGAAGCTTCTAAGAAGTTTAAGAAACATTGCATTTCAAAACTTTAAGAAAAATCTTGTTTTTTTTTTAATTATGAAAAAAAAATTCTTTTTTTTTTAGAAAATTTGATATATGTATGTATATTTATATATAATATTTTTTTGTTTTGCAAATTTAATTTTTATCCAAAAAATAATAAAAATTTAAAATTGGCGTACCAAAATTTGTTCTTAAAAATGTTTTAAACATTTTGTATATAAAAGCTTATTTTTTTAAGAAACCACTACAAAGACTTATAATTTTTGTTCTTGCATAAGCCTATATTTGCTTGAATCACATGGCATCCTATTTTTACCTCCAACTACTAAAGAAGTTGTTTTAGCAATTTAAAAAATTAATTTTATGCTTATGAACAGTTTTTCTCTAATAACATTCATTTTTGAAATGCTTAGTCTATTACATAGGAGCAAGTTCGTGCGACCCAGTCGTGCCTTTTATTTTTTATAAAATTCCTTTAAATTTTCTTTAATGCAATTTTATCTGACAAGTGACCAAATTGGCTTGAATTCCTTTTTACTAACAATGGCGTAAAAAGTAGATCACTGTTTTTACTTTATATCTGGGGTGAATGATATTTGATATATTTTTCATATCTATCCGGCTACTCGTATCATTGTCTTGGTTACAAGAAGTAGGAAAAAGAGGATTGAAAGTATTTATACATAGTCATTTTATTTCTAAGAAGTCAACAGGAATTCTATATAATAGGCCTTAAATTAAATATTTCTTTGAAAGTGCTTTAAATGCTAACTCTGCTGCATCGACCAATTTTTGAATGAAAGCAGTTTTACCATAACTTCCACTCTCTACCGCAGCACTAAAGGTAGAATTACGTTCATTGTCTTCAAGCAACAGACCAAAAAGTGTCAAATGCTTAGCAAATTTATTCCCGACAGTTATATCCATATTACCGAATCCTGCAAGTTTAATAGCATTACCTAATTGCTTCCTCGTTGAACTGTCAGATTTGAGTGCTGCAGCTCCCAAGTCCAAAGCAATATTAGCATATATTTCTTGGACTCTCTTACACACACCTTTAGACTTCTTTATATAAATAGTCTTCGCCATTGACGGATCAGTTTCTGCTAATTTTGAAATTAATGTGAAGTAATCTCCTACATGGGCTGCCAATTGACCTAGTTCAACCAGTGCTTTTACGAACGATTTTCTTAAATGCTCGACTATTCAGTGACTTGCACCTCTTTTAATTGAATCTGAAGCTGCTTTATTCACTTTTAAAATGGCGGCATTGGCGTCGCTATCATTTGTTGCATTTTGGTTTTCATCTCCGACTTGTATTGTTTTAGGATGATTCTGAGCACCTGAGAGTGCATTATTTGCCATTTCGAAGGCTACATCATTTGTGTAATTCATTACACCAAAAGCAGCTTGAATGACTTGACGGGCGAATATAATTGATTGTTTTCCTGCATCTCCTCCAGCTATGATTGCTTGTGTTGTTACAGGTATCAAACTCTTCAATTTATCGTAAACTTCTAGTCCAAACATTTGAATTTCTTGATTGGCCTCTCCCAGTCCTTGTCTTGCTGTGTCATTGGAAAGTTTTAAAGCTTCTCCAAGGGATATATACACAACAGCACCTGCATCAGAAAATGTTTCTAAGAAGTTCTCAATGGCTTTCTGAAATACCCTTGCAGCAGTATTTGGTTCGATCTTTGATAATTTACTAGCGGTTGCAAGTCCATCCATTGCTTTTTTTCCAGCAGTTGCTACAATTTTTTCACAGTTCATAAATCCATTTTTAATTACAAGTTTTGCTTCAGCGTTATCACTTTCTGATGAGTTTTTCCTATCGACCACAGGGTTTTTGGTAAGTTGACAACCATCACCTGCGACGTCCTCTAAGCAAAGTGCTAATTCTAAGCCACTTGATTGGCGAGAGTGGAAAACCAAAACTGCAGCTGCAGTGAAAATAAAATAACCCCAAGACGTCATACCTACCGCAACTGAATAACTGAGTTCTTCAAACCAAATATCTGTACTGATAACTTACTGGAGAAATGTGTTGTCTTTTATATGCTCGAAAATTATTTGAGCAAAAAGCTGGCTTATTTGGTTAATTTAAACTTTAGCGTTGCTCGTTTAAGATAACGATAGAAAAACGTTGAATTTAGAATTACATAATGTAAACAACATGTGCCTACACTATTATTTTCAGGATTTGTTTTTTTTAGAAGATTAGTTTATTTGCCGGATAAAAGTGCCAACAAAGTTTAAGAAAATTCAAGATAAGAGTTTTGGCTGATTAAGACTTGATCTCTTTTAAATTCTATAGACTTAAACTGTAAATGTAGAGAATTTGGTATATTTTTGCATTAAATCAGGTTTTATTAACATTTTCGTCTATTTGGGGACTGAGCAGTATAAGCTGTTATAAGCCATACAAAAAATATCCTCCACGAGCAACTTTCATAGCATTGCTCGTGGATGCTTCATATTAGGGTTATATTTTTGTAGGCATACAAATTATTGTGTGTGCCTTAATACTAAACACGTGTTTGAGTTAAAAAATAAAATGGATTTAATACTTTATTTACGTTCTTTAAGATAAGTTTGACATTTAATAGTATGTACAACATTTTAAAAAATTGAAAATAAATGGATTCTTACTCGAAATACCTAATATTTAATATAAGAAATATTTGTTTGATTCTGGCAAAGAAATTCAGTAACACTAATGAATATGCATGTAAAAGTTTAAGAAAATTCAGTTAAAAAACTATAACTCCCCCCAATTAGTTTACGTCTCTGTACTTTGTCTTTACTTTATTTAAAAAGGGATTTATTGCAAAAGTTAAACATTGTTAGAAAAAGAACGTACCACCTGAGTCCGCTACGTAACGTAAAGTTTGTAACACTTATGTTTAGGCTTCGGATTCTCATGCACTTAAAATCGGAAAATATGCGCTTAAAATATGCACTTAAAAATGCAAAATATATAAATATATAAATTTTTTATTTTTATTAAAATAAAATAATATCCTAAAACGAAATTAACATTTAATATAAAAAAAAACATTGTTAAATAAAAAATAAGCATCTTCATTTGTTTAATTAAAATAAATTATTCTAAATAACAGAAAATTCCTCAATGAATTTGAAAAGTTTTATTTGCATAAATCATAAAATTTTTCTTGAAGTTTTCGAAGTCGAAACGGTGCCGATTGGGTCTCAAGAATGATTTATATAACGAAAAAGATCGCTCGACGTCAACTGAAGTTGAGCGTTTTTCTAAGAACCTTTATATTGTGGTGTTTGAATATGGTTCAAGATTGTGAAATGAATAAAAGAAATACGAGTAGATAACAGCCTTTAGGTTCGTTTGCACTGACATAAAATTTGCATTTTTTTACTGCCTAGTTTAGTTTTTGAACAATATAGGAAGGTACCTACTCTAAAAATATAAATTTATTATAAAAAATATACAAAATTATGCAAAATATGCATTTATAGTGAAATATGCACAAAAAATGCTAAATATGCATTTATAGTAAAATATGCAAAAATATGCACTAACGGTTAAATGCCATTTTAAAGGAAATTTCTTGATTCGTATACATAATTAGTTGCCTTGTTTCCAAGGTGTTCCTAAAAAAATATGCATTTGCATGGAAATCCGAACCCTACTTATGTTTAAACAAGAATGTTATTTGATACGAAATACTACAACTATTTGCTCGGAGCATTAACAGGAGTGTTCACTTTCTCAAATTAGTTTGACAAGCACGGCATGATGAATATTTGATGGATGAGCAACAAAAGCATTCACACTTGTCAAACATGCTGTCAAACATCACTCCTTGTTACTTGTTAGAATTTTAACCATGGCGAACCAACTCAGAACATAAATGAAATTTTAGATAAAGAAATTTATTTGATTTTTATATTTCAAGTCTGTAGAAAACTCTTATTAATCTAATAAAATTCTCCTGAATTAGGGCTATTGCTTATAAAACTTATTTATTATCGTGCAGCCAAAATATAAAAAAAAAATAAAATCCATCCACCAATCATACCGTGCTTGTTTCACATATATTTAAGAATGTGAAACCTCCTAATGGTGCATGAAAATATCATACTTCAGTTTGACACTACTTGGTGCCTGATTACACAATTCTTTTTCTGTTTGTTTCGTCTTCCTAACAGTTATGGTGATCGTGATCGGTGTATAGAAACGTAGCTTCATTCAAAAAGATGAAAGACGAAACAACTTCTAAAAAGGTATGTGTAATCAGACTCTTGATAAATCCTTCGAATTTGTTTGACGTTTCTGCACTTTAAATTTATAAACCGATTAACATCATTTCCATCTTATAATGGAAATTGCCAAAGTAGATATAAGCGGAAAACACTAAAAATTGTAATCTATTGGCATCGTAGTTATCATCATGGCTTGACAGAGATGGATGGATATAGAATATTTAGTTAGAAATTTGGCATTATTGTGGTTTGATATAATAATTAAATTTTGACGTACGAGAATATTTCATTGAAAATATCAATTAATTTTTCCGGAGCATAAAATAAAATGCAATCGTCTATCAATAACTTGAAGGGGTTTATTTTAAAACATTGAATTGAGCTGCAATGAAATTTATGAAATTTGACACCAGTTGTTTCGTCTTTCGTCTTTTTGACATATTGGGCGAGAGATGAAGAAATATTAGGGAAATGAAGTTCAATGAAAAGTACTAAAATCGTAATTTCAATCCATTGATATCCAATAGATGTGAACTCTATATGAGGCTCCTCAAAGTTTCCAATGTAAAGACGATGTAGTAAGTACGCAATATTCCCAATTAATACAGGGTCTTATATCCAATATTTCATGAGGTAACGTGCTACACGGAATGTGTAAACGTAATGTATACGTAAGACCCACGCTTTTGGTTTGTTCCAACTAAAAACATTTTTGGATTTAGAGTATGTTTGTGAGAAGAATAAAACAAGCAACATCTACATGAGTGTGAGGTATTGAAAAAATTGTTTTTTTTTTTTATTTGAAATGCCCTTGTATGCCATTATGTATAAAATATGCCATCGTCCAAATGCTTCGACTTCTAAAGGTGGCATGGATCCGAGTGGTCCAATCTTCAATGACTCTTCCACATGGATTCCGCTGAATTTGAGTGATGGCCAGTGTCATGTTCACCTTAAGGGCATTAGTCGGTTTATGGGCATAAACCTTAGACTCCTGGAAACCCCATAAGAAAAAGTCCATCGGGGTCAAATCGCATGACCTTGGTGGCGTCACCTCTGCGAGAGATAATTTTACCTTAAAATCATTCATGCGGAGAATGTCAATCGTGGCTCCCGCTGACAATAGACTTGACAGATGTCGCCAAAACAACATGGACGTCACAGGCCGCCAAAATCTTTCTATGCCAATTGAAAAACCGTTACTGAAATTAAAAATAGTTCTGCACCCATTAAACAACCCGTAAATTTCTTCCCGGGTCAATTGAAAAACCCTTACTAAAATGAAAAATAGTTAAGCAACCAGTAAACGATGTACATAAAGAAAGTAAAAATCGGAATTCAATAAGCAGTTGCGTTGTTGTTTACATTTATCATTTAAAAAAAAAAAAATATAACGCCCCCGGGTGGACTCGAACCACCAACCTTTCGGTTAACAGCCGAACGCGCTAACCAATTGCGCCACGGAGGCCGTATAAATTCCGTGTCAAATAAGATATTTCACTAAGCTCTTAATTTTTTAATAGGGAAATTTATGTTTACAAACATAACCTCTGGATGGAACATTATGGAAGGTTTTGCCCAAATACCTACTTTAAACTTATTCAATAAACAGTCAGAATAGAAAACTGTTTTTTTTTCCTGTATTTTATCATGATATCTTCTAAATATGCATTTTAATTATTTATTTGTAGGTACATATTATAATATAAATATATAATGTAGCTAAACGAACTTACGAGTATAAATACTAAACAACAACAAACTAATAGTCAGAAGTGTTTTCGAGTATGCAATGCCATTTTGAACATTTCGAGGCAGCAGTTTTGAACTAACTATCTAGAAATGACATGAAGTTATAATTTTTTTTAAAATAATCTTAACTAAAACTTGGTGCATAAGTAACGTTAGGATTGGATAATTTATTTGCTTTTTTTTTCGCGGTAAGGTAACTCAAGAACTTGGGTTAAGCTTATACGTTTCGTGTAGCCCGTTACAATTACATGTTCCGTGTAGCAACTTACCTTACGTAAGATGGCATTATTTAAGACCCTGATGTTTACATTAGGAATATTGCGTACTTACTACATCGTGTTTACATTGGAAACTTTGAGTAATGAAATCTCTATTTTAGTACTTTCCATTGCTAGCTAGAATTAAATATATTCACTCCTCCAACATTTCTACACCTCTCCACCAATATATGTCAAAAAGACAAAAGACCAAACAACAGGTATAGAATTTCATTGCGGGTTCGTTCAATGTTTTAAACAAATCCACTTTACGTTAGTGATATACGATTAGAAATGTCAAATCCACATTCAGCATTCAGCGAGAACCCAAAGCCAGAAACCGAAACATTAAGGAGGAGGATTCACATTACACAAATCCGCCAACACGATAAAAGTTGTTCATTGAAAGTTGTTGTTGAATGTGAACCCCCCTAAGTGAAGAAATATTATCAATATAAATATTAGGCATGTGTTTTTTTTTAGTAGTTGAGCTCTTACAATAAAATTTTGAAACATTAACTACAATCAGAACTTTTTGCAAAAAGTGAAAAAAGAATACACACAGACACTAGCCACATCTGTTGCAGAAAATAGCGTATAATTTATACCATACAATTTCAGTTCAGACATCTATCGGTGATTTTCTGAAAAAATGTATTCCATGTAATAGTGTTTTTAAAAAGTGAAAAAGTAAAAAGGTAGAACCATTTAAACCATCAAGCGTTAACTACAATTGGCAATTTTTGCAAAAAGTACAATAAGTGAAAAAATGAAAAAGAATACACACATACACTAGCGACATCTGTTGCTTTCAGTTTGGCGACATCTATCGGTCATTTTCTGAAGCAATTTATTCAATGTATTAGTGTTTTCAAAAGTCCAACATTTACTTTTTGGTTTTTTGAGATGGGAGATAAAATTTTAAATTGAGTTGGAAAAGGAGAGCAGATTTTTTTTTAACATTTTCACTTTTCAAGTTCATTGCAGTTATGGCTTTACAATAATAGGGGTATTCATGCATAAGTGTAAGCTCTGCGTATTTGTATAAGTCAATTATTTTCAAAACTTATTTACATTTGACTGCATTTGAATTTTAAATATTTGCGAAAAAAGAGAATACAAAATACTCGAAATGTATTTGTCAGGGAAAGAGAGAAGATATGTAGAAAATGCAGACGTGAGACGTCGCGTGGTCAAAAATGCGGACGAACATGACTTACGATACAAATTTAAATCTTGATGGCTGAATGCGTTCCATGGGCTCAAACCTACCTCATTTTCGGAACACTTCCATTTATGTCATTTTTTGTTGACAAAAAACAGCTCGCCGATCGATGTGCAACCAAAAAATGTTTTACAAAAGTAAATTGAATTTATGGTTTTGAAGTAAGCTATATTTCTTTAGGCGCGTTAGGAAAAAATGATGAGTGAAATTTAAAAAAAAAAATCACATGTATGTAACACAAAATTCACAGGTTGACGTCACTGCAACGACGCACGTGGGTTCGAGTCCCAATAGAATGATAAAGATTTTTTTTATTGCCGCGATATGAATGAGAATGAGAATGAAAGTTTTAGATGTAACACAAAATTCACAGGTTGACGTCACTCCGGCGACGTGGGTTTGATTTGATTTGATTTGAAAATTTTATTTAGCAATTATTCGCCATTGAAAACAAAAATACAATATTTTAGGGGAGAGTACGATAACTTGGCCGCCAAGATTTGATTACGGGTTTTTGTAGAGGGGTCAAAAACAAGCACTTTTTACTACGGGAGGGAGGGGTCTATCTCCCCCGGTTTAGGAGGTAGGGGCACTTTTAGAAAAAATGGTTTAAATTGAATAAAAAAATATTAAAAAACAACGGCAACACCTACAATAAAGTGCTATACTGCGTTTGAAAGCCAGAAGATTGTTCTATAATCTTGCATTTAAATTAAATTACTCATGTCAATGGTTTTTGAGAAATTCGCATTTGAAGTCCAAATTTTGATAAAATAACGTGAAAAAAAAAGTTTAGACCGATTGTTTTCAAAATTTTGAAATGAAATTGTAAATTAGCTTATATGTGATCCATGTAAATATCAGTTCTTAATCGAACACAAAAAACCGCATGGTTCTATGTCTTCTAGTTTTTGAGAAAATCGAAAATTACCAAAACTACTTTTTTTGATTTTTGGTGGTGACGGTGATTCCATTTTAAGGATTAATGTTAATAAACATAATGAATCTTTGTTAGTTCAGTACCGCAATTCATTAAGCGTTACTCAGAATACACCATGAGGAGGTTGAATTGCATCTGGGTCAGTTATTTTGTCAGTTAGTCAGGAGTTAGTCAGTCATAGTTAGTTAAAAATGGTCAAAATGTATTAAAAAGGTGTGTAAGTCTCGTCAATAAAGCCATCGTCCGTACTATAACTGTCGAGTTCGTTGAGTTACTCTTTTATGGTGGGAAGCCGAGGATGTTTTGGCGGTAAAACACTTTCTAAATTTTCGCTCTGAAGAGTGGGAGGATCGATGTCTTTTAACTGTAAACCCTCACATTTATCACCATCGGTATAACAAGGGTAAACTTTTTTTACATCTGATAAAAACTATTATTTGCGAACCCCAGTCGTCCTTATATTTCCTTTCTAGGCAGTATTTTCGATAGAAAAATAGTGCCATGTATTGGTGAACATGGTCGGAAGTTTGTTTTGGTTTTCAAGATCGTTTATTGTATTCTATATGTATTTAGTGGACATTGGATAAATAGAATAAATTTGAATTTTTTTAAATACAGATTCTGTGAATGCAAAAGAAACTTTGCATGCACCCAACCTCGCACCTACCCCAAATCCTATAGTGTGCCCAAGCAGGGGGGTTGCAGGGGGGCAGCATGCCCCCCCATACATACTTTACTGTTTATATATTGTAATGTTGGAAGCTAGCACTGATTTATTTATGTAAGGAAGCAAAAAATATCAAACATTTTGTAGAAAAGTAGTTTAAGTTATTTTCGATTTTCTCAAAAACCAGAAAGCATAGAACCATGCGGTTTTTTGTGTTCGATTAAGAACTGATAGATACATGAAACACATATAAGCTAATTTACAATTTCATTTCACAATTTTGAAAACAATCGGTCTAAACTTTTTTTTCACGTTTTTTTTTATCAAAATTTGGACTTCAAATGCGAATTTCTCAAAAACCATTGACATGAGTAATTTAATTTAAATGCAGGATTATAGAAAAATCTTCTGGCTTTCAAACGCAGTATAGCACTTTATTGTAGGCGTTGCCGTTGTTTTTTAATATTTTTTTTTTTCAATTTAAACCATTTTTTCTAAAAGTGCCCTTACCTCCTAAACGGGGGGAGATAGACCCCCCCTCCCATAGTAAAAAGTGCTTATTTTTGACCCCTCTACAAAAATCCGTCATCAAATCTTGGCGGCCAAGTTATCGTACTCGTGCCATATTTTACATTAATAATTGGTTTTTATAAAATGTACAATGGAGTTTTTGAAATTTCTTAAATTATTTTCAGTTTTTGTACTATTAGGAAGCTTATTATAGATTTTTAAGCCTTTATAAAAAAAGCATATTTTGTGTTTTATTATTTCTAAACAATTGCAAATGAAATTCATTGTTATTTCTTAAATTATATCTATGTTTTTCATTTCTTGTGACAAGTCTTCTTTTTAAGTAATTTGGCAACAAATTGTTCTTAATTTTAAAAATAAATGTAAGTATGTACATTAAAAATGATTTTTTGATTTACTGATAGCCATTTTAAAGCATTTAACATATGTATTTTAGATGTATATCTACTGCAATATAATATTGTTCTCATTCCTTTGTTTTGTAGAGATTGTAATCTATTTATCATTATATTTGTTCCCAATAGTAATATTGTCGGGCAATATTCAAAATGGGGTTGTATAATAGAATTATATACTTTAATTGCCATATTCATACAAAGTTTCCAGTATTATGGCCATAACAACAGCTGAAGGACAATGACATGAAAGAATCGAAATAAAAATTGTTAATGTGTCAAGGATGATGAGTATGTACACTCAACATATACATGTACCTTAAGCCAGAAGAAGATTATGAAACAAGAGTTCAGTTTTATCTTACAAGCTCACAAGACATCAGTTCACTTTTGGTTATCATCTCATTCACTCCGCCTCATAATTAATTGTTAACTCATATTATGTTTATGATACTGTACATGAATAGTTAGTAGATATTGAACTTATTATAATTAATTTATAAGTGTTATTAAAATTGAAGTTTTAATTGAAAACTAAATGGTTTTAGTAGAGACACAACAATTGGCGACGAGAAATTAATTACGATCTCCGCGTTGCATGTGTACATAGTGCCTATATACTTCTATGTATATATATGTATATATATAAAAAAAAAAAGAACAGAACATTTTTATTCCGCATGGTAAAATTGCATGTATTAACTAATAATTAAATTATATATAAATATGAGTGAAGACTTAGGAAAAGTAATTAGCTCTTTGATAACGAGCCAAAATACTTTTTTAGAAAATTTGGTCAAACAATTAAATTTTAAAACTGAGTCAAATAATCCTGAAAACAGCCATCACATTCCACCATTTAATGCCTTCGATAAAGACAAATGTTCGTGGGTTACATATGAACAGCAATTACAACAACACTTCACTGCCTACGGTGTTTCATGTTCGATAAAAAAACGTGCTTATTTTCTTTCATGGATTGGATGTGAGACTTATGAATTATTAGGAAAATTGTATGGGTCTTCCAATTTAGCATTAGAAAACTTTGAGAATTTACTTGAAAAGTTATCTAATTATTTCAAATCAAAAGTGCATGTTTGCACGTCACGTTACAATTTTTTCAAAAGCCGCATGCAAAAAGATCAATCGTACTCCGAATGGATTGCAGAGCTACGAGGTCTTGCGAGGAATTGTCAGTTTGCATGTGTGACAGAGGAGTGTAAAAAAGAATATATTGACGAGATGATAAGAGATTCCATAATTCTCCATACGCCGCACGATGCCGTGCGTTCAGCAGCCCTGCAGAAAACTAACCCAACTTTGGATGAAGTTAAAGCAATTGCCGAAGCCTACGAGGCTACGCAAAAATCCATTCAGTTGTTAAAAAGCGAAAGTACCGATCCCGTTGTTGAAGTTAATCAGTTATCTTTTTCATCAAATCCAAGTTACCGAAAGTATGCACAAAGGGGGCGTAGCAAAAGCCGAAGCAGTAGCAAAAATCCACAAAACCAGCAGCAATATAAGAGTAGCACTTCACAAAAGTCTTGTTCAGGTTGTTTTAACCAACATCAAAAAGCGAATTGCAAATTCTTAAATGCCATTTGTAATAAATGTGGGAAGAAAGGCCACATAGCTCCGGTATGTCCTTCATCTGGGAGCAATCGTGGTACTTCATTTAACCGTCAACGAAAATGGCAGCCTAATAACGATCATGTTAATAGTTTATCCGAAGACAACATACTTTCTGTGGATGATTCAATGCAGGTAATCGGTAACAAACTGTTTCTAACATTGAACATAAATAACCGTGAGGTAAAGTTCTTGTTGGATACAGGTGCAAGCAAATCAATGATAGGGTTACCTGGCTATAATGAGATCAGCTGTCCAGTTTATTCAAAATCAACACGTATATTGAAATCATATGGTGGGGTTGATGTCCCTTTGCTGGGAGAAGTTGACGTCGAAGTAAGGTTTAATGGCTTTACAAAAAAGTTGCCTTTGCTTATCACTAACATGGAGCACGGTGATAATATCTTTGGTTGGAATTAGGCTGAAGCGTTTGGTTTAAATGTTAATTTTGATGGTGGTACCAAGTCGAGTGTGTTAGAGAGCGTGTCACCGAGTGATGTTGATGCATTATGTGCTAAGTATCCAGATTTGTTTGCATCTTCGCTAGGGCACTGCAATTCTGTCAAAGCAAAGCTTTATTTAAAAGTCAGCTCAAATCCAAAGTATTTTAAAGCGAGACCAATTCCATATGCACAGCTGGAAGCATTTAAGTTAGAAGCTAATCGCTTAGAGAAAGAGGGAATCTGGAAGCATATTCGGTTTAGCGAATGGGCTGCGCCAATCGTGATTGTACCGAAGCGTAATCAAAAGCTGCGAATATGTGGGGATTTTAAAGTTACGATCAACCCACAGCTTGAAGTCGATCATAAGAATTGTTCCATAAGCTATCCAAAGGTCAGTATTTTAGCAAATTGGATATGTCTGACGCATATTTGCAAATTGAGTTGGAAGAAGATTCAAAAAAATGTGCTGTTGTGAACACGCCGTTGGGCTTATATCAATATCAACGTTTGCCATTTGGTATTGCTAGCGCTCCAGCAATATTTCAGCGGACGCTAGAAGCAGTCCTTGCAGATATTGAATGCGCTGTGTACTTAGATGACATCTTAGTTACAGGTAAAAATATGCAAGAACATCTACATAATTTGGAAGCCGTATTTAAGCGTTTATCTGAAAATGGTCTGCGAGTCAATCTACAAAAATGTGATTTTATGAAAACTGAAGTGGAGTACTTAGGTCACATTGTCAGCAGCAAAGGTATACGTCCGGCTGAAAGCAAAGTGGAAGCCATTAGAAAATTGCCGCGTCCAACAAATCTCAAAAAATTGCAGTCATTCATGGGTAAGATAAACTATTATAACAGTTTTATTAAAAGCTTTTCGCAAATTGCAGCCCCTCTGAATGAACTAAGAAAACAGGATGTTTTGTTTCAATGGCGGGCTCCACAAGAAAATGCTTTTCAAAACTTGAAGCAACAAGTTGAGGACGCAACATACCTCTCTCATTTCAAAGCAGAATTACCTATCATCCTAGCAACAGATGCTTCTTCTTATGGTATAGGTGCGGTGATTTCTCACCTCAATCCAGATGGAACAGAACAGCCGATAGCCCATGCATCAAAGACTCTTAGCGATTCACAACGAAATTATAGCCAAATCGAGAAAGAGGCTTTCTCAATTATTTTTGGTGTAACTAAATTTCGCCAGTATCTATATGGCCGCCGCTTCATCCTATACACCGATCACAAGCCCTTAATTTCATTGTTTTATCCCAATAAAAAGCTTCCAACGATGACAACTGGCCGTTTAACACGATGGGCATTAACTCTAATGAGTTTCACATATGAAATCCGCTATAAGCCGTCAAATAAACATGGTAATGCAGATGCACTTTCACGATTACCAGTTGGCCCAGATACAAAGTTTGACGCCTTAGAAGAATCTTGCCAGGAAATCACCTGTGAATTAGAAGAAAAAATAAATGATTTTCCTGTAAACGCCAATAACGTTGCTGAAGAAACCCGCAAAGATGCAGTCTTATACAGAATCAAGCAGTATATACAAAAAGGATGGCCAGAAACTTTGCCTGCATGTGAGAAACATCTTACTCCCTACTTCAACCGAAGATTTTCGCTTACAATGCAACAAGGAGTTATCTTGCTCCAAACTGAGTATATTCGCGTTGTGATTCCTCATAAGCTTCGAGATAAAATTTTAAAGATGCTGCACGAAGGTCATTGGGGCATTGTTCGCACGAAGCAACTTGCACGCCGTTACTGTTGGTGGCCACAAATCGACGAAAGTATTGAGTCAAATGTTAGAAACTGCCCAGTTTGCCAAACATTTGCAGTCGATCCTCCAAAGGAATTTAATAGCTGGCCACAACCAGAAAAGCCATGGGAGCGAATCCACATAGATTTCGCTGGTCCATTCTTCAATCAAATGTGGTTGATCTGCGTAGACGCACTTTCCAAGTTCCCGTTTGCTGTATCGCTTAAAAATGCAACATCAACCAATACGATCAAAGCACTTTCAAGAATATTCGCGCTGGAAGGATTACCTGAATCTATCGTTAGTGACAACGGTACACAATTTTCATCAAAGGAGTTCGAATTTTATTGTACTTCGAATGGAATTCAACATTTAAGAACGGCACCATTTCATCCATCATCGAATGGAGAGGCTGAACGTTTTGTTCGCACTTTTAAAACGAACTTACGTAAAGTCTGCGAGGAGGAGATGTGTATGGACACCGCCGTTTCAAAATATTTGATGACATATAGAACAACGCCTAATCCTTTAACAGGAAAAAGCCCCGCCGAAATTCTTCATGGTAGAACTCATCGAACAATTTTATCACAAATTGCACCGAGTTCCAAAGTCAACAGTCGAAGTTCATCCTGTCCAAAGTTCGCAGTTAATCAACTCGTTTACGTACGTAATTTCGCCAAAGGACCTAAATGGTATGAAGGAACTATAATTTCACATCTGGGTTCCATAACATACTCAGTACGCACTGCCAAAGGTATTTGGAAACGACATCAAAACCAATTAAGAACCAGACAAGATGACTTCAACGCCGACAGTTTTAGTTCAGCTAGAGTTTTAGCTGAAAGCCAAAATTCAAATGGTCAAATAGGTAACTCTGAATCGTTAACAAATAACATTGTATTTTCCAGAGATAATGAAGGTCAAGAACACAGCTCACCTAGCACAAGTGAAAGTCCTGAAGCTGCCGCCTTGACTATTCTTAATCCTAGGCCTGAACCAGCCACACCAAGACGCTCAACTCGTGTACGAAAGCCCGTTGTACGTTTCCAATACTAGCCAAGTCCGAGTCCGAGTCTAAACTTAGTGAGGAGGAATGATGAGTATGTACACTCAACATATACATGTACCTTAAGCCAGAAGAAGATTATGAAACAAGAGTTCAGTTTTATCTTACAAGCTCACAAGACATCAGTTCACTTTTGGTTATCATCTCATTCACTCCGCCTCATAATTAATTGTTAACTCATATTATGTTTATGATACTGTACATGAATAGTTAGTAGATATTGAACTTATTATAATTAATTTATAAGTGTTATTAAAATTGAAGTTTTAATTGAAAACTAAATGGTTTTAGTAGAGACACAACAAAAGATGTGTATAGGTTTGAAAGTTTGTTTACCATTAACTGTTTTCCTTTGGACTCCAGGATTGAGTGCTTAGTAGGTACTTCTCATTGCATTCAACAATTTCATTGAATTGAATTGAATGTTAAAGATCAAATATAGCATCATACTTTCTCTACCCTTTTATTAAAGTTAAAACAATAGAATACCTATTTTATTTTTTTAGTATCGTGCTAACATCATATGACGTTTTGACATTTCCAAACATCAAAATAGGTCTGTTTACTAAGTTTTTTTGCATGTACTGCCATAACTTTAGGTGTGTTCAGAAGCAATTTATTAAAAGAGATAGCCTTTAGCACGGTATAAGTTAGAGAATGTTTAAAATTAAGAAAGAGTAGTAATCTACTAAAAAGTTAGTAGATTGTTAAGTAGTATCTTTGTATAATATAACCTATAGTATTATCTTTGTATAAATAACCTATAGTATTATCATGGAGCGTAATTTTGTATTGCGAACGCTAGCCTGGTGGTGGCGCAGAACTTAGCGCACGCTTTTACAGTAAAGAGTAGGATAACATACAAAACAAGTAGTAAAAAACAGAATACTTTATTATTAAATTTAGCAGAGACAAATCTAGCAAGTGTTGTCCCTATGCTTAAGATTAAGATATCGGCACAATTGTTTCTCTTCTTGATAGTACTATAAGTTTTGTATACAAAGGTAGTATCATACTAATTCCTTAGTACTAAGCTGGTTAAAATTTTGCGCCATTATTTTTTTTTTTAATTTGTATCTTACTTGATCTTAATTGATATGGTTTAAGTGTTGTTCCATGTAGACAAAAAATGTAGACTACACGATTGTCTACGTGTAGACAATTCAACGTATACAATTCATGATTGTCTACATGCCAATGTCAACAATGTAGACAACGTAGACATTCAATTTTTCTTATTATGTTTCGTCTAATAAATCAGAGCTCGAGCCAAAATCATTGTCATCAATCAAAACAATCATAGAGACATCGCCGGATTCAGATATCGCAGGTGATTGGGATTGCTTACAGGCATTCCTTTCGTAAATGAATGTGAAGGCATTATTATTAGGATATGAATATGCTTTTTTTAACAAATTTTTATTTACCTGTGGCTGCGAAGACGGCTTTCTGCAGTATTTTGTAGAATATGCTACATATTTGTTATTGTATCAAGGGAAAACCAAATTGATCGAAACCTTTATTTTTTCGTCGACCAATATTTGAATAAAAACTCAAATCAATACCTGAAATTTTCTTAAATGAAGTAAACAATGTGACAGAGAAATCAAGAATGACAGATGACCGATTGGCTGGCATGCTTTGTCTTCATTGTGTACATTGTCGACATCATAGTCGAAATTGTCTACATTGTTTACATTGTCTACATTGTCGACACAATTATCTACGCATTAATGTAGACAATCAAAGTCGACACGTAGAGGAACAACACTGTATGGTTTTGAAAAATTGTGAAACACAATTGACGTCATAGTACCGTAACAAAAAGTTTACGACTTAACGATGTTCACCACAAAAATTCGCGTTGGAAAACTAACGATTTGCGATTTTCCATAGAAATTTACGACGTTAACGATGGTTTTCCTACATTTCATAAAAACCATTTTTAACTATGCATACCTATGAGTTTGGAAAGTGAATTTAGATCCACACAAAAAACTCTTCATTCTCCATTAGCTATCACACCTTTTCAGACAATTGTTTGATTTCAACCTTAATAAAATGAATTTTAGATAACGTTGCTTTTATTCGTTGAAAGTTATTTTTATATTTACTGTTTATTATGTTTACAATTTGACATTGAAAAGAAAAAAAAAATGGGCAAATTGCTCGGCAATGCCACTGTTTATGGAAGTGTTCTGAACAGCAAATTTACGAAAATCCGAAGCTAAGCTACAATTTACTTAACCAAGAAATTTTGAAAAGTGGCAAATCTTGGGAATGTCGCTAACCTCAACAGACAACGAAGTATTGGAAACAACGTTGCCTGACAACCGAGCGTTTGGCCCGCTGCCATGCATCGGGAGTTCGGCGGAACATTCCCAACAAATCTACCAGAGAATTACTGGGCGAACAGGAGTGTGACGGATGCCACTGAGCAGATCTGCAAACACTGAAAAACGGTTTCTAGCGATCAATGTTCAGCTACGTGCCATCACAAACAGAAGACACACACTTCCATCGAACACTTAACTGAAACTTTTATTTATTTTAATTTGTTCCTCAATAAAATACTGTGAATCATATGCAATATTAAATTTATACGAAAAAGTTTAAACTTGATTAAACCTATGGTAAGGTTCGTGCATTTGTTGAAACAGCTAGCGTCATCTGTTGTGTGAAAGAAAACGTAGCAGCATAGAATTCAACCTTAATGTGAGTGTTTGAAGTTTTTGCTATAAAATGTCTGCCGTAAATTAGTAAAGCTAAGTGTACACGATTGGTAGATCTTACAATATTGTAAGATCTTACAATGTCTGACAATTATCTACCAATGAGCTGACAAATAAGTTGTGTGTGTACACGGTTGGTACAAAATCTACCAATCTCTTACAATTAATTGTCAGAAGTTGGCTGACAATTCATTTTCAGATAGTCCGCTTAATACCTACCAATTAATTGTAAGAGATTGGTAGATTTTCTACCAACCGTGTACACACACAATTAATTGTCAGTTTTTGTTGGTTATGGAAACTGACAATTAAACCTTAGCTGCAAATTTTCTGACAATGAAAAAATTGTATGATGCTAAAAAACGAACATCTTACAATTTCTTCATTGTCAGAAACGTCAGACAACGATAAAAATTGGCAGGCCTGACAATAAATTGTGTGTGTACACGATTATCAAATACCTTACAATTTACCGTCTTACAATTAATTGTCAGATACATTTTCTGACAATTAATTGGAAGATTACACGATTGTCAGCTAGCGTACACACGATTGTCAGGTTTCTTACAATTAATTGTCAGACAATGATCTAACAATTAATTGTCAGACAAATTTTCTGACAATTAATTGTAAGACTACACGATTGTAAGACATTGTAAGCATGTTTTTCACTGACAGATCTGACAATATTGTAAGATCTACCAATCGTGTACACTTAGCTTAAGTCTAGTGGTCTCGAATATTACCCCCTTTCGTATTTTTTGTATCGCTTGTGTGTGTATGTACTTCTTGAACCTACTTATTGGGAATGGACAATGAAGGAAACCTAATCGTAAGACCTGTGTATATAAAACCTTTGTATATATACAGCCATATTTATTAACTCATTTTGTTTATGAGCAGGTATGTACATAAGGCTATACAGCCTTTATAATGCTTCTAAACGCAAAATTGTTATTTATAAAACTTATGTGACGTTGAATAGAGGCATTATAAGCTAAACGCGTTTTGGAGGTTGAATAGTGCCTACATATGTATATAAGGACATTTTAGAATTGAACTGTCACATTCACTTTGACATCACATTGAATTATTAAGATTATCAACAAAATAAAATGTCTTTTACTTGATATTGAAAATAAATCTTTGTTATTTTTATTTATTGAAATTAAAATGTTATCTTCTATCTTCTTCTTCTATCTATATATATAAAAACGAGTTTAACTTTTGTGTGTGACCTTATAACTAGAATCCGGCTGGACGGATTTTTATAATTTTTTTTTTAAATGAAAGGGGACCACTTGGAGATGGTTTAGAAACAATTTTTTTGAAAACTGGTCAAGCCGCAGTTTTGTAATAATTTTGGAGATACCGATTCACATTGGTTTTGAATGTCCGCACATTGAGTCTGAAATATTGAGCCGGGTAAAACATTCCAGATTGGTGTAGTGCAGCTAAAAAAGAATCTCTGTACGTCCGAAATTGGGCTCAAGGGTAAATTGATGAGCATTTCTAAAATCGTGAGTATTACGGTGATAAAGTTTAATGGGGGGAATGCAACTGGCTATTTCATTAGGCCACTGTTTATAAAAATAGCGGTAAAATAATGATAGACATGAAAAATTGCGGCGGTGCTCGAGAGATACAAATGTTTCAGTCGTTTCATAGCTCTCTTTTGAGTTCTGTCCAAGAGACTAAAGTGGATTTTTGGAACACCTACCCAGATATAGGTATATACATATATGTATATGGCCTTATATATAATAATCAGATCAGATGGGGTAAAAAACTTCTTGCATCGGCAGAGAAAACCTGAACACTTAGCAGCGTTTTTTGCGACTTCAAATATGTGATCACTCCACAAAAGATGGTTTGTGATGCACATGCCTAGAACTGAAAGCTGTTCAGTCTCCTCGATGCAAGTGCCACTCATAGTAAGTGGCATTGCGGGAGGGTTTCGCTTTAGCGACAGTAAACAGTATTGAGTTTTCGAAGCATTAAATTCTACACGATTTTTGATTCCTCATTGGACAATGCTGTCAAGATCCGAATAAAATCCCTTACGCTCAAAAGTACAGGCGGAGTAATGTCACTATCTGGTAGCGTCGAATTAACTGCAAACTGCGCTGCAAGCAAATTGGCTTTATCTATTGGGCTTACAACAGAAGTGTCATTAAACGAGCTTCGGAACTGAGGATGTCGTAGTATTTCGTATACGTTTTTAAATTAAATTATCTTTAAAAATCGTGGATTGTGCATTTTCTTGAGTAAGTGATTGAATTTATTTTGCAAGTTATCTAGATAAATGCAGAAATTTTATATGTATTTGTAGTGAAGAATTGAAGGCAAAAAAGTTATTCCAAAGAAGAATTAGATGGGGTTTTCATGCAATGGAAATGTTTTGCATACAAGTCGATCGACAAAGTTATGAATCAAGAGGATATCGTGAATTATCCCATTGAATTTTAGAATTCTCTTGATTTGCCACCACATTATCTACCATTAAAAATTGGCGCGCCGATAATAATGCTACGCAATATTAATCAACCTCGGCTTTGCAATGATACCAGACTTGCAGTAAAAAGGTTGTTTTACTATGTGATCGAAGCAACAATTTTATAAGGGAAATACATAGGTGAAGTTGTTTTAATTCCGAGGATTCCAATGATTCAATTCAATTCAATTTATTATTACTATAAATAACATGGTACATTAAGATTATTATCTTTTGCAGTACATAGAATTAAATAATTAAGCAACGAAGTTTTATGTATATTATATACATTAAAATATAGAAGAACTTACTAACTAATTTAGAAAATTGATAATAGTAGATATGGTAAGAAGAAAAGAAAAATAAGTTTAGGAAAAATAAGAAGATTCCAACCGATTTATTATTCGATTTCAAACGTCTAACATTCCTATACGACTTGCTTTTGGCATTACGATTGATAAGGCTCAAGGCCAATTTTTTGGACTATTCGCTATTAATTTAGAGGTTCCAGTATTTGCGCATGGGCAACTGTATGTTGTTTCTTCACGTGCAGTCAAACCATCCGCCTTAATAATTTTAACAGATGGAAAAAGAAAAAAATATTGTTATCAAAAAGCACTTCAATAAAATGTATTAAAATTTAAACACAATATAAATTAAACTTTTTGTTTGTTGTATTGAATTAGTTATTTACTAGCACCCGGCGAAGCGGGTGTATTTAAGCTAGTATATATATAAAAACGAGTTTAACTTTTGTGTGTGACCTTATAACTAGAATACGGCTGGATGGATTTTTATAATTTTTTTTTAAATGAAAGGGGACTATTTGGAGATGGTTTAGAAACAAACTTTTTGAAAATTGGTCCAACCGAAGTTTTGTAATCCGAGCTACCTTTAACATTTAAAATAATACCTCAATCGTGAAGATTAGATAATTATAAACGAAGTTATTAGTAATCTAAATACCTTTCGATTTCGTACAACTATTTAAAATGAGCGAAACACCAACACAACCCACACTATAAAATAAATTAAATATATAAGACTTTCGAATTGATTTTTCGACACTTTGACTGTGGAAAAAATTATTTAATTATAAATTTTTTTAAGGCATATGTCTGTTTGTAATTTGTTTTTTTTTTCGTGAAAGTGAGGATCGGAAAAAAACTTTCTTTTTAATTGGTGCAACGTTCTAGCAGCAAGTGTTTTTTCGTTAAGTTTTTTTAAGTTTCAATTTTCAGCTTTGTTTAAGGTAAGTAAAATGGTTTTATTTTTAAAAATCGTGGATTGTGAATTTTTCTTGAGTAGGTTATTGCATTTATTTTTTAAGTTGTGTAGATATATCCAATAATTTAATATGTATTTGATTTAGTATAGTGAAGATAGAAGGCAAAAAAAGTTATTATAAGGAAGAATCAGATGGAGTTATCAAGCAATGGCAGTGTAAAAAAGAACAGTGTAATAAAGAAATAAAGGACCAAAAGGAACAGTTCGAGCATCACATAGAACAAAAAAATACTTGAAACAATCGAAAAAAGGATGGAAGACCATATTAAAGAAATTGTTGTAAAGTTAGGTAAAGAGAGGGATGCTTTGAAAAAAAATATTGAATCAAAGGATGGTGGTAGTGTACTGCCTTCAACTGATAAACCATCTACATCTAAAAGTCAATTTAAGAAAGTTGATGATGATCGTGAAGAAATGCCCATAAGTGAAATTTTTAAAATTGTTGGCCTTGAAACTGCTTCTAGGACATCAATCAAAACATCTTCGCAAATAAAAAAAAGTGACACCGCTGTGCTTGGTATATATAGATATATATTTTATATGCCAGTGATTTAAAAAAGTTGACGGGAGTTTTTTAATGTATAGATTGGGATGAAGATAATTTTTATTTAAGTTTGATATCTGAACTGATTAACTTATGTCTGGAAAATATGACTTAAAAAAAATGAGAAGGAGAAAAATGCTTCTGCTTCGTCATTTAACAAAATCAAAGACACAAGTTCTATTTCGATAGGTACAATTAGTGTTTGGCTTAGATGATTCGATTGATTACATTATTCTTTGAATTCGATGTATTTCACTTGCAGATTTGTCAAATGAACTATATTAAAATGTCAGTGCTTCTCTTTTAAAGGATCCATCATTAAATCGATTATTGGCTCTCGCAATAATAATTTCAACATTTTCAATTTCAAATTCGTTTGAAATATGGCACAACCATCAAGATGATATTTTACGTAGATTACGTAGGTACTATTAATTCAAATCCAAATTTGCTAATTAATCCGGAAATCCACAACGAAGCTCATATTTTGATTGAAGATATTTGTATGTCAATTATTGCAAATAAAGCTTTATCTCAGTTGGGAATGATAGCACCTAATCGTTCGGCGCAAGATTTATTCAACACGGAAATGCGGCGTGAATTATGTTATGATTGTGTTGAATTGGAGGCATTTGTGCGGTCAAATGTTTCAAAATTAAATATTGAACAGAAGCATGTATATGATACAATCTTTGCTGTTCGTAATGAAAGAGGTGCAACGTTTTTTTTTTTTAGATGCACCTGGTGGAACTGGAAAAACATTTTTGATTTCATTACTTCTAGCGTCCATACGACCAGTATCCCAAATTGTTTTGGCACTCGCTTCTTCTGGAATTGCAGCAACTTTATTGGAAGGCAGTCGAACTGCACATGCTGCACTTAAATTGCCATTGAACATGCATGCTACTGAAACACCTACATGTAAAATTTCTAAGAATTCAGGCATGGCAAAAGTTTTGCAGAAATGTAGTATAATCGTTTGGGATGAATGTACGATGGCTCACAAAAAGTCTTTGGAAGCGTTAGATAGAACGTTGCAAGATTTACGTGGGAATCAACGGGTTTTTGGTGGTGCCTTGATATTGTTAGCAGGTGATTTTCGCCAAACATTGTCTGTTATTCCTCGATCTACAGCTGCTGATGAATTGAAAGCGTGTCTGAAATCATCGTATTTGTGAAGGCATGTAAAAAACCTAAACCTTACTAAAAATATTCGCGTTGAATTAGAGAATGATCAAACAGCAGCCGAATTTTTTAAACAGTTATTGGATAATGGAGATGAAAAATTCAACTGGCTTAGTAACACTACCAACCAATTTCTATCGAATGACTCAATCAAAACAAGAATTGATTAATAGAGTATTTCCAAATATAGCACAACAACTCAATAATCATATTGGTTGAGTGAAAGGGCAATTTTGGCTGAAAAAAATAAAGACGTAAATGATATCAATGCAGACATTCTGAATAAAATACCAACTCAATTTTTTGCATACAAGTCCATCGACACAGTTATGAATCAAGATGATGTTGTGAATTATCCCACTGAATTTTTAAATTCTCTTGATTTGCCTGGTTTGCCACCACATTATCTACCATTAAAAGTTGGCGCGCCGATAATAATGCTACGCAATATTAATCAACCTCGGCTTTGCAATGGTACAAGACTTGCAGTAAAAAGGATGTTTAACAATGTGATCGAAGCAACAATTTTAAAAGGGAAATACAAAGGTGAAGTTGTCTTAATTCCGAGAATTCCAATGATTCCAACCGATTTATCATTCGATTTCAAACGTCTGCAGTTTACTATACGACTTGCTTTTGCCATTACGATTAATAATGCACAAGGCCAATCTTTGGGAATATGCGGTATTAATTTAAAGGTTCCAGTATTTGCGCATGGGCAACTATATGTTGCATTTTCACGTGCAGGCAAGCCATCTGCCTTAATAATTTTAACAGATGGAAAAACAAAAATATAGTATATCAAAAAGCACTCGAATAAAATGTATTAAAAATTGAACACAATACAAATAAAATTTTTTTGTATGTTGTATTGAATTAGTTATTTTATAGCACCCGGCGAAGCGGGTGTATTTAAGCTAGTACATATATAAAAACGAGTTTAACTTTTGTGTGTGACCTTATAACTAGAATCCGGCTGGATGGATTTTTATAATTTTTTTTTTTAAATGAAAGGGGAACACTTGCAGATGGTTTAGAAACTAAGTTTTTGAAAATTGGCCAAGCCAATGTGACCTTATAACTAGAATCCGGCTGGATGGATTTTTATAATTTTTTTTTTTAAATGAAAGGGGAACACTTGCAGATGGTTTAGAAACTAAGTTTTTGAAAATTGGCCAAGCCGAAGTTTTGTAATCCGCCCTAAAATTTACATTTAAAAACGAAGTTATTAGAAAACGTAATCTACCTACCTTTTGATTTTGTACACCTACCTAAAATGATTGAAACTCTATCAAAACACACCAACAACACAAAATTACATCTTGCTTATTCGATTTTTTAGAATAAAAAGATGTCTTAATAAATATGTCTTAAAATATGTATAAAATAAAAAATTAATTAAGTCTCTAAGACTTTGCGTTTAGAATTTGATTTTTCGACACGTTGATTGTGGACAAAATTAGGGAAGTATAAATATTGTTGTGAACAGAGCTTTATACTACTACAGCGCCATCTGTTGGAAAATTGCATATCTAATTTATGGAAGAAACAAAAAGCTCTTTTCCAATGTCAAATGTATTTCCCCTTATTCCAACCATCTAGAACATTCCAAGTTTCCAAGACAAGAACTTTCGAGAACGACTAATTTGAGTATATAAGGGAGTGTTCACGGTGAGCGAGAGACAGTTTATTTTCGATTATGAAAGTGTGTAAAGCTGAACTATTGGATTGTGGAAAGTGTAATTAAAGAAGTGTGATTTAAGTTTGAATAAAAGTATTAGAGTTGATTATAAATTGGAATTTATTGTTTTGATTTGAAAAGTGTAAATAAAGAAGAAATTCTAAAAGGAGTAATAAGTTTTATTTAACGAACCTTAGTAAAATATTACAATATGTTCAACTATGATGCAGTTCTCCTGTTTTATCACGTATGTCTGTTTGTAATTTGTTTGTCTTTCGTGAAAGTGAGGCTCGGACAAAACTTTCTTTTCAATTTGTGCAACGTGCTAGCAACAAGGGTTTCTTGGTTAAGTTTTCGTTTGGAATTATTTTGCAATACATTACAAAGCAAGCCGAGTAAAGCATTCCACATTGGTGTAGTGCAGCTAAAAAAGAATCTCTGTACGTCCGAAATTGGGCTCAAGGATAAATTGATGAGCATTCCTAAAATCGGAGTATTACGGTTATATAGTTTAAGGGAAGGAATGCAACTGGCTATTTTATTAGACCACTGAAAATAGCGGTAAAATAATGATAGACATGAAAAATTGCGGAGATGCTCGAGAGATACAAATGTTTCAGTTATACCCAGATATAGGTATATATACATTATGTGGCCTTATATATAATAACCAGATCAGATGGGGTAAAAAACTTCTTGCATCGGCAGAGAAAATCTAAACACTTACTCGTAGCAGCGTTTTTGGCGAACGTCAAATATGTGATCACTCCAGAAAAGATGGTCTGTGATGCGTATACCTAGAACTGAAAGCTGTTCATAGAAAGTGACATTGGGGGAGGGTTTCGCTTTAGCGACAATAAACAGCATTGAGTTTTCGAAGCATTAAATTCTACACGATTTTTTTTTCCCCATTGGACAATGCTGGCGGAGTAATGTCACAATTTGGTAGCATCGAACTAACTGCAAGCCGCGCTGCAAGCAAATTGGCTTTATCTATTGAGCTTACAACAAAACTGTCATTAAACGAGCTTTGGAACTGAGGATGTCGTAGTATTTCGTACGTTTTTAAATTAAATTATCTTTACAAATTGAAGATTGTGCATTTTCTTGAGTAGGTGATTGAGTTTATTTTGGAAGTATTCTAGATAAATGCAATAATTTGATATACATATGTATATGTAGTGAAGAATGGAAGGCAAAAAAGTTATTCCAAAGAAGAATTAGATGGGATTTTTAAGCAATGGGAATGCAAAAAAGAACTGCTTCAAAAATAAATGAAGGATCTAATGAAAAAATTCGAGAAGAATCACATTGAGTAGAAAAAAACACTTGAAGACGTGGTAACAATCGAAAAAAGGATGGAAGATCACCAGTGACGTGCCGTGGTGGTTTCAGTAGGGTGTTCACTATAACTTTTTATTCAAATCATTTATCTATTTTAAGTTTTAATCCAGGATCACGACGAGGACGTAATAGACAACCATCCCATTTCATTTTTTTTTCTTTTTTATTATTTTTTATATTTTTTTTTTATTTTTATATTTTTTTATTTTTTTTTATGTTTTTTGTTTGTGTTGTTTAGTAGTTTAGTAAAGTTAACGCAGTCCAACAGATATTTACTTGTATATAAAGTCCGATTCGACGGGATTTCTTCAAAAAAAACTTGTAGAACATAATCATAAAAAATATTTTTTGCTTTAATTTCCCTAAGAAATGATTTTTCTATTGAAATAATTGCCAGTTCTGACAATCTGTTCTCTAGCATTTTATTTCTGGCATAATGATTTTATGTGCTTAAGGGCAGAAAAAGATCGCTCGACAGAGCTACTTGATACTGGAATCGTCAAGATTAGTGAGCTTAGTTTAAAAATTTCCAAAAAAAGTCTTTAAGTTCCATACTATCGAGCATTTTTGGAATGTCCTTAATGGAAATATTTTTGAATTGTGACTGAGTAAGTTTAAAAAAACACAATAAGTTCATTCTCAAGCTTCACAAAATCAAAAAACGGACCATACGAAGCCATCAGTTGGGAAATTTTTTTTATTTTCAGCAAATTTTTTTACGGAAAGGCTAGAATGAGAATGAGAAAATAAATTTGAATTTCATCAAAACAAAAGGTACTCTTATAAATAGCGCACCGGAGACCGGACCACCACATCTACATCACTCATTTCCCATGCCTGATTATTATGATATTATGACAAGAGAAATGAGAGCGAAACACTGTAAAGTAAACAAAAACTCTCTCACTCTTCGCCTTGTGTGCAGCGTTCTGACTTTACTGCGAAAGCACTAGATCTACTGCACTTTTTTCTTATTTTTTAAATCTACTGCACCACTGCGCTTTTGCTACAATCTACTGCGATTTTTCAGATTTTGTTTGAATAGCAGCAATGGTCATAGAAATAAATGTGCTCATAACAAAATGTCAAAATTCAAAAAGATTCTTGTCTCTTTAGTGCAAGTCTTGTCAGCTATATACGTTTTTAGTTCTACAATTCTTTAATTTGTTCTTGTTTCAAAAAGTACAAATTTGTAGATGGTAAATTTATTTTGATTACCTAGCTTTATATATTTTTGCTAAAACTATACATTTTCATTATCGAGTAAGAGTATATTTGTTCACAAATACTCGTATCTACTATGTAAATCACTTATGTTGTTTTAACAATCAACGATGATTTAAATGTGATTTAACTTTGGGTCCTTTGTTTATAATTTGTTGTTATCTAATCAAACAAATATATGTATTTCTACAGCGAAAATTTTGGTTTTACTGCGATTTCTTTGCCAATTTACTGCGATCTGCGATTTATGAAGTCCGAACCCTGCTTGTGTGTTGTTCTGTTGTACACTTGTGACCTTGTGTACAACAACAACTGGTATACAATGAATTCGCACTCTATAATGAAAATGAATCATATCAGAGTTCACTGTCTCTCTCGATGCCGAATTGAGGATGGTACGCTCAATGAAGTTGAACACCATACACCAAACCAATTTGTCTTCTTTCCTGTAGTTTGATGTTTGAGTTGTTTCTGTATGTTGATTTGCTTTACGTCGCGTTGCCCTTGCCTTTCGTGCGTCGGTGCGTTGACATGGAGAGAACATTGTAGCGTGAGAATGAATTCTCTGTCGGATGAAGGATCGTGGTGCGCTCGATGAAGGTGAACACCAAGGAATATAGAATTTTGGATTTATGTATACACATTTTGTCTCTTCTTTGCATTTTTTGTGTGGATGTGGATGTGCTTTACCTTGGTTTCAGAGGTCGGTCGGTGCGTTTACATCAGGAGAACACCCTAGAGTACTATTTTTGTTATTTTGCTTGAAAATGTATTCTTCATCCATTGCATTTGAATGAATTGCCGTGGTGCGCTTGAATATGGAGAACATGAAATATGGAATGTGACTTATGTGATTATTTTGGTAGGGTGTGCGGTGAACACCTGCGTACCTTCGAATAAACGTCACTGAAGATCACATTAAAGAAGTTGATGCAAAGTTAGGTAAAGAGTAACCCAAATTGGATTGGCACTCGCTTCTTCTGGCATTCTGCACCTAAATTGCCATTAAACATGCATGCTACTGAAACACCTACATGCTAAATTTCTAAGAATTCAGGCATGGCAGAGGTTTTGCAGAAATGTAGTATAATCGTTTGGGATGAATGTACGATGGCTCACAAAAAGTCTTTGGAAGTGTTAGATAGAACGTTGCAAGATTTACGTGGGAACCAACGGATTTTCGGTGGTGCCTTGATATTGTTAGCAGGTGATTTTCGCCAAACATTGCCTGTTATTTCTCGATTTACAGCTGCTGATGAATTGAATGCATGTTTGATATCATCCTATTTGTGGAGGCACATAAAAAAACTAACCCTAACTACCAACCAATTTTTGTCGAATGACTCAATCAAAACAAGAATTGATTGATAGTGTATTCCCAAATATAGTGCAACAATTCAATAATCATGATTGGTTGAGTGAACGAGAAATTTTGGTTGGCATAAATAAAGACGTAAATGTTATCAATGCCGACATTTTATAATAAATACCAAATCAATTTTTTGCATACAAGTCGATCGACACAGAATCAAGAGGATGTCGTGAATTATCCCACTGAATTTAAGAATTCTCTTGATTTGCCTTATTTGCCACCACATTATCTACCATTGAAAGTTAGCGCGCCGATAATAATGCTACGCAATATTAAAAAACCTCGGCTTTGCAATGATAACAGACTTGCAGTAAAAAGGTTGTTTTACTATGTGATCGAAGCAACAATTTTATAAGGGAAATACATAGGTGAAGTTGTTTTAATTCCGAGGATTCCAATGATTCAATTCAATTCAATTTATTATTACTATAAATAACATGGTACATTAAGATTATTATTTTTTATAGTACCTACTTGGAATTAAATAATTCAGCAACTAAGTTTTATGTATATTATATACATTAAAATATAGAAGAACTTACAAACTAGTTTACAAAATTGATTATAGTAGATATGGTAAGAAGAAAAGAAATAAAGTATAGGAAAAATAAGAAGATTCCAACCGAGTTATCATTCGATTTCAAACGTCATCACATTCCTATACGACTTGCTTTTGCCATTACGATTAATAAGGCACAAGGCCAATCTTTCGGACTATGCACTATTAATTTACAGGTTCCCGGATTTGCGCATGGGCAACTGTATGTTGCATCTTCACGTGCAGGCAAACCACCCGCCTTAATAATTTTAACCGACGGAAAAACAAAAAATGTTATTTGTTATCAAAAAGCACTTGAATAAAATGTATTAAAATTTAAACACAATGGCGCAAAATTTTAAACAGTTCTCGTTTAAGGAATAAAACCGGATCTACTTAACGCAGTCGTTTAGCTTGGAGACTTGGTCTAACTTTTGCATAATTTTAAACACGTTAGACAACTCTTCTAACTGATGTGGGTTTTACAACAGAACCTAAGCGAATTTGCGTTGAACAACCCTTAATTTGACAGATACATAACTCACACAACTGCAAAAACACAAAAAAAAAGTAAGAAGAACAGACAACTTTAAACCAAATAATTTTTCGCCGAAAAAAGTACATAGTATAATACACTGCCGCTCATCTGTATGGGTTCACTGTTTTTCGTAACTTACTGTAAGACTATCTGCATATATATGGCAATGACACGTCTGTGTTATGTATGTAATGAAAGTGCATTATTTTGCCCTTAGTTTGGGAGAAAAAAATTTCTCTTTAAGCTTACCGTTATTCTCACACGCTTGCTATACTTAATTCATTAAGAAAAACTAACGTTTTTTTTTGGCTCATCTGAATAGGTTCAAAAGCAAAAAATGGAAGAAAAAAGAAAAATAACTGTAATTAAATGATTTATTTTGCTCATTAAATAGGTAGGGACATAATAATTTATATTAATTATGTGTATTGCCATTTTTTTTTTAAATTGTTTCGAAAATTGGATTTGGAATGGATTCATGCAGTTTTTCTAGATATTGCAGCGAAATCTCTGCCCACGCTTTCTTAATTTCCTCGATTAAGGACAACTTGTCTTCATATTGTCTCTCTGACTCATACACCTTACGGGAAAGAAGTCTCCAAACATTTTCAATTATGTTAAGGTCAGGTGAGTATAGAGGCCATACCAATATCTCTACATTTTGCTTCTCGATCCATTGTTTTACCGACCTCACGAATGGCTGGAATGGCAATGGTATTGGTTCTAAAAGTTTAGAGATTTGCGGGAAGACCTTTTCCAGCACACCTTTGTACACATTGACATTGATTCGCGATGTAAGAAATTGCAGCTCAAAAGTTCCATAATATGAAATTATTCCCCACACCATGACACTGCCTTCACAGCTATGCAGAGGGCTTATATAATGTTCTTCTTTACAAAGGTCATGAAAGTAACAGTTGTAGTTATCTGGGCCCTCTAAGTTGTATTTTTTTCATCTGAAAATATAACTCGGCTCCACTGCGATTTTTACGACATGTATTTTTTGCAAAATTGGAGACGAATTTCTTTTCGTTTTTCCTTCAAACGTGTTTTTTTCGGTATTTTTTTCCTTTTTAAATGTTTAGTACTCTTAATACCGCGTTCCACCGTCGACAAACTACACTTAACACCAGTTTTGAGTCTAATTTTTGACGCGAAATAATGCGAATTAGAAGCAGCTGTTATGATTGCGGGTCTATTGGTCATTAATTTGGCATTTTAAGTTCCAACTTTTATATTTTTCCCGTAGTTTTCGATGTTCCGTAAATATTTACCGATTAAATTTTGGCTTCTTTCATTTTTTTTTACCATTTTTCTTTGGCTTACCCTAATTCACGAAATGATTTTATTTTGCCTTTCTCTTCGCGTTTAAAAATTTTCCGCGACCCATTTTCCTTGTTAAATGGTTTAAAACAATTCGATTTACCAAAAAACTTAACTTTCAGTACACATCACCTGCGCACATCAATTAAAAATGATTTTTTTTCTTTTGAACCCATTCAGATGAGCCAAAAAAAACGTTAGTTTTTCTTAATGAATTAAGTTTAGCAAGCGTGTGAGAATAACGGTAAGCTTAAAGAGAAATTTTTTTCTCCCAAACTAAGGGCAAAATAATGCTTTTTCATTACATACATAACAAAGACGTGTCATTGCCATATATGTATATGCAGAGTCTTACAGTAAGTTACGAAAAACAGTGAACCTATTCAGATGAGCAGCAGTGTATACTACCTCGGTACAGATTTTGATTGTTTATAAGTTAATTACATTATTTTAGATGGAAATAAAGTATAAATCGCAAATTCACAGCATAAAAACTCAATTTGTTGTTGCAAGTTGCAGATTCACTTAGCTATACTCGTCTCTGCCGGCGGCGGCGGCGCGGCGGCGGCGCGCGTGCATACATAAGATATGTATGTAGCTACATACATTTGTATTTACAGATTTGTTCATCGTAGAGTACTTTCGTACGATTATATCGAATTTATAATATTCAGTTATTCAGTCTATTTACAAAAAACATCTTTAAAAAATCGAATAAAGCATCAGTAAACATTTTTTCTTCGATTTGCTTTGGTATGAAATGACCATTGTCAATATGGATAAAGTATACTTTTAAAAGATAAACTAGCTATTTGCTGCTGTTAAAGTAAGACGAGCTCTTGGCACGAGTACGATAACTTGGCCGCCAAGATTTGATGACGGCATTTTGTAGACGGTTTAAAAATAAGCACTTTTTACTATGGGAGGGGGGGGTCTATCTCCCCCCGTTTAGGAGGTAGGAGCACTTTTAGAAAAAATGGTTTAAATTGAAAAAAAAAATATTAAAAAACAACGACAACACCTACAATAAAGTGCTATACTGCGTTTGAAAGCCAGAAGATTGTTCTATAATCCTGCATTTAAATTAAAATAATCATGTCAATAGTTTTTGAGAAATTCGCATTTAAAGTCCAAATTTTGATAAAAAAAACGTGAAAAAAAAAGTTTAGACCGGTTGTTTTCAAAATTTTGAAATGAAATTGTAAATTAGCTTATATGTGTTTCATGTATCTATCAGTTTTTAATCGAACACAAAAAACCGCATGGTTCTATGTCTTCTGGTTTTTGAGAAAATCGAAAATAACTAAAACTACTTTCCTACAAAATGTTTGATATTTTTTGCTTCCTTACATAAATAAATCAGTGCTAGCTTCCAACATTACAATATATAAACAGTAAAGTATGCTGCAACCCCCCTGCTTGGGCACACTATAGGATTTGGGGTAGGTGCGAGGTTGGGTGCATGCAAAGTTTCTTTTGCATTCACAGAATCTGCATTTAAAAAAATTCATATTTATTCTATTTATCCAATGTCCACTAAATACATATAAAATACAATAAACGATCTTGAAAACCAAAACAAACTTCCGACCATGTTCACCAATACATGGCACTATTTTTTTATCGAAAATACTGCCTAGAAAGGAAATATAAGGACGACTTGGGTTCTTAAATAATAGAGTTTTTATCAGATGTAAAAAAAGTTTACCCTTGTTATACCGATGGTGATATATGTGAGGGTTTACAGTTAAAAGACATCGATCCTCCCACCCTTCAGAGCGAAAATTTAGAATGTGTTTTACCGCCAAAACATCCTCGGCTTCCCACCATAAAAGAGTAACTCAACGAACTCGACAGTTATAGTACGGACGATGGCTTTATTGACGAGACTTACACACCTTTTTAATACATTTTGACCATTTTTAACTAACTATGACTGACTAACTCCTGACTAACTGACAAAATAACTGACCCAGATGCAATTCTACCTCCTCATGGTGCATTCTGGGTAACGCTAAATGAATTGCGGTACTGAACTAACAAAGATTCATTATGTTTATTAACATTAATCCTTAAAATGGTATCACCGTCACCACCAAAAATCAAAAAAAGCAGTTTTGGTAATTTTCGATTTTCTCAAAAACTAGAAGACATAGAACCATGCGGTTTTTTGTGTTCGATTAAGAACTGATAGATACATGGAACACATATAAGCTAACTTACAATTTCATTTCACAATTTTGAAAACAATCGGTCTAAACTTTTTTTTTCACGTTATTTTATCAAAATTTGGACTTTAAATGCAAATTTCTCAAAAACCATTGACATGAGTAATTTAATTTAAATGCAGGATTATAGAACAATCTTCTGGCTTTCAAACGCAGTATAGTACTTTATTGTAAGTGTTGCCGTTGTTTTTTAATATTTTTTTTTTCAATTTAAACCATTTTTTCTAAAAGTGCCCCTACCTCCTAAACGGAGGTTTTCTCAAAAACCAGAAGACATAGAACCATGCGGTTTTTTGTGTTCGATTAAGAACTGATAGATACATGAAACACATATAAGCTAATTTACAATTTCATTTCACAATTTTGAAAACAATCGGTCTAAACTTTTTTTTCACGTTTTTTTTTTATCAAAATTTGGACTTTAAATGCGAATTTCTCAAAAACCATTGACATGATTATTTTAATTTAAATGCAGGATTATAGAACAATCTTCTGGATTTCAAACGCAGTATAGCACTTTATTGTAGGTGTTGCCGTTGTTTTTTAATATTTTTTTTTTCAATTTAAACCATTTTTTCTAAAAGTGCCCCTACCTCCTAAACGGGGGAGATAGACCCCCCCCTCCCGTAGTAAAAAGTGCTTGTTTTTGACCCCTCTACAAAAATCCGTCATCAAATCTTGGCGGCCAAGTTATCGTACTCTCCCCTAGCTCTTTAACGTTAAAGCATAGTTTATGTCCTTTAAAATTAACAAAAAGTCGGTTCTCGTTTTATACTCAATATTTAGAGTCGACTCCCATTCTAAAATGATTTAGAGTAGGTTTTAAATGTTTAAAATTTCGCGCCATACCTAAATTAAATTTTTTGTTTGTTGTATTGAATTAGTTATTTACTAGCACCCGGCGAAGCGGGTGTATTTAAGTTAGTACTATTATATAAATTGAATTAAAAATTGTTTAGATTTAAATAGATAAATATACCTACTTGTTGGTGATCTCCTTCTTCATCCGGTGTGTTAGTGTTGCAATTTTTATTTTGGGTTATTGAATTTTATCCTCAATAAGTTTTCTGAGGAGTATTTCCAGCTAGGATAAAACGAATATCAATTTGATTTCCATTATTGTGCTAGAGATAATGACATACCTTATCAGATGAATCAAAGTTAATTGTTCGAATTCTTTTAGCTTTTGGTAGTTCCATTTTTGTTTATTAAATTCGATCAAGATGTTTTTTTTTTTTTTTTTTTTTTGACAAACAGTTGAGTGTTATGAAGGCTTAATGTAATAGATTCTTATTTTTGGTACTTTGTTTGGCACAAGCTCATTATAACTATGATAAGTAGGAAAATGTTTTATCAATATGAATTTGTATTGTGGATGAATAAGTCCTTATGCATTTCATAACTATTCACACGTTTAGCGAATTCTAATAAATAAGGCTGATAACCTTAAGTACCTTTATGTATATATATAACCTATAGTATTATCATGGAGCGTGATTTTGTATTGCGAACGCTAGCCTGGTGGTGGCGCAGAAATTAGCGCACGCTTTTACAGTGGATACACTCAGAGAAAAAAATAGTTATTTTTAACCATTTTTTAACTATTTTCATAGTCAAAATCGGGATCACTATTTAAAATAGGTAGTTAAAAATAGTTCTCGACTGAAAAGGTAAAGTATCTTAAGTAGACTTTTTTTGTTGATCCTTAGTGCCATTCTAAAAGGCTACAGTTCTGTGTTATCGGCTTCCTTCTATCTCACTCCTGTGCTTTTTTATAGACAAAAACAACTTCATCTTATGTTCAAAAGACACATCTCTACAAGAGGTAAAATATCTTAAGTCCACATAAGATTGTGTGTTCTGCTTAATTTTAAAACCTAAAATAGACTTAAGATGATATTGGCTTAAGACTTTTTTATTATTGTGAAATCGTTAATCATATTAAGTTGACTTAAGATATTTTCGCGCTTGCAAACAGGAACAAAAGTCATCCTTAAGTCGACATAAGATAAAATCCTTAAAAAAATTCCAAAAAAGTGTGAAAACGCAAATCATCTTATAAGATATTTTCGCGCGTGCAAACAGGAACTAAAGTCATCCTTAAGTCGACATAACATAAAATCCTTAAAAAAATTCCAAAAAAGTGTGAAAACGCAAATCATCTTATGTGAACATAAGATGAATTTTTAAATTTAAATCTGAAATTTTTCGCTCCCTAAGTAGTCATAGGATATTTTACCGTTTGCAAACCTAAAACAATTTCCGTAATAACAAGGACATAAGATATTTTTAAGCGTATTTTGTTTCTAGATTGCCTTTTGTGCGACCGTTTTTCTTATTTTTTCATTTAGTGTTTCACACAGTTTTGTTTCATACGCGATTGAAAAATTATAACAAATGAAACACATACGTATACAACAAAAATGAGTTGAATTGCACGAATTTGGAATTAAAAATACATTTTATAAAAATAAAACATGGATTTAATGAGATAAAAATTTTCACATGTATGAAATTGCCGTCTGATTTCCAGAAAACTAAGAATTTATTCACACAAAGCTCAAAAATAGTTTTATTATTAAAATAATTTTTATGCTAGAAATTTCTTCAAAGCTTTTCAAGAATACAATTTGGGATACCAATTTTAAGTAATTACGTAACGGGTGATTTTTTTGAGGTTAGGATTTTCATGCATTAGTATTTGACAGATCACGCGGGATTTCAGACATGGTGTCAAAGAGAAAGATGCTCAGTATGCTTTGACATTTCATCATGAATAGACTTACTGATGCCACAACGTCGAATTTTCAGTGAATGGGCCATAGAAAAGTTGGCAGAAAATCCGCTTTTTTATCGACAAATTTTGTTCAGCGATGAGGCTCATTTCTGGTTGAATGGCTACGTAAATAAGCAAAATTGCCGCATTTGGAGTGAAGAGCAACCAGAAGCCGTTCAAGAACTGCCCATGCATCCCGAAAAATGCACTGTTTGGTGTGGTTTGTACGCTGGTGGAATCATTGGACCGTATTTTTTCAAAGATGCTGTTGGACGCAACGTTACGGTGAATGGCGATCGCTATCGTTCAATGCTAACAAACTTTTTGTTGCCAAAAATGGAAGAACTGAACTTGGTTGACATGTGGTTTCAATAAGATGGCGCTACATGCCACACAGCTCGCGATTCTATGGCCATTTTGAGGGAAAACTTCGGAGAACAATTCATCTCAAGGAATGGACCGGTAAGTTGGCCACCAAGATCATGCGATTTGACGCCTTTAGACTATTTTTTGTGGGGCTACGTCAAGTCTTAAGTCTACACAAATAAGCCAGCAACTATTCCAGCTTTGGAAGACAACATTTCCGAAGAAATTCGGGCTATTCCGGCCGAAATGCTCGAAAAAGTTACCCAAAATTGGACTTTCCGAATGGACCACCTAAGACGCAGCCGCGGTCAACATTTAAATGAAATTATCTTCAAAAAGTAAATGTCATGGACCAATCTAACGTTTCAAATAAAGAATCGATGAGATTTTGCAAATTTTATGCGTTTTTTTTTTTTAAAAAAAGTTCTCAAGCTCTTAAAAAATCACCCGTTAGTAGTATTGGCAAATAGTTCTAAAAAGACTGGCGCAAAATGTCAAACAACCTATTATTTTTAATTTCTTTGTATGATACGAGTACTACTTAACAATTTGCTAACTTTAAAGTAGTTTACTAACTCATTCTTAGTTTAAAACATTTTCCAACTAGTATCGTACTAAAGGAATTCTCAATAAATTGCTTCTGAACACACCGAAAACATTGACAGTTCGTGCAAAAAACTAAGTAAACAAACCTTTTGTGGCGTTTCTAAAAGCACGATATTGGGCGCATTCACTAACCTAGTCACTACGTAGTCAACTCGTTCTGATTGGCTAAAGACAACTAAAAATTTAGTTGAAATTTCCCCCCAAACGTAGTGTAAAAATTTCTGCTTCAAAGCTAGTTGACATTTCACAATCAGCTGTTCGTTGAAAATACAAAAGTGAAATTATTAAAAAAATTAATATTATATCTTATATTTGATGTTATTTAGTTTAAACTGTAAAAAAAAGTTTATTTAAAGTTCTCAAAACACAATTTTTCTTATTTTATATGTTTACATCTGTCATTAATATGACAGTTTGAATTGACTAGCTTTGTAGTGCAATTTTGCATTCACAAAGCTAGTTGACTTTTTGACTACGTAGTGACTAGGTTAGTGAATGCGCCCATTCTTACGATGATTTTAACTTTAATAAAAGGGTAGATATAGTAGATATAGTATGATGCTATATTCGAATAAAATTTGCTAAATCGTTGATTTAACTTAGTTTCATATTAAATCAGCTTTAACGTCGGTCGTACTAATTTAATTAATTGATTTTTCAAAAAACAAAATCAATTTTTCTTTTTTTTTTTTAAAAAAATCCAAAAAGTATTTTTTCGAATGTTCTTATATAAAATATTATTTTAAGCTTCGGGGGCTTCTGCTAAAAAAAGAAATGGTTTAGATCGTTAGAACCGTTAATGAGAAAGTCGAAAATAAAAAGAAAAAGGTTGTACTGACGTACGCGGGGTAGAAGTAAAACTTCCTTACATGGCGCTGTCTTTGACTGATAGTGTGTCGTTTTGACACGTCACTGACAGCTGCATAAACATTTTTTTACCCCTAACTCTGGAAAAGAAGTTTTACTTAAAAAAAAACGGTTCTATGACAGGTACCGTTAATAACATGCTATTCAAAAATTTTATTTTATCAAAATCATGAGAGCCGTTTTCGAGATAAATAAGATCTTACACTACGGATGAGATACCGTTTCGGAGGTAAAAACAATTTTCAATTTCTCCTATCTCCCTTTGGGTCCCTTAAGTAAATTTTTTCCAATATTTTTTTGTTATTATTAATTTGACTTTTAAAAATATGTTTTCATGTAACATTTTTTACAATGATCAATAATTTTTTTTAAATAATTTAATAATTTATTTTATATTTTATTTTAATACTTTTTAAATAAATTATTTGAATAAAACTAAACTGTTTCTTATGTTGTGTAGACAATCGGGCTTAATGATCTATTTGGAATAATGCAATTAATTTAAAAAACTAATTCATTCTTGTCCCAACATTTCACCGGTTTCTTTCCGGCTTCATCAGGGGTTTATATTTATTTAATTTTAAGTTTGGCTTTTTGTTTACATTTTATGATGTTAAAAATTGTAAAAAACAGTTATAGTGTTGCCATAGCCATAACAAGCAATCTGTGATATTAGGTTAATCTTTGTTTTGTCTAAATTTAATCTTGTTAATTTGTTAATGTTTTTAAATTTTCTAGTGTTAAAGTATTAATGTCAATTAAGTGTTTCATATATGAATATTTTATTTACAATTTTTAACATCATAAAATGTAAACAAAAAGCCAAACTTAAAATTAAATAAATATAAACCCCTGATGAAGCCGGAAAGAAACCGGTGAAACGTTGGGACAAGAATGAATTAGTTTTTTAAATTAATTGCATTATTCCAAATAGATCATTAAGCCCGATTGTCTACACAACATACGTCACATTAAATGATCAAATACCACTACAAAAAACTGTTTCTATTCTGTGAACCAAATGTGATTTTATAGCCTTTTTTTTTAAAGAAATTCAAGTCTTCATTAGTTATTATTTTCTTTTTATTATTAAAGCTCTATAGAACAAATGTGACTTTTTCATATACGACTTAAATAAAAACCACCAAATACCATCTTAAATCTTTTTTTTTTTTCCACTTTTGCACACGCAACTCACCTTAAATGCACATAAGAATTGAAAACGTCCTTCGAAAACGCAAGGTAAAATATCTTATCTCAACTTAAGATTTTGGAAATTAATATAAAATTCAATTTATAGAAAAGCCAAACTATCTTAAGTCATATTTTTCCTCATAACGACCAAAATATTACAAATATCTTTTCGAAAATAATTTCGAAAAAAAGATCATAAAATTTTACATATAAATGCTTTGTTGAATAAAGTCTATATTTGAAAGATTTTTTGGGATACAGCTTTGAAGTGTTTTTTTGCTCTCCTGAAAAATCATCAAAATTGACTTAAGATACTTTACCTTTTCAGTCGAGAGTTATTTATGACTATTTTCATTGTCAATTAATAATTCTCGTAGATTCAACTGATAAATAGTTAATGTAAAAATAGTTATTTTTAACTATTTTATTGTCAGTTGGCGTTTGTTTTTAAAGTAACTCTTCTATAGTCAGAATCAAAATATTTCAATAGTAAAATCAACTATTCAGTAGTCAATATTATTAATACTAATAGTTATTTGTGACTATTTTGATTGTCATTTGTTTTTTTTTTTTTCAGAATCAACTTTTTAATAACCAGTTTAATTATTTAAGCAGTAACATATAACCACTTAACATAGTTAAATTTAATTTTATCCAATAGTCGTTGCATGACTATTTATATCGTCATCTTCGATACCTATTTTTGAAATGCTTACCTGATAGTTTTTTTTAGTTTCCACGTATACAAGAATAATTTGTTCCCTGAAAATTCTCCAAAAAACTAACAACAAAGTTTTTCTCAAATCATTTGACAGTTTATTATAGACATATAACATTGTTTTCATCAATTACAATTTAATTTATTTTGAGAAAAGTTAAACAAGTTCAAATAAAAGCTCAAGTGACCTCAACTCCAAGGTGCGTTTCGCCCAGGTACAACAGTGGGCTCATCAGTTAGATGCTGCCGTACCCAAGGTTCAGAAACAGCCACATACGATTTTTGCTTATATTGTATGCCTTTTATAGTTGTTCTTATTACGTTTGCAACTTGCACTGGATTATTAAATGAAAGTGAACTTTGACAACTTAGTAAGTAGCTGAGGGATGGATCTTCTTTTTCTTTGAGACTCTATTAAAATGAGATAAATCGAATCAACAAAAGTGTATAAGTAAGCTATGTACATAGTTAATATTTATATTAAAAGCTATGAAATTTACCAACAAATTTATAAAGAATAAAGATTGTTGTTCTCGATTTTCTCACTGGCATTAGTTGTCTGGAGAATGTTTTAGGTTGCGTTTATAAATTATTTCATGTCCCTAGCTGTTTACAAACTTAATTTGGAACTTTTATCCACTGGCGTTGAGCACTTCTAGATTTTTCAATTTCTCACCACTTAGTTTTATGGACCACTTTAATTAAAGGACACTCAGCACAAAATTATCGACATGCAACAAAGAGATCGCGACGAGCAAGCCAAACTACTAGGTACATCGTAGTAATTTGTAACTATGTTCTTACACATGGTCATTTTCAACTATGTGGTAGTTATTGTGTATACCAAATGCACTGAATTAAATAAATGCTACTATTTCATAGCAACAAGTTATTGTAAAATAGTCAGAACTGAATGTTTTTTCTTATTTTGAAGAAACTGTGGAATAACTATGCTTTAATACCAAAATAGTCATAATTAACTATTTTTATAGTCACCAAATAAAATTATTGATTTTTAATTATTTTGTAACTATTTTCAATTCATTTTTTGTAAAAATAGTCATTCAACAAATTACATTGGAATTCATAAATTGACTGTGACAATAGTTACAAAAGTAACTATTTTTTTCTCTGAGTGTAGTAGGATAAGACACAAAACAAGTAGTAAAAAAGAGAATATTATATTAATAAATTTAGCAGAGACAAATCTAACAAGTACTATCGCTATGCTTAATATGTCGCCTCAATCGTTTGTCTTCATGAAAGTTCTATAAGTTGTATATACAAAGGTTGTATATATACAAATGTGCAACCTACAGATTTATTACATACCTCAATTATATCACCATTGTGGCTAATGCCTTGTTGTTAGCGCTCTCAAGTGCCGTTGCTTCTATTTAAGTTGAATTCGTTTCATCGGAGCATCCGACACACACCCATAATCCTCTTCCGAAATATCATTCGTCACGCTAACACAGCTGAAGTGGAACCAACAATCGCATAATATGTCGAATTGCACTATGCTATCACTGTCCACTTTGTCGCGCATACGGCAGCTTTTTGCGCTGCAGCAACTCCCTTGAGTGGAGTCCCGTCTCCTGATTCATGGTAGCGTCGTCGTCGTCCTTCACAAATTTTCTTCTCGAAAATTCCGCACCTCTTTAAGAATTTTGTAAATTCTTCTGGCCATTTCGACTACTCCTTAAAAGCGGAAAGTTTAAATGTAAAACACTTTTTCGTTTTGTTTATTACAGTTAGCTTAAAGAAATTTTTATTTCAATTAATAAAAGTATTATAACATAAAAATAAAATTTCTTTTACCATATTTCTCATTTCTTGGCTGTAATCCTTTTCGCTTTGACGAATAGATATAATTCTTGATCGTTGACAATATAAATGAAAGAATTCAGATGCAGAATCATGGTAGATATTTTTTTATTACTTAATGTTTTGCATTTTTACGGTTAAATGACTAAGGCCCTCATTATGAATAGCGAATCGAACTAAAAATCTTGCGAATTCGATAAATTCGTATTATGAATAGCTATTCGCTTAAATTAATTTCGCTTCAAATGGCAAAACCTTTCGGTTATCGCTCAATTACGAATAGCGAATATTCGCTAATTTAATCGTTCATACTGTCATATATTATCGACTTAAAATATTTGGTGATAAATATAATGGTGATAAATAGTTTTGAAAACATAGAAGTTAAATTAAAGAAAATTGAAGTTGAGATGAGGAAGGTGCTTTGAACTTCATTGCATATATTACTTTTGTTCCTATTGAATGCATATATGTACATATATGTATATGCTTCAATTTAGTTTTTTGTCACGTAGTATGTGCTCTTTTTAAATAAATTTCTATTTTGTTTTTATTCCCAAATGAATTCTTGTCTTGTTTTGAATGTAATTTTTGTTGGGATCTAAATATTTATTCAAGATTAAATTAACATACAGAAATAAATTATCAGTTCGATCTTCGAAGCTAGAGACTATAAAAATAATTTATAAGGAAGCTAATAATTCATTCCATAATCGCTCTGCTTCAAGGCTTGTGTTGCGAGATCCATTAGGTTCATCTGGTATATCCTGAGGGACAATGGTTTCTTCTGCTATTATCTCTGGATCAACTACATAAGTTGTACCTGAGACCGCACGTTTAGATGTTGATTTAAATGAATCGTTTATTTCTTCCAGTATAGATACGTAAATAAATGCATCTTTGTTGAGTCGAAAATAAAAAACAAATCTTTGAGGGGAAAATATGAAACTTTTGAAAACATTAACACTTGATATATATACTCGTAACTTACAGATGACGTGTGATCTCCGAAGGGTTAGAACTGTCCATAATTTCATTTCTCGATCTCATCATTCTAATGTTGATTTCCTTTACACATGAGAAATCAATTTCTGTGTAAAGATTTCGATCTCTCGACAGATTTTACGTTCCTTCACACCAACAAAAATTGATTTTTTTTTACAGAGATCAAATCCTTCGAATCCGTATTTGATGAGGGATTTACATGTATACGAAATACGCATACCAAAAGAAAAAAATTGGACAAGGGATCGAAATCGCTAGTGTGTAAAGGAAACCGACATAATATTCTCTTATCTGTCTCACATTAGAATATTCTTCAAAAAGCTTAACATTTTATATATTGTTGCGAACAGAGCTTTATACTCCTACAGCGCCATCTGTTGGGAATTACATATCTGCTTTGTGAGGGAACAAAACAAAAAGCTCTTCTCCATCGCATCTAAATTTCCCCTAATTCCAAAGTACTAGAACATTCTACCCCCATAAGAATTTCCCCTTCTGGACAAGAACCTTCTAGAACAACTGGTTTGAGTATAAAAGGGAGTGTTCACGGTGAGCGGAACACAGTTTATTTTCGATTATGAAAGTGTGCAAAGCTGAACTGTTGGATTGTGGAAAGTGTAATTAAAAAGTGGATTTAAGTTGGAATAAAAGTATTAGAGTTGATTATAAATTGAGATTTATTGTTTTGATTCGAAAAGTGTAAATAAAGAAGAAATTATAAAAGGAGTAATAAGTTTTATTTACCGAACCTAGTAAAAATATTACATTGGTGTCAGAAAAGTGGAATAAAACTTATTGTGCAGTGAAAAAAATAAATAATAAAAAAAAAAAAAAAAAAAAAATGAGCAAGTTATTGAAAGAGCTCAACTGTAATGAGCTGAAAAGTGAATTAGGCAAGCGAGAACTTTCTAGAGCAGGATCGAAAAATGAGCTTGTTCTGCGTTTGGCCGAATATTTGAAACAACAAAATGAAGACCCGGACATTTTCGTCTTTGAAGCTGACGCTGAGGAAGTGGACGTAAGTAAAAATGTAGATGTTTCAAATATGTTTAGTCTTCTGCTTGAGCGTCTCGAAGAGCAACGAAATGAACAAAAGAAAGAACAGGAAAATGTACAAATGAATGTTCTCGAACGTCTCGAAGAGCAACGAAATGAACAAAAGAAAGAACAGGAAAATGTACAAAAGAATGTTCTCGAACGTCTCGAAGAGCAACGAAATGAACAAAAGAAAGAACAGGAGAATGTACAAAAGAATGTTCTCGAACGTTTCGAAGAGCAACAGAAGAATGTTCTCGAACGCCTGGAGAAACAGCATAGTGAACAAAAAGACCTTCTCGAAGAACAGAGAAACATGCTAGAAGGCAAGCTTGTTAACATCGAAAAGAATGTATCTGCACTTGATGAACGTGTTTCATTGTTGGAGAATCAAGCCGAACGTGTTTCATTATTAGAGAATCAAGTCGACAACAAAATGGAGACGCTTTCAAAAGAGCTAGATCGCATTCGAAATATAAAGATTCGGGAAAGTTCTGGGGAAACTTTGAGAAAAAAAGAGATGAAACCTCCAACCTTTGATGGACAGACTTCTTGGTCTATATACAAGAAGCAATTCGAGGCAGCTTCCACAACAAATGGCTGGGATGAGGCTGACAAGTATATAGCCTTAACTCTTGCTCTTAGAGGAGCAGCTGCTGAGTTGTTGCAAACCATACCAGCAGATAAGAGCGGCGACTTCAATTCCTTGGTTTTGGCTATAGACAAACGCTTTGGTAACAGCCACATGAAAGAAGTCTTCAAAGTGCAACTCAATTCCAGAGTTCAGAAGAGGGGCGAAACTCTACAACAACTGCAAGCGGACATTGAAAGGCTTGTTCATCTTGCATACCCAGATGTTGGAGAGGAAATTTGTAACCAGTTCGCAGTTGAGGCATTTGTTCGCGCCATTTCTGATATACATCTTCAAAGGGCCGTGCGAACTGCTGGAAAACGAACGCTTTCTGAAACATTAGCATTTGCCTTGACAATGGAAGCAGCTGAGCAAGCTTCTCACGGAGTACATCGACTTAGAGAAGCCATCGTCGAAGAATGCTCATGCCAAAGAACTGATGTCCAAAGGAACCAACGAAACGGACTTGCAAAGTGCTGGAATTGCAATAAGACTGGACATTTACAGCGTCAATGTCGATTACCACCAAGAAGAGCTTGTCAACATTGTGGACACGGAGTTTCAAACCCAGAACAAGGTAACAATAACACCAGTGTTACTTCCCGAACAGTTTCCCAACAAGTAAGAACTAACTTCGAGGGGCAGAAGCTGATTTCTGGTATCGATGGCCCCAGAAACACCATCCAGGTCTCCCAGACTAAACGAGACAATAAAAGTCTGACTGTCGAGGCAACTTTAAATGACAACAAACGTGTGGTCACCATCGACACCGGTGCCACCGCCTCCATTGTGCGTCAAGACCTAGTGCACCTGAATTGGCTACACAACACCAATAGCTACCGTCTGAGAACTGCCACAGGAGAAGCAGCTAGGGTTTATGGTGAAGTCCGACTTAGAATTCGAATTGCAGATCTAGAATTCTCACACAAATTTTTGGTGGCAGATATATGTGACGAATGCATCATAGGCATGGACTTCATGAAAGAACATCGAGTAATTTTGGATATTGGCAACCAGGTACTCAAATACCAGAATACAGAGATTCCAATGATCTATGGGTACGAAGGAACAACAACTCTAAGGACTGTCATCAAAGAAGACGTGATTATTCCTACTTCTTCTGAGGTATTCGTTTGGACAAAAGTAGAAGGTGAGTGTGGACGCCATCGATACCTAATGGTGGAACCAGGCCCAGATTGTTCTTCCCAAAACGTCATCATTGGGAAGACACTTGTGGCTCCGAAGAACAATATGGTCCCCGTACGGATACTCAACACCAAACCGTACGATGTGAAGTTAGTGAAAGGAGAAGTTATCGGTAAGTGCGAATCTGTCGCAGCCATAACACGAATTGACGCTGAAACACCGAGAACGACATTAAACCCTGAGGAGCTCAATAGCATCAAGGCAAAGATACTTAATTCATCTAACCTAGACCAACGTCAGGTTAAAACGGCAGAAAGCCTTCTGAACGAGTATGCTGACATTTTCGCTTCACCAAACGGAAAATATGGAAGGACACAAATGGTGCAGCATCGAATAAATACAGGAGATGCAAGGCCCATTCGTCAGCCCGCAAGACGTCTGCCACTGGCCAAACAAGGTGAAGCTGAGGAAATGATTACCACCATGAAGAAGGATGGTTTGATTGAGAACTCCAAAAGTCCTTGGGCGTCACCAGTGGTCCTAGTCAAAAAGAAGGACGGAAGTACACGGTTTTGTGTTGACTACCGAAGGTTGAATGACGTAACCAAGAAAGACAGCTACCCCCTGCCAAGAATTAGTGACACCTCAGATGCGATGGAAGGAGCACACTGGTTTTCAACACTGGACTTGAAAAGTGGATATTGGCAAGTTGAAATTCACCCTGAAGATCGAGAAAAGACAGCGTTCTCCACAGGTAATGGGCTGTGGCAGTTCAACGTGATGCCATTTGGTCTTTGCAACGCTCCGGCAACATTTGAGCGTTTGATGGAGTGTGTCCTTCAAGGTCTGACGTGGAAAACTTGTCTTGTCTACTTGGATGATGTTATCGTTTATGGAAAGACATACGACCAACACTGTAAGAACCTAAAGGGTGTGTTCCAGAGACTTCGAGAGGCTAACCTTAAACTGAACCCAGAAAAATGTGCACTGTTCCAGACTGAAGTAAAGTATTTGGGACATATCATCTCGTCCCAAGGAGTCAAGACTGATCCTGAAAAAGTTGACACCGTCAAAAATTGGCCAACACCACAGGACAAACATCAACTACGAAGTTTTCTTGGTCTTGCTGCTTATTACAGACGTTTTGTTAAGAACTTTGCCGGAATTGCGAAGAGTTTGCATCAGCTTACGGAAAAGAACAAGCAGTTTAAATGGTCAGGTGAGTGTGAAAAAGCCTTCCAAGAACTGAAATACCGTCTATGCAATGCTCCGGTGCTGATCTATCCGACTCCAGGCAAGCCTTTTATCATTGATGCTGATGCAAGCAACGTAGGAGTCGGCGCTGTTCTGTCACAAGTGCACAATGGCGAAGAAAAGGTTGTCGCCTATTTCAGCAAAGTACTGTCAAAGACCGAAAGAAACTACTGTGTGACCAGAAGAGAACTCTTGGCACTCATCTTGGCAACGAAACACTTCCATAAATACATCTATGGACAGAAGTTTCTTCTACGAACCGATCATGGTGCACTTAACTGGTTGTTGAACTTCAAGAACCCAGAAGGACAAGTCGCAAGGTGGATAGAAATACTGCAGACTTACGATTATGAAATCCAACACCGAAGGGGAAAGCTGCACTCAAATGCCGACGCGCTATCCCGAAGGCCTGCAAGCATTGTAGGCGACAAGAAGAAAAGGAATCCATCAACACTTTGCGAATAAGGGCTGACCCCATTTGTGGATGGAGCAATGAGGAAATAAGATCTGCTCAACAAGAAGACCCCGACATTGAACCTCTTCTCGCATGGAAAGAACATGAAGAAAAACCCGCATGGAATGACATTTCCGATAGGAGTCCAGTTTTAAAGGCCTATTGGGCACAATGGGACTCACTTCATGTGCGAGAAGGTGTTCTTCGGCGTAAATGGGAGTCCGCTGATGGTAAATCCTATGTGATGCAGCTTGTGTTACCTCAATCAAAAATTAAAGAGGTTCTTCGAGAAATGCATGATGGACCTTCAGGAGGCCATTTGGGAGTCAACAAGACGTTAGAAAAAGTGAGACAACGATTCTACTGGTTGCATGCAAGAGACGACGTTGAAAAGTGGTGCCGAAATTGTGACGCTTGTGCTGAAACCAAAGGCCCTGGTAGAAAACTGCAAGGAAAAATGATGCAATATAATGTTGGCTCACCGTTTGAAAGGATTGCTGTTGATGTAGCTGGCCCATTTCCGGAAACGAATGATGGAAACAAATACATTCTGGTGCTAATGGATTACTTCAGCAAATGACCTGAGGCATACGCTATCCCGAACCAAGAAGCCAAGACCGTGGCCGACCAGATTGTGTCTAACTGGGTAAGCAGGTTCGGTGTGCCTATGGAGCTCCATTCTGACCAAGGAAGGAACTTTGAGTCGAACATATTCCAAGAGGTGTGCGCGTTCCTTGGCATTAAGAAAACGAGAACCACACCACTTCACCCGCAATCTGATGGAATGGTCGAGAGATTCAACAGGACGTTAAAAGAGCACCTCACTAAGGTCGTAGGCGACAACCAAAGAAACTGGGATAGGCACATACCACTATTTTTGATGGCCTATCGAAGTGCAGTACATAGCTCAACAGGACAAACACCATCTGAAATCCTGTTCGGAAAAAGCATACGCCTGCCTAGTGAGATAAGGTTTGGACACCCACCACAAGAGTCTCAGGAAACAGGGGATTACGTGAGTGACCTAAAAGAGAGGCTAATCGGCATCCACGAAAGGACCAGGACTAGAATGAGCACTTACAGCGATCGAATGAAGACAAGGTACGACACAAGAGCAAACACGACAGGATTCCAAGTAGGAGATCGTGTATGGCTGTATAATCCACATCGTCAAAAGGGATTGTCGCCGAAGCTTCAACAAAACTGGGAAGGCCCTTATACTGTCGTCACGAAAATCAATGATGTCGTTTACCGAATTCAAAGAGGGTTAAGAGGAAAGCTAAAAGTTGTGCATAGTCCCCTATTACACGTTGCCTCATGAGACATGTCTCATTTTTGACTTTCCTTTTAAATTTGTATCCCGTGAGGCAAAAGCTATTACACGTTGACTCATGTCTCATGAGACTCATGTCTCAAATTTGACTGTTGTTCGTATTTTTTAATGCACAACACAACATAAAACGAATTTGAGAAAAAGAAACGTCAAAATGAGACTACTAAAAATCAGCCCGGTACTCACCGGGAATATTTTTTTGCATCTCATTTCCTCATATCTGCTTTCTTTTTCACACTTACGTGAGCCTCGTCTCGTGAGACATCGTGTAATAGGGGACATAGCGATCGACTGCACCGATACAGTGCCGAAGCTGGTGATAGAGTTGTTCGGGACGAACAATCTTAAGAAGGGGGCAATGTTGCGAACAGAGCTTTATACTCCTACAGCGCCATCTGTTGGGAATTACATATCTGCTTTGTGAGGGAACAAAACAAAAAGCTCTTTTCCATCGCATCTAAATTTCCCCTAATTCCAAAGTACTAGAACATTCTACCCCCATAAGAATTTCCCCTTCTGGACAAGAACCTTCTAGAACAACTGGTTTGAGTATAAAAGGGAGTGTTCACGGTGAGCGGAACACAGTTTATTTTCGATTATGAAAGTGTGCAAAGCTGAACTATTGGATTGTGGAAAGTGTAATTAAAAAGTGGATTTAAGTTGGAATAAAAGTATTAGAGTTGATTATAAATTGAGATTTATTGTTTTGATTCGAAAAGTGTAAATAAAGAAGAAATTCTAAAAGGAGTAATAAGTTTTATTTACCGAACCTAGTAAAAATATTACAATATTTTACACAATCACAAACAAGAAAGAAAATCAAATCTATTTCAATAAAATATTTATTTGATATTTGAGTCATGTCATTTCAGTGTGATGATTATTGGCAGCATTTATTTTTAAGCGAACGTTGAAGTTCGCTATTAATAATACTGTGAAAATCGAAGTTCGCTAAATTATTCGCAACTTATCGAACGTTCGATTCGCTATTCATAATGAGGGCCTAAATTGGCTTCTCATTTGCAACTATCCAAACAATCTACACATTCGTAAGCACAGAGTTGCGGATACCTCTCATTATCTATCCGTCTATCATCATATTGTGCAGAAGAAGTAGGAAGAAAAAGGATTGAAAGTATTTATACATAATCATTTTATTGCCAAAAAGTACAGAGTCAACAAGACCCCTATAAAAGGCTTAAAATTTAAGATTTATTTGGAAGTGCATTAAATGCTTCCTCTGCTGCCTCGACTAATTTTTGAATGAAAGCAATTTTACCATAAATTCCACTCTCTACCGCAGCACTAAAGGTAGCATTACGTTCATTGTCTTCAAGCAACAGACCAAAAAGTGTCAAATGCTTAGCAAATTTATTCCCGACAGTCGCCTCAATATTACCGAGTACTGCAAGTTTAATAGCACTGCCTAATTGCTCCCTCGTTGACTTGTCAGTTTTGACTGCTGCAGCTCCCAAATCCAAAGCAATATTGGTAAATATTTCTTGGACACTCTTACAAACACCTTTAGACTCCTTCAGATAAATAGTCTTCGCCGCTGACGGATTAGTTTCTGCTAATTTTGAAGTTGATGTGAAGTAATCTCCTACATGGGCTGCCAATTGACCAAGTTCAACCAGTGCTTTTACAAACGATTTTTTTAAATGCTTTACTTTACAGGGACTTGCACCTCTTTTAATTGAATCTGAAGCTGCTTTATTCACTTTTAAAATGGCGGCATTGGCGTCGCTATCATTTGTTGCATTTTGATCTTCAGCTCCGTCTTGCATTGGCTTAAGCTGATTCTCAGCACTTGAGACTGCATCATTTGCCATTTCGAAGGACACATCATTTATGTAATGCATTTCAACAAAGGCAGCTAGTATTGTTTGACGGGCGAATATAATTGATTGTTTTCCTGCATCTTCTCCAGCTATGAATGCCTGAGTTATTACAGGTATCAAACTCTTCATTTGATCGATAACTTCTAATCCAAACAATTCAATTTTTTGAATGACCTCTCCCAGTCCTTGTCTTGCTGTGTCATTGGAAAGTTTCGAAGCTTCTCCAAGGGACAAATACGCAGCAGTACCTGCGTCAATAAACGTGTCTATGGAGTTCTCAATGGCTTGCTGAAATACCTTTGCAGCAATATTTGGTTCGATCTTTGACAATTTACTAGCGGTTTCAAGTCCATTCAGTGCTATTTTTTGAGCAGCCGCTGCCAAATTTGCAACTTTCATAAATCCATGTTTAATTACAAGTTTTGCTTCAGCGTTATCACTACCTGATGAGTTTTGCCTATCGACCATAGGCTTTTTGATACTTTGACACCCATCACCTGCGACGTCATCTATGCAAAGTGATAATTCTAAGCCACTTGATTGACGAGTGAAGAAAACCAAAACTGCAGCTGCAGTGAAAGTGAAAAATCCCCAAGACTTCATATCGCAACTGAATAACTGAGTTCTTCAAACCAAATATCTGTACTGATAACTTGCTGGAGAAATGCGTGGGCTTTTATATGCTCGAAAACTATCTGTGCAGAAGACAAGCTTATTTGGTTAATTTAAACTTTATTGTTGCTCGTTTCAGATAATGATAGAACAACATGGAATTTGGAAATATGCAAACAACATGTGTGTTTACCAGACCTAATTTGTTTTCTATTTTTGCTATTGTAAACTCACATAATTATTCTCTTGTTAACTTAACCTTAACTTTTTCTTTACTTGCTATTGTGAATTTTTCGTCAATTTTCTCTCTTTCGTTATGTTTTTTGTAAAGTTCACCGCGGCTATCACGGTGCAATAAAATTATTACAAGTTTGTTCTTATACCAAGAAAGGTCAAAAATCGGAGTTTAATTTAAAGGAGACAGAGCTAACCAAAAAACTAAAATTTAGAAAAAAGGAAGAAAAAAAATACAGTCCACTTATATAACGAACTTACAATGTGCCTACACTGGCATGTCCAGGATTAATATTTTTATTTTAATATAATATTCAATACACAAGTTGCAAATTTAAGAAAATATTTGTTTAGAAGCCCGAACAATTTATTAGAGATAGTGAGGGCTGAATTTTGGCAAAGATATGATGGATATCATGTGTTTCTGCTTATTTGGCAGATCAAAGTGCCAACAAACTCAAGATAAGAGTTGTTAAATTATCAACTTTTGGGTTAAGCTGTCTCTTCAAAATTCTATACACTTAAGCTATAAATGTAGAGTTTTTGGTATATTTTAGCATTAAATTGGTTTTTTACATTCCAGTCTATTTAAAGACTTCTTTACAAATTATTGTGAGTTCTTAGTATTAAAGAATCATTTTTAAAATAAAAAATAAATTGGATTCAAAACTTAATTTTCGTAATTTAAGATAAGTTTGACATTAAGTAAAATGTTCTTTAATATTTTATCGGTTTCTCTACAGCCTAAGCGAATGTGTCTATTTTCTTTAAACTTGCTATAGTTTTTTGAATATTTCCACCGGAATTGTTTTTTAATTTTCTGCGATTCACAATACCTGCCATAAAAAATTAATTTTTTCACCATCAAAAACTTTTATTTTTATTCTCAAAATTTTAATTGAGCGTTAGAACCTTGAAAACCTTTTCTTAACTCAAATATTCCAGTTTTACGAGAATATTTTTTTTAAGGAAAGAATTGCCAAAAATGGAAGATTTTATTTTAAAAAAGTAAAAAATAAAAAAAAGTGTGAGTGCCGGGGATCACGGTTCAGATGTGTAATCATCAACGTTCATCCGGGTGCTGAATTTTTGTTATCAAATGTACCCAATAAAATTACTGTAACTGTATATATGTAGATGTATGTATCTACATAATTATCATGGGATGAAATGAACAGACAAATACCCGCTTACCACCAAAAGAAAAAGAAAGCACCACCTGACTCCACTACGTAACGTAAATTTTGTTAGACCTATGTTTAAACAGGGATGTTATTTTATCCGAAATAGTAAAACTATTTGCTCGGAGCATTAATAGGAGTGTTCACTTTCTCAAGTTTGACAAGCGCGGCATGATGAATATTTGATGGATGAAAGACACTAGCGTTAAGCGTTCACATTCATCAAACATGATGGCAAATGTCACTTCTCATTAGAATTTTGACCATGGCGGACCGACTCAGAGCATACATGAAATTTTATATTTCAAGTCTGTAGACAAATTATATCAATCTAATAAAAACCTCCTGAATTACAGCTATTGCTTATAAAACTCATATTGTTTTACTTTCAGCTCGAGAACTTCATGGAAAATAATATTTGCTATACTTAGACTTGACAAGCATGCATTCAGAGTCTCAAATATGCTTATCGTGCACCCAAAATATTGTAATATTTTTACTAGGTTCGGTAAATAAAACTTATTACTCCTTTTAGAATTTCTTCTTTATTTACACTTTTCGAATCAAAACAATAAATCTCAATTTATAATCAACTCTAATACTTTTATTCCAACTTAAATCCACTTTTTAATTACACTTTCCACAATCCAATAGTTCAGCTTTGCACACTTTCATAATCGAAAATAAACTGTGTTCCGCTCACCGTGAACACTCCCTTTTATACTCAAACCAGTTGTTCTAGAAGGTTCTTGTCCAGAAGGGGAAATTCTTATGGGGGTAGAATGTTCTAGTACTTTGGAATTAGGGGAAATTTAGATGCGATGGAAAAGAGCTTTTTGTTTTGTTCCCTCACAAAGCAGATATGTAATTCCCAACAGATGGCGCTGAGTATAAAGCTCTGTTCGCAACATTGCCCCCTTCTTAAGATTGTTCGTCCCGAACAACTCTATCACCAGCTTCGGCACTGTATCGGTGCAGTCGATCGCTATGCACAACTTTTAGCTTTCCTCTTAACCCTCTTTGAATTCGGTAAACGACATCATTGATTTTCGTGACGACAGTATAAGGGCCTTCCCAGTTTTGTTGAAGCTTCGGCGACAATCCCTTTTGACGATGTGGATTATACAGCCATACACGATCTCCTACTTGGAATCCTGTCGTGTTTGCTCTTGTGTCGTACCTTGTCTTCATTCGATCGCTGTAAGTGCTCATTCTAGTCCTGGTCCTTTCGTGGATGCCGATTAGCCTCTCTTTTAGGTCACTCACGTAATCCCCTGTTTCCTGAGACTCTTGTGGTGGGTGTCCAAACCTTATCTCACTAGGCAGGCGTATGCTTTTTCCGAACAGGATTTCAGATGGTGTTTGTCCTGTTGAGCTATGTACTGCACTTCGATAGGCCATCAAAAATAGTGGTATGTGCCTATCCCAGTTTCTTTGGTTGTCGCCTACGACCTTAGTGAGGTGCTCTTTTAACGTCCTGTTGAATCTCTCGACCATTCCATCAGATTGCGGGTGAAGTGGTGTGGTTCTCGTTTTCTTAATGCCAAGGAACGCGCACACCTCTTGGAATATGTTCGACTCAAAGTTCCTTCCTTGGTCAGAATGGAGCTCCATAGGCACACCGAACCTGCTTACCCAGTTAGACACAATCTGGTCGGCCACGGTCTTGGCTTCTTGGTTCGGGATAGCGTATGCCTCAGGCCATTTGCTGAAGTAATCCATTACCACCAGAATCTATTTGTTTCCATCATTCGTTTCCGGAAATGGGCCAGCTACATCAACAGCAATCCTTTCAAACGGTGAGCCAACATTATATTGCATCATTTTTCCTTGCAATTTTCTACCAGGGCCTCTGGTTGCAGCACAAGCGTCACAATTTCGGCACCACTTTTCAACGTCGTCTCTTGCATGCAACCAGTAGAATCGTTGTCTCACTTTTTCTAACGTCTTGTTGACTCCCAAATGGCCTCCTGAAGGTCCATCATGCATTTCTCGAAGAACCTCTTTAATTTTTGATTGAGGTAACACAAGCTGCATCACATAGGATTTACCATCAGCGATTTACGCCGAAGAACACCTTCTCGCACATGAAGTGAGTCCCATTGTGCCCAATAGGCCTTTAAAACTGGACTCCTATCGGAAATGTCATTCCATGCGGGTTTTTCTTCATGTTCTTTCCATGCGAGAAGAGGTTCAATGTCGGGGTTTTCTTGTTGAGCAGATCTTATTTCCTCATTGCTCCATCCACAAATGGGGTCAGCCCTTATTCGCAAAATGTTGATGGATTCCTTTTCTTCTTGTCGCCTACAATGCTTGCAGTCTATTTTACAAGGCCTTCGGGATAGCGCGTCGGCATTTGAGTGCAGCTTTCCCCTTCGGTGTTGGATTTCATAATCGTAAGTCTGCAGTCTTTCTATCCACCTTGCGACTTGTCCTTCTGGGTTCTTGAAGTTCAACAACCAGTTAAGAGCACCATGATCGGTTCGTAGAAGAAACTTCTGTCCATAGATGTATTTATGGAAGTGTTTCGTTGCCAAGATGAGTGCCAAGAGTTCTCTTCTGGTCACACAGTAGTTTCTTTCGGTCTTTGACAGTACTTTGCTGAAATAGGCGACAACCTTTTCTTCGCCATTGTGCACTTGTGACAGAACAGCGCCGACTCCTACGTTGCTTGCATCAGCATCAATGATAAAAGGCTTGCCTGGAGTCGGATAGATCAGCACCGGAGCATTGCATAGACGGTATTTCAGTTCTTGGAAGGCTTTTTCACACTCACCTGACCATTTAAACTGCTTGTTCTTTTCCGTAAGCTGATGCAAACTCTTCGCAATTCCGGCAAAGTTCTTAACAAAACGTCTGTAATAAGCAGCAAGACCAAGAAAACTTCGTAGTTGATGTTTGTCCTGTGGTGTTGGCCAATTTTTGACGGTGTCAACTTTTTCAGGATCAGTCTTGACTCCTTGGGACGAGATGATATGTCCCAAATACTTTACTTCAGTCTGGAACAGTGCACATTTTTCTGGATTCAGTTTAAGGTTAGCCTCTCGAAGTCTCTGGAACACACCCTTTAGGTTCTTACAGTGTTGGTCGTATGTCTTTCCATAAACGATAACATCATCCAAGTAGACAAGACAAGTTTTCCACGTCAGACCTTGAAGGACACACTCCATCAAACGCTCAAATGTTGCCGGAGCGTTGCAAAGACCAAATGGCATCACGTTGAACTGCCACAGCCCATTACCTGTGGAGAACGCTGTCTTTTCTCGATCTTCAGGGTGAATTTCAACTTGCCAATATCCACTTTTCAAGTCCAGTGTTGAAAACTAGTGTGCTCCTTCCATCGCATCTAAGGTGTCACTAATTCTTGGCAAGGGGTAGCTGTCTTTCTTGGTTACGTCATTCAACCTTCGGTAGTCAACACAAAACCGTGTACTTCCGTCCTTCTTTTTGACTAGGACCACTGGTGACGCCCAAGGACTTTTGGAGTTCTCAATCAAACCATCCTTCTTCATGGTGGTAATCATTTCCTCAGCTTCACCTTGTTTGGCCAGTGGCAGACGTCTTGCGGGCTGACGAATGGGCCTTGCATCTCCTGTATTTATTCGATGCTGCACCATTTGTGTCCTTCCATATTTTCCGTTTGGTGAAGCGAAAATGTCAGCATACTCGTTCAGAAGGCTTTCTGCCGTTTTAACCTGACGTTGGTCTAGGTTAGATGAATTAAGTATCTTTGCCTTGATGCTATTGAGCTCCTCAGGGTTTAATGTCGTTCTCGGTGTTTCAGCGTCAATTCGTGTTATGGCTGCGACAGATTCGCACTTACCGATAACTTCTCCTTTCACTAACTTCACATCGTACGGTTTGGTGTTGAGTATCCGTACGGGGACCATATTGTTCTTCGGAGCCACAAGTGTCTTCCCAATGATGACGTTTTGGGAAGAACAATCTGGTCCTGGTTCCACCATTAGGTATCGATGGCGTCCACACTCACCTTCTACTTTTGTCCAAACGAATACCTCAGAAGAAGTAGGAATAATCACGTCTTCTTTGATGACAGTCCTTAGAGTTGTTGTTCCTTCGTGCCCATAGATCATTGGAATCTCTGTATTCTGGTATTTGAGTACCTGGTTGCCAATATCCAAAATTACTCGATGTTCTTTCATGAAGTCCATGCCTATGATGCATTCGTCACATATATCTGCCACCAAAAATTTGTGTGAGAATTCTAGATCTGTAATTCGAATTCTAAGTCGGACTTCACCATAAACCCTAGCTGCTTCTCCTGTGGCAGTTCTCAGACGGTAGCTATTGGTGTTGTGTAGCCAATTCAGTTGCACTAGGTCTTGACGCACAATGGAGGCGGTGGCACCGGTGTCGATGGTGACCACACGTTTGTTGCCATTTAAAGTTGCCTCGACAGTCAGACTTTTATTGTCTCGTTTAGTCTGGGAGACCTGGATGGTGTTTCTGGGGCCATCGATACCAGAAATCAGCTTCTGCCCCTCGAAGTTAGTTCTTACTTGTTGGGAAACTGTTCGGGAAGTAACACTGGTGTTATTGTTACCTTGTTCTGGGTTTGAAACTCCGTGTCCACAATGTTGACAAGCTCTTCTTGGTGGTAATCGACATTGACGCTGTAAATGTCCAGTCTTATTGCAATTCCAGCACTTTGCAAGTCCGTTTCGTTGGTTCCTTTGGACATCAGTTCTTTGGCATGAGCATTCTTCGACGATGGCTTCTCTAAGTCGATGTACTCCGTGAGAAGCTTGCTCAGCTGCTTCCATTGTCAAGGCAAATGCTAATGTTTCAGAAAGCGTTCGTTTTCCAGCAGTTCGCACGGCCCTTTGAAGATGTATGTCGGAAATGGCGCGAACAAATGCCTCAACTGCGAACTGGTTACAAATTTCCTCTCCAACATCTGGATATGCAAGATGAACAAGCCTTTCAATGTCCGCTTGCAGTTGTTGTAGAGTTTCGCTCCTCTTCTGAACTCTGGAATTGAGTTGCACTTTGAAGACTTCTTTCATGTGGCTGTTACCAAAGCGTTTGTCAATAGCCAAAACCAAGGAATTGAAGTCGCCGCTCTTATCTGCTGGTATGGTTTGCAACAACTCAGCAGCTGCTCCTCTAAGAGCAAGAGTTAAGGCTATATACTTGTCAGCCTCATCCCAGCCATTTGTTGTGGAAGCTGCCTCGAATTGCTTCTTGTATATAGAACAAGAAGTTTGTCCATCAAAGGTTGGAGGTTGCATCTCCTTTTTCCTCAAGGTTTCTCCAGAACTTTCAAGAATCTTTATATTTCGAATGCGATCTAGCTCTTTTGAAAACGTCTCCATTTTGTTGTCGACTTGATTCTCTAGCAATGAAACACGTTCATCAAGTGCAGACACATTATTCTCGATTTTAACAAGCTTGCCTTCTAGCATGTTTCTCTGCTCTTCGAGAAGGTCTTTTTGTTCGCTATGCTGTTTCTCTAGGCATTCGAGAACATTCTTCTGTTGCTCTTCAAAACGTTCGAGAACATTCTTCTGTTGCTCGTCGAAACGTTCAAGGACATTCTTTTGTTCGTTTTTCTGTTCATTGAAACGTTCGTTTTGTTCATTTCGTTGCTCTTCGAAACGTTGAAGCAGAAGACTAATCATATTTGAAACATCTACATTTTTACCTACGTCTGCTTCCTCAGCGTCAGCTTCAAAGACGAAAATGTCCGGGTCTTCATTTTGTTGTTTCAAATATTCGGCCAAACGCAGAACAAGCTCATTTTTCGGTCCTGCTCTAGAAAGTTCTCGCTTGCCTAATTCACTTTTCAGCTCATTACAGTTGAGCTCTTTTAGTAACTTGCTCATTTTTATTTTTATTATTATTTTTTTTTTTTTTTTTTTTTTTGCACACTTCACTGCACAATAAGTTTTATTCCACTTTTCTGACACCAATGTAATATTTTTACTAGGTTCGGTAAATAAAACTTATTACTCCTTTTAGAATTTCTTCTTTATTTACACTTTTCGAATCAAAACAATAAATCTCAATTTATAATCAACTCTAATACTTTTATTCCAACTTAAATCCACTTTTTAATTACACTTTCCACAATCCAATAGTTCAGCTTTGCACACTTTCATAATCGAAAATAAACTGTGTTCCGCTCACTGTGAACACTCCCTTTTATACTCAAACCAGTTGTTCTAGAAGGTTCTTGTCCAGAAGGGGAAATTCTTATGGGGGTAGAATGTTCTAGTACTTTGGAATTAGGGGAAATTTAGATGCGATGGAAAAGAGCTTTTTGTTTTGTTCCCTCACAAAGCAGATATGTAATTCCCAACAGATGGCGCTGTAGGAGTATAAAGCTCTGTTCGCAACAATATATAAAAAAAAAATTTAAAACCATATAGCATAATTGCCATGCCCCGCTGGCTGAAGCGTTTACATTATCAAAATTAAGCCAATCATGCCGTAGTTGTCGAACATATTGGAGAATGTGAAACCCCCTAAAGGTACATATTGTTGCGAACAGAGCTTTATACTCCTACAGCGCCATCTGTTGGGAATTACATATCTGCTTGTGAGGGAACAAAACAAAAAGCTCTTTTCCATCGCATCTAAATTTCCCCTTTATTCCAAAGTACTAGAACATTCTATCCCCATATGAATTTCCCCTTCTTCCAAGCAAATGGAGAATTCTGGACAAGAACCTTCTAGAACAACTGGTTTGAGTATATAAGAGAGTGCTCGCGGTGAGCACAAGACAGTTTATTTTCGATTATGAAAGTGTGCAAAGCTGAACTATTGGATTGTGGAAAGTGTAATTAAAGAAGTGGATTTAAGTTGGAATAAAAGTATTAGAGTTGATTATAAATTGAGATTTATTGTTTTGATTTGAAAAGTGTAAATAAAGAAGAAATATTAGAAACAGTAATAAGTTTTATTTAACGAACCTTGGAAAGATATTACATTGGTGTCAGAAAAGTGGAATAAAACTTATTGTGCAGCGAAGTGTGGAAAAAAAAATAATAATAATAAAAATGAGCAAGTTACTAAAAGAGCTCAACTGTAATGAGCTGAAAAGTGAATTAGGCAAGCGAGAACTTTCTAGAGCAGGATCGAAAAATGAGCTTGTTCTGCGTTTGGCCGAATATTTGAAACAACAAAATGAAGACCCGGACATTTTCGTCTTTGAAGCTGACGCTGAGGAAGTGGACGTAAGTAAAAATGTAGATGTTTCAAATATGTTTAGTCTTCTGCTTGAGCGTCTCGAAGAGCAACGAAATGAACAAAAGAAAGAACAGGAAAATGTACAAATGAATGTTCTCGAACGTCTCGAAGAGCAACGAAATGAACAAAAGAAAGAACAGGAGAATGTACAAAAGAATGTTCTCGAACGTCTCGAAGAGCAACGAAATGAACAGAAAAATTAACAGAAGAATATTCTCGAACGCCTTGACAAACAGCATAGCGAACAAAAAGACCTTCTCGAAGAGCAGAGAAACATGCTAGAAGGCAAACTTGTTAACATCGAGAATAATGTGTCTGCACTTGATGAACGTGTTTCATTGCTAGAGAATCAAGTCGACAACAAAATGGAGACGTTTTCAAAAGAGCTAGATCGCATTCGGAATATAAAGATTCGGGAAAGTTGTGGAGAAACATTGAGGAAAAAGGAGATGCAACCTCCAACCTTTGATGGACAAACTTCTTGGTCTATATACAAGAAGCAATTCGAGGCAGCTTCCACAACAAATGGCTGGGATGAGGCTGACAAGTATATAGCCTTAACTCTTGCACTTAGAGGAGCAGCTGCTGAGTTGTTGCAAACCATACCAGCAGATAAGAGCGGCGACTTCAATTCTTTGGTTTTGGCTATTGACAAACGCTTTGGTAACAGCCACATGAAAGAAGTCTTCTCAATTCCAGAGTTCAGAAGAGGGGCGAAACTCTACAACAACTGCAAGCGGACATTGAAAGGCTTGTTCATCTTGCATATCCAGATGTTGGAGAGGAAATTTGTAACCAGTTCGCAGTTGAGGCATTTGTTCGCGCCATTTCCGACATACATCTTCAAAGGGCCGTGCGAACTGCTGGAAAACGAACTCTTTCGGAAACATTAGCGTTTGCCTTGACAATGGAAGCAGCTGAGCAAGCTTCTCACGGAGTACATCGACTTAGAGAAGCCATCGTCGAAGAATGCTCATGCCAAAGAACTGATGTCCAAAGGAACCAACGAAACGGACTTGCAAAGTGCTGGAATTGCAATAAGACTGGACATTTACAGCGTCAATGTCGATTACCACCAAGAAGAGCTTGTCAACATTGTGGACACGGAGTTTCAAACCCAGAACAAGGTAACAATAACACCAGTGTTACTTCCCGAACATTTTCCCAACAAGTAAGAACTAACTTCGAGGGGCAGAAGCTGATTTCTGGTATCGATGGCCCCAGAAACACCATCCAGGTCTCCCAGACTAAACGAGACAATAAAAGTCTGACTGTCGAGGCAACTTTAAATGGCAACAAACGTGTGGTCACCATCGACACCGGTGCCACCGCCTCCATTGTGCGTCAAGACCTAGTGCAACTGAATTGGCTACACAACACCAATAGCTACCGTCTGAGAACTGCCACAGGAGAAGCAGCTAGGGTTTATGGGGAAATCCGACTTAGAATTCGAATTGCAGATCTAGAATTCTCACACAAATTTTTGGTGGCAGATATATGTGACGAATGCATCATAGGCATGGACTTCATGAAAGAACATCGAGTAATTTTGGATATTGGCAACCAGGTACTCAAATACCAGAATACAGAGATTCCAATGATCTATGGGCACGAAGAAACAACAACCCTAAGGACTGTCATCAAAGAAGATGTGATTATTCCTACTTCTTCTGAGGTATTCGTTTGGACAAAAGTAGAAGGTGAGTGTGGACGCCATCGATACCTAATGGTGGAACCAGGCCCAGATTGTTCTTCCCAAAACGTCATCATTGGGAAGACACTTGTGGCTCCGAAGAACAATATGGTCCCCGTACGGATACTCAACACCAAACCGTACGATGTAAAGTTAGCAAAAGGAGAAGTTATCGGTAAGTGCGAAGCTGTCGCAGCCATAACACGAATTGACGATGAAACACCGAGAACGACATTAAACCCTGAGGAGCTCAATAGCATCAAGGCAAAGATACTCAATTCATCTTACTTAGACCAACATCAGGTTAAAACGGCAGAAAGCCTTCTGAACGAGTATGCTGACATTTTCGCTTCACCAAACGGAAAATATGGAAGGACACAAATGGTGCAGCATCGAATAAATACAGGAGATGCAAGGCCCATTCGTCAGCCCGCAAGACGTCTGCCACTGGCCAAACAAGGTGAAGCTGAGGAAATGATTACCACCATGAAGAAGGATGGTTTGATTGAAAACTCCAAAAGTCCTTGGGCGTCACCAGTGGTCCTAGTCAAAAAGAAGGACGGAAGTACACGGTTTTGTGTTGACTACCGAAGGTTGAATGACGTAACCAAGAAAGACAGCTACCCCTTGCCAAGAATTAGTGACACCTTAGATGCGATGGAAGGAGCACACTGGTTTTCAACACTGGACTTGAAAAGTGGATATTGGTAAGTTGAAATTCACCCCGAAGATCGAGAAAAGACAGCGTTCTCCACAGGTAATGGGCTGTGGCAGTTCAACGTGATGCCGTTTGGTCTTTGCAACGCTCCGGCAACCTTTGAGCGTTTGATGGAGTGCGTCCTTCAAGGCCTGACGTGGAAAACTTGCCTTGTCTACTTGGATGATGTTATCGTTTATGGAAAAACATACGACCAACACTGTAAGAACCTAAAGGGTGTGTTCCAGAGACTTCGAGAGGCTAACCTTAAACTGAACCCAGAAAATGTACACTGTTCCAGACTGAAGTAAAGTATTTGGGACATATCATCTCGTCCGAAGGAGTCAAGACCGATCCTGAAAAAGTTGACACCGTCAAAAATTGGCCAACACCACAGGACAAACATCAACTACGAAGTTTTCTTGGTCTTGCTACTTATTACAGACGTTTTGTTAAGAACTTTGCCGGAATTGCGAAGAGTTTGCATCAGCTTACGGAAAAGAACAAGCAGTTTAGATGGTCAGGTGAGTGTGAAAAAGCCTTCCAAGAACTGAAATACCGTCTATGCAATGCTCCGGTGCTGATCTATCCGACTCCAGGCAAGCCTTTTATCATCGATGCTGATGCAAGCAACGTGGGAGTCGGCGCTGTTTTGTCACAAGTGCACAATGGCGAAGAAAAGGTTGTCGCCTATTTCAGCAAAGTACTGTCGAAGACGGAAAGAAACTACTGTGTGACCAGAAGAGAACTCTTGGCACTCATTTTGGCAACGAAACACTTCCATAAATACATCTATGGACAGAAGTTTCTTCTACGAACCGATCATGGTGCTCTTAACTGGTTGTTGAATTTCAAGAACCCAGAAGGACAAGTCGCAAGGTGGATAGAAAGACTGCAGACTTACGATTACGAAATTCAACATCGAAGGGGAAAGCTGCACTCAAATGCCGACGCACTATCCCGAAGACCTTGTAAAATAGATTGCAAGCATTGCAGTCGACAAGAAGAAAAGGAATCCATCAACATTCTGCGAATAAGAGCTGACCCCATTTGTGGATGGAGCAATGAAGAAATACGATCTGCTCAACAAGAAGACCCCGACATTGAACCTCTTCTCGCATGGAAGGAACATGAAGAAAAACCCGCATGGAATGACATTTCCGATAGGAGTCCAATTTTAAAGGCCTATTGGGCACAATGGGACTCACTTCATGTGCAAGAAGGTGTTCTTCGGCGAAAATGGGAGTCCGCTGATGGTAAATCCTATGTAATGCAGCTTGTGTTACCTCAATCGAAAATCAAAGAGGTTCTTCGAGAGATGCATGATGGACCTTCAGGAGGCCATTTGGGAGTCAACAAGACGTTAGAAAAAGTGAGACAACGATTCTACTGGTTGCATGCAAGAGACGACGTTGAAAAGTGGTGCCGAAATTGTGACGCTTGTGCTGCAACCAAAGGCCCTGGTAGAAGACTGCAAGGAAAAATGATGCAATATAATGTCGGCTCACCGTTTGAAAGGATTGCTGTTGATTAGCTGGCCCATTTCCGGAAACGAATGATGGAAACAAATACATTCTGGTGGTAATGGATTACTTCAGCAAATGGCCTGAGGCATACGCTATCCCGAACCAAGAAGCCAAGACCGTGGCCGACCAGATTGTGTCTAACTGGGTAAGCAGGTTCGGTGTGCCTATGGAGCTCCATTCTGACCAAGGAAGGAACTTTGAGTCGAACATATTCCAAGAGGTGTGCGCGTTCCTTGGCATTAAGAAAACGAGAACCACACCACTTCACCCGCAATCTGATGGAATGGTCGAGAGATTCAACAGGACGTTAAAAGAGCACCTCACTAAGGTCGTAGGCGACAACCAAAGAAACTGGGATAGGCACATACCACTATTTTTGATGGCCTATCGAAGTGCAGTACATAGCTCAACGGGACAAACACCATCTGAAATCCTGTTCGGAAAAAGCATACGCCTGCCTAGTGAGATAAGGTTTGGACACCCACCACAAGAGTCTCAGGAAACAGGGGATTACGTGAGTGACCTAAAAGAGAGGCTAATCGGCATCCACGAAAGGACCAGGACTAGAATGAGCACTTACAGCGATCGAATGAAGACAAGGTACGACACAAGAGCAAACACGACAGGATTCCAAGTAGGAGATCGTGTATGGCTGTATAATCCACATCGTCAAAAGGGATTGTCGCCGAAGCTTCAACAAAACTGGGAAGGCCCTTATACTGTCGTCACGAAAATCAATGATGTCGTTTACCGAATTCAAAGAGGGTTAAGAGGAAAGCTAAAAGTTGTGCATAGCGATCGACTGCACCGATACAGTGCCGAAGCTGGTGATAGAGTTGTTCGGGACGAACAATCTTAAGAAGGGGGCAATGTTGCGAACAGAGCTTTATACTCCTACAGCGCCATCTGTTGGGAATTACATATCTGCTTGTGAGGGAACAAAACAAAAAGCTCTTTTCCATCGCATCTAAATTTCCCCTTTATTCCAAAGTACTAGAACATTCTATCCCCATATGAATTTCCCCTTCTTCCAAGCAAATGGAGAATTCTGGACAAGAACCTTCTAGAACAACTGGTTTGAGTATATAAGAGAGTGCTCGCGGTGAGCACAAGACAGTTTATTTTCGATTATGAAAGTGTGCAAAGCTGAACTATTGGATTGTGGAAAGTGTAATTAAAGAAGTGGATTTAAGTTGGAATAAAAGTATTAGAGTTGATTATAAATTGAGATTTATTGTTTTGATTTGAAAAGTGTAAATAAAGAAGAAATATTAGAAACAGTAATAAGTTTTATTTAACGAACCTTGGAAAGATATTACAATATAATACTTAAGAGTCAAACTCTTGTAGCCTGGTAAGATACACAATTCTTTTTTTGTTTGTTTCGGCGCCTTTCTTAAAGTTTAGGTGAGGGGTTTCGAAAAATTGAAATTTTCCATACCTACAATTGAAATGTATCCTGAACCTGATGTATCTCTAAGGTAATTGGTTTTTAAGTAAAGTATATATGTATATACATATTTACATTAATAAATCAGATTAGATGAAGAAAATGAGATTCTTTTTCTAAATTCCATTTCTAATGTCCAAAGTGTTTTCGTCCCTGAACGTATCGATATCCGAAGTTATCTATGACGATAACGCTGGAGAAATGGCGTCGATATTATGAAGATGATTTTTCGGCCAAAATTTGGGTCCTATTCCAAACCAAGTCCTGCCACAAAATTCCCCAATTTTAAGTCTGCAAAAGGCCGATTCTTTGAGCACGTGGTTCTGATAATACAGTTTCATCATTTAAACGTGCGATAAGAGAGGAAAAATAAAACAATAGACTTGGCAGATGTCGCCAAAACAACATGGACGTCACAGGCCGCCAAAATCTTTCTATGCCAATTGAAAAACCGTTATTGAAATTAAAATAAGTTCTGCACCCATTAAACAACTCGTAAATGATGTATAGCAAGCGGAATTTTCTAAGCAGTTGCGTTGTTTAGATTAGTTGCATTCATTTAAAAAAAAATTGAACGCCCCCGGGTGGGCACAAACCAAAAAATTTTAAACCTGCTCTAAATCAATTTCAGAATGGGAGTCGACTCTAAATATTGTTTATAAAACGAGAACTGAATTAATTTTTGTTAATTTTATACGACATAAACTATACTTTAAATTTAAAGAGCTTATCTAACTTTAATAGTACCAAATAGTTACTTTAGCTTCCAAAAGTATATTTTATCCAGATTGATAATGGTCATTTCATACCAAAGCAAATCGAAGTAAAAATATTTCCTGATGTTTTATTTGTTTTTTAAAAGATGTTCTGTAAATAGACTGAATATTAGAAATGCGAAATAATCATACAAAAGTGCTCTATCATCTTTAATTTTGCAATATTGCGGCGGCCGAATGACAAGGACAAACAAATCTGTACCTACAAATATACATACATACATATATGGATGTTGTTTAACGTAAATTTGCTAAGGTTCTGTTGTGAAACCCACATTAGGTAGAAAAGTTGTCTAACGTGTTTAAAATTATGAAAAAGTTAGACAAATGTCTTCAAACTAAACGAATGTGTTAAGTAGAGCCGGTGTTATTCCTTTTCCTTAAACGAGCAACGTTTAAAAATTTTTAAAAACTAAAAAATAGCCTACTTATGCAAAAGCTTACAGCTAATTTACTAGCTCTATGCAAGCGCTCTAAGTTAAGCTAAATCTTAATTCTAATACCTTTCGGCCTAAAAATTATGTTTATGTTAAACTATGTATATCATTTTATTTTTCTCCAGAAAATGTACGAACTCCGATTCCTTAACATTTTTTTTGTTGCTTATTAATAAAAATTACAAAACCAAATTAAAACTAATTAAAACTACCTACCACTACTTAAAGTTACTTAAAATAAACATAAACTACTTAAAACTAGAACAGCAGCAAGTTTTTGTTTTTTGTATGTACCTACATTTATAAGTGTGATTTTTTCTTCTTTTTTTTTTTGCGCCAATTTGACTGTTCCTCGACTTAAGGATACACTTAAACCTATGAAGGTCGGCCAAGACATAAAAATCATCGTCAACTTTCTCTATCATCTGACAACCACCAAAACTTGTTCCCCTGTCTCTCCGGTCCCGATGGGTTATACAGTCCTACTGAACCGAGGGCGCTCTACTCCGTCTTGTGCGAGGTAGTCTCGACTATAAAGGAGCCGCCTATCCACAGTCCTACGGCCGACGTGGTAAATTAGCGCAATCGACATTCTATCCCGAACCAGCCCTCGATTTAAGTAGATAAATGCATCGGGTGGGATAAAGCCGATTAGACGTACATTCTCATAATAATCGTTGTCAGGGAATTACGCACCAAAAATTAGGCTACTGGTCGAGGACATTGTTCATCGCAATTCTGTTTATATTGGCTCCGTTGTATAGAACTTGGTTGGAATAATAATGTTTGTACTCTGAATCTGGTGTTCTGTGTAATCCAAGGCAACGTCTAACACAATCTTTTTCATTTTAGATGGGGCGACATTGAACCACACAGGGCAACCATAGGCAATCATCGGCTGGATGAGAGCCATGTAGTAAATAACCTTCACCCTGCTGTCAAGCCGGCTGCTGTAAAACAACAGTTTCGTCAGGGTAAAGGTTCCCCTAGCCTTGGTCAGAGCAGCAATTATATGTATGTCTGTCGAAATACAAATACTGATCCAACCAGATGCCAAGGTACTTTACTACACTTTTACTCGCCAGTATAGCTTTCCATGTGGCCCTATGATCACCAGCTTGCGCCGCGCCAGTTCTTTATCGTATCCAAGGGGTTCCTTGCCAACGGAGTCAGCATACGCAATTGTCTGAGTAAGACTCCCTAACAGATTTAACAGATTGCTGGTTCCCTGCTGAAGACCATTCTTGATATCGAAGACTATGGTAGAACAACAAACTTTTGACTACAAACTTTCTACCATTGAGCATATCATAAAGCATAATACAATAGTGGTTTACTAATGCCGAGGCTGGTTAGCTTAAGCTAGAGACCCTCCAACCATACGGTGTCTTAAGCCTTCTCCAAATCAACCAGACAAGCACCAGTACACTGCCTTTTAGTTTTGGTCCATTAGATATCAGAATTGTATCCTGTCCCGCCTTAAAACTGAACTGATTATCCGGTATGATATTGTTGTCCTGCGCCCATTTAGGCAGAACTCTATTAATAAATTTTTCGAATACCTAACTGATACTCGGAAGAAGCCTTATCAAACAGAGATTCGCCGGATTGAAGTTTTCCCTTCCCTTTTCAGAGAGAGAACGTACCACAGCGGTCTTCCATTGCACTGGAAAATGTGCATTATTCAATGCGTTGTTAAACAGTGTGTTATAAATGTCCACTGCCTCCGAAGGTAGATGTCGTAGTACAACGTTGGATATACTATCGAGCTGGAGCTCCACCTTCGAAACTAATAGGGAACTGGGCCCATTTTGCTCAGCGAAGATGGCGTTTGCCAAATTATCATCATTGCACCCGGTGAAACCGCGCTTCTCTGATCGCCATTGCGTCATTTCGTGTTGAAGGTACGAATGTTGAAGTAGGAATATTCTAGAATGTTGAATAGAGAATATTCTATTATTAAATTTAGCAGAGGCAAATCTAACAAGTATAGCTTGAACCAATTCAGTTGGCAATTCTATTGCGCAGGTCTCTTTAAATTTCTTTGCTCTACTCTTTAATTCTTAGAGACAGAAAAATCACTGAAAAAAAGAAAAAAAAGATGTACATGCCGGCGTTGTTGTCAATGACGCTGCTGCGATCATACTAGAGTTGGGTAGTTCCGGACATGTATAGTTCCAGGAACTATGTCTTCTGTCGGATACATTTCATTTCATTCCGATCAGGGATGGAAAATTCGGTACAATTGTACCGAATTCGATACAATTGAGTTTGTACAAGTACAAAAGTACAATTTGTCTCAATTCAGTACAATTTCAAAATTTCCATATTTTATGTATTTGACAAAAAAAAGCACATAAAAGGGAATTTAAAGTTGAATACATCATCCTGGCTTGAATGCATTCATTTTCATACCTGAATAACAATAACTCTCAACTGTAAACCCTTATAACTCTTAGTTACAGTTTTCACTTCTAGATGGCATCTTGCTTAGAAGCTTAATAACAACAAGTTTCTCAAACTTTTTACAATTTACCTCACAAAATACTTAGAAGATATGCTTTGCTACGATACATGTGTCGAATTATCAACTTACTAAGAATGGGTTAAAAATGCGCTTTCACGTTGACTGGAATACCAGCTCCATATCTCATATTTATGTATGTATATCCTGCACGAAATGCGCATGTTAAATATTTTCCGACATACTGCGTCAGCTTCTTAAGCCGTAATGCAACACTAACATCAACTCTTTAGTTTAACTTCAGGCCAGTAAGTTACTTATAATATAAGATATTGATAAGTAAGCTAGTTTTTATGAATTTTGTGTCGACCTTTAAAATAATTATAAGATAAATGTTAGTAAAAATTAATTTAAAAAAAAACACATCAACTATATTCTTTTTAGTTTTAAGCTAAGTGTACACGATTGGTAGATCTTACAATATTGTCAGATCTGTCAGTGAAAAATATGCTTACAATGTCTTACAACCGTGTGGTCTTACAATTAACTATCAAAAAATTTTCCGACAACTAATTGTTAGATCATTGGCTGACAATTAATTGCAAAAAATCTGACAATCATGTGTATGCTAGCTGAAAATCTAATTTTGCAATTAATTGTCAGAAAATGTATCTGACAATTAATAAGATGATAAATTATAAATTAATCGTGTACACAAACAATTTATTGTCAGGCCTGCCAATTTTGATCGTTGTCTGACGTTTCTGAAAATAAAGAAATTGTAAGGTGTACGTTTTTTAGCATCACAAAATTTTTTCATGATCAGACAAATTGCAGCCAAGGTTCAAATGAAGCAGTTTCCATAACCAACAAAAACTGACAATTAGTTGTGTGTGTACACGGTTGGTAAAACTCTACCAAACTATTACAATTAATTGGTAGGTATTTAGCCAGCTATCTGAAAATAAATTGTCAGCCAACTTCTAACAATAAATTGTAAGATATTGGTAGATTTTCTACCCACCGTGTACAGTGTACACAACCAACTTAATTGTCAGCTCATTGGTAGAAAAATATCAGACATTGTCAGGTCTAACAATATTGTAAGATCTACCAATCGTATATACTTGGGTTTACAAACAGCGCTGAGGGCATCCCTTATATCGAGCTGTCAAAATGATTAATACTATATCGAGCCCCTGCCAAGCTAATTTTGTATATTAACTTACAATAGTTATAAATGCACATATATATACTTTTAAACTAATGATAGTATTTTTTTTATTATAAGACACTTTCTGCTTTAATTTTTTTGAATAAAATACTTTCGAAAACTTTTAAATAGTTGAGTTATTGATTTTTTTTCATATAAAATTCGTTTTCGGTACAATTGACATCATTTCAGTACAATTTCATTCCTGATTTCAGTACAATTGAAAAATTTCATTTTCCATCCCTGATTCCGATCAACAAAATCAAACATGTCCGCAGTTCCAACCTCAAGAGACAAGTAAAGCGAACATGTTTCAAGACGCAAAGTGCGAACGAATAATACAAAACAGTTCCAAATTCACAAATACAAAACAAAAGTAAAAGAACGAATTTGTTCGATGACGGAGATCTTAAAGCAGGAGAAAAAAGAAAACCAATACATACAAACTTTAACTCGCGCGTACAGAGCAACAGTTTGTGGGATAGATACAAAATAATGTCCTATCATACATTCATTCTGTGTATGAAATGAAGGAAGTATACTGAAACCGGACTCATAGTTCCTTGGATTGCTTGTTAGTTCCATGTCTTTTAACCAGTTCCATGTCCGTAAAAGAAATGAACTATTAAGGGTAGGTGTCCATTGAAAAAATAGGTTAGACTTTTGCGCTAAGCTGTATAACTTTCACAATTTTACGAATATTTCAATGAAATAAACGGTCATCGATTAGAAAAATGTTATTCAAAATACTTTTGCAGTTTTGAAAAAAATATAAAAAAATTGTGTGCCCAGAAACTGCCACACAAGTGGAAAAATCATACATTTTAGTAAGGTCCTTATTCAAATGATAGGGAAATTCCGAAAATATTACTTTTTTATTTTTTTTATATTTTTTTTATAGAAACAACATATTCCCAAATCACGTATCGTTCTTCTTTTTTTATTCTGTTTTATTATTTATTCAAAAAAAAATATATAAAACTATGAAAAACGAAGAAAATTCGCATAGTGGTATGAATGCTCTACTGGATAAAACTTCATAAGTATAAAAGATAACGAAGTAAAATTCACTCTTGTACAAAGCCAATAAGTATGTGCAATTACGTTAATTTTTTTTTTATTTGTTTTTTTATTTTTACAGTAACTTTTTACTAACAAAAGTAAAAAAATATACATTTTTTTACAAATATTTTGTTCTCTACCCTGGGAAATTGAGAGTTATATTTTTTAATTTTTGGAAATAATTTTTTAATCAAAGATTTATATTCCATGAACAGCGTATCGTTCTTAAAAATTTAATAAAACTCATCTAAAGTTCAAAAAAATGCAATTCAATATGACAGTATTTGTAATGCATTTGCAAGAAAAGTATTAATAATACAGTTCTCACATATTTTTTTTATTTTTGTTTGATATTTTATTTACTAAATTCAAAAATACAAAATACTTTTTTCACTCAATATTTATTTAATTTTATTTTTATAAAAGAGGTCTGTTTTGCATTTTTTAACAAAAAGTTCCTTTGCACACGCACACAAGTAAGTTTTCAGTTCACAAGAATGCCACTGCAATATCAGCGCTTTGAAAGAGAAGGTTTCGTATTCTCTGTGCAAAAGAATTTTGTCCGCCCATCCGCTCTCTTGATTCTTTTTTTTTTTTTTGTCTGGGCTTATTTAGTTTTTTATTCTTGTTTATGACTTGTCATCTTGCATCTCGTACAAGAACAGAAAAAATAAAAAAAAACGTGTTAGAAATGATTGTTTTTAGTAGGTAAATGATGCAATGACCATTCCACATTGTCGGAGGTAGAGTGGAAAAATGTTCTTTGTGTATGTATAAAAAAGTATATACGTAGGTAGGTATATCACAAATTCGCTGTCATAAATATTGTTTTTTTGTATTTTTTTATTTGCGATCTATCATCACTTCTACTGTTTTTTTTTTGTTTCTTCTATGGAAAGCCATTTTAGGTACACACATAGTAATAAATTGCGATGCATAGTGATCTTCATTTTTTTTTTGTCAAAGGGTGTGTAGATGATGGAAGAAATGAAATTTGCGATGTTGTGTATAGAATAAGATAGATACATATGCATATAAATATATACAATAGATTTTGTGTTGTTTTTTTTTCCGATAGGTAGGTTCATAGGTAATGTAGAGGTGCAACGCCGCGGCGCCGTGATTTGATTTGGTATCGTAAGGATTGTTTTGATTTAATTTTGCGTAGGTAGGTAATGGATGTATCAAAAACATATTAGATGATGAAATTGCATTTCACTGTAAGCGAATACGCAACAACCAAGAGATATGGCAAGTGGATGGCGCCAAAATATTATGTATGCAGGTATCTATTAATCTAAATACCTATGTACATATTTATATAAAAAAGTTCAGAAGGAAAATTCGATCACATTTTGTTTTCGGTGGTGACGTATTCCACTGGTAGAAGAATGGTGAAATTGGGAGGTGTGTCAAAGTATGTAAATAGAAAGAATATGGGAAGTGTGCCTCTTTTATGTATTTTTGTTGGTTTTACATAGGAAGACTTGTCTCCTTTAATTCAATATGTCATGGTGATAGATAATACTCTCGTTACTGTTATTTTCTGTTGTGTTTTTATTGTGCAAATCTATTTTGTACATACCAATAAATATTTTTTTGCAACAACCTAGCTGCAAAGGTATAATGCCTCCAAAAACAAACAAAGGAAACAAAAAACCCAAGCAAAAAAAAATTGATAAAAAGTAAGCAAATAGAAAATACATACATATGTAATGCGTACTTCGTTTTCATTAGGCCACATGATGTAATTTCGTTGAAAATTTCGAAATGAGATAATTTTTAACAAAGGACAATAGGCAAGTCTGGCCCAGTTCTAATAAGAACGACCTTTATATAATATACATAACATATGTATGTTCATATATTCATTATCACTTAGTTTTTAATTTGTAAAAAAAACATGTATTAGTTTTCCAATAACGTTGTTGGTGTCAAAATCAAAAAGACAAATTGTGAATAATTTCGAAATTACTTAATGAAATTGGTTTTTTGTTTTTTGAATGAGATCAGTTTTTATATAAAATGCATTTTTAGTTTTTACTTAGGTAATAAAATAGAAGCTTAAAATTAGTATAGTAGTATACAAAGTAAAATTAAAATACAATGATGTTATTGGAAATAAAATTGACAAACTTTTTCTTCGAAATTTGTTTCAGCTAATGGGAACCAGTGGCACCATTTTACTTCAATTATAGTAGATCTACTTTTTTTTCCAAATATTTAAAATCTACTTCTTACTTCGCACCATCAGCAAAATACTGAAATCTACCTCATTTTAAAAATCTCTGTTTTAACCTACTTCAATTTCACAAAAAAAAGTCCAAATCTACTTCTTTTTCTCTATTTCACTCTAGGTAGTATTTTTTTTATATTAAACGCGCACTCAAGGGGTTATGAATACCATTAAAATGTTAAACACAGAGCAAGAAATTAGGAAAGTAGGATAGGATGAGAAAGGAAATACCGATACACATTGGTTTTTAATGTCTGCACATTACAATGAGTGACAAATATTCAGCCGGGTAAAGCATTCCAGATTCGTGTAGTGCGGCTAAAAAAGGAACCACTGTACTTGACAGTACGTCCGAAATTGGGCCCAAGGGTAAAATGATGAGCAGTCCTAGAAGTACGGGTATTACGGTTGAATTGTTTGAGGGGGAGAACGCAACTGGCTACTTCACTAGAGCACTGTTTATGAAAATTGCGGCGGTGCTCGAGAGATTCAAATGTTTCAGCTCGACAACGGTCGCCTTTCATTTTTAGAGCTCTCTTTTGAATTCTGTGCAAGAGACTTAAGAGGGTTTTTAGAGCACCTACCTAGTGGGAATTACACTCGAGCTTTGGACGAATATAGGCCTTATAGATTACAGCCAGATTAGTAGGGGTAAAAAACTTCTTGCATCGGCGGAGAAAATCTAAACACTTAGCGGCGTCGTTTTTGGTTACGTCCGTCAAACATGTTAACACTTCACAAATGATGGTCTCTGATGCACATACCTAGAAGCTGTTCAGTCTCCTCGATGCAAGTGCCAAACAGCATTGAGTTTTCGAAGATCATAATTTAATGAGCTTATCATACGCTGCCGTTGGTAGTCCACATCCGAGGACAAGGATGTGAATTTAAAAACGAATATGAAAAGCTGAGGTTACTGTCATCAGCAAAACAATTAAGCGGAGCAACAGTTATAGACAGAAACTGTCGGAGACAAAACGGACCCCTGGGGCACACCAGCATTTATTTTGTGGATATCAGATTTGAAACCGTTAAAAACTACTTTTAATGAACGGTCCGAAGGGTAATTTCTAATCCAACGAAGAAGAGATTCATCGAATTACAAAAAAAAAGAATGTCAACACAATAAAAATACACAAATAAGTAAGTTTAAAAGCATAGGAACTCAACACACTGATGTGTACACGAATCCTATGAAAATTTCCCTTGCATATATGTTTTTAATTTTAAATTAAATTATATTTAAATATTGTAATTTTAATGTTATTTTTTTATAAAAGAAAGTTTTATTAATTAAATTAAATAAAATATTTATACACAATTTTCTTTAAAATTAAAAGAAATGTATTGATAATTTTAAGTATTTAAAAGTATACATTTAAAGAAAACATTTGTCGTATACAATATTATTTCAAAATCAAAGAATCTGCGATGTAAAAATTTTGATCGAAATCGGAAGAGTCGCAAATGAAAAAGTAGAAAATAAAAAGAAGGTTCTATGACAGGTACCGATAATAACATTTATTTTTTACCAAAGTGTGGACTGCATTGTTGGTACAGTTATCTATACATAATTTAAAAAAAGAAGCATTAGAGCCGTTTTCAAAATAATTATACATAATATTTCATAATGGCTGTATAGAAGGAACCGAGCTAAAGTGGCTGCAGATTGAGGTATAGAGTTGCAGATAGACGGAATCATTATTCTCTTGTGTTGTAATGTCAACTTATGAAAATTCCCAGTTCAAATTTTTCTAAAAGTAAATTAAAAGTCATTTTAAAACCTACTTCGATTTTTCCCAATTTACATCACTTTTTTCTTCAAATCCCCTTCGATTTTTTTCCGGAAATGGTAACGCTGATAGGGACTTCAAGTCTAATAACGGGTGATTTTTTTGAGGTTAGGATTTTCATGCATTAGTATTTGACAGATCACGCGGGATTTCAGACATGGTGTCAAAGAGAAAGATGCTCAGTATGCTTTGACATTTCATCATGAATAGACTTACTAACGAGCAACGCTTGCAAATCATTGAATTTTATTACCAAAATCAGTGTTCGGTTCGAAATGTGTTTCGCGCTTTACGTCCGATTTATGGTCTACATAATCGACCAAGTGAGCAAACAATTAATGCGATTGTGACCAAGTTTCGCACTCAGTTTACTTTATTGGACATTAAACCAACCACACGAATGCGTACAGTGCGTACAGAAGAGAATATTGCGTCTGTTTCTGAGAGTGTTGCTGAAGACCGTGAAATGTCGATTCGTCGCCGTTCGCAGCAATTGGGTTTGTGTTATTCGACCACATGGAAGATTTTACGCAAAGATCTTGGTGTAAAACCGTATAAAATACAGCTCGTGCAAGAACTGAAGCCGAACGATCTGCCACAACGTCGAATTTTCAGTGAATGGGCCCTAGAAAAGTTGGCAGAAAATCCGCTTTTTTATCGACAAATTTTGTTCAGCGATGAGGCTCATTTCTGGTTGAATGGCTACGTAAATAAGCAAAATTGCCGCATTTGGAGTGAAGAGCAACCAGAAGCCGTTCAAGAACTGCCCATGCATCCCGAAAAATGCACTGTTTGGTGTGGTTTGTACGCTGGTGGAATCATTGGACCGTATTTTTTCAAAGATGCTGTTGGACGCAACGTTACGGTGAATGGCGATCGCTATCGTTCAATGCTAACAAACTTTTTGTTGCCAAAAATGGAAGAACTGAACTTGGTTGACATGTGGTTTCAACAAGATGGCGCTACATGCCACACAGCTCGCGATTCTATGGCCATTTTGAGGGAAAACTTCGGAGAACAATTCATCTCAAGGAATGGACCGGTAAGTTGGCCACCAAGATCATGCGATTTGACGCCTTTAGACTATTTTTTGTGGGGCTACGTCAAGTCTAAAGTCTACACAAATAAGCCAGCAACTATTCCAGCTTTGGAAGACAACATTTCCGAAGAAATTCGGGCTATTCCGGCCGAAATGCTCGAAAAAGTTACCCAAAATTGGACTTTCCGAATGGACCACCTAAGACGCAGCCGCGGTCAACATTTAAATGAAATTATCTTCAAAAAGTAAATGTCATGGACCAATCTAACGTTTCAAATAAAGAATCGATGAGATTTTGCAAATTTTATGCGTTTTTTTTTAAAAAAAAGTTCTCAAGCTCTTAAAAAATCACCCGTTATATGTAACAAATGCAAAACTATGAAAATTGTTATCATTGTTTTTATTTTGATGATTAGGTACATAATATTCAGGAACAATAGATAATAAACGAACGGTTTGATCAACCAATTTCAAAATTGATAATCTGTTTGTTTAAAAACACTTTTTCACTTTTATTAAATGAACGGTCAATTGTAAAAAATCAATTATGTATCTCCATAAATTGTTTCAAAGAATCCATTATCTATAACAAATTTATTCATGTTTTCAAAACTGCCAAATTTACCTTTTATGTTGTCAATTTTTACATGTAAATTAGTGGTCAAAGACGGAACCACTTTTTAATCTGAGGCTATATTTTTTTGCACCTGTGACGTTAACAATCAAATAGAGGCTAAAAAAAATGAACATGAAACCGAGCAAAAGGGCGGAAAACTATAATTCCTAAAATATTTAAGATATTTCAATGCAGTAAATTTTGTAAAATTTGTAGAAGTCTTTTTTATTAGATTGACCAATAAAAATACTAAAGGGACCTTTTATTTTCGTCCTTTAGTGAAATGTTTTTTTTCTAGGCAGTTTTGTTTGTTAAAAATATATTTAGCGCGTTTTGAAAATAAGTTTCTTAAATTTTGATTTTCAAATGCCTGTAAAATTAAAAAAGAAGAGAACATTTAAGTAAGGAAAAGTTCTTTTTATTGGAATTCATTAAAACTTATTTAACAATGATAACAAAGAATACGATAGGTAAACTAAAGATCCTTTTATAAGTGTCAACAATTTTAGCGCCCAAAATTATTTAGCTCCTTTTGAAAAACAATCCTATCTATTTGATTTCATTTAGAGAAAAATAGAGCTGTTTTGAAAATTACAAGCATTGTATGAAAAATAGCACCCATTTGATTGTTAAAAATATTAAAATAGTAATAACTTCTAAACCAGCCCGTTTTGAAATACAATTTTTCCACCATTCTATAGCTCTCTTTAATACGCAAATTTTGGTATACCACACTCCATATTTTGAAAAAAGTGCCTTTAGCACCGTTTTGATTGTTAACGTCACACTTATTAATTTTATTGAGTCATAAATAACCTCAAGACAATGAAGCCCTTTAAAAAAAAATTAAAATAGTTGACTATGGATATTTCTCATTTTTAGAAACTCTGAAACAAGAAAAAGAAATATTTAAAACGCTTTTGGTTTCATCCCAATACGATCACTTTTCGCAGAGTTACAGCCCTTTGAAAAAGACTCAAAAGAACATTTTTATAGGTACTCGTATAGGTACATAGTTACCATTATTATTTTTGAAAGTCTATTAATTTACTTGGGTTAGGAAATTTAATAATTTTTTTAGTTGAGCAATTTTTGAATTGTGAACTGTTTCCTAAAATTAATTGTCTACATTAAAAATAAATTATAAATATCAGAGCAAATTCCCCGGGTTCCTAATGTCTAAATCTGTGCTCCCTTTTCTTTATTTCTTAAAATATCCTTAAAAGTAAAAGTCCTAGAACCAACAGATTAACCTTGTATAAATACGCAAAGAATAAAAACGCTATCTACGTAAATGCGAAAAGTTTCAATTCACCTGCAACCACAAATAAAACAGAAAACAAACCGTCTATTATTGTGTCTAATTGTGCGCGCTGAATGCAAAAAACTCAATTTGCCTTTCTTAAACCTCAAACAATCACGATTCACGAAAAATAATTTTTTCTACCCAAAATACAAAAGGAAAAAAAAACTTTCATTTATCTTTTGCGCAATCCGAGTCAATTCAAAATCAAATGCTTGTGCGCTGCCTGTGCGGCTTGCCGGCTTGCCACTCGTGCCTTGTTCCCGTTTTCTGTTATTTTTTTTTTTGATATTCTATTCTATCTTTCTCTATCTCTATGCGTGATGCGAAAAAAGAGGTATCCTGAAGAGACGAGACGAGGTAAATTTATTTTCTTAACACAAAAATTCTTAACTAAGAGAGCCATATTTGTACACCAATACATGTACACGTTTTTACATGAGATTTGAGTTTGCTTCTGGGGTAGACCTACCCTTAATGTGGATGCGGACATTCACAGTTCTTTTCATTTGTATGTAGTTCCATTTCTTTTTCTATTATGGTGAGAGAATGAGAGATATCATGCATGTTTGTCTGGATCTGGAATAAGAAAAAAGAATGTTTCTTGTTCAATTCAATTGTTTTCTTCGGTTTCGTTGGGTTTTGTTTTCTTCTAGTTGGTGACTGTGACTGTTTTGTTTAGTTTAGTTAGTGTTTTATCATTAATCAATCATTATTAATTTATTTGTTTAAAGTTGATTTGATTAAGTTCTAAGTTCATAGTTCAGTAAGGAACGTTGGATTATTGGTTATTTTAAAGTAGGTATGTATGTACATTATATCCTTTTTGCATGAGATTTTTTTTTGTCATTCCGTTTTTGCAGTGTTTATTTATCTTGATTGATTGTAAAACGTAAATAGATAGTTTCCAATTGGGATTGATTTAAGTAGGATGTTTTTTGTTTGATGATTGATTTTGGGCGTTATGGAAGTTTGATTTGTTTTTATCTAACCCGTATACGTATTTTATTTAGTTAAAATTCAAATTAATGGGATCAATTCAATTTGCGTAGAGCTTTCTAATGTTAATTAATTTTTTTTTAGTACCTACATATTTTAAAATATTTACTAGGTATTGAGTGAACCTACCTAGATAGGTGAGTGTTTGAGACAAGGTTATTATTTTTTTCCTACATAGGTACATAGGTATTTATTTACCTACAATTTAAAAATTTTAATTTCAAACTTTGAGGAGTTTAAAGAATTTAATCAGTTGTTATTTTTATGCTAAGATAAAACATACCTTGAATAATACCTAGATAATATTCACCTTTTTCACGGTTGTCGTTGTAACGAAACCACTGAAAAACAAAAAGGCGCTAGAAAATTGGTTTTCAAATGAAATAGAGTAAGAGTAGGTATATGTTCTCTTTGATCTTCACCCTTCTTCCATTTTCACAAAAATAGTTTTACTGAAAAGTCAGCTATCGTCTCCAGCGCCTTGCCGTTTTTCGGTCGTTTCGTTTAACCGACAACTGTAATAAAGGCTTAAAATCATTCTACAGGAACAGTTTCTTAAATCGTTTTTTACTTGCATAGTTATTGTTCAAGCTATACTTATGTAGTATGCACCTTTTAGATTTATTTAGGAATCATATTTTTTGGTTTTGCTTTTTAAAATAAATTAAAATTTTCATAGTGAGTTTCAAAGATATCTTTTAAATTTTTGTTGTTACATATCTTTTCAAAACTAAATTTGAATTTGACAAAATTAGTTTTTATATTTGCTGATGTTATTGATTAAGGAAATCTATATAGGTATTTTAAAATTTCATTAAGTGGTAAATTAAAAAAATGGACCTAACTTTAAGACAAGAAAAAACTTATACATTTTAAAAAGTAAGAAAAGAATTATTTAAATATTCTTTGTGAACATTATTTAAAATACACATGGGTAAAAGTACATATTATTTGATTTTAGAATAAAAATAAACAAACATTGTAAACAAATACACATTTTTTTAGCTTTCAAAGTACAATTTTAAAATTTTTTAAGAGATAGATACCTAGTTAAAAAGAATTTTAAAATTAGTATATTAAGTTTTATGAAAATTGATTTTTTTTAGAAATCGTTTTAGTCAATTTTGCTGTTTACTCCTTATAAATGTTTTGTATTTATAATTTTTCCTTATATAAGGTTAATACTAATTTTCTATAGAATAATTGTGTAGGTACTTATTCCTTTAATTTTTATTCAAGGAATATAATATCCCACTTCAAAGTCGACCAGGTTAGGTGTTAAAAGTATGCTGCTCAAAAAATATATGTACATATGTACTAGGGTGCTTTTTTGTGACTATTTTTGTTTTTCGATCCAATACTGGAAATTTCAAAAAAAAAAAAACAATTCCCTGAAAATTTGAGCTCTTAATATCAATAATTAGTACTCGCCCACGGTATCTTAAGATCTCCCATATAAAGTTCACCTAAATTTTGATCTTTTATAGTATCATCTCGCCCAGTGTAGGGTTCTTTTCAGAATTGAACGCTCTACAAAAGCGTCCATTGCGAATAATATCTCGAAAAATATCAAGAATTTCATGAAAAAACTGTTTAGTGGCCCGTACTACCCCGTTGGTGAGAGTTAAAAATAAACCGCAAGTGACACTTTTGAAGAACGTTCAATTCTGAGAAAAGCCCTACACTGGGCGAGATGATACTATAAAATGCCACATAGCTCTTAAAATCCCGTGGGCATATGTACATACAGTAATAACTTTAAAAAAATGTTATTTCATTATTTTACGAATACTTCATACTTTACCACTTTATAGCCTTGACTCAAACAATCTTTTTGAAATGGTCATGCGCAGCAGGAAAACAAGTTTCCTTTGGGATCACTTTACTGAAATTCAACACCAGAAAGCAAAGTGCAAGTATTGCTCAGGGATAATTGTTTTTTCTTCAGGGAGCTTGGGAAATCTAAATAGGCACCTTAAAAGAAAGCACGTAGGGATTTCAACAAACCCTATTGAGCGCCAAGACATAACATTAACTGTATCAAATTCAACACCAGAGGATACAGGAGTCGTAGCTGTCAATATCGACACAGATGTTCCTTGCGCTGAGTCTCAAGCAACAAAATCGAGACCAATTCAGCAAAAAATATCAGCTTTTGTCGACAGTACAAGACCTATATCCCAACAAAAAAATCAAAAATTGACAATCAACTCATAACCATGATTGCAAAAGAATATCACCCTCTACGCCTAGTAGAAGAACCAGAGTTTGGGAAATTCGTTACTCTTTTATGCCCGTCATATAGGTTACCGACAAGAAAGACCCTATCCGAAACACTTCTGCCTCAGCTTTGCCTCAAACTTGAGCAAGAAGTTCAGACGAAAATTTCTGACGCTCCTGCAATATGTTTAACGACAGATGCATGGACCTCAATAAATAACCAAAGTTTCATTGCTATAACCGCTCATTACATTAGCATAAAAGAGGCAAAACTATGTTCCAACTTACTTGGTTGCATAGAATACGGAGAAAGGCATACAAGTGCAAATTTATGCACTTTTCTCAAAGAACAGGTTGCTAAGTGGAACATTGCACGAAAAATTGAGGCTGTTGTTAGCGACAATGCTCCAAATATTCTTTTGGCGGTCGAGCTAGGGGATTGGCGATCCATTGGGTGCTTCGCACATTTACTAAATTTAACTGTTCAAGCTGGACTTGAACTAGAAGAAATTTCAGAAAAAGTTCAAAAAGTAAAGTGCGTAGTAGAATTTTTTAAAAGAAGTTCGCAAGGCTTACATAAGCTAACTGAAATGCAGAAGCAAATGAATTTGCCGGTCTTAAAGCTGAAGCAAGATGTCCCAACAAGGTGGAATTCCACATATGATATGCTGGATCGAATTTTAAAAATAAAAAATGCAGTTATTGCTACACTAGCAATAGCAAAGAATGATATATCTTTAAAGCCTGAAGATTGTGATGTTATAGAGTTAGTGGTTCCCATCTTAAAAGTATTTTGTGATATTACGGTTGAAATATCAACGGAAAAAAATGTAAGCCTTTCAAAAGTTATTGTTTATTGCAAACTTCTAAGACGCCATCTGACAAAAACTCAAGCTCTCGCCCAAGAACAGCAAACACCAAGTTGTATTCGGAAGCTTTTACATACACTTAATGAACAGACACAAAAACGATTTAATAATCTGGAAAAAAATCCTTTATATGCTGAAGCAACAATTTTGGATCCCAGATTTAAAAGCAAAGGTTTCCGAGAGGCAACCAATTTTAAAACAGCCTTTGATAACTTAAGGTTTAAAGTTGGAAACCAGCCTTTAAATAGGGGAAATGTGTCGGTGTCTGTTCAGGAAGAAGCGGTTCCATCAATTTCAAGAGCAGCACTTTCCAATGCTAAGCCACCATCTATTTGGGATGATTTTGACGTCGAAGTGGCAAATTTAGTTCCACAAAATACAGTAGCTGCCGGTATAGTTGAGCTCGATAGCTATATCAAAGAGCCCCTTATTAGCAGAGATATTCAAAACCCCTTAAATTATTGGAATGAGAGAAAATTCGTCTATCCGATTTTGTACAAATATATGCTAAAAAGGCTCAATTTGGTTGCGACATCTGTTCCTTGTGAACGCATATTTTCAAAAGCTGGATTAATCCAAACGGATAGGCGAAATAGGTTATCTTCCAAAAAAGTATCGCAGTTGCTTTTCATAAGCAGCAACATGTAAATCATATTATTTTTTTTATGTTTAATACTTGTGAATTTGTAATTAAACTTATAGACTAAGAGCCCACAGCAATTTTTGGTTGTGATTGATAACAAAAAATAATTAGCATAATTAGATAGGCCTTTTATAGTTATTTACAAATGTGAAAGTCTTTCATACTCTAGTGGGAGTAATAGTGCATCGACTATGTAGTTCTTTCCAAGTCCAAATAATTGTGATAAAAACTTTGCCAAAATGTAGAGTTAAGCCCCCTGATTGAAAATATCGAGGTCCAAGACGTTTTACATGCAGCCTTCTGCCTGCCAGACGCGATAAGAATAGGCTACTTCTTGCACTAACAAGGCCACCTTCAAAACGTCTTGGACCTCGATATTTGCAATCAGGGCACTTAGCTCTTCATTTTGAAGTTATGGCAAATTTTGTATCCCATTTTTTTGACTTTGGAAAGAACTGCATACTTGATGCACTATAATACACTATTGCGCCCACTAGAGTATACAAGACGTTCACATTTATAAATAACTATAAAAGGCCTATCTAATTATGCTAATTATTTTTTGTTATCAATCACACCCGAAAATTGCTGTGGGCTCTCGGTCTATTATAGGGTTCCCAACTTTGGTTCCAAACAAAGGAGGACAATGTTTTTTTTTTTTCAGAATAAAAAAAAAACGCCATACAAACATTTTCTTTATTAATTAATAAAATTACGAAAAAATATTTAAAAAATAAATAAAATTACATAGGTACATACAGTTTAGGAACTCTTACTTTTTATTATTGATAATACTCGTAATAAAAAAAAAATATAACAAAAAATTAGCATTTCTATCTATAATAAAAAAAAAGAAAAAGATAACATCACAGAATTCATTGGCATTTCAATTTAAAAATTGGCTTTTAACTGTGCGAAGAAAATCCCTATCATTTTTTATAGAGTCAAAGTATTCGATGCAAGAATTTTTATTATTGATGTTTATCAATAACTCAGCTCTAATAAGATCAATTGTTGTTCTATTTCTTTCGCCAAGCCATTTAATATTCATTATTGAAAAAACTCTTTCGCAAAATGCGGATGAAGTAGGTATGCTTAATATAAGACCTATGACTTTAATAATGTTCGACTTTTCCTCAGTTGTAGAAAATAAGAACATCCATTTTTCTATGGTTTTTGTTAAAACCTTCCAAGAATGCTGTTTAACAATGTGTGCGAAATTATTCCTCAATGGAATGATCTCTTCATATAATGAATCGATGTTTATGTCAATATTGAAATGTTCAGCCAAAGCAACGAATACTGAAAAGTTACGGAAAATATTTTGTGAAAGAGAAAACGGTGATACTTGGTAGATCCAGTTATCTTTCTCGTGATCGAATCTAAATTTACCTTCAATATACTGCAATGATTTTCTACAAAAATTAGTAAACTCGTTTTCAATTTTGAGTTTTTCAGTTTCAGTTGTTTTTAAAAAATATTGGCGGACGTGATTTCCAAAAAATTTATCATTCAGTCTTGTTTCAAGTTTAAGTTTAAATTTGTACATAATATCAAATAAGTTTACTGAAGTTGTACTATTAGATTCAAGTAGTAATGTAGTTTCTTGAAAAATTGGTAACATATGATCTAAAAAATATAAACACGTTTCAACCACATTTTGTTGTTCAACTGTTTTAAACAAAAATGTCTTGATCGCTTCTGGACAGTCATCAATTCCGGAAAAGTATGTCGTTATTGCTTTCCAACCAGTAAGTAAGTTTTGAATAGCGGGAAGCAATGATAACCATCTAGTAGGTATGTGTGTTATTAAGTCCGAAAATTCACATTCAACAAAGTCATAGACATGTTTTAATTCAGTTCGTCTTTTTGCAGAAATTTTGAGAGAGTAAACTTTCAAAATAACGTTTTCTTCGTCTATTGACAACTGATCTAGAGAATGCTTAAGGCAGTTATGAATTATATGAGCATGGCAATTGGCTTTAAGAATAAATTTATTTTCTTTTTGAAGAGCAGTAAAAAAAGAGTTGTTCTTTCCAAAGTTTGAATTAGTGTTATCTGCACTAAAAGAAGACACTTGTTGGAACGACAAACCATATCTATCAAAACAACCCTTTATCATATTAAACATACCGGCTGCGGTTTCGTCGGGGCTTTCTATGAAATCCAATAATTTGTTTTCAATACCATTTTGTATTGAGAAAAATTGTACGCATATTGGAAACATTTTTCTATTTTTATGATTTGATGCATCTATTTGAAGAGTAAATGGTACCATACTTTCTTTTAAAAAACGCAAAACACCTTCCAAAGCTTGATCTCCAAGGACCATAGCTATGGACTCTGCTTTTGTGGTTCCGCATGATATTTTTCCACATAAAGATGAATCGGAAGCTGTTTTCTTTAATAATTTTAAGCCACAATCCAGGGAGTTGTAAGAAAGATTATGTTTAACGTTGTGGAAAACATGTGCAACCTCGAGTGCAACAACAGCAAGTTCTTCATTTCCACATTTATTTGGAAAGAATTTTGTTAGGACATTACTTGAACCTGCAGCTCTTGTTCTTTCTATGTGCTGCTTTCATTTTTCATGTTCTGTCACTGCAAGGTAACCTTTAAAGCCCACGTTGAATGTTGATCTACAAATTTTACAACAAACTTCTCTGTTTGAATTGTTGGATTCTTCTAACCAATTGTGCTGGTTTTCCCATATTTTGTTGTAGGAACAAAGTCTTTTTGGTTTGTTTGCGTTGTTGGGTGGCTCAGCGTTATTATTTTCTCTCAGTTTTGAGTTCGAAATCATCTGTGCACATCAAATATTATTCACTTTATTACAACAGTGTTAATAATTATGAAAAATAACAATTACGAGTACCTTGAAACAAAGACTTTCTTAAACCAAAATAAAAAACTGAAAGCCGACAGTTTCTTCAATTGAAAATTTGAATTATGAATGACAATGACAATGACAAGAGAACTAAAAGTGACAGCTGAATGAACGCATTCAAGTGTGTTCGAAAATGAACGAATGCGTTTAGTAAGTTACTAGAGAGATAGTTTTGCGACCGTAAGGGTAGGATTATATTTTCGTTTGTTTTTAAATGCAAATTATCAAATATTTTTAAGGCCAACTTACTTTTACATGAATAAATATTTATTTCTATATTTTTTATGAATGTAATGTATTCATTTTGAAAAAGGAGGACATTTAAAAGCTTAAGAGGACAGGAGGACAAAAAAGTGAAAAGGAGGACTGTCCTCCCAAAAGGAGGACGGTTGGGAACCCTAGTCTATTATGTTATTTATGATTTTTTATATTTTTGTTATATTTTACAGCTTTTTTAAAAAATCTGTAAATATTTTTCAACATTTAGTAATACCTATATATACCTATTATTCAGAATGAATTTTTGTGTAAAACTTAGTTTTTATTTTTAAGTGTCGTTTGTTTAAAAAAAATTAGTTCCTGAAATTATTTAGTTCGAATTCTTATTTATGATTTTTTATATTTTTGTTATATTTTACAGCTTTTTTAAAAAATCTGTAAATATTGTGCAACATTTAGTAATACCTATATATACCTATTATTCAGAATGAATTTTTGTGTAAAACTTAGTTTTTATTTTTAAGTGTCGTTTGTTTAAAAAAAAATTAGTTCCTGAAATTATTTAGTTCGAATTCTTATCGTACTGCAAATTTTTTTTTATTAAAGTTTTTGCCAACTTCGTAGTTCATAAGTTTTACTTTTATTTTTTTTATCAAACAAATAATAATACCAAAAAACATTTTTTGAACAGAAGTTTATTTTTGTTGGTAATTTTATTTACTTAGTTTTAGTGTGTTAATTTAAATTAAAAAAGCAATATTATTATATTATAGTTTTTAGCTTTTCTAATTAAATAAATTTGTATTTTACTCGAATTGAAAAGAGTAATGTTCTGTGTTTTTTTTTTCATAACTCTTGAAAATGTAGAATATCAAAAAAGGAATTTAAATCATATACATGTCTTAAATTTCAGTTTATTCTAATACTCGTTAGTAGTGGGAGTAAGTATATATTTTATTAGAATTAACCTTTTCAGCTTTGATAATTATTTCTTGGATCATTCTTATTATAATTAAACTACATACCTACGAATGAAAAGAACTTTACATAATTTATATGGAACTCAAACCAGGAAGTGAAACATGGAACTAAGCACCAATTAACAAAATAGGTACCTATACGCATTAATATAATTTGAAAAACCTTAACAGTTCCGCGGACATGGTTCCAGGAACTAGTTCCGACGAGAAAAAGAATCGTTCCATGTCCGTTCCGGTACTGGAACTGTTTTGCGCAACTCCAGATCATACTGAAGCAGAAGCACTTAGGAGGGTGAGTTTTGTTTATAGCTTCGCTCAGAGTAAAATAGAAATGAATTTCCAGTGATGGACTTTCTTTGAATAAGATATGATCATGGTTTACTTTTCTTTCATAGCTTGATGTCTAAAAAACTATTTCATCTCTGGTGAGATAAAAGGAAAAGATTTTTAGGTGTAAACTTTACTTCGAAAAAATAAAATTAATAATTTTTGTTTTTATTACTGGGACAAATTTCAGTGCACCTATAATAAAAAAATAAGTCTATTGCAAAATGCAATTGGGTCAGACAAAAAAAACTACCTGCGAGCTGCGACATAGGATTAATGACAAAAAGCTTAGAGATTATTGTTTATTTCTATGTTTTATGATTTGTGGCTTAGTAACAGAAAGGTTCCGGGGGCGTTGTGTTTATATTTATTTTATGGCGTTAGTGTATATTTGATATATTTTTTTTTTGACCTGTGGGGTTGGGATTAATTGTAGATTAGTTTTAATTAGTTAGATTAGTGTGTACGAGCTTGAAAAATTTTTGCCTACGAGTTTTTAAGAATGAATTTTTGCATCTGAGGGAATTAACGTATTTAAATGATATTTGCTTTGGTTTGCCATTCAGTTTAAAAAAAAAACAACCAAGAATAATACATTGAAATACATTTAAAAGAAATTTTAATGGATCCATTTAGAAAAGGAAAACCTATTGGAAGCCAGGCGCGTAAGATAGTTGTTAAGATATATAATGACAAACTGGAAGAAGCAAAGAATTCGTTTCTTGAAAATCCTGCGAGTTACGCAACAACGCAAACAGTGGAAACTACTGGAATTTCTGAACGTTCATACAGAAGGATTATTAAGGAATACGAAGAGAGAGGAGTTGTTCAGTCACCAAATAAAAAAGTGCAGCATACGAAATGGAAAACTGGACTACGGATTTAGCTACAAAAAAACTCAAAACAACCGGAAACTTCTCTGCGAAAGAAATGATATTAAACTCATGCGAGTGAAGTATCTGGAAAAAATCCGGGAATACAGAACAAAAGGATATGATATCATTTATTTGGACGAAAGCTATATTCAATTCATAGCTCACATACAAGGCCACGGGCTTGGACTGATGACAGTAGCAGTGGGTTGAAGACGCCAATTTCAAAGGGAAAGAGGCTGATAATGGCGCATGCAGGTGGTGACAAAACTTTTGTGAAAAACTCCTTACTTTTATTCAAATCTGGAACGAAAACCGGAGACTATCATGACCAGTGTTGTCACTTTACCACAATTGTGGTAGATCTACCACAACTTTTTAAGATTTACAAAATCTACCACATCTACCACGGTAGTTCAAAATTCTACCACTATTTTTTACATTCCCTCCAAAAATAAAAATTACAAACAAAAATCTGCTATAACTATTACAACACAATTTGTTACTCTTAATTTTTCTGAATGCAGCAGTGAGACTTCTACTACATTTTCTGGACAGACTTCTTTACTCATAAAGATGGTTCCATTTTCATTTCATGTACATACTTATATTTTACTCTACAAGACATTTTATGTTACAATTTTGTTTGCCTATAAAAAGTATAGCTAACACACACTCCAAGGAATTTTGCTTTAGAAGCTTATTTCTATTGTTTTTATTATCGATAACAAACGGTTAATTTTTGTGGTATAGCTAAACCTTGATGTGAATTGATTTTAAACGCAGACTCGTTAATTATATCATAAATGAGGAAATTTTGAATAAAAACATCAACGTAAGTCTAGAGAATTGTTTTCCATTTCCAATCAGACTTATTTGGATGATTTCTTAACCAGGAATTTTTCGAGTGACTATCGACTTCTAAAAAAAATGAGAGCGAAAAAAGTACTAGTTGAGATTCATCATGAAAATTCTCTATATCTACGTACTTCAAAAAGCCTGCTTGTAAAATTCCCCATCTACATCAAATTTTACAAGTTTTACTTAAACTCAAAATGCTTGAAACAGCGCACAAACTAATCCAATTTTTTTTTTAAATATGTACTGTATAGACGATTCAAATTAGGATTCAAAAAAGAAAACCTGTCAAACATTTCGGTTTCTAACTCCCATTGTTGTATTTAATCTTCCTCAAAATTTTATACCATTTCTATAACTCTGAGTTGTTTAAGTCATTTTCATAGAATTTTTTCTTGTAAGAATCTACAACAGCAGCTCCCGAAAACACAATTGCAGCGTTATTTGTATGACATGAGACCATTTAATTAAAAAAAATACATGCAAACATAGTGGCTTTCCTTGTAACTTTACAATTAATCTCAAAACTAGCTAAGCGATAAGCCCAATCTTCGTCTGGCTTCGTCTGCAGCGAATACTGATCCGCAGACTGTTGCCAGCTAGAATCTCTTGTTTTCTTCAATGTACCAGAGTTAAGGATTTGTTTTTATTTAATGTTCTTTCAATGGGAAATTTAACACTAGAAAGGTAATCATATTTTTTAGTACGTTAAAGGTAATCATTCGTCGAATCGACGAAGTAAAATTTAAATGCAATTTTTTCGAAAAGTTATTAACAAATTCTTGTAGATGTTAATAATTTATTGTTTGATTTTATATCAGGCTTTTTTGGTCACGTTCTTCGTTATGCAAATAAAACTTTATTTCATATTTCTTTCCCTACGTTTCGTTGGATTTTCCCAACTTCTTCAGGGGTTGTTTTATTAAATCTACCAAATGAAATCTTTTTTAACAAATTTTACACATTTTGCTTACACATTTTATACACTTACATGAGATTTTGTTTCTTGTTACATTTAAATTAAAAACACATTAAATTTTAAATTTTTTAAAATAAAATACAATATTAAAAAACAAAGAAAATAAATAAAAATACATATAATGACACTACTGGCAATAACTTTAAAGAAATAAAACAAAACAACATTTGAACATTAATTATCACAGTTTTTCTCTTAATGCTAAAGCGTAGCTTACAATGGTGTTATCTCTGTCCTCTTGTGTGTTCATTGTTTTGTGTAAGTTTTGTTGAATACGTAGACTTTCTAGTGTGTATCTCTTATTCTGCCTTTTCTCTTTATCTATAATTTTTGTGTTGTCAAAATCAGCTACATGTCCAGTCTCTAGTATATGTTGTGATAAACCGGTAGATTCTCTTTTATTTTTAATGTCAGCTTTGTGCTCCGTCAGTCTTGTCTCCAGTGATCTTTTTGTTGTTCCAATGTAGATCAAATTGCACGTTTCCCCTTCTTTCCCACTGCATCCAATTTCGTAAACTATGTCATGTTGTTGATTTGTCTCTATTTTTGTTTTTGTGTTGGTGAATAAATGTCTCATTGTTATAACGGGTGATTTTTTAAGAGCTTGAGAACTTTTTTTAAAAAAAAAACGCATAAAATTTGCAAAATCTCATCGATTCTTTATTTGAAACGTTAGATTGGTCCATGACATTTACTTTTTGAAGATAATTTCATTTAAATGTTGACCGCGGCTGCGTCTTAGGTGGTCCATTCGGAAAGTCCAATTTTGGGTAACTTTTTCGAGCATTTCGGCCGGAATAGCCCGAATTTCTTCGGAAATGTTGTCTTCCAAAGCTGGAATAGTTGCTGGCTTATTTGTGTAGACTTTAGACTTGACGTAGCCCCACAAAAAATAGTCTAAAGGCGTCAAATCGCATGATCTTGGTGGCCAACTTACCGGTCCATTCCTTGAGATGAATTGTTCTCCGAAGTTTTCCCTCAAAATGGCCATAGAATCGCGAGCTGTGTGGCATGTAGCGCCATCTTGTTGAAACCACATGTCAACCAAGTTCAGTTCTTCCATTTTTGGCAACAAAAAGTTTGTTAGCATTGAACGATAGCGATCGCCATTCACCGTAACGTTGCGTCCAACAGCATCTTTGAAAAAATACGGTCCAATGATTCCACCAGCGTACAAACCACACCAAACAGTGCATTTTTCGGGATGCATGGGCAGTTCTTGAACGGCTTCTGGTTGCTCTTCACTCCAAATGCGGCAATTTTGCTTATTTACGTAGCCATTCAACCAGAAATGAGCCTCATGGCTGAACAAAATTTGTCGATAAAAAAGCGGATTTTCTGCCAACTTTTCTAGGGCCCATTCACTGAAAATTCGACGTTGTGGCATCAGTAAGTCTATTCATGATGAAATGTCAAAGTATACTGAGCATCTTTTTCTTTGACACCATGTCTGAAATCCCGCGTGATCTGTCAAATACTAATGCATGAAAATCCTAACCTCAAAAAAATCACCCGTTATTTGGTCTATGGGCAAATAAGATGTTCTCTTTTTTTTTATAATTTTGCTTAAGTTTCTATTGTCTGTTAAGGGTAGGTCTACCCCAGAAGCAAACTCAAATCTCATGTAAAAACGTGTACATGTATTGGTGTACAAATATGGCTCTCTTAGTTAAGAATTTTTGTGTTAAGCCTAGTATACAGTTCTTTTTGAAGAAAAAAAAAAATGAGTGGTGAAAAAAAAATTTTGTTCTCATGAAAAAATTTCTGTAAGTTTTTTCCGTCAAAACAATGGGATGCACATTGTTTTGCGTGAAAAAAATCGTGGTGAGTATAAATTTTTTTTTCGATTTTGGTTTACAGTTTGGTGAAATGAAAAAAGTTTTTTTTCGGGAAAAAACTCTCCCATAAGAAATGCATTGGTTTTTTTTTTTTAGAAGAACTGTGTACTAGGCTTTAAGAAAATAAATTTACCTCGTCTCGTCTCTTCAGGATAACTCTTTTTTCGCATCACGCATAGAGATAGAGAAAGATAGAATAGAATATAAAAAAAAAAATAACAGAAAACGGGAACAAGGCACGAGTGGCAAGCTGGCAAGCCGCACAGTCAGCGCAGCGCACAAACATTTGATTTTGAATTGACTCGGATTGCGCAAAAGATAAATGAAAGATTTTTTTTTTCCTTTTGTATTTTGGGTAGAAAAAATTATTTTTCGTGAATCGTAATTGTTTGAGGTTTAGGAAAGGGAAATTGAGTTTTTTGCATTCAATTTTGCGCAGAATTAGACACAATAATAGACGGTTTGTTTTCTGTTTTATTTTTGGTTGCAGGTGAATTGAAACTTTTCGCATTTAGGTAGATAGCGTTTTTATTCCTTGCGTATTTATACAAGGTTAATCTGTTGGTTCTAGGACTTTTACTTTTAAGGATATTTTAAAAAAATAAAGAAAAGGGAGCACAGATTTAGACATTAGGAACCCGGGGAATTTGCTCTGATATTTATAATTTATTTTTAATGTAGACAATTAATTTTAGGAAACAGTTCACAATTCAAAAATTGCTCAACTAAAAAAATTATTAAATTTCCTAACCCAAGTAAATTAATAGACTTTCAAAAATAATAATGGTAACTATGTACTTATACCTATAAAAATGTTCGTTTGAGTCTTTTTCAAAGGGCTGTAACTCTGCGAAAAGTGATCGTATTGGGATGAAACCAAAAGCGTTTTAAATATTTCTTTTTCTTGTTTCAGAGTTTCTAAAAATGAAAAATATCCATAGTCAACCATTTTAATTTTTTTTTAAAGGGCTTCATTGTCTTGAGGTTATTTATGATTTAATAAAATTAATAAGTGCAAAAAAATATAGCCTCAGATTAAAAAGTGGGTTCGTCTTTGACCACTAATTTACATGTAAAAATTGACAACATAAAAGGTAAATTGGGCAGTTTTGAAAACATGAATAAATTTGTTATAGATAATGGATTCTTTGAAACTATTTATGGAGATACATAATTGATTTTTTACAATTGACCGTTCGTTTAATAAAAGTGGAAAAGTGTTTTTAAACAAACAGACTATCAATTTTGAAATTGGTTGATCAAACCGTTCATTTATTATCTATTGTTCCTGAATATTATGTACAAAATAAAAACAATGATAACAATTTTCATAGTTTTGCATTTGTTACATATCTTAGACTTGAAGTCCCTATCAGCGTTACCATTTCCGGAAAAAAATCGAAGGAGATTTGAAGAAAAAAGTGATGTAAATTGGGAAAAATCGAAGTAGGTTTTAAAATGACTTTTAATTTACTTTTAGAAAAATTTGAACTGGGAATTTTCATAAGTTGAAATTACAACACAAGAGAATAATGATTCCGTCTATCTGCAACTCTGTACCTCAATCTGCAGCCACTTTAGCTCGGTTCCTTCCATACAGCCATTATGAAATTATTTTGAAAACAGCTCTAATGCTTTTTTTTTTAAAATTATGTATAGATAACTGTACCAACAATGCAGTCCACACTTTGGTAAAAAATAAATGTTATTATCGGTACCTGTCATAGAACCTTCTTTTTATTTTCTACTTTTTCATTTGCGACTCTTCCGATTTCGATCGAAATTTTTACATCGCAGATTCTTTGATTTTGAAATAATATTGTATACGACAAATGTTTTCTTTAAATGTATACTTTTAAATACTTAAAATTATCAATACATTTCTTTTAATTTTAAAGAAAATTGTGTATAAATATTTAATTTTATTTAATTAATAAAACATTCTTTTATAAAAAATATAAAATATATTTAAATATAGTTTAATTTAAAATTAAAAACACATATGCAAGCGAAATTTTCATAGGATTCGTGTACACATCAGTGTGTTGAGTTCCTATGCTTTTAAACTTACTTATTTGTGTTAATTTATTGTGTTGACATTCTTTTTTTTTGTAATTCGATGAATCTCTTCTTCGTTGGATTAGAAATTACTCGTACCTTTCGGACCGTTCACTAAAAGTAGTTTTGGACGGTTTCAAATCTGATATCCACAAAATAAATGCTGGTGTGCCCCAGGGGTCCGTTTTGTTTCCGACAGTTTCTGTCTATAACTGTTGCTCCGCTTAATTGTTTTGCTGACGACAGTAACCTTAGTTTTTCATATTCGTTTTTAGATTCACATCCTTGTCCTCGGATGTGGACTACCAACGGCAGCGTATGATAAGCTCATTAAATTATGATCTTCGAAAACTCAATGCTGTTTGGCACTTGCATCGAGGAGACTGAACAGCTTCTAGGTATGTGCATCAGAGACCATCATTTGTGAAGTGTTAACATGTTTGACGTAACCAAAAACGCCGCTAAGTGTTTAAATTTTCTCCGCCGATGCAAGAAGTTTTTTACCCCTACTAATCTGGCTGTAATCTATAAGGCCTATATTCGTCCAAAGCTCGAGTGTAATTCCCACTAGGTAGGTGCTCTAAAAACCCTCTTAAGTCTCTTGCACAGAATTCAAAAGAGAGCTCTAAAAATGAAAGGCGACCGTTGTCTAACTGAAACATTTGAATCTCTCGAGCACCGCCGCAATTTTCATAAACAGTGCTCTAGTGAAGTAGCCAGTTGCGTTCTCCCCCTCAAACAATTCAACCGTAATACCCGTACTTCTAGGACTGCTCATCATTTTACCCTTGGGCCCAATTTTGGACGTACTGTCAAGTACAGTGATTCCTTTTTTAGCCGCACTACACGCATCTGGAATGCTTTACCCGGCTCAATATTTCTCACTCATTGTAATGTGCAGACATTAAAAACCAATATGTATCGGTATTTCCTTTCTCATCCTATCCTACTTTCCTAATTTCTTGCACTGTGTTTAACAATTTAATGGTATTCATAACCCCTTGAGTGCGCGTTTAATATAAAAAAAATACTACCTAGAGTGAAATAAAGAAAAAGAAGTAGATTTGGACTTTTTTTTGTGAAATTGAAGTAGGTTAAAACAGAGATCTTTAAAATGAGGTAGATTTCAGTATTTTGCTGATGGTGCGAAGTAAGAAGTAGATTTTAAATATTTGGAAAAAAAAGTAGATCTACTATAATTGAAGTAAAATGGTGCCACTGGTTCCCATTAGCTGAAACAAATTTCGAAGAAAAAGTTTGTCAATTTTATTTCCAATAACATCATTGTATTTTAATTTTACTTTGTATACTACTATACTAATTTTAAGCTTCTATTTTATTACCTAAGCAAAAACTAAAAATGCATTTTATATAAAAACTGATCTCATTCAAAAAACAAAAAACCAATTTCATTAAGTAATTTCGAAATTATTCACAATTTGTCTTTTTGATTTTGACACCAACAACATTATTGGAAAACTAATACTTGTTTTTTTTTTACAAATTAAAAACTAAGTGATAATGAATATATGAACATACATATGTTATGTATATTATATAAAGGTCGTTCTTATTAGAACTGGGCCAGACTTGCCTATTGTCCTTTGTTAAAAATTATCTCATTTCGAAATTTTCAACGAAATTACATCATGTGGCCTAATGAAAACGAAGTACGCATTACATATGTATGTATTTTCTATTTGCTTACTTTTTATCAATTTTTTTTTGCTTGGGTTTTTTGTTTCCTTTGTTTGTTTTTGGAGGCATTATACCTTTGCAGCTAGGTTGTTGCAAAAAAATATTTATTGGTATGTACAAAATAGATTTGCACAATAAAAACACAACAGAAAATAACAGTAACGAGAGTATTATCTATCACCATGACATATTGAATTAAAGGAGACAAGTCTTCCTATGTAAAACCAACAAAAATACATAAAAGAGGCGCACTTCCCATATTCTTTCTATTTACATACTTTGACATACCTCCCAATTTCACCATTCTTCTACCAGTGGAATACGTCACCACCGAAAACAAAATGTGATCGAATTTTCCTTCTGAACTTATTTATATAAATATGTACATAGGTATTTAGATTAATAGATACCTGCATACATAATATTTTGGCGCCATCCACTTGCCATATCCCTTGGTTGTTGCGTATTCGCTTACAGTGAAATGCGATTTCATCATCTAATATGTTTTTGATACATCCATTACCTACCTACGTAAAATTTAATCAAAACAATCCTTACGATACCAAATCAAATCACGGCGTTGCACCTCTACATTACCTATGAACCTACCTATCGAAAAAAAAACAGCACAAAATCTATTGTATATATTTATATGCATATGTATGTATCTTATTCTATACACAACATCGCAAATTTCATTTCTTCCATCATCTACACACCCTTTGACAAAAAAAAAATGAAGATCACTATGCATCGCAATTTATTACTATGTGTGTACCTAAAATGGCTTTCCATAGAAGAAACAAAAAAAAAACAGTAGAAGTGATGATAGATCGCAAATAAAAAAATACAAAAAAACAAAATTTATGACAGAGAATTTGTGATATACCTACCTACTTATATACTTTTTTATACATACACAAAGAACATTTTTCCACTCTACCTCCGACAATGTGGAATGGTCATTGCATCATTTACCTACTAAACTCAATGCTGTTTGGCACTTGCATCGAGGAGACTGAACAGCTTCTAGGTATGTGCATCAGAGACCATCATTTGTGAAGTGTTAACATGTTTGACGTAACCAAAAACGCCGCTAAGTGTTTAAATTTTCTCCGCCGATGCAAGAAGTTTTTTACCCCTACTAATCTGGCTGTAATCTATAAGGCCTATATTCGTCCAAAGCTCGAGTGTAATTCCCACTAGGTAGGTGCTCTAAAAACCCTCTTAAGTCTCTTGCACAGAATTCAAAAGAGAGCTCTAAAAATGAAAGGCGACCGTTGTCTAACTGAAACATTTGAATCTCTCGAGCACCGCCGCAATTTTCATAAACAGTGCTCTAGTGAAGTAGCCAGTTGCGTTCTCCCCCTCAAACAATTCAACCGTAATACCCGTACTTCTAGGACTGCTCATCATTTTACCCTTGGGCCCAATTTTGGACGTACTGTCAAGTACAGTGATTCCTTTTTTAGCCGCACTACACGCATCTGGAATGCTTTACCCGGCTCAATATTTCTCACTCATTGTAATGTGCAGACATTAAAAACCAATATGTATCGGTATTTCCTTTCTCATCCTATCCTACTTTCCTAATTTCTTGCACTGTGTTTAACAATTTAATGGTATTCATAACCCCTTGAGTGCGCGTTTAATATAAAAAAAATACTACCTAGAGTGAAATAAAGAAAAAGAAGTAGATTTGGACTTTTTTTTGTGAAATTGAAGTAGGTTAAAACAGAGATCTTTAAAATGAGGTAGATTTCAGTATTTTGCTGATGGTGCGAAGTAAGAAGTAGATTTTAAATATTTGGAAAAAAAAGTAGATCTACTATAATTGAAGTAAAATGGTGCCACTGGTTCCCATTAGCTGAAACAAATTTCGAAGAAAAAGTTTGTCAATTTTATTTCCAATAACATCATTGTATTTTAATTTTACTTTGTATACTACTATACTAATTTTAAGCTTCTATTTTATTACCTAAGCAAAAACTAAAAATGCATTTTATATAAAAACTGATCTCATTCAAAAAACAAAAAACCAATTTCATTAAGTAATTTCGAAATTATTCACAATTTGTCTTTTTGATTTTGACACCAACAACATTATTGGAAAACTAATACTTGTTTTTTTTTTACAAATTAAAAACTAAGTGATAATGAATATATGAACATACATATGTTATGTATATTATATAAAGGTCGTTCTTATTAGAACTGGGCCAGACTTGCCTATTGTCCTTTGTTAAAAATTATCTCATTTCGAAATTTTCAACGAAATTACATCATGTGGCCTAATGAAAACGAAGTACGCATTACATATGTATGTATTTTCTATTTGCTTACTTTTTATCAATTTTTTTTTGCTTGGGTTTTTTGTTTCCTTTGTTTGTTTTTGGAGGCATTATACCTTTGCAGCTAGGTTGTTGCAAAAAAATATTTATTGGTATGTACAAAATAGATTTGCACAATAAAAACACAACAGAAAATAACAGTAACGAGAGTATTATCTATCACCATGACATATTGAATTAAAGGAGACAAGTCTTCCTATGTAAAACCAACAAAAATACATAAAAGAGGCGCACTTCCCATATTCTTTCTATTTACATACTTTGACATACCTCCCAATTTCACCATTCTTCTACCAGTGGAATACGTCACCACCGAAAACAAAATGTGATCGAATTTTCCTTCTGAACTTATTTATATAAATATGTACATAGGTATTTAGATTAATAGATACCTGCATACATAATATTTTGGCGCCATCCACTTGCCATATCCCTTGGTTGTTGCGTATTCGCTTACAGTGAAATGCGATTTCATCATCTAATATGTTTTTGATACATCCATTACCTACCTACGTAAAATTTAATCAAAACAATCCTTACGATACCAAATCAAATCACGGCGTTGCACCTCTACATTACCTATGAACCTACCTATCGAAAAAAAAACAGCACAAAATCTATTGTATATATTTATATGCATATGTATGTATCTTATTCTATACACAACATCGCAAATTTCATTTCTTCCATCATCTACACACCCTTTGACAAAAAAAAAATGAAGATCACTATGCATCGCAATTTATTACTATGTGTGTACCTAAAATGGCTTTCCATAGAAGAAACAAAAAAAAAACAGTAGAAGTGATGATAGATCGCAAATAAAAAAATACAAAAAAACAAAATTTATGACAGAGAATTTGTGATATACCTACCTACTTATATACTTTTTTATACATACACAAAGAACATTTTTCCACTCTACCTCCGACAATGTGGAATGGTCATTGCATCATTTACCTACTAAACTCAATGCTGTTTGGCACTTGCATCGAGGAGACTGAACAGCTTCTAGGTATGTGCATCAGAGACCATCATTTGTGAAGTGTTAACATGTTTGACGTAACCAAAAACGCCGCTAAGTGTTTAAATTTTCTCCGCCGATGCAAGAAGTTTTTTACCCCTACTAATCTGGCTGTAATCTATAAGGCCTATATTCGTCCAAAGCTCGAGTGTAATTCCCACTAGGTAGGTGCTCTAAAAACCCTCTTAAGTCTCTTGCACAGAATTCAAAAGAGAGCTCTAAAAATGAAAGGCGACCGTTGTCTAACTGAAACATTTGAATCTCTCGAGTCTCGAGCACCGCCGCAATTTTCATAAACAGTGCTCTAGTGAAGTAGCCAGTTGCGTTCTCCCCCTCAAACAATTCAACCGTAATACCCGTACTTCTAGGACTGCTCATCATTTTACCCTTGGGCCCAATTTTGGACGTACTGTCAAGTACAGTGATTCCTTTTTTAGCCGCACTACACGCATCTGGAATGCTTTACCCGGCTCAATATTTCTCACTCATTGTAATGTGCAGACATTAAAAACCAATATGTATCGGTATTTCCTTTCTCATCCTATCCTACTTTCCTAATTTCTTGCACTGTGTTTAACAATTTAATGGTATTCATAACCCCTTGAGTGCGCGTTTAATATAAAAAAAATACTACCTAGAGTGAAATAAAGAAAAAGAAGTAGATTTGGACTTTTTTTTGTGAAATTGAAGTAGGTTAAAACAGAGATCTTTAAAATGAGGTAGATTTCAGTATTTTGCTGATGGTGCGAAGTAAGAAGTAGATTTTAAATATTTGGAAAAAAAAGTAGATCTACTATAATTGAAGTAAAATGGTGCCACTGGTTCCCATTAGCTGAAACAAATTTCGAAGAAAAAGTTTGTCAATTTTATTTCCAATAACATCATTGTATTTTAATTTTACTTTGTATACTACTATACTAATTTTAAGCTTCTATTTTATTACCTAAGCAAAAACTAAAAATGCATTTTATATAAAAACTGATCTCATTCAAAAAACAAAAAACCAATTTCATTAAGTAATTTCGAAATTATTCACAATTTGTCTTTTTGATTTTGACACCAACAACATTATTGGAAAACTAATACTTGTTTTTTTTTTACAAATTAAAAACTAAGTGATAATGAATATATGAACATACATATGTTATGTATATTATATAAAGGTCGTTCTTATTAGAACTGGGCCAGACTTGCCTATTGTCCTTTGTTAAAAATTATCTCATTTCGAAATTTTCAACGAAATTACATCATGTGGCCTAATGAAAACGAAGTACGCATTACATATGTATGTATTTTCTATTTGCTTACTTTTTATCAATTTTTTTTTGCTTGGGTTTTTTGTTTCCTTTGTTTGTTTTTGGAGGCATTATACCTTTGCAGCTAGGTTGTTGCAAAAAAATATTTATTGGTATGTACAAAATAGATTTGCACAATAAAAACACAACAGAAAATAACAGTAACGAGAGTATTATCTATCACCATGACATATTGAATTAAAGGAGACAAGTCTTCCTATGTAAAACCAACAAAAATACATAAAAGAGGCGCACTTCCCATATTCTTTCTATTTACATACTTTGACATACCTCCCAATTTCACCATTCTTCTACCAGTGGAATACGTCACCACCGAAAACAAAATGTGATCGAATTTTCCTTCTGAACTTATTTATATAAATATGTACATAGGTATTTAGATTAATAGATACCTGCATACATAATATTTTGGCGCCATCCACTTGCCATATCCCTTGGTTGTTGCGTATTCGCTTACAGTGAAATGCGATTTCATCATCTAATATGTTTTTGATACATCCATTACCTACCTACGTAAAATTTAATCAAAACAATCCTTACGATACCAAATCAAATCACGGCGTTGCACCTCTACATTACCTATGAACCTACCTATCGAAAAAAAAACAGCACAAAATCTATTGTATATATTTATATGCATATGTATGTATCTTATTCTATACACAACATCGCAAATTTCATTTCTTCCATCATCTACACACCCTTTGACAAAAAAAAAATGAAGATCACTATGCATCGCAATTTATTACTATGTGTGTATCTAAAATGGCTTTCCATAGAAGAAACAAAAAAAAAACAGTAGAAGTGATGATAGATCGCAAATAAAAAAATACAAAAAAACAAAATTTATGACAGAGAATTTGTGATATACCTACCTACTTATATACTTTTTTATACATACACAAAGAACATTTTTCCACTCTACCTCCGACAATGTGGAATGGTCATTGCATCATTTACCTACTAAAAACAATCATTTCTAACACGTTTTTTTTTAATTTTTTCTGTTCTTGTAATACGAGATGCAAGATGACAAGTCATAAACAAGAATAAAAAACTAAATAAGCCCAGACAAAAAAAAAAAAAAAGAATCAAGAGAGCGGATGGGCGGACAAAATTCTTTTGCACAGAGAATACGAAACCTTCTCTTTCAAAGCGCTGATATTGCAGTGGCATTCTTGTGAACTGAAAACTTACTTGTGTGCGTGTGCAAAGGAACTTTTTGTTAAAAAATGCAAAACAGACCTCTTTTATAAAAATAAAATTAAATAAATATTCAGTGAAAAAAGTATTTTGTATTTTTGAATTTAGTAAATAAAATATCAAACAAAAATAAAAAAAATATGTGAGAACTGTATTATTAATACTTTTCTTGCAAATGCATTACAAATACTGTCATATTGAATTGCATTTTTTTGAACTTTAGATGAGTTTTATTAAATTTTTAAGAACGATACGCTGTTCAGAGAATATAAATCTTTGATTAAAAAATTATTTCCAAAAATTAAAAAATATAACTCTCAATTTCCCAGGGTAGAGAACAAAATATTTGTAAAAAAATGTATATTTTTTGACTTTTGTTAGTAAAAAGTTACTGTAAAAATAAAAAAACAAATAAAAAAAAAATTAACGTAATTGCACATACTTATTGGCTTTGTACAAGAGTGAATTTTACTTCGTTATCTTTTATACTTATGAAGTTTTATCCAGTAGAGCATTCATACCACTATGCGAATTTCCTTCGTTTTTCATAGTTTTATATATTTTTTTTTGAATAAATAATAAAACAGAATAAAAAAAGAAGAACGATACGTGATTTGGGAATATGTTGTTTCTATAAAAAAAATATAAAAAAAATAAAAAAGTAATATTTTCGGAATTTCCCTATCATTTGAATAAGGACCTTACTAAAATGTATAATTTTTCCACTTGTGTGGCAGTTTTTGTGCACACAATTTTTTTATATTTTTTTCAAAACTGCAAAAGTATTTTGAATAACATTTTTCTAATCAATGACCGTTTATTTCATTGAAATATTCGTAAAATTGTGAAAGTTATACAGCTTAGCGCAAAAGTCTAACCTATTTTTTCAATGGACACCTACCCTTAAGTTGGGAATGTAAGAAATACCATAATATTTCACATCCTTGCCAACTTCGCAGTTTTGTGGAGATTTATAAGTTTTGTTATTGTTGTTTGGTTTCTGAATATTTTTGTTTATTAAATTATTTATTATATATTGTGGAAAGTTATTTCTGAGTAATGTTTTTTTAATTGTTTTTAGGTTGTCTTCTTCAAATTCTTTGTCACTGATTTTTATTATTTTGTTTATAAAATTGTTCGCAGTGTTTATTTTCTGATATAAGGGTTGTGTGGAGAGGTAATTAATCATTCTTCCAGATGAAGATGGTTTGGAATACCAATTGAATTTTAGTTTCTCTGTGGTTCTATATAGTTCTATGTCTAAGTATGGTAGACTTTTACTTTTTTCTGTTTCTACTGTGAATTTTAGTCTGGTATGGTAGTGATTTAAGAAACTCAGAATTACTTCTTTGTCTTTTTCCTTAATGATGGCGAATACGTCATCTACGTATTTTGTGATGAACTTCAATGTTATTTGTTTTTCTTTTAGATCTTCCATCGTTCTTTCCAAAAGATCATCTAATATGATGTCAGCTATTGTTGGCGAAAGTGGGTTGCCCATAGGCATACCAAAAGTCTGGTTGTAAATTTTGTCTTCATATTTGAAATAGTTGTTTTCTTTCAAACAAAATTCTAAAATTTTTAAAAATTGGGTTTTCGGAATTTTTGTGAATTTTGTAATTATTTCCCACTTTTTCATGATTATCTTTATTGCCAGATAAGTTGGAATGTTTGTGAAGAGAGAAACTACGTCGAAAGACACCAAATAATCATCTTGGTCTAAAATAACACCTTCTAGCTGGTTCTTAAGTTCAAATGAATTTTTGATATTAAGATTTTCATTAACAATATGTTGTAAGATTTCTCCAATGTGTTTTGATAAATTATAGCATGGTACGTTTGTAGAGGAGGATATTGGTCTTAACGGTAGGTCTGGTTTATGTATTTTTGGTAAACCATACAATCTTGGTGCTGTTGATGATGAAGTGTAAAGTTTATTTTTTGCCATTGTTCAATAAAGTTATTTTTAAAAAAGTTCATTGACTAAATTGTTGTTGGTTTTTTGTAGTTTTTGTGTTGGATCAATTCTTACTGTTTTGTAGATGTTTTTGTCTTCTAGTAATTGAGACATTTTATTGTAATAATCTTTTTTATACATAATGACTGTTTTGTTACCCTTATCTGCCTTAGTCACAATAATTTCGTTTTTGTGATTCCTTAAGAATTTTTGAGTATTTTTGTGTATTTTTAGTATAATTTTTTCAATACTAGTGTTTTTAATTCTTCTTTTGTGTTGTATTATTCTGTTGGTTATTGTTGATCTGGCAATATCTTTTTCCCTTTCATCATCTAAAGTTTTTATGCTCTGCTCTATGTCAATGTCAATGTCTCAATTACTAGAAGACAAAAACATCTACAAAACAGTAAGAATTGATCCAACACAAAAACTACAAAAAACCAACAACAATTTAGTCAATGAACTTTTTTAAAAATAACTTTATTGAACAATGGCAAAAAATAAACTTTACACTTCATCATCAACAGCACCAAGATTGTATGGTTTACCAAAAATACATAAACCAGACCTACCGTTAAGACCAATATCCTCCTCTACAAACGTACCATGCTATAATTTATCAAAACACATTGGAGAAATCTTACAACATATTGTTAATGAAAATCTTAATATCAAAAATTCATTTGAACTTAAGAACCAGCTAGAAGGTGTTATTTTAGACCAAGATGATTATTTGGTGTCTTTCGACGTAGTTTCTCTCTTCACAAACATTCCAACTTATCTGGCAATAAAGATAATCATGAAAAAGTGGGAAATAATTACAAAATTCACAAAAATTCCGAAAACCCAATTTTTAAAAATTTTAGAATTTTGTTTGAAAGAAAACAACTATTTCAAATATGAAGACAAAATTTACAACCAGACTTTTGGTATGCCTATGGGCAACCCACTTTCGCCAACAATAGCTGACATCATATTAGATGATCTTTTGGAAAGAACGATGGAAGATCTAAAAGAAAAACAAATAACATTGAAGTTCATCACAAAATACGTAGATGACGTATTCGCCATCATTAAGGAAAAAGACAAAGAAGTAATTCTGAGTTTCTTAAATCACTACCATACCAGACTAAAATTCACAGTAGAAACAGAAAAAAGTAAAAGTCTACCATACTTAGACATAGAACTATATAGAACCACAGAGAAACTAAAATTCAATTGGTATTCCAAACCATCTTCATCTGGAAGAATGATTAATTACCTCTCCACACAACCCTTATATCAGAAAATAAACACTGCGAACAATTTTATAAACAAAATAATAAAAATCAGTGACAAAGAATTTGAAGAAGACAACCTAAAAACAATTAAAAAAACATTACTCAGAAATAACTTTCCACAATATATAATAAATAATTTAATAAACAAAAATATTCAGAAACCAAACAACAATAACAAAACTTATAAATCTCCACAAAACTGCGAAGTTGGCAAGGATGTGAAATATTATGGTATTTCTTACATTCCCAACTTAACAGACAATAGAAACTTAAGCAAAATTATAAAAAAAAAGAGAACATCTTATTTGCCCATAGACCAAATATAACAATGAGACATTTATTCACCAACACAAAAACAAAAATAGAGACAAATCAACAACATGACATAGTTTACGAAATTGGATGCAGTGGGAAAGAAGGGGAAACGTGCAATTTGATCTACATTGGAACAACAAAAAGATCACTGGAGACAAGACTGACGGAGCACAAAGCTGACATTAAAAATAAAAGAGAATCTACCGGTTTATCACAACATATACTCACGCTTGCCACTTTGGTCGCATGTGTCCAAATATGGTCGCATTTTTTTCATTTGGTCACCTGGTAACTTTTTTTCTATTTGGTCGCTTTTTTTTAAAGTGAAGAATGCTATTTGATTTATTTTTAATTATCTGTTCTCATCGAAATTCATCTAGTGCAATTTGCAAAATTTGAATCAGTTTTGCATACGATTGCCGCATGTAAATCGTACACAAAAATGTTTAACTGAAAGCACTGCTTAACCACATATATTAAGCAAAAAGTAGTACTGAACGCACTCCTTTCAATGATTTGACTGTTGATGTCCGGGAAATCCCCGAGTTCAGATTTGTGTTAGATAGGATATCTCTTTTTCTCTTTGCATATTCATTTGATGGGAAATATCGAGATCGTGTTTATTTTATTAAAAAAAAAATCAGCAGTGAACCGTGTCGTCTGGTGAAATTTATTAAAAACAACATGGATAGGTTTGTTGTATTTTATTAATATTAATTTTTTGTATTCTAATAACACACTGTTTTGTTAAAGATTTGTTTTGAGGAAGAAAGCTCGTCAAGATTGTCCGTCTGGCCAGAAAAATAAGAAAGAAGATGAACCAAAACCCTCCAGCAGCTGGTAATGCTAAAATTGTAATGTTTAAATTTCTTAATGAGACAACATCTTTTATAGTGACCCAACAGCAGAAAAAACAAAAAATCATAGCAATTTCGTTGAAAGAAAATTTCGACATGAATGGCTATCTTCGTTCAATTGGCTTAAGAACACTGATGGTAAGAGTTTTTGTGTAGCGTGTGACAAATTCTTGGTCAACCATTCGGGTCACATAAGGAACCATGGGAAAAAAGAAACCCACATTAGAAACTTGGATAAGAAACGTAATCAGATAAAAATTGAATCTTGCATACAAAAAGACAACGAAAAGGATCTGTTTGAAAAAAAAGTTTTCTGGGCAGAGCTTGCACTTGTTCAATTTTTAATTGCTCATAATCTCCCATTTTTGTTGATGGATTTTCTTCCGAACCTTTTAAGGGAGTGCTGTCCAGACTCCCAAGTGGCAATATCTATTAAATGCGGCAGGACGAAGGCCACGCAACTTGCGGCAACTTTGGGCAGTAAAGCAAAAGACAAAATAGTTACTGAACTGCGAGAAACAAAATTTTCACTTATAACGGATGAAACGACCGACATATCTACAAAAAAGTCATTAGTTCTAGTAGTAAGATATTTTGATAAGAAAGCTAAAGATATAAAAGACAGATTTTTAGGCCTTATTGAGCTGGTAAAGTGTGATGCCGACACAATTTACGAGAGTATCCAACATTTTTTTTTACAAAATGAGATTCCTTTGAAAAATTTAATTGGCCTTTCCACTGACGGTGCCAGCGTTATGGCTGGTGAAATAAATGGCCTTCAAGCCAAATTTAAAAGAAATTTTAATCTTTTTTTTCTTAAATGCACCTGTCATTCGCTTCATTTATGTTCGGCTTATGCCTGCAAAAAAATACCTAATGAAGTTGAAAAACTTTGCCGCAACATTTATAAATTTTTCGCATACAGCTCTAACCGTATTAATGGTTTCAAAGAATTTCAGGAATATTGTTCAGTGAAACCCCACAAAATATTAGGTTTGTCCTTAACAAGGTGGCTCGCGTTGGAAAGTGTCATTAATCGCATTCTGGAGCAGTGGGACGCTCTTCAGCTTTATTTTATATCTTCCTATTTAGAAATAAACGGAATCAGGACATGTGATTTGGCAAACTTGATGGGTAACTATGAAACAAAAGTTTATTTTCTTTTCTTGTCCTATGTCTTAAAAATAATTAACAATTCAAATAAAGAGTTCCAGTCCGAGCAGGTTCATTATTTGCCTTATTTATATGACCAATTAGAGACAACTGTGAAACTTATTTTAAGTAATTTTGTTGACAATAATTACATTAGAAACATAAGCTCTTGGGAAGAATTTAATTTAGAAAACAAAAAATTTTATTTACCTTTGCAAGACGTTTTCATTGGAAGCAAAGCCGAGGAATTTCTAAAAAAGTCTAACATCACAAATTTCAGTAAAAATGAAATAAAATCAAACGCCTTACAGTTCTATTTAGAACTTTTAAAACAAATGTTAGTCAGGTTTGATCTGAGCAACAATGAACTAAAAAATTTATCACTTATCACTCCTAAAAGTGTTTCATCAGATTCCGAGGTTTCAATCCTACCTTTAATAGAAAGTTTTTCAAATTTAGTTGAGGGTGATCCTGAAAACGTAGTTTTGGAGTGGAAAATGTTGAGATTTTCGAAGAATATTAACCTAAACAATGAAATGGATATAGCTAAGTATTGGGAGAGAGTGGGCTACCTGAAAAATGGTATAGAGGAATATAGCTTTAAGAATTTGACTTACTTTGTCAATAACTTAATGTCCTTGCCACATAGTTCAGCTGCTGCTGAAAGAAAGTTCGATGAGCTAAGCTTAGTGAAAACAAAGCTGAGAAATAAATTAAATTTCGATACCATCAATAATATTATGCTTGCCAAAGAACTGAATGAAAAAAATGAAAATCATTTTGTTTGGTCGGCAAAGAATACTTTTTAAGTGTATTTATTAATACTATTTATTATTTATTCGTACATTTTAAGTATCTATTATATAACTTTAGATGTGATATGCACCAAATTCTATATTTAAGAAATATCTATGTTCTCTCTAATCATGAATAAATACGCTGTGATTTATTAAGTATTATTATTTATTATTATAATGTGATGATTTTGAAGTTCCTTAAAAAATGAATTAGAATTATATAATTTTTTTTTGTTTAGTTATTAAACGTACTTATGTTTTTTGTTTTGTTTAATAAAAGAAAATATAGATATATCAAACTTTCAATTTTTTATGTTTTGCAATGTTTTCAGAATAAGAGTGTTTTGGTCGCTTTTTATTGAGTTTGGTCCTTTTTTTTATGAATGTTGGGCGCAATATTTTTTTTCCTGTGGCAACCGTGCATATACTAGAGACTGGACATGTAGCTGATTTTGACAACACAAAAATTATAGATAAAGAGAAAAGGCAGAATAAGAGATACACACTAGAAAGTCTACGTATTCAACAAAACTTACACAAAACAATGAACACACAAGAGGACAGAGATAACACCATTGTAAGCTACGCTTTAGCATTAAGAGAAAAACTGTGATAATTAATGTTCAAATGTTGTTTTGTTTTATTTCTTTAAAGTTATTGCCAGTAGTGTCATTATATGTATTTTTATTTATTTTCTTTGTTTTTTAATATTGTATTTTATTTTAAAAAATTTAAAATTTAATGTGTTTTTAATTTAAATGTAACAAGAAACAAAATCTCATGTAAGTGTATAAAATGTGTAAGCAAAATGTGTAAAATTTGTTAAAAAAGATTTCATTTGGTAGATTTAATAAAACAACCCCTGAAGAAGTTGGGAAAATCCAACGAAACGTAGGGAAAGAAATATGAAATAAAGTTTTATTTGCATAACGAAGAACGTGACCAAAAAAGCCTGATATAAAATCAAACAATAAATATTCAAAAAATTGGTCAATTAATTAACATAATAGTTAATAATTTATTTTTATCAAACCTTTCTTTTAATAAAAATACACTTTTCATTTTATTTTTTTAGATTTGTGACTTTTTATTCTCCTTAAAGATCTATGAAGAATCTATGAGAAATTTTAAAAAGAAAAACTGATGTTCGTCTAATAGACGAAGATTACCTTTCTAGGGTTAATAAAACTCGAAGGCACCCCCCAGATATTAATGAGTCTGTCGCAGCTTTTTATTTAGTGTCAGTTGGCTCATTCTGATGAGTTCTCCAATTAGATAGGATCAAATTCTAAAACTTTGTTCACTTTTGAGCAGAGAAATTAAAGAAAAATCTCCCGATCGGCACGAGTTTTCATTTATAGGTTGATTTATGTATATTTGGCTAGATGGAATTAGAGCAGGCAGGCAGTTACTGATTGAATTGAACACATTCAAAAATATAACCAGGAAACTGAAATTTATAAAATTAAAGAAAATCTTCTTGCGTATTACATTAAGCTTTGTGATCAGCTAATAAAAAAGTTCGATTTTTAAAGTGTGCATCTCCAGCTGCTTTAATTCTAATTCTTAAGTCCAAAAGAATTTCAAAAAGCTCGGCAGCAAACTATTACCGTTAAAAAGAGTATTCCCTTTTAACGATATTCTGCAGGAAGTTATCAATAAAGAGTGCGATCTCCACTCTTGCTCTTTGAAAGTGAAAAAATTAATGTCATTAAAGTGGATGGATTGATTTAAGCAAAGAGACGAATGTATGCGAAGAGTCCATGTTTTCGAATTTTAGTAAATATATGTTCAATTTAGCTGCTTTACCACATAGCAGTGCTGCAGCAGAAAGAGCCTTTTCAGAAATGAATGAATAAAAAATAAAAAACAAACTTGACGTCAAAACTATAAACAGTCTTATTTTTGCTAAAGAAATGACAAATAAATCTGATATTTTTATTCCTTAAGCAGAATTGATCCGCTTTTATTTAAAATTTTAATTTGTTGATGGTAAGTTTAAAGATATATAATACGTATGCATATAGAACAAAATATCACAACAAATATATTTATGTAGGTACTTAAATCAATGTATAAAACTTTGTGCTTTTGATTTATTATCATTTGGGAAATTACAAATCTACCACACAAAATCTAAATCTACCACTGTTTTTCATCTCAATCTACCTCGGGTTTTAAAATGAAAGTGACAACACTGATCATGACGACATGAACTTCGAAAATTTCTGCAAATGGATCCAAGAACAAGTTTTGAATAACTTGGAGGAACCTTCAGTTATTGTAATGGACAACGCCTCGTACCACAATAAATTAGAAGAAAATCAAATTACTTCTGCTAGCAAGAAATCCGAGATGATACAATGGCTAAACGAAAAGAATATTCCGCATACTATACAGATGTTGAAACTTGAACTGTATGAGCTAATAAAAGGACACCGAGCTACACACAACCCAAAGCATAAGATTGACGATATCATTGACGGCATGGGACATGAGGTTCTACGTTTACCACCCTATCATCCAGATCTCAATCCCATTGAAAATATTTGGGCAACTGTCAAGGCAAGAGTAGGTTCACGAAACACAACATTCAATTTATTGGATGTTCAAAAATTAGCAGAGGAGGAATTTTCAAAAATAAGGGCTGAAGACTGGCGAAAATTGTGTGAAAAAGCCATAAGAACTGAGGAAGAATACTTTTCTCACGACCTGACGTGGGACACAATTTCGGATTCAATTATAATTAATCCAGGTGACGATTCTTCAAACGACTATGAAAGCGACATTAGTTCTTAAAACTAAGTACATATATGTAAATAAACATTTATTATTTAAATTATATTATTCTTATTTATATTATTTTTATTTTATTATTATGTTTCATACTTATCTCTGAAGTACAAATTTATAATAATTATTTTAAGGTAAAATAAATTCTTAAAAACTCGTAGGTAAAAATTATTCAAACTTGTAAACACTAATCTAAATAATTAACACTAATCTACAATTAATCCCAAAACCCCACAGATCAAAAAATTATAAATACATATATCAAATAAACACTAACACCATAGAATAAATATAAACATAACGCCCCCGGAACCTTTCTGTTGCTAAGCCACAAACCATAAAACATAGAAATAAACAATAATCCCTAAACTATTTGTCAAAGCAAAGTTGAGTTAGGCACTGTAAGATTTAAGGAAAAATGTTTACTCATTAAATAGCTTGTGCACCATTTTTGTTCTCTTAAATCCTCTCTCTGCGCAACCGGCCGTTGGCCAACTGAATTGGTTCAAGCTATAATATCGCTATGCTTAAGATATCATCTCCATCGTTGATCGTTCGTCTTCATAGCGTACTATAAGTTTTATATACAGGGTGGCGCATAAGTAACGGTAGGATTAAATATTGAATAATTTTTTCGTTTGCGTATTTTTTTTAACTTCCCATAGGGAGTTATTGTAATCGGTCCGATTTGTCAAATTGGAATTTTTAACATTTCTCGACGTTTCAAGGTCCCTAGAGGCTATATCAATCATTTTTAGAGAGATGTCTGTGTGTGTGTGTGTACGTACGTTCGTACGTTCGTACGTGTGTACGTTCGTACGTCCGTACGTTCTGGTACCATTTTTCGTCGTCGATATCTCAAGAACGAGTAAAGATATCGACTTCAAATAAATTTTGTTTAATAGATAATAACTTCGAAAGAGGCTGAAAGGGCGTTTATTAAAATTCAGTGAGTAGTTTTTTCACTATAACGGTTTAAAAAAAAAGTAAAAATTTTGGTTAGTTTCAAATATCTCACGAAAAAATAATGCTATTGATTTAAAATAAAATTTAATGTACTCATTATAAGGTCATACAGATTTGGTATAAATTTGGAAAAAAATGAACACACTATTATTTTTTTAAATAAAAAAAAACTGAAAAAAAAATTTCATAACCCAGATATTCTAAGAACGGAAAACAATTTGAAACTCAAAATAATTTTATTTTACGAAAAATAATGTGTTTGACAACTGGTGAAAATTTCAAAAAAAATCAGTTTACAGTTTTTTTACAAGAAATAAAAAACTATATAAAATTCTATTGAAAATTGGTAAAAATTGTTTTTCGACTCAAATTTCTCGAGAACTAGTAGTGATATTGACTTCTAATTTAGTTTATTTTATACACTGAGAAAACTGTACTATGAGTTATTTAAATAGAAACATGTTTAACTGCATGTTTAAATAAGGACAAATAGAAATCGTTTATAACTAAACTCGAATCTGTTTAGATTCGAAAATACTATTATTTTACAGTAAAATATGTTTAAATCAAACTCATTCATGTTTAAGAATTTCATTATGATCTGCACTTCATTTTTTATATGTATTCAAATTAGTTTTAGTTTGATTTTTAAAATGCAGGTTTAATTGTTTTACTAACTTAAAAATTGTAACATAAAATGAACATGAACGAGTTTGTTTCAAATATAAACGAAGTTAAAATATTTACATGAGTAAGAGATTAAACATAAATGTTAAATTTAATCACGAACGAGTTTGCGAGTTTGAATTGAATAAAAATGAAGTAGCTAAATACAACTTTTCTTCTTTTTGGCATCGAAAGTCATGGAGTGTTTTTATGTTCCGCGTGTGTTTGTGATCTTACTAAAGTGAGTAATTTATAAAATAATAAAGAAATATTTGATTACCATTATAATGTTACATAACTGAAGTTCTGTTTCAAGCAAAAATATAAACCATAAGATTATTCGAGAAGTGGAAGTTAATACCATTGTTCCCTGCTCTCTATTGTAAGTGTAAAAAAAATATTTGTTTCAAAAACTGTTTATTTATATAGTTTTATTTAAAAAAATACTGATTAACAAGTATGTTTTATAATTAACTATCATTTGACTTCTATATTCTTGCCACAGGACGACAAGAGCACGACGAAAGACGTAAAAAAAGAAGCAAATTCCAGAAGACGAATTATATTTTTTTTTTTTTTTTTTTTTTTTTTTTTTTTATAATCTACCCGCGCTCAAGGGATTATGATTACCCTTTAAATGTTTCAACACAGCGCGGGCGTGAAGTTACGGAAGAGAAAGAAGGATAGGAAAGATGTGTGGCACGATGTTCTGAGACTGAAGGTGGTTGTCTCAGATATTTTATCTCCAGGGATGGCGGCTGAACTAAAGCGGAGAATGCCGTGTCTTATTTCAATGTCGCTTATAATTCACATTATTTTATTCGTGTTCATCCTTGTTGGGCATACTAGTTTAATTCAATTACATGTTGTTAGTGTTATGCCTGAACCAGAGTTTGAAGATGTTCTCAAGATGTGACAAAGATGAGATCTTAAAGCGCTCCACAACAATTTAATGACTTTTTGGAAAAATGTAAATAAATAAAATGAAAATATAAATACATACATAATGTAGGTACTTATTAATTTGTATTTGTGTTGAGTTTTTTTTTATTTCTGAATTTCTGAAAAATCTGAAGTATAAGTATGTATACTAAGCGACATTTCTAAAATTGTTCAGGAAACGAAAAAAAACGAAGAAACTTCTAGTTGAAACTAAATATAAAGTTTTCAAGACCACAAATGGGAAGTTATCAGTGTGGGTCGCACCCAGCCTCTTTTTTTGTTCAATTTTATTTTGAAAGTCGACATTCAATTATTAAAACGCAAAGATCATATCGATATTTTTTCATGTTCGAAATGCACACAATGCTCAAACAATTTACCGATTGGTCCAGCAACAAGGGATATGCTGGAAGACCTCGTGAATTCGAAATGATGTGAACATTGCTCTGATGTGACGTTCTCAGGAGTTGGAGAAATCTAGGTGGTCAATGCAAAGAATCTTACGGCAATTACACCTTTTTCCATATAAGATTCAATTGTATCCGGCTTAGAGAACAATCAAAATTGAGCCACAGCTCATCCAACTATGGATTTCCTGAGGGGAATTTTCGGTGATCGGATAATAGCGTTTTTCTGAGTTTAAATTGGCTATCGCGTTCGCCTGATTTATCGGCTACTGATTTTTTTTTTTTTTGGGAATATATGTATATAAAAAAGAGAATAAGCCAAGAACTGTGGAAAAGATTAAAGCCAATATCCTGACAAGAATTAAGGGCACTGGGATCTGAATTCCTAAGAAAAGTAATGGAAAATGCTCTGTAAAGAGCACGTCAAGTCGAAGCAAACAACCAGCACCATTTGAGATATATTGCCGCAAAATTCTAATCGAATTAGTACGAAGCTAAAGCTGTTTTAATATCATACTAGGTTAAAACAACGAGTTTGCAAATTTTAATCGAATGTAGCACCATAATTTCTTTACCCTTTTATTAAAATTAAAATCATCGAATACCTACTTTATTTTTTTAGTATCGTGCTAGCTTCATATGACTCTTTGACATTTGCAAACATCAAAAAAGATTCGTGTACTTACATTTTTACACGAAATGTCATTGTTTTAAGTGTGTTCAGGAGCAATTTATTAAGAAAATTCTTTTAGTACGATACTAATAATTAGAAAATGTTTAAAATTAAGAATGAGTTAGTAAAGTACTTTAAAGTTAGCAAATTGTTAAGTAGTATCACACTAATGCCTTAATGAAAGGCTGTTTAAAATATTGCGCCATTATCTTTAAGAAAATAATGTTTACGTGTTTCCAAGCCACAATCTAAATTTTAATAAATGCTAAAGTTAAATTAAATCAGATAGAAAAATGTTTTTAGCCAAATAATTCATAACGTTACTTATGTGGGTTTCAAATTATATTCAAAGAAGTTGGTATAGTAGCAGCCGTATCTATAAGATCTTCCTAAACTGTATCTTAGAGGTTATTTAGTTAAGCATACACACGTAACGTAAAGAATTTAGTAATCTAATACAAAACACAGCAAATGCTTCTTCATTTTAAATAAAACAACAGTTTAGTGCCTAAACAACATTTGGAAGAAACATTTTTAAATCTATGAAATTTGGAAAAGAGCTATGGAACACACACCCAACCCCATCGTCACAAACAAGAGAAAAAGGTCTGAAAATTGGAATACTTCCGACAAGGTAACTTCTTTGTTTTAAAATATGCCATAAAATATATGAAAAAGCAATATTTCTCTGCAAAGATTATCGAAGAGAATATTTCAATAATCGAGGAAAAAAGTGTCAATACAAATACTTCAAAGGCTAAATAGGAAGCGTGGAAGAAAAATCTCTGCTCGTAAAAATGTTTTTAAGTGATCTTAAGACGCAATGAATGGCGTTTAAGTTAAGAGGCCTGTAAGTAACGTTACTTATATGTAAATGTGAAAATTGATTATTTATAGATACCGATTTTATACATTAGAGCTTTTTTGGGGTATTTTAAAGTTTAGCACCCTTTAAAATGTCTTTATAGATTCGACTGTGAGAGTACGAAAAATTGCGTTTTCGTTTATGAATCTGGAAGAACGTTCCGGACCTCTACGATTAGGAGAATCCTCAAAAACTTTAAAGAATTTTTCCGGGGTTTTTTACTTTGAATAAACTCCTTTTGTAAAAATTCCAGAACGAGTTCATCACTTGAAGATGACGATGATGAAAAAATTAAAATACTTGGGTTACAGTATATGAAAAATATAAGAAAATCTCAGATTAGAAACACTCAATTGTAAGACACTTCTCCATAAGGTTGTCTTAAAAAATATTTTTCTTATTTACATATACTTTTGGTTTTGCATTTATAAAAATAAAGGATAAATTCTATCAAATTGTTTTTTTTATATCCACTCTTTATAACGGGTGATTTTTTAAGAGCTTGAGAACTTTTTAAAAAAAAAAACGCATAAAATTTGCAAAATCTCATCGATTCTTTATTTGAAACGTTAGATTGGTCCATGACATTTACTTTTTGAAGATAATTTCATTTAAATGTTGACCACGGCTGCGTCTTAGGTGGTCCATTCGGAAAGTCCAATTTTGGGTAACTTTTTCGAGCATTTCGGCCGGAATAGCCCGAATTTCTTCGGAAATGTTGTCTTCCAAAGCTGGAATAGTTGCTGGCTTATTTGTGTAGACTTTAGACTTGACGTAGCCCCACAAAAAATAGTCTAAAGGCGTCAAATCGCATGATCTTGGTGGCCAACTTACCGGTCCATTCCTTGAGATGAATTGTTCTCCGAAGTTTTCCCTCAAAATGGCCATAGAATCGCGAGCTGTGTGGCATGTAGCGCCATCTTGTTGAAACCACATGTCAACCAAGTTCAGTTCTTCCATTTTTGGCAACAAAAAGTTTGTTAGCATTGAACGATAGCGATCGCCATTCACCGTAACGTTGCGTCCAACAGCATCTTTGAAAAAATACGGTCCAATGATTCCACCAGCGTACAAACCACACCAAACAGTGCATTTTTCGGGATGCATGGGCAGTTCTTGAACGGCTTCTGGTTGCTCTTCACTCCAAATGCGGCAATTTTGCTTATTTACGTAGCCATTCAACCAGAAATGAGCCTCATCGCTGAACAAAATTTGTCGATAAAAAAGCGGATTTTCTGCCAACTTTTCTAGGGCCCATTCACTGAAAATTCGACGTTGTGGCAGATCGTTCGGCTTCAGTTCTTGCACGAGCTGTATTTTATACGGTTTTACACCAAGATCTTTGCGTAAAATCTTCCATGTGGTCGAATAACACAAACCCAATTGCTGCGAACGGCGACGAATCGACATTTCACGGTCTTCAGCAACACTCTCAGAAACAGACGCAATATTCTCTTCTGTACGCACTGTACGCATTCGTGTGGTTGGTTTAATGTCCAATAAAGTAAACTGAGTGCGAAACTTGGTCACAATCGCATTAATTGTTTGCTCACTTGGTCGATTATGTAGACCATAAATCGGACGTAAAGCGCGAAACACATTTCGAACCGAACACTGATTTTGGTAATAAAATTCAATGATTTGCAAGCGTTGCTCGTTAGTAAGTCTATTCATGATGAAATGTCAAAGCATACTGAGCATCTTTCTCTTTGACACCATGTCTGAAATCCCGCGTGATCTGTCATATACTAATGCATGAAAATCCTAACCTCAAAAAAATCACCCGTTATATAAAAAAACAGTTTTTGAAATCTTGCTTGCTTGCTTGCTTCTGGTTTTGATTCTTCCTTTAAATACAGAATCAATTTGCAATTCTTTTCAGAAGAAAAACTTTAATCTTGTGCCAAAGGAACGATTTCAGAAGCATTTATGTATGTAAATTAATTCCGAATGCTTGCAGACGTTCAAGCGGAAGCGCTGTAATGTCCTTTTCGATGATAAATCCCAATAGAACAAGCGAGCACAACTCGATTGATTTTGAAGTTTGTTTTCCAATGTATTTGTAAGTAATAAATTTAAAAAAGAATTTCAAACTTTAATTACACATTTTCTTGTATCAATTTCACTGATTTTGACATTTAAAGGGTATTCAAACAACGTCGTAAACTTTCCAACGGCCTTCAGAAAATTATAAACTTACTTACCGACACACCTAAAACTGCTTGCGTAAAAATGATGTCGTTAATCATTCAGCTGTTTATTTAACCTCAAATAGTGATCTCAGGCGACGAGCGTTTCGATTTGCTTAAGATGTTGTCTTTCTATCTTTTATTCTTTTTTTTTAATTGTATCTTATTTGATGCTCCTCGAACTCAGTTTGTTTTAATTTGATATGGTTTAAACAAATAATGAAACACTATTGACGTCATAGTATACCCAAACAAAGAGTTTAAGATTTAATGATGTTTAACACAAAAATTCGCGTTGGAAAGCTTACGATTGTGATTTTCTGTAATAATTTTGACAGTACTTTTACGGCGTTATGAAAATCTTTTTGAACTATGCATGAGTTTGGGATGTGAATTTAGATCCAGAAGAGAAAAATCTTCACTCTCCATTAGCTGCCACGTTTTCAGACAATAAATTGTTTGATTTTAACCTTAACGATGTCTTTAATGGATTAAATTTACAATGTAATGTACAAAGTCATTACTTTTCATATTTACTGTTTATGTTTACAATTTGATATTGAAAGAAAAAAAAATGGGCAAATTGCTCGGCAATGCCACTGTTTATGGAAGTGTTCTGAACAGCAAATTTACGAAAATCCGAAGCTAAGCTACAATTTACTTAACCAAGAAATTTTGAAAAGTGGCAAATCTTGGGAATGTCGCTAACCTCAACAGACAACGAAGTATTGGAAACAACGTTGCCTGACAACCGAGCGTTTGGCCCGCTGCCATGCATCGGGAGTTCGGCGGAACATTCCCAACAAATCTACCAGAGAATTACTGGGCGAACAGGAGTGTGACGGATGCCACTGAGCAGATCTGCAAACACTGAAAAACGGTTTCTAGCGATCAATGTTCAGCTACGTGCCATCACAAACAGAAGACACACACTTCCATCGGACACTTAACTGAAACTTTTATTTATTTTAATTTGTTCCTCAATAAAATACTGTGAATCATATGCAATATTAAATTTATACGAAAAAGTTTAAACTTGATTAAACCTATGGTAAGGTTGGTGCATTTGCTCAAACAGCTAGCGTCATCTGTTGTGTGAAAGAAAACGTAGCAGCATAGAATTCAACCTTAATGGGAGTGTGTGAAGCTTTTTCTTTAAGATGTCGCCAACACAAACCTTGCTCTAAAGTAATAGCTTTGTATATAAAGCTTATAGTACTATCTTTGCATATAAAACTACTATCTTTCTTTATATAAGTTATATATACAAAGAGAATACGTCAATGGAAATTTTGTTCGACTAGCAGTCCATATAGTTATAATTGTCAATGCTCGAATATACTATGGTGGATTGTGTCTGTGAGTGAAGAAGAAGGTGTCACCCTTATCCTTGTTATGAACAATTGCGTAATTGGGTGTCATATTGTTGCATTTCATTCTGTTTTAAGCCGCTTTATATTTTTGAATTTCTAAGAGGAAAACCTACAATTTTACACATGTACAAGACCATTCAGTGGTTTGATATGTCAGTAACCACTCATCTAATAGTAGATTTTTTCGTTGAGCCCTGAAGTCACCCTAAATCGTTTTTTGACATACCTGAAGTTACCCTGCTGAGTAAATTCTGTGTTTTTGAGACCTGGAGTCGCCCTGAACTCGCCCTGAAGTAGATCTAGGTATTTTGCTGTGTCAAAAGTCACATGAGATCTCATCTGTTTTTTTTTTTTTGTTCTCGTTTGTCGATTCGCATGCTGCATGTTATTGTTTGCGTTTGCAATTAACTGTTTTGTTATTGTTCGTTTTTAAAACTAATTTATAACAAATTTAAAGTCTTATCAGAGCACAGCATTATTTGTTTCTTGCTTTTAGTTGTCAACAAAACAAGTGATATTTCAATTCATATTAGAAAAAGCTTCCTTTCATTCGTGTTGCTGATGATGGCTAGTAGACTAGCCGAAATGCATTCAAAAAAAATTTTGAATTTAATTTTTTTAATAAAGAAATAAAAGTCAGTGTATCTAACCTCAAAAATAATGGTGTTTTTCGTTTTTCGTTTTCGATTTAAAAAAACAATTGATAGTCCTTGGGTGTTTTTTGAAAACCGAAAATCACAGATTTTTTTGACAACTCTCAGGGTTGTCAAGAAAGCCCTAGGTAAAGCTGAACGAATGAACCTAGTACCTAATGTTATGTTGGATTTCGGTTTTTGCTTACATGCCACAACATAGTTGCCCTATATGTAAATCGAGCTCAATTGAAATCCAATCGTTTTGATTTCCGATTGTTCCTAAAATCTGGCTTGAACCACATTATCTCATCAGGAAGAGCGTGCCTTAAAAATAAAACTAAAATAATTCAAAATGTCATCGCTGTTTTACAATCAAATCACGTTCATCTTGCTGATTAGTATTCACACAGTAATAATTGGCTCCTAAACTGATTTGACGTTGGCATTTGAATTCCTAAGTGATGCGAGTTATACTTTATTTGTTATATCTTTAAAACAGCCATGTGCATCACAGAAAAATGAAAGCTGTGTCATACATTAAATCGTAATCAAATCAAATTTGAATATCGGCTAATGTAGATCTTCTAAAGATACAAATTTATAAATTTTTTTACAATATCCACAATTTATTAAATATACATATACATACGTACATAAATTGAATTCATTCAAAGAATTTTTCATTAGAATTCAGATGCTAGATTTTTTAGTGTTGCTGTTTATTAAATAACGAATTTTTGTTGAGTTAATCAAATTAGTGTAAGCCTTATCGTAGACTTATGATTTATTCGTTAAGTCAACTAATTTAAATCGTTAATTAACAAAATAATTGCATTTAAATATGCGTAGCAAGAAGATGTTAGATGAGTCGTGCATGCAGACTCCAACACTTCCAGCTTCACAATTCACGGGCGCAAACTCGTTTCTTAAAACCCCATGGAAATCGGACATCAGCATTGACATTTGGGTTTCTCGTGGATATTCTTCATTTTGAATGACGAGAACAGATGATGCTTGTGGACAATTGGTAACGACATGTACCTTTTGGCCACAACGGAAACACGAACCCCTTTCTCTGCGTGGTTTTGGGCAATTGCTTGACAGATGACCAGATTCGTTGCAGTTATAGCATTTGATCTTGGCTTTGACACGTGGCGGAGGTTTCGACTTTTGAACAGGTCTATTGTAGTTAGACGTCGATGGTTGCAGCTCAGACTTCATTTTTTCGTATTTACGCAGTATGATCTTAAGATCAGGGATCGAATTCGCTGAAAGCATGAGCTGCTTATTAAACAGGGAGTCTAGGATTCTCTTGATTATATACGCCATCACATCCTGCTCAACAATCTCTGCCAAAGAAGCTATCTCCTGCATAGCCAATACATATATTGTTGGTAGTTTTCGTCTCTACGTTTCTTACGGCTTCGTAAAGTGTTGTGGATGATGATGTGATGATGGAATTCACACATCAGCGCCTCCTTAAGCTCTTTCCATGAACGAAACGTCCGAGACCTTAAAAATAGCCTAGCAGTACCTTTAAGCAACCTCTTAAAGTAAATGAAACCCTGTGACTCATTGAGATGATAAGTGACCATGGCGTCCTCAACGTTCTCAATCCACTTTTTAATCGGATAGTTATCATCGCCACTAAAAATTGGTAGGGAATTTTCGATGTCACGTGACGAATGGGCACTAGCATAATGAACATCATATCCAGAGCTGTTTGTGTTCAGTTCAGCCAGTCGCTTCCCCAACGCAACAATTTCTTCCTTCTTCCTTACCAATTCACGGAGCCTCTCTAGACGCTGTGAACAACCATAATCGTGCTCTTCCAAATCGTCATCTCCACTTATCTCAACATCCTCCTCAACAGCAAGAAATAAATTTGCTAATAGTTCAGGCTCAAGCATTTCGATTGCTTCCTTCAAACGAGCCTTAAGAGCGTTTTTGGTACCATGTGTAGCCAAATTTATTTAATTTTTTTATTTAATGAAAAATTATTAATTTATAAAAGAATTCAATCAAATGTTCATGCAAAATAAAAAGAACGTGCAAAATAAAAAGCGTCACAAACTACAGAGGCCGTGCGATAAAAACAAATTGATTGTGAATTTAGAAGAACAAATAATAGGTTTTGTCATACATAATTTACATATGTACATATAAGAATATATGTATTTAGAAAAACTGAAAGTTAAAGCTTAAGTTAAGCTTATGTAAGAGCATGCATGGTAAATCGGTTGCCAGATTAGTGAATATTAATATTTCATTTACGATATTTTCAAAAGTGAAGTCTCTTACAGTAAGAATCTAAACAATAAAAACGAATGAGTAGGAAAATACGAAAGAAAGCGGTCAGAAAATGGTTGAAATGGCCAATTTCATGCTATGCATCAATTAGCTCATCTAAATAGGATTGATATTCTCCCTGAAACTTAACCTCACCTGCAAAAAAAAAAAACAAATCAGGCCAGAGAAAATAATCCAAAAAATCGGCCGGACTACCAACACACCACAAGGGGCTTCTATTAAGGACTGACGATGCGGCCTGCGCGCGTGGCATTAACCCACCCCAATTGGAAATCGGCAGCTATATATTTAGATTTTCCAATATGGCGGTTGGCGATTAGATCACAAAGGTCAGACTCTACACCTGGTACAAAGTTGACATTTGACTGATAGTGCATCTTTAGTATGGTCTGTCACTTTGGTCTGAACTTTGAAAGATCCATAAAGTTTGTAAAATCTGTATTGGTGCCTACAACAATATGAAGAATAAGAAGTAAAGTGGCGATGCAGCGAGGTCTTAGCCCACCCAATTTGGAAGTCCGCAGACATATTTAGATCTCAGCAATATTGTTCATGATAGGATTTAGATCACAAACGGCAAACTCCACACTTGGCACTAAGTTGAAATTTGGCTGACAGTTAGTCGGTCATAATCATTTAAGTTAGGTCTGTCACTTTTGACTTTGACAGATTCATAAAGTTTGTTAAATCTAAAATGGCGATTTGATTGTGTTCGATTATTCATATGAAAATGTAGCTTCATCAAAATAAACTATTCACTTAAAAGTAATGGGGAAAAATGTATAAATAGCCTTCCATTGGGATACTGAGCTGAGGCAGCTAATTTGTTGCTTTTTACACCAATCAAACGTATATTCACAGACAGAAAAGAAAGATTCAAATATTCGAATTTTTTCGAAAAAAAGGATACCGATCTGTTCTTTAGATAACATAGACACTCTACAAGCACACTTACTTTCATAATGAAACGGTCCCGGTTCTATATGGATATCGTTCGATCGCTGCTTCAGACAGCGCGGCTTTTCATCGTTTACTAACCTTGATGCTTCCAGTCACCTAGACCAAACGCTCTGGCATCCCAAAAGACTGGGTATCCCTTGGCATCTCAACTATGGGGCTGGAATCGGAACACTCTGTCGGCTGGAGCATTGTTGTCTATTCCTTCGATGCGCCAAATCATCCACAATTAGCACAGCTTATCGAGTTCACGGTTGTTTCTTTTTCTCCATTAACACTCCTCGCAAATATAGGATCCTATGTCGTCAAAGGATTTTTCTTTCGAAAGAGCCTAGTATCAGCCCTGAATATCTATTCTATTGTAACATATAGCAAGATTGGTTTTGTAGAGCTTGCGTTTCGTTACGTGTTAGGAGTTTTGAACCCATTCGTTTCCTCTAACCAAAATATCAGCAGTTTCCTAGCGTCTTTGTCAGATCTCCATTAACATGTCTTTCTTTGAATTAATGTTGAATACTTCGAAGTTTTTGCTAGCAATAATGACGCAATAAAAGCAATAAACAAGTTCACCCGTTCCTTAATAGCCGTTAAGAAATACGAAACGTTGTGAACGGTATTTTATCCGAATACATCAGAAATTGGACAGATTTGATGAAATTAGGACACTCGATGTTAACACCTTCCCGCGCATCATATGCTTTAGAATGAAATTGAATAAGTCAAATGAGTGTAGGTACCTATTGAGAATATTTCGAAACAGCAATTCCCTATTTGTACATTTCACCGCGTATTTTCCAATGCCTTCTGAAACAGCTGTATTAGTTTTCTTGGAATTTCAGTACGGTCATGGTCATATTGAGTTGACGATGAATACTATCATATGTTGATTTGAAGTATTTTCTAGTAGTGGCGTATGGAGCAGATATTGTGAAGTCCTCCGGCATACTTCCTTCCCCCAACAAGTCGAATGTTTTTCTTAAAGTTTTTGTCATAGCTCAGATTGTCTGAACTGAGACAACTGAATTGGGCTGTCTTCTTTATGTCTACACCTATGCCTATGTGCAGATATGAATAATTACAAATAAAAATAAATAAACGACTTGCAAATCAACAATTAAAATAATTTATATACTCGTATCTTCCTTGTCAAACAGTATCATCTAAAAAAAAGAATCATTTTGCATAAAATTTAAATTTCTAATCAAATACTTTTCAAAGGTCTTGCGGCCTCTGATACATTTTCCCTTTGTACGTTTCATCAAAGTGAGTTCATCAGGTATTTTAAATTAATTTTGTATTCATAAATTTCCATCCGAAAGCATTAGAATGTCTATTTATAGTTTTTGACTTTGAATGGAAATTCTGCATGTTTTCCTAAAATCTCTTCTACCAACGCAGATAGATGCATATTCTGTACAAAAATCAACTTTTTAATGATTTCAGGAATAATAATACCAATGTTTACATAAATTAAAATCAAGTTCATGTAAAAAATTATAAGTAAGTTAATGTCATTATACTAGTTTTGATATCTGATCTCACCTTCACATACATAGTAGACCTCTCATTTAAATAACTTCGTATATAATTATGGAACGTGGAATGAAGATCCGGACTGATCTGACAATGTCGTCCTTGTATTATTCTGTAAATATTCTGGCATAAGCACATAATCAAAATTACACGAAATTCAGAGAAGAAAAATATTAAATGTTAATTGAAACATTAAACAAACTCACAACTTTCCCCATTCAGACAAAACGTGTGTTAACAATGGTAACTAGTTCAAAATAGGTTTAAAACCAAGGCAATTATCGTTGATTTTTGTTAATTTTAAGTGCATTTTAATGTATGCATATGTTATGTATGTAGATTAAAATAATAAATAATGTATTCTCCTCTCATTCTTTTGCATCAAAATATCACAAAATGTCTAAATTTTGATTGAAAAGTTATGATGATTTTAACAAATATGTCACTGAGGATTTTTGTTTGTGCTTACGAATAAATTAATGCCAGAAGATCGTGAGAGACATCAATTGGTTTTATTGACACAAGTTTGCAAAAATTATAATTGAAAAAAATATTAACAAAATATTGCATAATCAATTTGCATGCTACTTATCGTATATACCACTTTCGAAAAACTCGTAAATTATGCAAACTTATATTGAAAACATATTTTAACCACAGCATTTTTTGTATCGAAAAGAAAACAGTATAATTTTGTACAATTTCATTGGTCCATTTAACATAGACAAGGTGCGTGTGTTTGCGGTGCCTCACCCAATTCCTGAGGGCGATTGGTTTTATTCAAAAAAAAAACAAACATTGTTAAAAATTTTACACAATATAGGTAGTAAGTCATGCTATGTTTCAGGGCTGTATTCAAAAAAAAAGTAGGCCTTAAAATAAATTCTTCATCGTGTAACTTACCCATTGAACAAGTCGAAAAATAAAAAAAAATTCGAAGCTCGAATATTGTTGAGACATACCCCCCTGCCTCCTAGTACCGCTAGCGAGTCGAACGAATAAACATGTGAGTGTGAGAAATTAGTATTAGGGTTGGCGAATTGAGAACCTTTGATTCGACTTAAATGTCATAAATTTTTCGAAGTTAGATCTCACTGTATTGTGAGAATCGAATGTTCGTTGATTTGAACGTCATTCGTGTTATTATTTGTCGAACGTTACACATTTTGTGAAAAAAGGTCGAACCTTGTGTAAAAGAAATGTCAGAAAATAAAACAAGGTATGTACATATATATATTTTATTTCTTTTATAAAATATGTAACATGGATCAATAAATTTCTTATTCAGCTACAAGAGAACAAATAGAAATCAGTTCGAAAAGTAAGTCGAACTGATGGAATCAAACTCGAATCAAGGTAATTTGAATTTGAAAAAAAGTTTCAAAATTAAAACAACTGGTTTGGCTGGATTATAAGCTAAAAATCAAGAGAAAGCTCTCGATGAATAAAGCCGAAGTTGGGGCTACTGGCCTTCTCCACTTGTTTAATACAAAAAGAAACGCTTCCTTATTCAGTCGAAAATATGATCTGAAGCTTAAAAAATTTAGTCTTAAAGAATTTTCAGTACAAAATATTTTGTTTACTTACAGATGTTAAGGGAGTTCTAAGACATTGGAGTTGTCTCGAATACTCTTGCGCAGTCGAAGCATTCTTACTTTTTTTCTGTGGGTTTCGTTTTCTTGAAAAAACAAATCTATGTTGCTTATCATTTTGGTTGATTTTATAATTTTAATAAACAATCAAATTATCAATTAATGAAAACAATAGTTTTTTTTTTGAAATTTTGTGGGTTGACGTTTAATTTATTTCTGTTATTTTTTTTTTATGGTAGCACTGAATTTCGAACTCGAATTGTAAAGTTCGCCAAGCGTGGTATGTCGAATGTGTTAGTTCGCTATTGAAAACATCTCACTTCGAACGTTCGTTTCGCTAACCGTAATAGGGGGGATAGGTAGGTATGTATATTCCCTAGGCCAGTGCCGGATTAGCCACGAAGCAAGAGTAGCAAATGCTACGGGCCCCGCGCATTTAGGGGCCCCGCGCACCAACGTTTTCTGACCATAAAAAAGTATTATTTATATATTAGATTTAGTTACAATTACTAAGAAGAAAATATTTGCACCAAAATGATCAACTAAAATTTTATTTTTCTATCTGCTGGTCATACCAAAAATCATGTTCCGCACCGCACTGCACGCAAATTGGACAACGGTATGAAATGCAGGTGTTTTTTGTCACCATTGATAACGTACTCACTGCTTTAGGTAAACGTATGAATAGAACAGTTATCATAAAATTGCTGGCATTTTCGGAATATTCCGAGAGCTAAAATCTCTTCCTGAGATTTTGGCCTTTAGTCCAGTCCACAAAAATTGGCGTTTCGTCCGGGTGATCGCACATGGACTCATCAGTTGACTGTGAGGACCTTGTCAATACGCAATTTTTATTAAATTCAGTTCATCTTACATCGATTTTTTGACAAAAATCCAATGTGAACTATATCCAACCAAGATTAAAATTGTAATCATTAACGTTGGAATATTTTGCTATTTTGAATCAATAATTCAACAAGTCCATTAATAGTGAAGTCTTCTACCTGGCTGATTTATTTCAGTAGTATATAGAATTTGTATTATAAAAACCTTCATATAGAATCAAAGCTGAGCCACGGGCAAAATATTCCAACTTTAATGAGTACAATTTTAATCTTGGTTGGATATAGTTCACATTGGATTTTTGTCAAAAAATGGAGATGGAGGACAGTCTGAGCAACGAATTAGTGCAGTTCGCTTCAATGCTCAATTCTGATGTGGCTGGTATTATTGACAGCAGGAATCTTGAGGCTCTGGAAATGCAGGTTTACAAGCTGTTGATAAATAACTTTTTACAATCTTGTTTCCCGAACGTTGAAATTGCTTTGCGCATTTATTTGTCTCTCATGATCACCAACTGCAGTGGTGAACGATCTTACTCAACATTAAAACGTGTTAAAAATGAATTGAGCCAACAACGTCTTAATCACCTCACTTTAATGAATTTTGAACATGATTTACTCCGAGAAGTCGATATCAACAGCATTATTTATAAATTTTCCCAAATTAAATCAAGAAAAGTTTTGTTTTATTTAATACCATAAACTTGATAAGTACCTAACCTAAAACAGTCTAAGGGCCCCTTGATAGAATTTGCTACAGGCCCCGCGCTGGCTTAATCCGGCACTGCCCTAGGCGATTATTGAAAAGTGTGGCAGAAAATTAATGATCAGTATCATACTTGTGATTTTCAACAAATATTGGGCTCCCTTATCATTTCTCAACGAGAGTTGTGAACTGAATTCTAAAAATCATTTATTTATTGAATACAAAAATGATTTTAGTTAATTTTTTTTAGAAATAAAAACCATCAAGAAAAAGACATAAAAACAGATTCACTTAAAAACTATTCAGTTGAATATTACATCTCATTTTATTTCTTACACAAGATGTCGTTGGTTCTATTAAGTGGGAAAAACCACCTTTATTGAAGTGGACTTAGTTCTCATGTTTTATTTTAAATTATCTCAAAATGACTCAAAGAACACCGTTATATTCGTATATACAATTTTATTTACAAATTTGTTATATACATAAATTTAAAAAAAAGTTTCAAGAAATATTCACTTGTACTAGTTGAGGTTGTAGGTCTTATCGCTTGCAAAATTAGTACAAAATCTATCAGAGTTAACGATAAATTTAAATGTTGATAGATTGGTTCTCAAGAATTTTGGCACGATAATTTGAGCAATAAAAGAATATTTTCGGCTCGAAATATATATACGAAACAAAAATTTAGTGCTAACTCAGCTAAAATGTGTGCAAGCGCACAACAATCCCCAACCGTCCACAACAAAATTAACGAAATATACAAAATTAACAATATTTTCTCAAAGAATGTAAAAAATAGGATACATATATAACAATTAATTTTGACGTCAGAAAGTTTAATCAAAATCATTGGAGTTATTTTTAATAAAAATAAAAATTTGTAATTGTGAATTTTGAATAGCTTAAACTTTTTTAGTGGGTCATTTGCAATATATTACGAAAAAATTGCAGCATTTTTTGAAAAAAAATCACAAAACATATTTAAAGCCAGTTATTGAATTTAAATTGAATTTAAAGTTAAATTTGAATTTGAATTGAATTTGAATTTAATTTAAATTTAATTTGAATTGAATTTGGATCCTATACTGGAACCACATGTCGCCTTGATCCATATAGTTCAATGTGCGCCATACGAAATTGGTTATCATCGTTCTGCAGCGCTCACTTATGACGGTGACTATCAACGTCGTGGATTACGGAACCGGACGTAAAAAATTTGGCCAGCAAACGTTGTAGAGTCGACTGTGAAGGGTTGAACTTAAAACGTCTACCGTAAAATTGGAGTAAAGCGTGCAAAAAAACACTTATTTTGATAATTGAGTTCTATCTTTTGGACGTGATATCCAATCGTGTAGCTTACCATGCTGATTTGGCATCATGAACTGAATATTAAACATAATTTGACAGATGTCACCAAATCTAAATTAACAATATCCACTGTTCACATATAATTATTTTTTAACGTGTTGTTTAAAAGAGACAAAAATAAATAACTTCTAAAAATCCACACTGAAAAATTATGTTTAAAACTTAGTTCTGTTTTATTCAAAATCCAACTTGAACCTATATCCCCGCCTGAATTTCATTCGATGCGATGAAAGAACGACTCTGTATTCCCATGTTGTAACGTAATTTTGACAAATTTTGGCCTCAGGTACATTTATTGTTAATGAATGTCACGTCTAATTCTTTAAACCCTCGTTTTCCCATCGAATAGCGTGTAGGATTTTGCAGCTTAAACAGCTACAAACTTACAGAGTTGAACGTCTTTGACTATTCGTGCTCAAACGAACAATAGAAAAAAAAAAAGATTCAAACAAAACCGCAAAGCCTTTGGCTTAGATTCATGTTAACCTTAGCCGGTAAAGTGTGTAAGCCATACTAACTTCTCATTGAGACTGAGCGTGTCAGTGTTGTTAGTTTCACATGAGACGTCGTTGACAATAGTTCGTTGCGGAAATAAAAAATATTAAACTTATTAGCGCAGATAGAAAAACTTCGTTGTACGTTCCTTTCCGTCGTTTGAAAGGGAAATTATTTTCTTGAAATTATATATGTAAATGTGAATGTTGTACTTAGTACGAGTACCTACTTGTGATTTGATCGGTAATATTGAAGTCGTAAGTACTTTGTTGTTTTGTTAGAAGACTTTCTTCTTGCGCGAAAAATTTCTGCTATTGGTTGAACGAGGAAGCACGTGCTACACTTATATTGTAAACTTTTACCTCTCGATGTGGTAAAATTAATTTGAATATTTTCTATTGTGTGTTTTCGGAATTTTCAAAAATAAAAGAAAAAAAATATTAATAATTATGTCAGAATTACTTGATGGTCATCCTGTGAAAGGATTGATTTTTCTGTTGATTGATGTTATTATCTTCTTGTGTAAATCAGTGTTTTATATTTGTGAAGCTATCTTTTTATCAATCATTCCCAACAAATTAAGGAATTTAAAGGTGAGAATTTAAATATTCAGCATGAACATTTAAATATAAAATATTTAAAATTAAAATTAAAATCAAAGTCTTACCAGTTACTCGTTGTTTGAAGTCATTTCCAAAAACAATTAAAAGTCAAAAATTTTTAAAATGTTTTTCTTAATTTAATAAAAAAACGGGTAAAATTATTAAAGTGTTTTTAAACGTTATCTATCTAAACTATTCATAGTTTTAATTGAATTCTTGCTGTCATTCCATCTAAACGTTGCTTCTAAATACATTGAAGTATTAGTTAAGAAGAATCTTGAAATATCTACAACTTTGTATCACGAATATTTATATTGTAAGGAATTTAATTTAAGCCTTAACCCTTAAAGCCCTGAATTCTAATAAAATCTTACTTGTAGAAAAGGTAGGTAATCATGCCAATTTTGCATATGACTTTCAAGCCAACAATTTTCACAGCTAACATATCTGAGTGAGTGCAAGATGACCTCTTCTCAATTTATTACAAAATTAGCATTAGCAAGTTAGCATTATTAATCATACGAGAGCGTTCGAATTTTTTAATAACATTATAAAATATAATCCTTTATGCTTTTATTTAAAGGGCTTCATCTCCATAAAACAAAATTCTAAAATAGATAATACTAAATCATACAAGTGAATCCGAGATTTGAGAGTATAAAACAAAAGCGGACTCAGGATGCATCTTTGAGGAACTCTTAAGGAGTCATTCATTTGATGTTAGTTTATATAAAATACATGTATTTTTATATTGAGTACAATCACATACATATGACAGAAACCTTGTAACTGATTTGTTCAATTAGTTTTTCCTTTAACAAAACCATCTTGATGAGATTATACAATTTCTTTGAGGAGTAGGTAATCAGGGTTTTTATAAAAAATAAATTGTGAAAGAAATTTTCCGTTAATTCTCAAATTCTACTTTTATTCCGTGATATTTTAAACAAGAAAACCATTTGTCGATCTTTAATAGATTGGTCCTGTGGTCCTGATTACGATGCGTTTCGTGCGGTAAGAATCCCACACACTATTTGGTACCGAATTTTGCCCAGTGTTCCTTGAAGATTTTCACCAATTCCACAATTTTTACTTGCGACTTAAAAGTACTAAAGGCAAGTTATGCATTCGGAAAAAAATCGAACTCGAGATTTTGATCAAAGTTGACATTACGATGATAGCGAAGACCAAAAAAGTGGGTCTCACAATTCTGTCTGTCTGTCTGTCTGTCTGTCTGCCGGTTCGACTACAGCCTAAACGGCTCGGCCGATTTTCTTCAAACTTGGTAGATATGGGTTTTGATTTTTCCCCCACACGTTTTTTTCTTTTTTTTTAAGACCAAAAATAACGGTACCTACCATACGGTTTTTTTTCAAAGTCTTATAAATATTTTTTTTCTCAAACACTGTCCCACAGAATTAAAAAAAAAAATTGAAAAATTTCATTAGATAATGTTGAAAAAAATTTTACAAGAAATTGGACCCCCCCTGGGTCCATTTTTTTTTTTTATTTTTGATTTTCTCGAAAATGGTACAGTCGATTTAAATCATTTTTTTATGCTAAAGCTCCTCCAAAGTTTAAATATTATTACATACCTATTCAAACTTTCATTTTTTTATTTTTTGGATCTTAAAAAAAAAAAATCAAACATTTTTTTTGGAAACTCAATATTTCGAAAACCCCAAGATCGATTTTTTTCGAACTTGACAAAATTAGTCAATTATTTAATAAAAGTTTCTTAACATAGATTTGAGAAAAAAAGATTTTGTTTTATCTAAAACTAACGGTAGTACCTTCCATACAAATTTTAAAAAATTATTTTCGAAAATCGTATTTTTCTTGAAAACGGTTCCGAGAATTTTGCTAAAATTTTTTTCTTTTGATTAATTCTTACGATCTATAATTTAATAAAAAAAAATGAAATCTAGATATTACTGACTAGTGACTGTACCTACCATAGAACGATTTTTTTCGAATTTTGAATTTCTCATTATCGGCATAACGGATTTTAATGGAATTTTTTATAAAGAAGCTCCTTAAAAGTTTAAAAAACATTACATTTCAAAACTTAAAAAAAAATATTTTTTAAATTTAAAAAAAAGTCATTTTTTTGGAAAATTCGTTATCTCAAGAACGGCCTAGTATTTTTTTTGGAAATTAGACTCTTATTCGTACAATAATAAAAACTTAAGGTTGGCGTACCAAAATTTTTTCTAAAAATATTTTGCCTCTGACAGAATTAACAGTGAATGTATTTGGGGATCACTTCCTGTTATTCTTAGAAAATTTTTTTTTCCTTCAATCTTTTATAAATATATATTATTATTTGATCATAATTAATATAAAAAAATATCAAAAACCATACCTACGAGACTTGAGGAAAATCGACCCAGGCATTGTGTAGCCGAACAGACAATCATAGACAGGGAGTTATTTTCGTAACCGATTTTGATAAACTTTTGTATGTTTAAGCTCCCAAAATGTTTGATTAATATTGTATATTCAAATTTAAAAAGAAAAATTGCTTGGATTTTTAAAATCTCAATATTTCAAAAAAAATCCACGCTCGATTTTATTAAAAACACTTGACAGTTTAAAGTTTAAAGTTTTTGAATACAATCTGCAAGATATAAGACAAAAATTATTTTATTTAAAAATAATGACACCCCCCATACAAATGCTAAGAAATGGTTTTCAAAAATCGTATTTTTCTCGAAAACGGCTACGTGGACTTCGATTAATTTTTTGATCTATAATTGAAAACAAAAAAAAAATAATTAAGACATTACTGACTCTACCTACCATTGAACCATTTTTTGAATCTTAAATTTCTCATACTCGCATTTTAATGAAATTTTTTAAAGAGAAGCTTCCAAGAAAATTGATTTTTTTTAAATATCCATACCTCAGAAACTGGTTAATATTTTTTTTATTTTAAAACAGGTTTGTTATATCTGAAAATGTTTCAAAAATTTTTTATATGTACCTATAAAGGTATATTTTTTAAGAAACCATTACCACGACTTATAATTCTTGTTCTGCAAGGAATCCTATTTTTAGCTTCAAATACTAAAGGAGTTGTTTTAGTCATTTAAAAAATTAATTGTATGGTCATGAACATTTTTCTCTAATAACATTAATCATTGAAATTTGTAGTCTTTTACATAAGAGCAAGTTCCTACATTTTATTTTTATTTTACTTAAAATAACTAACCAAATAAACTTATCCAAACTTCCAAGGATTTTCTCATAAACAGCTGTTTACGTAAATATAAAATTATTTTAAGATAATACAATTCGCTTTATCAATGGCAAAGTGGAAAGGTAGAGTGAAAGGGAATCGAATGTGTTATTCATGTGAATTGCTATTCTGCTGAAAAGGGTTTCAGAAGCATTTGCTTCTAAAGCTCAACTGAATTCATTAAACATTCGTTTAAGGTCTAGAAAATGTAAATGCTTTAAAATTGGATTTAAAAATAGAAAATCTAATAAGTTTGTATAAAATGTTCATAAATTTGTAAAGTTTCAATTATTTTATAAATGTCGGTGTTTTAATGGCGACTTCAAATTCAACAAAGAGTAGAAAAAAGGAGAGTTATTTTTAATTTATTTTTGTTCTGGTTTGTGAACTGATTTCAAATCAACTCTCCTGGCAAAACACTTTCTAAACTACAAGTATCATCTAGGTACATAGGTACGAGTACATAGGTACATATCATCCCCTCTGGGGAACACGGAAAAACCTCTAATCAAAGATTTTCTTATTGAACTAATATGTTCATAGGTATATTTCTAATTCTATATATAAGTATAAGTTGACTGGTTAGTCTTCTGATTCTGACACGATTTTTAACTGACCTCTGCAATTATTTGATTGAATTTGTGTTTGAACGTTCAGTTAGAAATAAACTTATGAAAAGAAAACCCGTTTGGTCAATATTTCACCCGAAGTTCTTTTTTGGCCAGCTGCCTCAAGCATGATTCCAATTATTGCGAAACTAAATATTATACAACACACTGTCGTTTTATTAAGGAATGAGTAAAAAATGCAGTTTGAATGATTAAAGTTTCTTGCACATATATAGACGCACGGTATCGAAAAGGAACCATACTACACTTGTAAGGTGAAATGATAGTTGCAAAAATGCAGCGACTTAAAATTGCTGCAACAAATACCTGCAAGATGCAAAATTTTATAGAGTTCAGGTTGGAAGTAGGTAGTCTTAGATTGTACTTTTTAATTCACAGTTTAAAATACAGATAGCAAATTGAAAACTTATACTTATGGGTTACTTTTTTCTGTAAGTAAATTCAGCATGCCCCTCAGACTTGTGTCTACATTGAGACAACCTGATCGCTTAACATTTTCCGCATAGATGCTCATGAGATGTATATGTATGTATGTACATTTGTATTTCCTTAGAAACGTTTGGATTAGAGAAAATACAAAAATTGGAAAAACAAAAACTATTTTTTAAGATAAATGGGTAAAGAGAGATGCAGCCATTGCCAAGACTAAAAGCAAACTTTTTTATTTCGTTTTTATCACCATGGACCTTTAATCTGAATGAGAATTATACATTACGTCGTAACTACACATAGCTGGCTACAATAATATAAGTCATTATAGCTTGTTGCGTGCAAATATTTTCCTTTTCCTTAAAGTAATTTGATTTTCCTTTCACTTTTCTTAGAAGACCTCTTCGGTCTATGGTTTGCAACTGGCTTATGGCTAATCTATACGTACATATTTATCTATTGTGTTTACGTTTTGTTTATATACTCGACCATCGTAAGAGATCAACTACCATCAAAATGAAATACCTGCTGAAGTTTGTGGCTTAGCACATGCAAATGCAATTTGAGATTTTCCTCAATTTATACACTTAACAAAAAGCTTAGCTTAGTTCATTGGTAACAACAACACTTTTAGATTTGGAAAAAACGGCTGAAACAATTTAAAATTGGTACAGATCTTTCATATAAAGTCCCTGTCAATAGTCAGTATATTGTTGAAAATATCGGCTCTACCCAGATTTAATACCATTTTCAAAACTGGTGATGTTTAAAATTACAACAACTACCGTCCAAACTCAATACTACCAACCTTATCAAAAATAATGGAAAAAATGGAAAAAACAATCTATCAATTCCAACACAGTATAATTTTAAGAAAACATTTGTAATGAAACCAGCACACATGGACATGATATCATACCTTCAAAAAAAAAGACATCCCAAGTGCGGTCTTCATAGACTTGTCAAAATCATCATTGTTCACCATTCAATCCTGTTGAGAAAGCTCTTCGCTTTTCTTACAATTGGTTCAGATCGTACTTAAAAGACGGATTTCAATATTATATTTTTAAATGACTGCGCAAGTGGGAAGCAACTAGTGGGGATGGGGGAGCCACAAGGAAGCGTTCTTGGACCAACACTATTTTGCTTGTGCATTCAAGACTTCTCAAATATGCCTCTTATAAAACATTGAATTTTGGATGAACGCCCAAGAACTATGGGTTAACGCTCAGAAAACTGAAGACATCGTATTCAGCAAATCAAATGAAGGCTTAAACATAAGATACCGAAGAACCAAACGTGGAACAAGGAACAACATGGAGTCTGTTTTTACAATTCCTTTTTCATTCGATTCGTTACTTTCCTTTTTTCTAGGTGGTGTTTACAAGGTTTGTGATGTTACGTACGTAAGGGCACTCGTGATTTTGACATTCATGTACTTTGCGATTGATTTTTTTTGGAAATAAACTGAAAGTGTTATTTTTGGAAGCAAAAAAAGAATTATATGTATTTTTCGTTGACTTTAAGGCTGCCTTTGACACTGTGAATAAAAAAGGTCTATTCTACAAGCTATACAAAGCTGGAATAATCTCAAAGTGAGGAAAGGTCTTAGGAAGTCTTTATGAAGAAAAAAAGGTAGCGGTTTGGAATGGGGCAGAAATGTCTAATTGGCTTGTGACAACAATGGGAGAAAAACAAGGTTGTCCTTTGAGCCTATAGACGATCTGATTTATCTGCATATTCGCCTGATGCACTGCAATTTATAGAATTTAACAATGAACTTAAACAAACCCAGAGTGATGGTTTTTAAAAATTTCGAGCATCCAGAATCGAGGAGTGACAATTAAACAATAAACCGGTCGAAGTTGTGAGATTCAATAAGTACCTCGGTGTTATAGTATCGAGTAATTTGAATGTGGATATTCACTTAAAAGAAAAACTAATAAAAACAAGGAGTGCAAGAAGCGCGCCGTGGAAGAGCTAATTTCAAAACAATCTAATTTCGCACAGTGTAAAGTACAGCAGTGGCTAAATCTGTGATGATGTATGTATATGTATTAAGCCCAAACATGGGGTTATGAGGAATACGAAACAGTAGAAAGATTTTATGTGAAAAGATGTTTCGAAATACTTGGGAATATACCAAATTATATGGTCATTATTTGAAACCGAAGAAGATTTTACCCAGCGTTACAATTTTTATAAAAAAAGCAATGTCTTACAGAAATTAAATATTGAATGAAGCCTTTTAATATACCAAATAAAAAAAAACACATGAAAACTAAATTAAAATCCTACAAAACAAAGTAAAACAAAACACAGTAACACTAATGCACAATTCTATAAACATTTTCTTTCTGTTTTTGTAAATTTATTTGATATTAGAATATTTTTTGTATTTCTGTAAACTATAGTGTCAATCCAACAGACGGTTCAGCCATGCTTTAATAACACTAGTTTACACAAAAAAGTATTTTCCAGACTAATTTTGGCTCTCTGAACACGAAAATGCCAATCATTTATTTTTCCAAAGAAGCGTTTTCGAGATATGACCAAAAAACGTGTTTTTCTGCTCCTTTTCCATGTATAAGCCTAATTCTCAAAAACGGTCGGACTAATTAACATATACTTTATAGTTTTGAATAGATATTTTGTTTGTCTTTCCAACAGTATATGACTTGTGTAAATCGGCCCAACAATCATCAAGAAAAAGCCGTTCAAAGTTTCAAAAAACACAATTTTTCGCCGTTTTTGAAGTTGTTTTGTTTTAAGTCATTCCGTAAGGATAGAAAAAAAAATATTTAAAATAGTTTTAAGATCTCAGGTGAAAGATATTGTTTTTACAAAGCTAAAACGCATAAGATTAATGAAATCGAATAATAAATGTGGAAGTTATGAAACATTACGTGAAGGCAGACCATTTAATTTTTTTTCAAAAAAATATGTTTTTTAGTTTTATCTACCTGTTTAAGAATAGTTGGAAAAAATATACAAATTCAGAGCATTTACTGTAGTGCTTTATAGTAAAGTAATGCTATATTGTCAACCTGTGCTACGTGCTTTGTGAGGTTAATTGCATTTGGAAACGGAAATAGGAAGTATTTATCGTTTGGAAAGCCAGTTGAATAATGGAGAAACCCAATTGATCATGTGACTGACTGTTACTTCTGCTTAACTAAAATACAAGGAGGGAAATTTCGGAAAGCTTTTTATCCCGAAGTACAATCAGTAACAAAGACGGCGCCACATTCTTCTCGGTATCCAAAACAAGAATCACCAGGAACAAAAATAACAGCCGGAAAGTATCAGATTTGAGTTCCAGTATCATCAGCAGTTTGGAAATTGAAAGTTCAACTAAAGCTATTTAATCAATTCCAACTCAATGATTTATGCCGTGATCTCAACTTATCTTAAGAGAAGTCTGAGTTGCTCGCTTCGAGATTGCAGGAATTTAACTGCTTGGAAGCAGAAACAAAAGTCACTTATTACAGAAATCGAAATAAGAAATTTGAAAGGTATTATTAAAAAACGGGTGACTTTTGTTATTGCAATGATGTGACAGGATTATTTGCTGAATTTGGAGAACACCACGAACCTAAGGATTGGCGGCTTTTTATCGACGGCAGCAAGTATAGCGTGAAGGCTGTTTTACTTCATAAAGGGAACACGAAAACATCAATCCCGATTGGTCACTCCACAAATGTAAAAGAGGACTACAAGATCATGGAAAAACTTCTTCAACTTGTGAAATACAATTCATATAACTGGAAAATCTGCTGTGATTTAAAAGTCGTAGCTTTACTTACTGGCCTGCAGGGTGGCTACACAAAATACTGCTGTTTTCTGTGTTTTTGGGATAGCAGAGCAGATGAAAAGCATTTCATCCAACGAAATTGGCCACTTCGTGAAAATCATGTAGTAGGAAAGAGCAACGTTGCTGAAAAAGCACTTGTTGAAAAACAAAATGTAATACTTTCATCATTGCACATAAAACTCGGCATTATGAAAAATTTTGTAAAAGCCTTAGCAAAAGATCCCGAAAACAAAGGATTAACATATTTGAAAACAAAGTTTCCCAAGCTGTAGACCGAAAAAATTAAGGCAGGTATATTCGTTGGTCCACAGATAAAAAAATTGTTTATTGACACCGGATTTTTGAATTGTTTAAAAAAACGAAAAAAGAGCATGGAATGCTTTTCAAGACGTAGTTCATGGATTTTTGGGAAACTACAGAAGTCGAAACTATCGTCAATTGATCGAAAAAATGATAATTACATTTCATGCTATTGGTGAGTATTTAGCAGATTAGTGTTCAAAAACAATGAATTCTATTGACAACTAAAATTTAAATATTTGTATTCCTTTCAGGTGCTCGCATGTCTTTGAAAATGCACTTCCTGCACAGCCATTTGGAAACTTTTCCCTCGAATTTAGTAGCTGAAAGCGATGAACAAGGTGAAAGATTCCACCAGGATCTTGCTATCATGGAAAAGATTCAACGCCACATAAAAGAAGAAGTGTAAACAATACTTCATATTTTCAATAAAAATTATGAAAAAAAGAAAAAAACCTGAAATGATCTGCCTTCATGTAATGTTTTATAACTTCCACATTTATTATCCGATTTCATTGATATTGTGCGTTTTAGCTTTGTAAAAACAATATCTTCCACCTGAGATCTTAAAACTATTTTAAATATTTTTTTTTTCTATCCTTACGGAATGACTTAAAACAATCGATTTTCAAAAAACGGCGAAAAATTGTGTTTTTTGAAACTTTGAACGGCTTTTTCTTGATGACTGTTGGGCCGATTTACACAAGTCGTATACTGTTGGAAAGACAAACAAAATATCTGTTCAAAACTATAAAGTATATGTTAATTAGTTCGACCGTTTTTGAGAATTAGGCTTATACATGGAAAAGGAGCAGAAAAACATATCATATCTCGAAAACGCTTCTTTGAAAAAATAAAAATGATTGTCATTTTCGTGTTCAGAGAGCCAAAATTAGTCTAGAAAATCCTTTTTTGTTGAGGTACTCGCCAAAAACCGAAAATTTGTAAACAGTGTAATTTTGTGTATATAGGGTGTCCCTAAATTCGTGTATAATATTTTGGGGCGTGATTCTTGGGTATATTCTAAGAAAAAAAATCGTTATACAGTAAGGGCCTATCTCCAATTCTTATATCAAACATACAGATGCGGTCAAAATAATAGTAGTGTAAATAAAATCATTGCTTAGTCCCTGAATTTTCATGTTTTTGTGGAGGAATATTCTGTGGCCAGACTAGTCCCAGATTGTGTTATATGGTGGAAAGGGATATCGTCAATACGTAAGAAGGCCTCCGAACACAATATAATCCACGCTTCACAGCTAAGACAGAAAAACATGAAGGATGCAGCATAATTCTTTGGGCATGTTTTTTCCTTATATGGTGATTAAAGGCATTATGAATCAACGTTTTTATGTGAAGATCATGGAGGAAGTTATGCTTCCATATGCTGAAGATGAAATGCCACTGAAATGGGTTTTACAACAAGACAATGACCCAAAGCATACAAGTAAACTTGCGAAGCAGTGGTTCCAAGAAAAGAGGGTTAATGTCATGGAGTGGCCTGTACATGCACAGTCCCCAGACCTCAACCCTATAGAAAATCTTTGGTGCGATGTCAAGAAGTATGTTGCTAGTTGTAAGCCAACTACTAACACATTTCTTTGGAAAGTTATACAGCAGTTTTGGAGGTCCATACCTATAGAAAGATGTGAAAATCTTATTAATCCAATGAAACGTCGATATTAATTTAACGTTCAGACACTCGACTAGAAATTGTCTATTAACTTTCCTTTTTGTAATATTTAAAGGTAGATTTTGAATGTACTACTATTTTTTTGACCGCTGTTTTTTATATGACTTGGATAGATTCTAAGTTACCAACTAATTTATTGAATTCGAAAATGATTTTTTTTTCCCTGAAATTAAAAGCCTAAAACACATTAATTTGAAAATTATATGACTATTTATTTCTTTAAAATTAGTAGATTAATTTATTTTAGTTTTTGTTGTGTTAAAAGGTTCACTACTATTGTTTTGACCGCAGCTGTATATCGGGGATTTAAGAAAAGGTTTACTTTGGTGTACCCTGACCCATGTTTACGGTAATTGCGCTGTTAATACTTATGATAGAAACTTCATTTAGCCCTTTATGTTTAGAAGAAATAGCAGCTTTTTACAGTTGACAATAAGAGTGATTTTCCAAGAATTTTTCAATGTGTTTTAAAATAGCATAGTGGTCTTAAAACTTGCTCGTTTTTTTGAGTACCTGCCAAAACCTTCAATTTCTTCCCCGTTTCCTTAAAAGTTTTCAAAAAGAGTTTCATAGTTACATTCCAAAATTGTATTTTTGGAATCAGTTAATAAATCAACATCTATCAATCTATTACTCTCAGGTTATGAAACATGAACAAAAAAAATTCAATCCAAAGTAGAAAACGATTAAAAGGATTTTTAAATTCACAAAAAAAAATATTGCATGCTCGTAGTTAAAGAGCAAACATTTATTTGGGTGTAGTACATATAATTATCCAATATTTTTAAAAGTGCATACATAGTTTTGCATGCAACATACTAGATACTGTATTTAAAAGGTGAAGTTTTTCATTATAATGTATTTATTTTTCTTCTTTGTTGTGCTCATGATAATCAATGGTGCCATCAGATGCGGTGGTTGCGAAGCTTTCACTGAATTCCGATGAGTGCCGGCTATGAAAATGACACGAAGAAAAGCACACTTGGTTTTGTCCGATAGTTTTACACTTGATAATAGAATATATTGCATTGTTATATTATTTATGATGTTTAAATGGACATACCAATACGTTAACGTTTCAATAAAAGGTTAACATTATAGGCACTGTTAATTGTGAAAATGCTGCAATATCCCAAAGGCAGTGGAAATGTCTGATGGTCACTTGTCAAGAACGTGACAACTTCATCTTCGCTTACAATGCTCACCTACAATGACAACCCGATAACTAGCTCTCTAGATAATGTAAATTTACTTGCAAGTTGCAACTCATGTTGCTGCTATCTCCATACGTTGCCTGATAGCAACTGTACTTGAGATCGTAAATCATTCAATGGGACTGGTATTTTCCCGGCACTCGTACATTTGCAAGAGTTCTTCGAGATCTTGATATAAAAATCCGCTTATGCTGATTGTATACCCTCCTCCCTATTCTTCTGAAGATATGTTCTTCATCGCTAGCAAAAACATTCCTTAAGCTTTTCCATCGCTCCTACTTTTTTGTGGAATCTTCCCTTACTTATGTCCATTCTTTCCAAGGTCATGGAATCGCTGATCAAACATCAGCTCAAGAAATATCTCGAAGATCGAAAGCTTCTGGTGATTTGACGGCATCTCACCGAAAGTAAGATTATTGGACTTGATATTTCTAATGCATATGCTAGAGTTTGGCACCATGTTCTCTTTTCGAAAATGCGTAAGATTGGTATAAACGAAACCTTCATTCTTTGGATTATAAATTATCTTCTAGATCGTTCAATCACGCCTGATATTTACAAATAAATGCTAGTGTTCCCCAGGGCTCCGCTTTGTCTCCGACTCTCTTCCTAATTTTTATTAATGATCTCTTGTCTGAAACTTCTAATCCACTTCTTCATTGTTTTGCCGGTGACTCTAACTTCAGCTTCTCATACTCGTTCTCAAACGCACGTCCATCTCCTTGGAATTGAACGATATCGTAGGATTAGCTCATTAAACTCCGATCTTTACAGCATTGTTGAATGAGGTATACAAAATCATGTGGAGCTTAGTACTTCGAAAACTCAATGCTGTCTATTGTCGTTGAAGCAACATATACCGCTCATGCCATTGTCTTTGTATGTGTGTTAACGACGATCTTCTTTGAAATGACTAAATTCTCGAGATCCCCAGAATCCTTCTAGCTACAATTTACAATTTGTAAGGCGCTTATATGTCCAAAATTCGAGTATAACTCACATCTTTGGACAGGTGCAGCACAAACTTCTATCCACTTTTTGAATAGAATTCAGAACAGATCGTTAAAACTGATAGGAAACAGAGCTATCATGGATTAATTCCCATCTCTTGAACACCGTCGGAATGTTTCATGTATTTCCTTGTTTTATCGCTTTTTTTGCAGTTGCATTCCTCCCCTCAAACAGTTTACTCTTAATACCCTTTTCGGTAGAAATGCTCATCAATTCACCTTCGAGCCTAATTTTGGTCGAACCGTGAAAACAGAGCATTTCAATTTGCAAACATTCAAGACACCGACACCTTCTTTCTCTCTCCCTCCTAATCCTAATTTCCCCATCGCTCGTGCTGTGTTAAGTTTAACATTATAAGGTTCTCTTAACAAACCCTTGATCGCGTGTGAATTATAAAAAAAAAAGTGTGAGTGCAAGGACTCACGGTTAAGATGAGTAAACATCAACGTTCGTCCGAGTGACGAATTTTTGTTATCGAACACACCCAATAAACATACAATGCAATCGTACTAGTTTCTGACTAAATATATATACCTAAATGAAAGCCACTATTTTTCCCACAATTTATCCCTTCCACTTATACTTAAATCCAAAAAACCAACCCAAAAATATGTATTTTTGCACCATGTTCTGTAAAAACGATTTGAAATAATCAACTATTTTGTTGTTTTTACCTATTTATAGTAAAATAATTATTTCGGAACGAGTCCAAACACATCTTTCTTGTTCATTTTTCATTATTACTTGTGTTTAGGATACTTTTAATGTAATAATCAAAAAATTATAAAGTGAATTTAAGATTAATGGGATCAAAAACACTAGTTAGCAACTAAAACCGAATAACAACATACAAAATTGTGTCGACGAACTATTTCGGTCCTTTTTACACGCCATGTCGGCATACTACTTCGATTCCCAGAGTTCGCACTGCCGAGCGCCGTGTCGACACTTATTCATTTCCCACGACCCAAAAACCTTATCGACAATATGCTTCGATCAAGTAGTTCGTTTCATGTGTTAGGAGGAAGTGGACTCCGCTACGTAACGTAAAGTTTCTTTGACTTATGTTTAAACAGGGATGTTGCTTGAGACAGCATTATATTTTTACACTCATATTCAAACAGAGATGTTATCTGATAGAAAATAGAGTGTTTTTACATGAATCCGATTTTAATATCTGTTTCTTTTTTGGTTTCCTTTCGAGTGCCTCTGTGCTTTTAAAAACAGCGATTTTTAATAAAAGTTAACTTTGTTCATGCGAAAAGGAGTCATCTTTTCGCACTCCTTACTCTACTCAGTAAAGCGAATTTCACTGAGCGAACGGCAAATATAATAAAGAAAACCATAAAGAAAAATGAATGATAACTGCAAATTTTTCTCAACCTCAGCAATAGCGTTTAAAGTTAGACAGACAAAATAAAACAAATTATTCGGATAAAATTACAAAAATCTCAAAGAAATTCGAAAAAACACAGTTTTGCAGAAAAAAACACACTAAGGGCAACGTCCTCTCGCCACTGAAATAATAGACTTGCACGTGCTTGTCATGCATTTGAACAATGTAAACCTATCTGGCTTAACGTCGCCAACAAATATACTTGTCATGCTGCGAAAAAGTCAAAACTTTTTTTTTTGACAAGCCACTAGATGGAGCGCTAACCTTATCAAAATCAAACCAATCCTTTAACTCTTTTCTTTTTAGGTTTCTGTACTTTATCTTACTCCCTCTGTCAGAGATTTATAAACCGATTGACATCATTCCCACCTTGTAATGGAATTTTAAGTGGCAAAAACTAATTTTTTTAATCCATTGAAGTCGTAGTCATTATCCAGTTCATAGCTTGACAGATGGAGAACGATCTATATTTTGATATAGTGAATGCTAAAAGTGTATTTTGATATAATAAAGAATATTTAATTCGATAATCAAAATAAGTATATGGTATAACAGATAAAGGACAAATTAAATTTTGACGTATCGAGAATATTTCGTTGTAGATGTCAACTGATTGCCGTGAACAACATTTTTCGGATTTTTAAAATTTAACTCTGAAAATGCATTTTTTACGAGCATAAAATAAAATGTTATCGTCCATCACTAACGTGAAGTGGATTTTTTTAAGACATCAAATGAACCCGCTATGAAATTTTTTTTTTTAGAGGTGAAGAAATGTTGAGAGATTGAATTAAGGCTAGCCGCGCACTGGCAACTGCGATCGAAATCAAATAGTTTAATCACCAGTTGATAGAGAACCGCGCACTCGCAACTCTTTACTCACGTTCACACTTTTTTTCTCTCTTGCGCTTATAGAAAACAGCGCAACTGTTGCGAATTAATTCAAGCCAATCGTTTAGTTTGTGTCAAAACACAAACTTTTTAGTTGCTCGAATCGAGTTGCTCTAAGTCCGCGGTGTCCAGGCAGATGTTTACACATCAAAAAATTGTCAAATATGTGATAATAGAAATTCACATATTAACATACTTTCTTACACATCTTCACCACGATGCCCTATACTCACACATTTATTTTTATGGGCATTAAACAAAAACTAAATGAGCTCTTTTTTCCAAATTCTTCTATTTAAACAAACAAAAAACAAAACTAAAAGTAAATACAATAACAAGATACTTTTATACACCTGGTTTGTTCCGAAATTATGTATCTTCCGGTGTAATGTATCTTCTTCGTGTGATCTATGTTAATTCATGTTTATGATGTTAGGAGCGTAGTTTGCACAATCAAATTGTATTTACATTTAAAATGATGTTGATACGAGTACACTAAAAATACACCTCTTTCATTATGTAAGCAGTGGCAGCAGTACTGGAAATGTAAGACCATAATAACACTTTATTTGATTTGGATCAATAGGCCCTCAGATTGAATCGACACACCTTTTACTAATTAACAACACAAGTGGGCATCTTCAGAAGTGTTACACATATTGATTGTAACAAATACAACAAATTGTTAATTGGCTGATATCAATATTGAAATAAACCTAACGATCTGCAGACTTTTATCCAGAGTAAATATGTATCTACTATATACTTTCTCTTTGATGACTTTAATGTGAATTCTATGTTAAAATACAAATTTATTTGCTGAATGGTTAACAATAGCTGGAACCTTATGAATCAAATTAGTATTACAAGATTATGCTTAATCGAAAATTTATACTTTACGGCCTAATTTTATTATTTATGTATGTATTTTTTGTTTGTGTTTATAGGATGTTTCCGGCAGAGTAGTTCTAATAACTGGTGGCGGTGGTGGCGTTGGACGTTTGCTGGCACTAAATTTTGCAAAACTTAACGCTAGAGTCGTTATATGGGATATTAGTCAAGAAGGTACGTAATATAATATTCAAAATTCTGTTTTTATTCATGTTTTATTGTTGATAGAAAAAGTCAATGAACTTGTCGGTATTTAGAATTGCAAATAGAAAATATTTCATAACGATAGTTGGCTATTTTCTACAAATTAACGAGTAAATGCTAACAAATCGTCGCCTGAGTTCTATCTTGTTCAAAAGACCATTTTTGGCGAAATTGAGTTAGAAATGCAGTTTTTATAAATCGAACATGCTCTTTCAAATGGCGTACTCCATTTTTTTCTATCTCTTTTAGTTTTAAAGTTATGAAGAACTATTTTGTTCAATAAACCACTTTATTAAATATTTTGAGTGTCTTTTTTATTCAATCAACCACTGCTTTTTGTTTTTATATGAAATTGAACAATTTTATATTAACTTTAAAAAAACTACCATGTTGTTCAATATCCATATCTAATCAATTTAGTTTTGTATGTTATTGAACAAAATCCTATTAAAAAAGTTATGCGGACGGAAAACCGCATTTTTGTTCAATATCACTGCACTGTAATGTACCACACAAAATTAATACTGATATAACATTGGAAGCTGTAAGCACAATGTGATGTAAGCGAAAAGTTGGAGCGTAATCTTCAAACGCTTTTAAGGTATTTTGAGAAACCCTTTTATCTTTAGACAGTTTTTGAATACAATATTTGTCGCTTACAGTATGATAAATCCAGCTCATCCAGGATCTGATATTTCATAATTCTATGATTCAGAATTCTAATATAGCTCCTTTATCTGAAGAAGTCATTTCAGTACCTTCATTGGAAAATGTAGTACCAGCAGAAGGTTCCGTTTCATCTAAACAAACTACATGCTTTACACCAAGAGAAGCCCTGGATGGAGTAAAAAAAAATCGAAAACCATTTTTGTGGAAACAAAATATACAAAAACGGATGGGTCAAGGTGGTAAGCAATATTCAAATGACATCCGTTTGCAACGTTAGTTGCAGTCATAATTGTTTCACCAAATTTTCTTATGATGAACGTGTGAAAATATTTGATTCATTTTGGACCTTAAGGCTAGGCGCGCTCATTCAATTTTTAGTTGCACAACTGTTTGGTTGCTTATAGAAAACATATAATTATATGTTACACAAAATAGCGAGCTCATTTTAGGCAATCGTTTAGTTTTGTGTCAAAACACAAACTGTTTAGTTGCTCGACCCAAGCAGTTGCGAAACTAAAAATTGAATTTGCGCGCCTAGCTTAAAGGATTCTGAAAAAGGACAGTTTTATTCCAAATTTGTGATAAGATCGGAACCAAAGTGAAAGAGAGTAGCTAAAGTAATTTCAAGAAAAAAGTTTACTTTCAATGTAGACAAATACAATATCGACAATATGGGGCCTATTTCTCAGATCATACACATCATACATTGTATGATATTGACAGTTCTGCTGTATGATTTCTGTTTCTCAATTTTGTTGCATGATCCACTGTCATACAACAATGTATGACTGAAGATTACACTGGAAATATTGGAATGTTGTATGATTCTGTTTTTCAGAAATGTGTCATTTACATCATACAGCAAATTTACCTATAAATGATCATACATTAAATACAGCACAAAATTCTGTTGTAAAGTGGCTGCTGCATGTAACATGTAGCAACATTGTTTTCATCAGTCAATGCTGGGGAAACAAAATGTATTTGAGAAGTTCTCTGGCTCGACATTCACAAAACATGGTAGAGCCTGTAGGGCATAGATAGAGGTAGTTTCATTGGGGTTGTTTTATGGGCTTGTATTATGCCGATTTCATGATAATGGATTCCATTTCCAAGGTAATGAAGGGTTAACAATATTTGTTGCAAAGGTGACAAGGCTTCGTTGCAATTAGTTGAACGCACAATTGATCTTCCCAATTTTTCCACTAAAAATGTTTGGCAATCTAAATTTTTCAACAAAATATGGATCTTTAAGATTGAAATTAACAGGTTCTTTTATTATTTTAGGGCGTCATCTGACACGTATATTAATTTCAACTAGTTCCAACACGTCTTCACCAAAAAATTGAGATTTATATTAACCTCACACTCAAATAATAATGAAATGTCAGAATCATACACATCATACAACAAAACAAATGTCATACAACACTTCCAATGAAATCTGAGAAACAGCATGATGTGTATGTTGTATAAAAATGTTGTATAAAATGTATGGTGTGTATGATCTGAGAAACAGGCCGCTGATCTTCTTTCGATGCATTACAAATAAAATTATAATGGCACAAAATTTTAGTTGAATTATTACGATGTTAAATCTGTTTTATCTTTTTTCTTAACGATTTGCGATTTGTAGTTTACTAACTCATTCTTAATCCTTACAATTTTCTAACTATTATCGTGCTAAGGCAATTTTCTAATAAATTGCACCCAAAACAATGAAAGTTCGTGCAAAGAACTAAGTCCTTGTGTGGCGTTTGTAAATAGCACGATACTAAAAAAATAATATAGGTTTTCGACGATTTTAGTATCATACTAAAACAGCTTTGGCATCGTACTAATTTAATTAAAATTTTGCGCCAGTTTGTTTAAAACAATAACAAAATTTAAATTAAAAATTGTATGTAAAATAAATAATGTATTTATTTGAAAAAAGAAGGGTAAAAAGTGAATTCAAAAAAATGTTTAACAAATTTTGAATTTCATTACCTACCGAGCAGCAGCAATATATTTTCTGATCACCCATTATGTTCTAGTGCTTAACTCAAAGAATGAGTTAAAATTTTTTGTTCTATTTTCATAGTATTTTCATAGTTTCAATGATTTAATTATTAAGTGCTTCTATTTTGTTCAATATTTAGCTTTTTTGTTCAATATCCACCAATTTAATCAACTTGTTTACAGCCCATACAACGTTGTTCAATATCCAAAATGACATCCCACTTGATTTTATTTTTTAACTATTTCAGGATTTAATAAAACCTAGATTTATAAATCATTTTGCAAACAAAAATTATTGATTTTAATGGAGAAAAAAACTCCACAGTATTTCCTTTCAAATTTAAGTAAAAATTTTGCTTCTGAAGTTAAAAAATCGTTTTCCCAACATTTTCCAAAATGGACTTTGAACAAGATAGAACTCAGGTGACGAAATGTATAACCATAAATTGGAGAATATGTAAAAGAGTTGACAAAGAAGGAAAGTTTATATGATTTTGGAGTAGGTATTTGTTGTTTTGAATAATTTAATGAAAAATGTATGTTCCTACATACGTACATACGTATTTACATTTGTGCAGTGAAAATGTTAGGAACAGCCGACACCGTTTAGCATTTTGTGTTCACTATGAGCTTGAACGGTATTTTCTTCCAAGTACCTATAAACTTTGGACAACTGGCGGCCAATAGCAAACATTCATACAAAAGAATAATAAAAAAAAAAACTAATCTTAAGATCTTCGTGTTTGCAAGAAAACAGCAAACATAGAACTACCATAGCAGTTAATATAATGTTTTATTTATTGCTATGGAAACTAAAATTCAAAATGAGAATGCAACTCCTAAAAAGGCTTGAACCAAAAACTAGGACGTCGACTTTTTTATTGAAACAAGTAGGTACGGTACATATGCTGCAGCTATGGAGAACAATTTAAAAAATACTGCATGGAAAAAACGATACAACATTTCTTTAACATTTTTATAAGAAAAGCTATGCATTAAAAAAAAATCGAGATTTTGTTTAAACTTGTCATAAAGATGATAGAAAAGACGAAAACAGTGGGCCTCACAATCAGGGTTGCAAAAGCTTAAGTCACTTGTTAGCTTAAGCTAGGCTTTAATTCACAAGCTAGTGAGTGACTTGTGAATTAAAAAAAATATAATTCAGCAGCTACGAACTGACTTATGAATTAAAAAAAATTTAATTCACAAGTCAGTTGGTGACTTGTCACTTACTCCCTGATGACTTGATTTTTTTTAATTCACAAGTCACTTAGTAGGTGGTGAATTAAATTTTTTTTAATTCATAAGTCACTTTGTTGCTCATGACTTAAATTTTTTTTAATTCATAAGTCACTTACTCCCTGATGACTTAATTTTTTTTAATTCATAAGTCACTTGGTAGGTGGTGAATAAATTTTTTTTAATTCATAAGTCACTTAGTAGCTTAGGATTTAAATTTTTTTTAATTCATAAGTCACTTTGGGGGTTGTGAATTATTTTTTTTTTAATTCGTAAGTCACCAAATATCTTATGAATTAAATTTTTTTAATTCACAAGTCATCTATAGACTTATGACTTAAGGATTTTTTAATTCAAAAATTCGCAACCCTGCTCACAATTCTGTATGTCTGCCCGTTAGCATTTTTAAATTTTAATTTTGTAAGAAATGAATAGTTTTCATTATAAGAAAAAATATTAAAAAATTGAAAAGATTTCTTATTTATTTTAAACATCAAAGTTAGCAGGCTTAAACATCAGTTCACATAGTGTTAAATGCAGAAAGGTACCGAGACGGGTAGGGGTCTTTCGGCTGATTTTTTTTTTTTTTGATTTTTTGAGTTCGCTTTTGTTATTTCGCCGCGCGAGATTTATTAACAATACAAAACTGACATAGCAAATATTTGAAGCAATTCCTTTCAAAAGACCAATATCAGAAAACAAAATAAATTTGTGGGCTTAAAATATGTAATCGAAATAAGAAATTGCGAAATTGATTTGGCGACATAATAATTTAGCGATTTAGATAAAGACAAAATGAAAATTTGCGAAATAAAAATTGGGAGAGAAACCAAATTAATTTTTTATTTTATTTTGCACAAATTCATATCCATTCAAAAAATCTGATGACATTTTGATTTTCGATTCCAAACCGTTTAAGAAGATGTTTTAGCAAATGTTAAAATTTAATTTGTTTTTTTTTTTTCTGTTATTATGTCCTTGTCCATGTTTTATATATAAACATCCTCATTTATAAACTCATTATTATTTTAGTAAGTACAACCCCTTGTCTCATCTCGACACGACGCACGAGCCACACGACATGACAGTGATGAAATTTCACTCATAAAGAGAGGCCAGTGCCAAACTAAAACATAGTACAAAAAACACTCAACCGGAAGAGTTTAAATTCATAGACGCAACTTTTAATTTTGCGCGCTGTTATGTCAATGAATATAAATTTTGTACCTTAGAATTTCTGTTTGAGTAACATTGCTGACTTCGATTTCATATAGAAGAACTGACATCGGGCGCATGTTATCAACATGTAAGCTGTTAATTGTTTGTATTTGCTGTTGAAATTTTCTTTTTATGTTACACTGCATATGGGAGGGTTATCAAATTAAAATAAATGCGTTCACTAATACATGCGATGGTGAGTGTGGAGATTAACGTCAACTAAACAGATTGATAAAGACAAAATAGCAAATAGGTGCGTATCTGTTGTTAAGCGACCGAAATCGCCCTGCGCATTTGCACAGCTTGCACGTATAGCTTGTCCGGCCCTGGTCACAAGCATTATAATAGAACTATCAATCTACATTTATAAGATATGGAAGTAAACTTTTTTTTCGTTTTTATCCCAATACTCTCTATATAAATCTGACTTTTGGGAAATAAAACATCCTAATATAATCTTTCAATCATAAAAGATCTTATTTTAAATCTGACCCCATTTTCTGTTGTTTCCTTATTTCACCATATACATAGCTTAATTTTGAAAAACATTTAGTTCTTAAGCCATTTTCGAAATATAAATTTTGTACATAGGTATACAAAATGTTTAAAATCATATTTTTTTACTCAAAAACAAATAATAATATCTAGACTTTAAACCATCATCTCAGACTAAATTCTCGAAACAAAAAACCTTTGAAACAAAAAAAAGCCCATTACTCTACCCCTTTTCACCATAAAAAAAGCACATTTTAAAACGAATTGTCTTAAATGCAATCCTTTCAATTACAAAACGAATTTAAAATATCAGATATATTTTTTGTGTTTTCTTATTTCTACCTTATTAATATTTAACCCTAAATTTTCTCAAATTAAAAACCGGATATCATTTTTGTTTGTTTTTACCCCACGTATCACCGTATAAATAGCATAATTTGTTGGTGTTATCTTTCAACCAAAAAATTTCATTTCACCATTTCTCAGTGTACATTTCTATTTAAAAAAGAAACATCCTCTTAGTAAATGCCTTGAAACCCAAAGATAATTTTTAAAATCAGACATGTAGAGTTCCGTTTGTAATATTATAGCTTAAACACGCGATCAGTAAGGCTACCTACTTTTAAAATCAAAAATATAAACATATTTTGCCCAAAGAAAGAAAGTTTACTTAATTGCTTTGACTTTATTTGAGATCATAGCACTTTAATGACCTGAAGGTCTGACAATCTTAATCTCACTTTTTCACTATACCTACTCATATTTTATGCAATAAAATGTTAACTAATAACCAAGAAGCGTAGCTTGCAGTTTTAATCAGATCAGCAGGTTTGAGCTATTTTTCTATTATTATTTTGTGTTGCAAAATATGGACTTGTAACTTCTCTTTTCCAAGCTCTGCTTTGGTTTTACATAAGAAGGTCAATGATGTCAAAAGTCAAAGGTAGATATTTTAACTTTTTGTGATAAATTAAAGTCATACACACCCCTCCCTAGTATGTAGGTATGTGATACATTTTTAATTAACTTGGCAACTTTAAAGACTCATATTAAAATGCACTTTAAGTCGCTGAAGTTAGTTTCAAAAACTTAAGAAGGGAAATGAGCGGAGAAGGCCGATACATTGTCATATTTGCGCAAACAAAAATAAAACAAATTGTGCACAAATAGTATATTTTTCACAGCCATGCGGTCGGTGGCGCAAAATTAATCACTCTATAGAAATATGCAATAATTTTTGCAAATGGCGTTATACGTCAATCACATTTGACATTATTTGTGAACTAGACAGCTCCAATTTCCAATATCAAACAGATAAGCAATGGAGCGCTGTACTCCGCAAGAGCGTGGAATAATTGTGTCGAATTTTTTGACCAATAATCGGTCGGTGGTGTTAGCGCATTTTTTAATAGTGTCACGCTAACTGAGCAAACATTCGGCGCTTAGCTACTCGACTCGAACAGACTGGAACAACAACATGCCAGCAAGCCTCAGACAATCACAGCTCTAATGGAGAATATTCGAAAGGGATGCAAACAGTTATCACGGGAAATCTTGTTGAAAGTCATGGAAAATGCGATAAAACGGGCACAAATGTGTATCAACACTGGCGGCAGCCACTTGACGGATATCATCTTTTACACTCAGCAGAACAATTTTTAAAGGCCCAAATAAAGACGTTTAGTAAAAAAGTAATTAAAAACGAAATTGGGTGATTAATTTTGCTCCATCTTTTATATGGATTGGTATTATTAAGGTTTTGACTAGCACCATACGAGTTTTACTAGGGTAAAGAATTTGGAAGCCCTTAAAGAACGCGAGGTACCATCCAATTTCTCAACAACTGAATTAATATGGTTATCCAACGTAAGGCTACGGTTGATAAGAATTCCCAAATTTTGCAAACTAAAAATGTGATCTTATTTTCATCCATCGACTGTCGCGAATCTTTTGTTACGAGCGAGGTAATGCAAACTTTGTGTCTTACGGAAACCAGATTGTTTTGGTGTTAAAAAATTGTCGCGAATTAAGAATGTATTCATTTATTTCTGTACAATCATTTCAAATACTTTTGAAAGGAAAGCTAGGATGGCTACGGTTCTTAAATCGTAATTTAAAAAACAGGAACAGAGAGAACTTTTGCAATTTAAAATAAGGTTATTTATTTAAAAAATTTTGAATAAAACAGCCAATTGTGTTTCAACATAAGCCTTCATTGTAGATATTTAGGTACTAATTATTTAAAATCTTTTGATCTTTTTAAATCTCATCAACGGCAATCATTGGACACACATACATACATATTTATTTCCAACTCTTAAATATTGAAATACATTTTTTGTTTTATATTTTTAGCTCTCAAAACTACCATAGACCTCCTTTTAGCAAACGGATTTACATGTAAAGGCTATGTAGTTGATATTTCCGATCGTGAACAGGTGTATGAACGCGCCGAACAGGTTAAAGAAGAAATCGGTGAAGTTGAAGTTCTGATCAATAATGCGGGAGTTGTGTGTTGCAAGCCATTTTGGGATCTGCCTGACAGGGTGATCCAAAACACGTACAACATCAACATAATTTCACACTATTGGACAGTGAAAGCTTTTCTACCAGAAATGATGAAGAACAATCGCGGCCATATTGTAACGGTTGGTTCGGTGACAGGGCTTTTGGGAACTTACGGTTGCAGTGATTACAGTGCAACGAAATTCGCTTGCAATGGCTTCCATGAAAGTTTATATACAGATTTACGTACACATGGTTATGATAACATCGGGATGACTCTAGTCTGCCCGTACTACATTAACACTGGGATGTTTGACGGAGTAAAACCAAGAGCAATTCCAATGCTCGAACCACAGTATGTTGCTGATGAAATTACCAAGGCAATGCGAAGAAATGACAATTGGTGTGTCCTGCCGAATCACATTAGGAGCTTGATTCCTTTGAAATGGTAAACAAAATTATTGACTATTTTATTATTTATATAAAAACATTAATTTCAATTTTAGTATATTACCCTCGAAAATGTGTTGGGAACTGATGTCACGTGTCATCCGAGGTCCACAATCTATGATGTTGTTCAAAGGCAGAGGCAGAGTTGCAGCTGGATAAGAACATAAACTGTTACTTTTGTTAGGTTGTAATGTGATGATTGTCTTTTGAAGAAAAAACAAAAAGCTTCGGATAAAGACTGTTAATATGCCAAAGTTGGCTCTTAGTAAAATATTTTAATAACAGGAATGTTGTTTGAAATTTTTAAATGAGTATTAGAATTTAGGTAAAATAAAATTTGTTAAATAAAAATGTTTGTTTTAATGAAAAATATAAAAAAGCTTCTTTTATGTTTAAAGGTTATTAGCTTTCGAACCTAATAACCTTTAAACATAAAAGAAGCTTTTTTATAATAATACGTGATAAGAAAGTAATTAATAAGCTTTGAAGCTTCATAAAGCTTAAACACATTATAGAGAAATGTTGATCAAAATAACAGGAAATTTCGTTGTCAAAATTATTCCGAAAATATTTATATAGCCTCCGTGGCGCAATTGGTTAGCGCGTTCGGCTGTTAACCGAAAGGTTGGTGGTTCGAGTCCACCCGGGGGCGGATTATCTTTTTATTAAAAAAAAAAAACTTGGAATTTCGAAAAATTCAATATCTAGAAAAAGAAAGTGACGTTTCTACTTAATTACCCACAGAGATTTCCCAGCTAACACTTAATTTAGAAATAAAACTTTTAAAGGTCACAGATGTATAGGGGCTCTATATATAAAACTTATAGCTTTGTATATAAAACTTTTAGTACTATCAAGAAGACGAAAGATTGTGGCAACATCTTAAGGCTAGGGACTGCAATTGCTAGATTTGTCTTTGCTAAATTTAATAATAAAATATTCTCTTTTTTACTACTTGTTTTGTATATTATCCTACTCTCCACTGTAAAAGCGTGAGCTAATTTCTGCGCCACCACCAGGTTAGCGTTCGCAATACAAAATCACGCTCCATGATAATACTATAGATTATATATACCAAGCTTATAGTACTACAAAGCAGACGAAAGATTGTGACGACATCTTAAGTATAGGGACAGTATTTGCTAGATTTGTCTCTGCTAAAATTAATAATAAAATATTCTCTTTTTTACTACTTGTTTTGTATCTTATCCTACTCTCCACTGTAAAATCTAGCGCTAATTTCAGCGCCACCACCAGGCTAGAGTTCGCAACACAAAATAACGCTCCATGATAATACTATAGGTTATATGTATATACAAAGATAGGGGTGTTTTATTATTTACGCATCTATAGGTGCGTTTTATTATCTACGGATCTATGTGGATCCGGATCTGGATTAATTTTTAACATGTATTACAAAAACAATTTGGGATCCTGTTCTCTATCTGGATTTATTTCAAAGATCCAAAAATTAGTTCCTTTTCTGGCGATTAGATGGCTCTTATGGTAAGGTAGAGTAAACTACAGTGTAACGAAAAAAGACAAGAAACATTTGAAAATCAAGAAACATAAGCAAAAGAGAGATGAGCATACAACACAACTCTCACTATGATCTGATCGTTTTATTTTAGAGAGTTAATCTACGAGTATATGAATCATTGACGATAATAAAACGCGACTAATATAACAGTGTTCAATTGGAGTCAACTTTGTTTGATGAATGCGCTATCCAGTGTTTTATGGAGATCAGTGAGATTATCCCTTGAAAATAAAACGATAAAGATCTTAGTAACATCAGTATTATATGTCAATTTTAAATTGAAGTTCAATAAGTTCTCCTCTTTTTCTTTACACCTAAGTTTACACTACCTTACCATAAAAAGCCATCTACAAATGAGAGTAATAACTAATTTGTATATCTTTCAAATATATTCACATAAAGAGCAGGATCCCAAATTGTTTTTGTAATACGTTTTAAAAAGTAATGCAGATCCATTTGATTTGTAGATATAAGACGCGTTTTATTATGGCCAATGATCCATATAGATTAACTCTTGAAAATAAAACGATACATATCATAGTGACAGTTGTCTTATATACTCATCTCCCTTTTGCTTATGTTTGTTGATTTTCAAATGTTTCTTGTCTTTTTTCTTTACAATAAGTGCGTTTTATTATTCACAAATCTATCTGGATCCGGATCTGGATTAAGTTTTAACATGTATTACAAAAACAATTTGGGATCCTGTTTTCTATCGGGATCTATTTCAAAGATCCAAAAATTAGTTATTAAACTGGCGAGCAGTGGCGGCTGTACCTTAAGTGCGCTCGTGCGCTGAACCACCAATTCAAAAGATTTAAAAATTACAAAATATTACTGCATCTTTATTTTTAGATTCCCATATTAATATTTATTTTTTAAACATACAAGAACACAAACAAGTAAAATTTCCAATTATGACGAAACAATGTAAGCGCTTTGCTTTACTATTGAGTTATTTTCCCTGCAAGTAAAAATACTCGTGCGCTTCGGCGAGCGCACGAGGACTGCTAATATAACTTGTATGAGTTACAAGCAAGTATCCCTGACGCGTGAGACAAAAGATATTTCATTGAAATGTATCCATAAATTAGCCTGCTCTCGTGCAGCGCACGAGAACCGAAGATAAACTAGAGCAATAGCAACCGATGTTTGACTAGAATGCGCTGCGCCTGCGAATATGTAATGTTGTTTCGCTCTATCCGTGACTGGTTAAATAGTGTAGGTTTGTAGGAGTTAGGTTGGTAATTGTTTTTTATTTTGGTTTTGGTTCGATTCTGTACTGTGTACAGTGTGTGGTGTGGGATAAAATTAACAGTGATTAGGTAGGTATATTAAAGACAGTAATAAATCTTTTTAAAATAAAGTTACCTGAATCCACGATTTGACGCATTTAAGTGAAAAAATAAAAAAACATGATTCCTTGCTAAATGTAATAAGTGTGTCAGTTTTATACATGGTTGAAATTCTTCGAGCAATTATACAAAATAATAAAAAATCGACATATACATGTAAATTGTTGTTTTTTTGCGATTCCTAATCTTAATACCTACTTAGTGAGCAAGTAAAGTGCACCACCTGTTCAACAACCCACCAGCCGCCACTGCTGGCGAGTAGATGGCTTTTTATGGTAAGGTAGTGTAAGCTATAGTGTAAAGAAAAAGGACAAGACATAATTTAAAATTTCCAAACCCAAGGATAAAAAGAGACGGGCTGATAACACTGATGTCACTAAGATCCGTATCGTTTTATTTTCAAGGGAAGATCCCGATCCGGATCCAGATAGATTTGTGGATAATAAAACGCACCTAATGTAATTTATACTACCTTATCATAAAAAGCCATCTACTCGCCAGAGAAAGAACTAATTTTTGGATCCTTGAAATAGATCCAGATAAATAACCCAAATCCCAAATTGTTTTTGTAATACGTGTTAAAAATTAATCCAGATCCGGATCCACATAGATCCGAAGATAATAAAACGCACCTATTAAAACGCACCTTAAAGTTCAACCAATGAAGTGAAGTCTTTAAGACTAAAGATTCTTTTGGTTTTCATTTACCTCTTCTCTTGAAATCCTATGTATCAAACCAAACACTTTAATTAACGAAATTTAAAAAAAAAGTGCTCCATGAAACCTTCATAAAAAAGGTACTCGCCCCCGGGTGGACTCGAACCACCAACCTTTCGGTTAACAGCCGAACGCGCTAACCAATTGCGCCACGGAGGCTATATGAAAAAAACTAGAATATTTTTTACGATGCAGTTTATGTACCTGTATATGTATCTGTTTTTTTTTTTTTATTTTATTTCAAAGCTACTATTGTCATTTGTACAGGGTGGACCACTTGGAAGTTCCTTTTTAAATCATAGGTTATTGTGAAAGTGGCAGCTGTTTCCCGCTCGAAATCTTGACAGAAAGGCATACCTCAGCTGAGTGCTTTGCAGCCCAAACAGTGCGTTTTTGAAAAGAAGTTTTTTGCCGAAATGAAGCACCCATCGCGCCATATGGTGCGCACGGACGAGAATGTGAATGCTATAGCCGAAAGTGTGAGACACAATTCATGAACATCAACTTACAAGGTTCAATTGAATCAGCCGCACGACCATCCGCTTCATTTTCGCTTCGCAGTTTGGGCCTCAGAGCAGCTTGAATTGGACAGCGATCTTGGGGGGAAATTAATATTTTCTGGCGAGGCGCATTTTCATCTCGGCGGCAACGTTAACAAACGAAATTGCCGCATCTGGGGTTCGGAAAACCCGCACGTTATTGTCCAGAAGCCAATACATCCACAGAGAGTGACAGTTTGGTGCGGATTATACATAGAACGGTGGCTCATTGGAACATTTTTCTTCGAAAATGAGGTTGGGAACAACGTTTCGGTCAACGGTGGGCGTTACAGAGCCATGTTAACTGACTTTTTTTTTATTGAAATTGAAGACATGGATTGGGATGACTTCTGCTTCCTGCAGGACCACTTTGGACTTTTTTTTGTGGAGAACCGTGAAAGACCGATGTTATGCCAACAATCCGGAAACGATTCAAGCACTTAAGGCCAATATCATGTCATTCAAGGAATCCGTGAGCTACAGCCCGAAACCATGAACAAGATCTTGGAAAATTGGAGTAACAGAATGCGTTACTGCGAAGCAAGTCGAGGCAACCACTTGACCGACCGACCTTGGGTTCCATAATAATTGGGAATGTTTGCCATACATGGACTAAATTTAATTTTGTTCATTTTATTGCATTTTTAGAAAGAAACTAGTACTTGGCCCATCTTGTACATGCATAAATATTTTACTATTTTATTTTCTTAATTTTTTTTATTTTTGATATTGTGTGATATTATACATATTTTGCTTTTTTTTATTTTATTAACAGATGATTAGGCCTACTGGGGATACTCTTAAAAAACCCACCAATAATCTTAGCTTTTGGTGGTGTGGACAAAGTTCCACCAATTTTTATTTATTTGTTCTTGTGCAATTCTATTTACCCTAGGCCTATTTCAGCGCTACTACATCAAGAAAGTATCATTTTGACGGTTGTATTACATCAGATAGATGCGTTCGATTTTCAGTTGAAGTAGCTGTGCTGGCAATCTTTGTTGGACAGAATATAGTTTGTTGAAAGGGACCTAAGGTGCCCTCATCGTCACCATCTTCGCATCATCGTATCATTTATGTAAGCTCGTGAACCTCTTACTAGTCTCTGACTAAATTAAGATTTTTACTAAAAACTATCTGACTCTACAGACGTTTGCCATTCCAAATCACTATTTTCTCCCCTGAAATGCTTAATGATACAAAACTTTTTTTGTTTTGTTTTCTGGCATTTAAACAAACAAAGCTAATGAAAAAAAAAGTAATAGTTATGTAGCTATAAAGATTTGAGTTTTTTAAATGCATTTTTTGATAAATATGTAATTCGAAAGAAATAAAATGCACGACTGGGACGCACGAACTTGCTCCTGTGTAATAGACTAGGAATTTTAAAAACGAATATTATTAAAGAAAACTGTTCATAAGGATAAAATGAATTTTTTAAATTCTTTTACTAGTAAGAGATAAAAACAGAATGCTATGCAAATATAAATTTATGCAAGAACAAAAATTATAAGTCGTTGTAGTGGTTCCTTAAGAAAATAAGCTTTTATGTACAAAATTTTTAAAACATTTTTAAGAAGAAATTTTGGTACGCCAATCTTAAGTTTTCATTATTGTACGAATAAGAGTCTAATTTCCAAAAAAAATATTAAGCCGTTCTTTAGATATCGAATTTTCCAAAAAAAAAAAATGACTTTTTTTTCTAAAAACTAAAAAAAAAAGACTTTTTTTCTAAAAATTAAAAAAAAATATTTTTTTTTTAAGTTTTGAAATGCGATGTTTTTTAAACTTTTTAAGAGCTTCTTTATAAAAAATTTCATTAAAATCCGTTATGCCGATAATGAGAAATTCAAAATTCGAAAAAATCGTTCTATCGTAGGTACAGTCAGTAATATCTAGATTTCAAATTTTTTTTTATTAAACTATAGATCGTTAAAATTAATCAAAAGAGAAAAAATTTTGGTAAAATTCTCGGAACCGTTTTCGAGAAAAATACGATTTTCGAAAACCATTTTTTTAAATTTGTATGGAAGGTACCGTTAGTTCTAGATAAAACAAATTTTTTTTTCTCAAATCTTGTAGATTATGTTAAAAAACTTTTATTTATCAAGTTTGAAAAAAATCGATCTTGGGATTTTCGAAATATTTGGTTTCCAAAAAAAAATTTTGAATTTTTTTTTAATCCAAAAAATAAAAAATTGAAAATTTGAATATGTAATAATATTCAAACTGTAGAGGAGCTTTACCATAAAAAAAATGATCAAAATCGGCTGTACCGTTTTCGAAAAAATCAAAAACAAAAAAAATGTACCCAGGGGGGCTACCAAAAATAACAATTTTTTGGAAAATTTTTTTCAACCATTACCTAGTTTTAACTAAATGAAATTTTTTAATTTTTTTTTTAAATTCTGTGGGATAGTTTTCGAGAAAAAAAAAATATTTATAAAATTTCGAAAAAAAATCGTATGGCAGGTACCGTTATTTTTCGTCTTAAAAAAATAAGAAAAAAATGTGTGGGGGAAAAAATTAAAACCCATATCTACCAAGTTTGAAGAAAATCGGCCGAGCCGTTTAGGCTGTAGTCGAACGGACAGACAGACAGAATTGCGAGACCCACTCTTTTGGTCTTCGCTACTATCGTAATGTCAACTTTGATCAAAATCTCGAGTTCGATTTTTTTTACGAATGCATAACTTGCCTTATAGTACCTATAAGTCGCAAGTAAAAATATAACATAAGCCATTTATACATATTATGTGATCTTATTTCTTTTTAAATTAAAATATATAATTACTCCCACGAGAAGAAATTTGAAACTTGTCTTTTGAATAATTTTAATAGATAGGTTAAGCCACAAATCCGATGTAGACATCAACGTTAGACGATTCGGTAATTTCACGCCCTCTGTATGTTTTGTGTTGAAATAACGTAACTTAATAATTCTAAAGCAATTACAAATATACACTCTGCATTTTTTGTATCATAATGATAAAGTTAAATTTCCAAGAAACAATAGATACAGAAAATATGTACTCTGCATATTTTGTGTTGTCATAATTTATTGCTCCATACATCAAGAAGTATGTTAACACATAATTGCAATGTATGCACTCTGCATATCTTGTGTCGAAGCCTTTCTTCAAAAAGTTAGTTTTTGGTGTTTTCTCGATCAGTCGCTATCTCTTGCATTGTTTTCTTTTCTTTTCTTAAAACTTAATAAAATAAAATAAAAACTTGTGACTTTTACTCTTAGATAGTCGAGGTCTGGTCAAGGATAGAGTGGTGAATGGTGATTCCGCTTATTTATCACGGCCTAACATCTATTCCATGTTTTAATATAATCGTAGAACGGAGATGGACTTAATATTTATAGTCCCTCTGGTTTATCAATACTTTTGTCGTCATCTAGATTTACTTACTGGCCAAGTTGCACCTAAAATGATGTTATCAAACATAATGGGCCTTACATACAATCAAATTAAGAGATGACTTAAATATTTAATATTCAATAATCAATTAAATAGTCATTTTAAAGCTAAAAACCTCACTTAAATTTCAAAGGGCCGTACCAACGATCAAATTAAGAGACGACTTTAATATTTGAGCGAAATGGACCATTATTTAAAGAGCTCTATAAAGTTAACCATACATGTTATGAACTTAATAATTATGTGAACTCTAAATTATGAACCATTTATTGTACGGAACCTGAAAAATAAAATGCAGCATATATGGTCAGATATATAGAGTCCATTAAATAATGCTTCATTTCGCTCAAATATTAAAGTCGTCTCTTAATTTGATTGTTGGTAAGGCCCAAAGCGAAGAAACTCGTCAAAATTATACTTTTCAGTCAGTCTCTGTGTTGAAGATTTGTTTTGAATTTCGTTAGGGTTCAATAAAAAAGCAAGCAAGTGAAGTAAAAAATTTAGTATTTTATTATTTCCATTTGTTTAATTTATTTATAAATTTCAGTTTCAGAAAGAACTATATATACTGGGTGCAATAAAATTTGTATATCGTCAATTATGTCCTTATTGACGGATCTCATTATTATCCCCCTTATTACCGCTGGCGAGTCGAACAAATAAACATGTGAGTGTGAGAAATTAGTATTACGGTTGGCGAATCGAGAACCTTTGATTCGACTTAAATGTCATATATTTGATATTTTTAATAAACAATCAATCGAATTGTAAAGTTCGCCAACCGTAGTATGTCGAATGTGTTAGTTCGCTAATGAAAAAATCTCACCTCGAACGTTCGATTCGAAAACCGTAATAGAGGGGTATTATTAAATCAAAAATGAATTTTTAGCAAAGTGTACCTATGTATATCTTTATTTTTCAAAATAACACAAATGTCATTGCAAGAAAATGACAGCGAATGTAGTGGATTTTATAATAGAGCACTGTTTAACAAAGCACATGTTTAACTTGGTTATTGATAAATGCGAAAATTAACTCGTCTTTTAAGTTTAACCTAGTGTTTACATAAACGCGTGTTTAGCAATTAATTATTGGTAAAGCCCAATGATTTCAGCACCCTGAGTTATCGAAAATAATTCCTTTCCTTTTTCGAACAGTTAACTTTTGCAGTTTTCGTTTTTAAGAATATCTTGAAATTGCAATTTTGGAAGCGAAGGAACTGTTTTGTGTGTTTTCCGAGTGTATTTTCAATTTAATTAGGGATAATTTATATTTATATTTTAAGTAAACGATTAATTGTAAAAAAAGAGGCACTTAATACAAAATACCCATTTAGCTATTATTTTTTTTTTTGTAAATTTTATGTTTGAAAGTTTAATTCTTTCGAGACTTCTGGTTGTCAAGTTTTATACAAAGATACCGACTAAGCGGAGCAAATAAGCACCCTCGCCCATAGTAAAAAATACTTGTATATGACCTTTCTAAAAAATCTGCTATTATTATGCTCCGCCTAAGCTATCGTACTAATGCCCTCTACTTAACTTTCTCGAACGAATCTAAAAGCTTCATGCTTTAATACAAAAATCCAAATTCCCTCCTCTTTAAAATGAGGAATTATTTACGACTCAACTAGGCGCTCTATTTTTCTTTGACAGACATTTTTAACAACATACAAACCAGAAGAATATAATTACCATAATCTCTTGGTTTCCAACAACAACGCCGAATGGAAGACCATCAATTTTGATAAGAATTTAAAATAAACTTTATAAGTGATTATTTGCAATCTCTTAATTACCGTGCAAAATTTTTATACGTCTTAAGTTTATTTGGTCTTGGCCTATTATCGATTTTGATATTTTTAATTAATATATTTCACTTTCTTCCCGCTTAGTTTACTTCTCATTGGAAAACTGAGAGCGATCTTTTAATTCTGCGAGCATAAAAAGAAGTAGAAACCCAATTATCCATAAAATGTACATAATTTAAGCAATTTTAAAATTATGTGTTTAACTGTTCCCCCGTGATTTTGATTTTTTTTTAAATTTACTGTTTTTCTATTTTTATTGAGAGAAATCGAAAAAAATTTCGAATCTTGAACATAAATCCATGAACATTACATACTTTATCTTTATCGAAGGAGTGTCACCAATCATTTACTGATAAATTTGCAAAATGAAATTGAAAAAAAAAAAATGCCGAGATAAGAAGATTATTTCCGAATCCTGACCCTAGCAGTATAAAAAAGAAAATGGAAAGAAATAACGATAGTTATCGCCGGCGTCATATTGGATTAAATATTTTTTTGGAAAAATCTGTGTCCTTCTTAAACTTGTTTTTGTGAGTTTTTATTTTGAGGTGATAAATTGATGCTGATGGACATTTTTAGTTTTGTTTCAATATTTATTTGAGTAAAGTGCTGCTCTGAGCAAAAGTTTGTGATTGAGCGCAAAAAATGGAGGTAATTGTTGCTCTCGGATTTACAAGTGCAATTTCTATTATACTTTTAACAAGTGCAAATATAGGAGAAGGTTTAGCCTTGAACAAATTACATAAAATGGTAAGTAATGATCAGTTAAAGATTTGTATTTTACTTCATAGGATTTAAAAATCATAACATGAACATTGGGATTTTCTGGAAAAATAATAAAGATTTTAAATAATCAAAAAAATATTCAAATAGAAGGTTTTTCAATAGGTGCGGGTAGATTTTGGCGGCCTGTGGCGGTCATGTAGTTTTGATGACATCTGTCAAATCTCTTGTTTATTATTCAGTTACTGATGTCAAATCATCATGGCAAGTAAAATCATTGAACATCACGTTCAAATAATAAAACGTCATTATCAAAATGAGTGTTCGGTAGTGGAAACATTGCGAGTGTTTCACCCATTTTACGGTAGACGCGGTGGCCCATCACAGTCGACACTTCAATGTTCTGTGGTCAAATTTAAGATGACCGGTCCTAGTATATTCAATTAGCCAACATTCGAACATTGAAGGAACGCAAGAAAGGCCGAGAGCATCGCCGCGGTCACTGAAAGTGTACCGTCAATGACTAGTGCTACAAACGTTGAAGAGTCGACTGTGAAGGTCCTATCCAAGTAAATTCTGAACGCGGCCAGTAATTGTTTTTCCAATTGTTATGTGCGAAACAGATCAAGGAAGCACCAGCATTGCAACAGCAAACAGCATACTGACGAGAAATAATTTCTCAAACCGCTTGCCAACAGCAATAGCACGTTCAATTCATCTACTTATCGAATCAAACTATTTTTTGTGGTCCCACAACAACAATAGCGAATTAAGGACTTTGGCCTTACTATACTGTTTCTTATTCGTGTTTTACAATTGAAATACCTATGTTCATTGGTTCTTATTTAATGTGGCTGCTGTTAATGCTGACGGTGATGTTCTTGCTTTAATCTGTTTCGCGCTTTATATTTAAGCAGTAGACAAAGTTTTCAATGACATCCAGCTGTCAAAATTTTAAGTAAAGTTTGCCATTTCATCCAGCCCACTATAGGCAACACAATGAGTCAACTTGAACTAATAGCTTTGTATAAATAACCTATAGTATTATCACGGAGCGTGATTTCGTATTGCGAACGCTAGCCTGCTGGTTCCGCAGAAACTAGCGCACGCCTTTACAGTGGAGAGTAGGATAAGATACAAAACAAGTAGTAAAATAGAGAATATTTTATTATTAAATTTAGCAAAGACAAATCTAGCAATTACAGTCCCTAGCCTTAGATGTCGCCACAATCTTTGGTCTTCTTGATAGTATAAGTTTTATATACAAAGCTTATAATGCGGACTTCCTACTAGAATTTCCTTTATAGGAGCGAAGCATCAAGAGGCGTTTTTCTTTTTTAGTTCAGAGCATGTCCCGAGTGTGTTCAGAGTGCGCTCTATAAGCTCTGAATAAAATAACTCAAAATAGAAAGAGTTAAATGTTTAACACAAGCATTTGACAGATGGAAATAAAAAAAAAATGGTGACAACTAAGTTTCAGGTGTGTTTTAAAAACAAGCTCATAGCACGCTTGGTTCAGGGTATGTTTAGAACATGCTCGGACTCCGTTCAGAGCTCTATTCTGAACTTAAAAACAAAAACCTCTGTTCCTCTATGTTCTGAAGTTTTCCCTTTGTGAATATTCTTTTAGTTCTTTATTTGCAACACATTTTGGAACTGACAATCTAAAATATTTTTTCAATTACAGAAATTTTTAACTAATTCTGACTATGCGAGTACACAAATGTCACCTGAGCTTTTTAAAACCCACAAAATTGATCAAAACCTTGACAATAAAAAGCATATTTCTAACACAGATGATGCTGCATCGATCGGCGTGAATAACGGAAGCACCTGCCGAAGTAGACGTAGATCCAAGCGATATGTGATACAAGGTTCACGTTGGCCTGTCAGAAACATAACCTATAAAATAATAAATTACCCAAAGAGACTAAAAAAATCAGCCGTTGATGCAGAAATAGCAAGAGCGTTTAATGTTTGGAGTGAATATATTCCGCTAAATTTTACAGCAAAATCAAATGGAACAGTTGACATTGATATCAGGTGGAATTTTTATTTTTTTTCAATGTGTAAATATTTTTTCTATTTTATTTTACAGTTTCGATGATAAAGAAAATGGCGACCCTTTTGATGGCCGTGGTAAGGTAGTAGCGCGTTCTTACTATCCCATTAGCGGAGGAGATGTTTATTTCGACATCGCCGAGTACTGGACAATTGGCAAAAAGCGTGGTATTAACCTGTTTCAAGCCGCAGCACATGAAATTGGTCATTCTCTTGGATTGAGTCATTCCAAAAATAAATTAGCCATAATGGCTCCAACGTATAGAGGTTTTGATCCAAAGTTCAAACTTAACGAAGATGATATTTCCGGTATTCAAGCATTGTATGGTAAGAAAAAAGGAAGTCGTTGAAGAGAAATTTTGTAAAGATAAAATAATACTAAGTTCTTAATATTAATTTTATTTTAAAATACAATCCAATAAAAATTGAATTAATATTGGTCTACAAAGTTTTTTTTCAACAAAGATCTCAAACTTAGGGGAAGATGGCCTAAAATGGCCCACCAAGGTAAAATGGTTTGTTTTGGTAACATAATTCTTTAGTTTATCTGGCATCATCGACATATAAGAAATATTAGCAAATTCAAGCTATTGTTTGAAATTTTACAGGTCAAACTGTCTCTAGCCATCTACAAAAGTAGAACCAATAAAATGTTGTAAAAAGTTTGTTGACAAAAAAAAATTATAAAAAACATTAAATTTTGGTGATAACAGAAAATGGATGTAAGTGTTAAGTATTTCTGATTAATAACTGAAATTAATTGGCCAATAACTATTTCAGTTTTTTTTCAGAATTGAAACTTTAATAAAAAAAACCCTAAATGGACAAAATGGCCTACTATGCACTCGCCTAAAATGGCATTTTATACCTACTTTAATGCCCGATTTCACGAAGGACTTTTAAACCTTTAACAGGCTTCTAAACCTTAAAATGGGATGTTTTGGTTTCACCAAGAGCTTTTAAATTAAACAAGCTTTTAAACACCCTTATAAACTAAATGCCCATTTTTGGCTCAGATGTAGATAACAACAATTGGATATAGCAGCTGAAATTATTGTATTGTAATGTTTTAGTTTTCAATTTTTTAAGATACAAATACTAATATTTAAATTATCTGTTTTTTATTTAGAATAAAATATAAAATAAATAATATAAAGATAAAGTGCAAGTGCAACACATAGTTATTCGTCGAGCAAGAGCTTAGAGTATTACTGGGTTCACAGGAATCGATTCTCCGACTATTGGACCGATTGCCGTTGTCGATTGCCAATCGAATCGAAACTTTTCGATTGTTTCGATTGGTTCTTATATTTTGGATTGTGTAAGGGGCCAGTTATAGCTATCATTGAAAACCATCATTGAAACACAAATCAGTGGAACGGTGGAATATTTTTTGACAAGTCGGTTATAGCAATCAATAATTTCGCTGTCATTGAAAAGATGTGTCATTGAAAATATCTGTCGCTTTGATGCTTGCTAAATTACTAGTGATGGGTACTTAATTCATGAGGCAATACAAAATGTCGAATGTTATGCTATTGTTTAAAGTTTTTTTTTTTTTTGCTAACTGCAATCATTTAGGCCTATTCGGCGAGATCTTTTATTCTTCTATTCTGTTATGAATTTCAATACAAAAGTTTGAGATGTCAATAAATCTTTTATGAATTATAATTTTGGTATTCGGCATGGTAAAATCTGTTATAAAATCTGCTAAGAAAACTTTTATAAAATGTCAAACGTTCGAACATAGAAAAACATTACGAATAACATTTTTGGTATTCAGCATGCCAAAATCTGTTATGAAATCTGTTAAAAATCATAAAAGAATAAAAGACAAACTTCTGTAACTATTATCATAAAAGATTTCAATAAGTACACAGGTGCATCAAGTAAAAATGAATATTTATCTCTTATTTCGTCAACGAAATGTTCCTTAAAGGAGCAAATGAAAGAAAATATATTAAAACTCATATCATATAAACATATAAGTAGAGTACGGCCATGGCATTCCCAGACACATATGAGGTAAAATCCTGTTTTATGATATGGATACCAATAGTGTGTAAGAGTTTACTTCTTTGTTCGTCATCCATTTTAATTATGTCAGATGAAATATTTTACATAATCGCAGCTGATTATGATAACAGATTTAGTTCAGTTTCATAACAGATCTCGTTTTCGAAGTACCATAACACCTTTTATAAAAGTTCGAACCTCTGAATACCAATCATAGAAGATTTTTTAAGGTGGAAATCTTTTATGATTCATAACAGAAAATCTATAGCAGAATAACAGATGTGGCAGAATAGGCCTAATTTTCTTGTTTTGTTTTTGTTAGAGATATGAGCTATAAAAAAAATCATTTCTTTGGGGTTCGGGTGCGTGATTAGTGTTTAGTCCAGTTTAGTTTATAGTTTCCTACTCGCTGCTTTGCTTTCCATAAACCGACTCTCACAGAATTACTCTATAAGGCTATGCGCGCACATTCAACTTTTAGTTCCGCAACTGCTTGGTTCGAGCAACTAAAAAGATTGTGTTTTGACACAAACTAAACGATTGCCTAACATGAGTTCGCTATTTTGTGTAACATATAATTAAATGCACCTCCGCGGACATTCAACCAAATAGTTCATCTGTTTTCTATAAGCAACCAAACAGTTGTGCAACTAAAAATTGAATGTGCGCGCCTAGCCTAAGTGTCTTTTGTGCTAGTCTACGTATCTAGGTACATACATACATATATAACTTTGTATGTTTTATTCAAAATGATCATTAGAATTGCAGAGACGTCATTGAAAAATTGATTTTTTTTTGTTGAAAATGTCCATTAAAATAGGTATATCCTATGGGACATTTGAGGTGAGACAAAATACCACCTCATTTCGAAAAATGAGTACCTCATACAAACTCATTTTAAATTCGTATCCTACCCATCACTATAAATTACAAAGAAAACCTGAATAATTTTTTGAGGCTAGAGTTGATCATTGAAAAAAAATATGACACATGAGAAAAGAAAGAGAATCGAACACAAATCATTGGAACGATTGTGTTCCACTTTGTTGGAACGAAAATAAGCTGTTCATTGAAAACGATTTTCATCATTGAAAAATTAAATGTAGTTTTATGAGAAATATTTAACATATTTGTTTATTTTTATTTGCAAAAGTAAAATATGTAATTGATTAGCTTCGTTTGTATACCAAACATTCTCAGTATTCATAGTTTAACTATCCCAAAAAGTGAAAACAAAATTTTCAATGATGGTTTTCAATGATAGCTATAACTGGCGCCTAACTCAATCGATCGAACAATGTACTATTATGAATAAACCCACAGAATATTGCGAATATTTCAAATTTGACAGTTCTATGATGTGTTAGCTTTTGAAATCATTATTTGTTTTTTCTGGTTTTCTTTTTTTAATATAAATTAAAATACTTTATTTACATTTTAAAATGAGTGGAATTGAGTTATGGTTTAGCGATAGTAACACAGAAACCGACAATGCCCAAGAAAATTTTGAAATTACCAGAAAAAGAAGACATATCAGAGACATCTCTAATCCTCTGGAACTGTAAGAAACGATGTAAGATTTATGGAATATAGGTTTTTATTCGGTATTCACATACACATATTTGGTTTTTGAAATACTTTCGCTTATCCAAAAATGTGTCATTGGACTTCTAAGTGAAATTAACCAAATTTTATGTCAACAATAAGAAGCTCTTCGATTCCCAACAGAATAAAACTTGCTAGTACTTTGAGATGCTGTGCCTATGGATATTACCAAGTTATTGTTAGTAATTAATTTTGTATTGGCCTTGCACAATCTACAGTGTCTTTAGTGCTAAATTAAATGCTCGCAGTTCTAGAAACGCATATTTGCTCCAAATGGATTACTTTTAATTTCTCTGAAGCAAAAAAACCTTGGGCTAGAATGCATATTTGTAAAAAAGTGGAATACCAGCTGTGATAGGGTATATTGATGGTACACATTCATATATCAAGATAGTGTCTCAAAAAAAAAAAAAAAAATTCAGCACGCATATTACACTCGTTAGCGAATTTCTCTCATTTAAGCTTTGCTTGGCTCTTAGCACAAACCATCTTCGCGATGTTCACATTTTTCTCCATCAATCTGACCAAAATTTCTTATTGCCTTTTGTGCGTTTTCACTTTTGACCTTCATAAAATAAATATTTGAATGTTTTGTCCTTAAAATTAATTGAAAGAAACTTACATTTTGTTCACAAGAAAAACTTCTGGACTCCACCTTCCTTATGCCTCGATCAGAAAATGACAATCGAAAAGAAACGACTGTGAAATCGAAAAGTTTCGATCATAATCGACATTCGCAATACGAGATAGAGTAATCGACGATCGATGATCGAAAAAGGCCGTTCATCGATTAGAAAATCGACAACCACAATCTGGGCCTATGACTACAAAATGTGGTTCCGATTTTCTAAAAGCATCTGTGGGTCAGTTGCTGAATTTGTTTGGTTGTCATTTGGAACCGATAAAAACCCATGAGTACAATAAATAAAGTGGTTATTACTTATTACTTAAGCATTTTATGGCACAGAATCTTTTCAAATATATTTGTTTTTGCATTTCGTTTTTTTTTTTGTTGCATTTCTTGACATTTGTTTCAACACATAATGCTTTTTCATTTTTACTTGCGACTTATAGGTACTATAAGGCAAGTTATGCATTCGTAAAAAAATCGAACTCGAGATTTTGATCAATGTTGACATTACGATGATAGCGAAGACCAAAAAAGTGGGTCTCGCAATTCTGTCTGTCTGTCGGTTCGACTACAGCCTAAACGGCTCGGCCGATTTTCTTCAAACTTGGTAGATATGGGTTTTAATTTTTTCCCCCGCACGTTTTTTCCTTTTTTTTTTTTAAGGTCAAAAATAACGGTACCTGCCATACGATTTTTTTTAGAAATTTTATAAATATTTTTTTTTCTCAAAAACTGTCCCACAGAATTTTTTAAAAAAAAATTTGAAAAATTTCATTTGGTTAAAACTAGCTAATGGTTGAACAAAAATTTCAAAAAAATTGTTATTTTTGTTGGCCCCTGGGTCTATTTTCTTTGTTTTTGATTTTCTCGAAAACGGTACAGCCGATTTAAATAATTTATTTTATGCCAAAGCTCCTCCAAAGTTTGAATATTATTGCATATTCAAATTTTCAATTTTTAATTTTTTGGATTTTTAAAAAAAAATTCAAAATTTTTTTTGGAAGCTCAATATTTCGAAAACCCCATGCTCGATTTTTTTCAAACTTGACAAATAAAAGTTTCTTAACATAGTCTACAAGATTTAAGAAAAAAAATTTTGTTTTATCTAAAACTAACGGTACCTTCCATACAAATTTTAAAAAATGGTTTTCGAAAATCGTATTTTTCTCGAAAACGGTTCCGAGAATTTTGCTAAAATTTTTTTTCTTTTGATTAATCCCTGCAATCTATAATTTAATAAAAAAAAATTTTAAATCTAGATATTACTGACTGTACCTACCATAAAACGATTTTTTCGAATTTTAAATTTCTCATTATCGGCACAACGGATTTTAATGAAATTTTTTATAAAGAAGCTCCTAAAAAGTTTAAAAAACATTGGCGCAAAATTTTAAACATTTAAAACCTACTCTAAATCAATTTTAGAATGGGAGTCGACTCTAAATATTGAGTATAAAACGAGAACCGACTTTTTGTTAATTTTAAAGGACATAAACTATACTTAACGTTAAAGAGCTCGTCTTACTTTAACAACAGCAAATAGCTAGTTTATCTTTTAAAAGTATACTTTATCCATATTGACAATGGTCATTTCATACCAAAGCAAATGGAAGAAAAATGTTTACGTATGTTTTATTCAATTTTTACTTGCGACTTATAGGTACTATAAGGCAAGTTATGCATTCGGAAAAAAAATCGAACTCGAGATTTTGATCAAAGTTGACATTACGATGATAGCGAAGACTAAAAAAGTGGGTCTCGCAATTCTGTCTGTCTGTCTGTCTGTCTGTCCGTTCGATTACAGCTAAACGGCTCGGCCGATTTTCTTCAAACTTGGTAGATATGGGTTTTAATTTTTTCCCCCCGGATGTTTTTTGATTTGTTTTTTTAAGACCAAAAATAACGGTACCTGCCATACGAATTTTTTTCGAAATTTAATAAACATTTTTTTTTCTCAAAAACTGTTCCACATATTTTAAAAATAAAAACACAAAAAAATTTCATTTAATTAAAGCTAGGTATTTGTTGAAAAAATTTTTCAGAAAAATGGTTATTGAGGGTACCCCCCATGGAACCATTTTTTTTGTTTTCGATTTTCTCGAAAACGGTACAACCGATTTTGATAATTTTTTTTTTGCTAAGGCTCCCCAAAAACCTGAATAAAATTGTGTACTCAAATTTTCAAAAAAAATTTTTTTTTGAGTTTTAAAAAAAACTTCAAATTTTTTTTTTCAAAACTCAATATTTCGAAAACCCCTCCCTAGATTTTTTTTAGTCTTGATAAATAAAAGTTTCTCAATATAATCTACAAGACGTGAGAAAAAAAATTTTATTTTACCTAAAAATAAAGGTACCTACCATACAAATGCTAAAAAATTAAAAAAAATGGTTTTCAAAAATCGTATTTTTCTCGAAAACGGTTCCGAGAATTTTGATAAAATTTTTTTTCTTCCAATTAATTTTTACGATCTTTATTTTACTAAAAAAAATTTTGAAATTAAGATATTACAGCTTGTACCTACCATAGAACCATTTTTTTCGAATTTTGAACTTCTCATTATCCACATAACGGATCTTAATGAAAATTTTTATAGAGAAGCTTCTAAAAAGTCTAAGACACATTGCATTTCAAAACTTTAAAATAAATAATTTTTGAATTTTCGAAAAAAAAAATCTATTTTTTCTTTTTTTTTTTGAAAATTCGATATCTCAGAAACGGCTCAGTATTTTTTTTTGTAAATTTTATTTTTATTTGAACAATAATAAAAACTTTAAATTGGCGTACCAAATTTTTTTCTTAAAAAGCTTTGAAAAAGTTTGTACATAAAAGTTTTTTTTAAGAAACCACTACAACGACTTATAATTTTTGTTCTTGCATACATTCATATTTGGATAGCTTTATGTTTTTGTCTCTTACTACTAAAAGAATTTAAAAAATAATTTAATCCTTATGAACAGTTTTCCCTAATAACATTCGTTTTTAAAATTCCTAGTCTGTTACATAAGAGCAAGTTCGTGCGACCCAGTCGTGCATTTTATTTAAAGATGTTTTTTGTAAATAGACTGAATAACTGAATATGTATTATAAATTCGAAATAATCGTACGAAAGTGCTCTACGATGAACAAATCTGTAAATACAAATGTATGTAGGTACATACATAGCTTATGTATGCACGCGCGCCGCCGCCGCTGCGCCGCCGGTCGAGACGAGTATAGCTAAATAAATCTGCACCTTGCAACAACAAATTGAGTTTTTATGCTGTGAATATACGATTTATACTTTATTTCCATCTAAAATAATGTAAATAACTTATAAAAAATCAAAATCTGTACTGAAATAGGTAGTACATAAAATGTACTTTTTTCGGCGAAATATTATTTGGTTTAAAGTTGTCTGTTCTTTTTACTTTTTTTTGTGTTTTTGTAGTTGTGTGAGTTATGTATCTGTCAAATTAAGGGTTGTTCAACGCAAATTCGCTTAGGTTCTGTTGTAAAACCCACATCAGTTAGAAGAGTTGTCTAACGTGTTTAAAATTATGCAAAAGTTAGACCAAGTCTCCAAGCTAAGCGACTGCGTTAAGTAGAGCCGGTTTTATTCCTTAAACGAGAACTGTTTAAAATTTTGCGCCAATACCTTCAGCTTTTAAATCGGATCGTCGATATTAAGTTATTTGGGATAAGGAAAAAAACATACTTAGCCCTATCAGGAATTAGATCGTAATCGAAAACTTGTTAATCCATCGTTGTGGAAAATCTCATATAAATTGGCCCTACGAACGTATTTGTTGATACCTTTTTCCGGAATTCGTAGAAGTCTCCGATTACTATGGAATTGGTGATAGAGCTAAATACTCGTATATTTGAAAAAAAAATTAAATTAAGTTGAACCATTTGGCGAATAACCTTTGTCGTGGTATTATGAATAGAGAACTACGACGACTTTCGCCTTTAAAATCAATTCTGCCAACGTAAAAAAAATAATATTTAATGTCATTGAATGTCATTACTAAGCGAATATTCAATCAAAAATATTTGTTGATGAAATACTGTTCACTGTTGGTCAAAAAATTATATAAATAAACTTAAATATAATTAGCAGTTTTAATTTTTTTTTTTTGAAGATAAGGATGAAAACGAGAGAGCAGAGAAAATACTGATATGTAGACTGATGAGTAGTTTTCGAAAAAGCTCCAACTCACTTCAAGCTCCAGACAATTTGTAAAAACAAAGGCGCAAAATTTTAAAGAGTTCTCGTTTAAGCAATAAAACCGGCTCTACTTAACGCAGTCGTTTAGCTTGGCGACTTTGTCTCTTCTAACTAATGTAGGTTTTACAACAGAACCTAAGCGAATTTGCGTTGAACAACCCTTAATTTGACAGATACATACATAACTCACACAACAAAAACACAAAAAAAAAGTAAAAAAACAGGCAACTTCAAACCAAATAATTTTTCGCCGAAAAAAGTACATTTAATATACTACATCGGTACAGATTTTGATTTTTTATAAGTTATTTACATTATTTTAGATGAAAATAAAGTATAAATCGCAAATTCACAGCATAAAAAACTAAATTGTTGTTGTAAGGTGCAGATTCATTTAGCTATAGTAAGTATACTCGTCTCGGCCGGCTGCGTGCATACATAACATAAATGTACATTTGTATGTACAGATTTGTTTATCGTATAGAGCAGTTTCGTACGATTGTTTCGAATTCAGTGATTCAGTCTATTTACAAAAAACATCTTTAAAAAATCGAATAAAACATCAGTAAACATTTTTTCTTCGATTTGCTTTGGTATGAAACTGGGTTGCAAAATCTTAAGTCACTTTTTAGCTTAAGCTGGGCTTTAATTCACAAGCTAGTAGGTGACTTATGAATTAAGAAAAATTCAATTCAGCAGCTAGTTACTGACTTATGAATTAAAAAAATTTAATTCATAAGTCAGTTGGTGACTTGTGAATTAAAAAAATTTAAATCATAAGCTTCTTAGTTACTTATGAATTAAAAAAATTAATTCAGAACCTACTAAGTGACTTATGAATTAAAAAAATTTAAGTCATGAGCAAGTAAGTGACTTAAGAATTAAAAAAATTTGATTTGAAAGTTACCTACTGACTTATGAATTAAAAAAAATTTATTCATAAGCTAATGGATAAATTCTGAATAAAAAATTATTAATTGGAAAATTTATTAGCTAGCATGATAATTTAATGACACACAAAACCTTGAAATCTACTTTCGTTAATAATTAAATAATTATGTAGTCAAAGCAAGCTTAAACATTTCCAATTTACCAACTAGCTTATGAAATATTTTTTTTTAATTCATAAGTCAGTAGCTTGTGAATTAATTTTTTTTTAAATTCATAAGTCACTTAGTAGCTTATGAATTAAATATTTTTTAAATCATAAGTCACTAACTAACTTATGAATTGGATTTTTTTAAATCACAAATCATCTACCGACTTATGACTTTGGTTTTTTTAATTCAAAAATTCGCAACCCTGGTATGAAATGACCATTGTCAATATGGATAAATTATACTTTTAAAAGATAAACTAGCTATTTGCTGATGTCAAAGTTAGACGAGCTCTTTAACGTTAAAGTATAGTTTATGTCCTTTAAAATTAACAAAAAGTCGGTTCTCGTTTTATACTCAATATTTAGAGTTGACTCCCATTCTAAAATTGATTTAGAGTAGGTTTTAAATGTTTGAAATTTTGCGCCAAAATCTTTAATTATTTTTCAGTTCAACTCATTGTTCTTCTTAGATTTTTGAATGGCAACCGATATAGAAAAAAGTTTATCTTGTGTTGGTTGTGGTTTTGGAGTAGCTTCACTCGTTCATCCTCAACACTTTTTTTTGCGATGGGCTGGGGCTCTACTATGTATCTCGATTCTACAATAAAAATGTTCGAATTCGCAAAACTGCAACTCTGTAATTCTTTAAGAACGTTTTAATGTGCGATAATCGAACAGCTCGAGTAGTGTCAACTATGTTTTAGTGTACTTTCACATAATTGGGGAACCACCTACATATCTCGAAAGTTAATGTCAAAACGAAGCGAAATCGCAAATAATCATTCTACATCAAATGTGTTTGCGAGCAGTTCGAGTCAATTTTTTTTTTTTCAGAATGCAATAAATAGAAGTTATAAATTAATTTTATTCAATATTTTAAAGAAGTAAGTAATAATATGTTTATGTTTTCTTCGTAGGGAATAATCTAAAAGTGCAAACACGAAGTCGTCACAATTTGAGATTTTGGTGCAGTATGTGGAAAATCATCCAGATTTTTCCAAGGGTTATTTAAAAACACCCGAAGCCAGATAAAAATCGAAAAATGTATGGATTAATTTCTCAAATGCTTTGAATGCTGAAGGTCCACCGCAGCGTGATGTATTGGTTGGGTAAACCTTTTCTTGCTAAGCTCTATTATGTTGGATTTGTCTCTAATTCGCTTGCGTTCAATTTGTTCCATTCGTTCCGGATTTTTATCTGAATTAAACTAAATTGCGACACTGTCCATGTTTATTTGTTATTATTATTCTTTTCTATTCTATTTTTTCACACCGGCTGTTTCTTGTTTTTACTTTAGTTGTCAAACATAATGCGAGACTCGTTCGAAAATCGGAAATTTTGTGGGAAATAATTGGCATTACCGGCATCCGATTCTACTTTCTTAGATAGTTCTATTGAAAAGTAGAATCGGAAATGACTTTCGAATAGAACCGAAAGTAGAATCGAGTTACATAGTAGGGCTCTGGATTGTATCCAAAAGTTCTCTTGATTTTATCCAAAAGTTCCTCCAAATAACGCCATAACATTATAGTCCTTCTAGACTGATCTTTCCTTCCATCGAGTACATTCTGAATCACTCTCGAATTATTTATTTGATTCTTCTTTCCGATCGAGTACATTCTGAATCACTCTCGAATTACATATTTATTTGATTCTTCTCAATTTTGCACAATATTTCTTCGTTTTTCAAACTTAAACATTTCGTCAATGAAGATATGAAAATTATTTCGGTTAAGGTGGAGTGATTGAATTAAATTCAATTGAAAGCTCAAGCTCTTAATTGAACTCAAACATTTCGAACAAACAAAACAAATATGATTAAAATAAAATTTATATTTATTTACAAACGAAAACTATGGTTTTCTATTTTCTTAAGAATTAAGTTTCTAATAGTATTTTGCATCTTATGAAATAATATTTTATGCACTAATTAACAAATTATCATTGATAGAATTTAAATTACAACTTGTGGTTCAGACTTTTCATATAAATAGTCAACATTTTCAACACCTTCTTCATTATTTATTGGATTTTCTTGTCGTATTATAACGGTATTACGACTTAGACTACCCAATTGACCTTCAAATATTATCTCGGCAATTGCTCGTTTGGCATATATCTGTTGGTCCTTAGTCATCAGTTTCAATTCAGATGCCCAAGCTTTGCCAATTTTATCATATTCACTTTCCTGAGCTGCAATGCACGGGCATGAAGAACAAATGTGATTCACTTCTTCCTGGAATACACGGGGATTCGGTCGTGGAGGTGATTTTCTTCTTTGTGAAGTTTTTAATTCAAAAGGGGCACTATCTTCTATATAACCTTCGGTAAATGGAACTTCCTGGGTGCTTAACTTTATCTTTTTAAAGGCAGGCTTCTGCACGATTGACTGGCTTGAACCAGCAGTAGGTGTGGTAGTTTGTTTGACAGGAGATGAAATTGATGAATCGGAGTCTGATGAAATTGGTGACGGCACTCTTAATGGAGCTGATCGTTCAGACAGTTTTGTATCCTGAAATTAAATGAGAATACATTTGGGAACTGTTAGGAAAAATTATTTATTTTATTTATAAATATGTACAATCTGTACATACGTGCATATACTTATTTTAAATTATAAATATGAATTGTTTTTTATTCACCCACCATCCATTAAATTTTAAGTCGTCTAAGCTTTTATATACAAAATTTTTAAAACATTCTTAAGAAAAAAATTTGGTACGCCAATTTAAAGTCTTTTTTTATTTTACGAATAAAGATTAAATTTAAATAAAATAGTGAGCCGTTTTTTATAAAGAATTTTCAAAAAAAAAAATTGATTTTTTTTTAATTCAAAACATATTTGTTTTTAAAGTTTTGAAATGCAATGTTTTTTAAACTTTTTAGAAGCTTCTTATAAAAAAAAATCATTGAAATCCGTTATGCTGATAATGAGAAATTCGAAATTTGAAAAAATGGTTCTATGGTAGTTACAGTCAGTAATACAGTACAAACTCGATTTGCTCAACTAATAGAAATTAAGGCTGGGCTATATTTTTTTAAATATAAAATTATAGTTGTAATGGCTTGTTTTTTTAGAGATAACAAAAATTTATAAAAAACATTAATGAAACCAAACAAATCATTTTTGTTGGTTTGATGTTTTGATGATGTTGCACTAATCCATTTGAAAAGTTGCACTTATAGGCCGAACGCTCTTAAACGGCTCCTAACTTTACGAGGCTCTTAACTTGAAATTTCTTTGGGGTATTCACCAACCACTCGCAAGTGTTTTTCGAAGTTCGAAAATGAGAGCCACTCTCTCTTGTTCAGGCATACCCAAACTTTGAAATCAAACTGTTTTCGAACTTGAATGACAGCTGGCAGTGAGAATCCTTCGGTCAATTTCGTATTTTGCTTGGGGAGCGTTGCTGGTGACGATAACTGGTTTTGGTTTTGCACTCACTTTCATTTATTTAGTTTCGAATTTTCGAACAAACTTTCGAAGAGAGTGCTCGTAAGTTTAGGAGTGGTCGGGACCACTATTTATTTATATTTTTTTTTCCTTGTAGTTCTGCTTTTTTCGAAAAGACGAGGTAAGTACCTATACATACATTTGCTTTAAAGCTCATTTTATATTTAAAATACAGCATCCAGAAGTAGCAGTGCATACATATGGGAATTTTTTTCCTAAAAGAATTTTAATGTAAGTACAATTTCTTTCGGAAGTTTTCAATTTTAAATGAAAAAATTATTTTCAGTGGCCCTAAGTACATAAAATAAGGAGTTTTTAAATATTACTTTGATTGTTAATTATATTTATAATGAAATAATTAATTTTTAACTTTATTCATATATCTGACAATAAAATGAATTAAAAAACTATTTTTAACTTACAACATAAATATCTTTTGTTATTATTTCTTACAATAGGTATTTAAGGAAATTTCAGAGAACATATTTAATAGTATGTAATATGTTTTACAATAATATTCGTACAATATACGAATGGAGCTGTATAATTTACGAATGAAATACAAGGGCATTAGTAAATATTACAATGATATTCGTACAATATACGAATGGCATTAGTAAATATTATACTAATATTCGTACATTGTACCAATGGTATTCGTACAATATAAGTTTGTTTTTCTACGAATATTCGTAAAATGTACTAATAAACGTCCATTCTACGAATACTATTCGTGGCTGAAAACCACGAATAAAATTCGTAGAATGCACGCATGAATTAGTAATATTTACACACGAAATTTTTTGAGTGCAAGTTTAAGGAAAATCGGCAGAGTCGTTTAGGCTGTAGTTGAAAAGACAGATAGACAGACAAAATTGCACGACCCAATTTTTTGGTCTTCGCTATAATCGTAATGTTAACACTGATCAAAATCTCAAGTTCGATTTTTTTACGAATGCATAGCTTGCCTTATATAGTATCTATAAGTCGTAAGTAAAAAGAATTAGGTAGAAATTAGTAGGTTGTTCTATGACGATGTGAGAACAAGAATTGGCAAACTCTTATGCTTCTTTCAGGGGCATATTTGTTTTTCAAGGATAGTAAACTTGGTGAAACGATAATTATTTTTAAAGAATTACTTTCAAATACTTTTCCGTCGTTACCTATAGTAACCAATAAAATACCAACTTCACCCGGCTATCCGTGTCTAATCACCAATAATAATCCTACTTCACCAGGCAACAACAAATCACTACAAGTCGAACTTATAATGCTACCGCCGAGACATCTAACTCAAACTCAACATTTTTACCAAACTCTACCGCATCTTCATCTTCTTTTAGTACATCATCGACCCGAATTAAGCATACCTCGCCACACATTCCGCAAGTCGATCTTCATAACTCCATCATAACTACCGCAACCAGCCCCTCAACTCAACAAAATCAAGCACCATCATCATCTACCCCCCCTCAGGTGCGCAATCGCTACAAGTAGACCTAAATAACTTCTTTACCTAGTGTTAACATACTTTCTTGAGCTTAGTGTAAGCAAAACGTTACTAATTCTCGTCAGCGGAAGCTCTTACCACAGCATCAATACCTGATTCATAATCAACCTATTTCCATCGTCACTTCCATATTCCATTCATGACCTAGGTGTTATCATTGTATATATATTTGAATAGTACTATCATGAATAGGAACGCGACTAGGCGAACCAAGCGGCACCATAATTACTAAATTAGCAGAGATGCCTATGGCAGAATTTTAACAGATAGACATTTAATACATGACAGTGACAGCAATAGGAATACTGTATATAAAATAGGAGAACAAAGGCACATACTATGTACATTGGAGTAGAATGTAGGTGTGTGTGGGGATTTGGTAGTTGTTATTTTCTGTAGGCAAATATTTTCAAGGTCAATACTTTCAATACTTTTTTGGCGATTACGTATTTTTTGGGATAGAAGAAAATTATTTCTGTGCATATTGTCGTCTGAGTTATATCTTGTTCAAAAGAGCATTTTTGGCGAAATTTAGTTAGAAATGCAGTTTTTATAAATCAAACGTGCTCTTTCGAATGGCGTACTCCATTTCTTTCTATCTATTTTAGTTTTTAAGTTATGAAGAACTATTATGTTCAATAAACCACTTTATTAAACATTTGCGTTCGACTACAGCTAAACGGCTCGGCCGATTTTCTTCAAACTTGGTAGATGTTTTTTTCTTTGGAATTTTTTTCGAAATTTCATAAATATTTTTTTTTCTCAAAAACTGTCCCACATATGTATTTAAAAAAAAAAAACAAAAAATTTCATTTAATTAAAGCTAGGCATTGTATATATACAATGAGCTAGGTAATGGTTGAAAAAATTTTTACAAAAAATTGTTATTTTTGGTACCCCCCTTGGGACCATTTTTTTTGTTTTCGATTTTCTCAAAAACTGTACGACGGATTTTGATCATTTTTTTTTTGCTAAAGCCTAGTATACAGTTCTTTTTGAAGAAAAAAAAATGAGTGGTGAAAAAAAAAATTTTTTTCTCATGAAAAAATTTCTGTAAGTTTTTTCCGTCAAAACAATGGGATGCACATTGTTTTGCGTGAAAAAAAATTGTGGTGAGTATAAATTTTTGTTTCGATTTTGGTTTACAGTTTGGTGAAATGAAAAAAGTTTTTTTTTCGGGAAAAAAACTCTCCCATAAGAAATGCATTGGTTTTTTTTAGAAGAACTGTATACTAGGCTTAAAGGTCCATAATAGTTTGAATATTATTGTGTATTCAAATTTTCAAAAAATTATTTTTTGGATTTTTAAAAAAATTTTCAAAATTTTTTTGAAAACTCAATATTTCGAAAACCCCATGCTCGATTTTTTTCAAACTTGATGAATAAAAGTTTTTTAATATAATCTACATAATATGAGAAAAAAATGTATTTTACCTAAAAATAACGGTATCCTCCAAGAACAAAAATTATAATTCGTGTTGTTTTCTTAAAAATATAAGCTTTTATATACAAAAATTAATAAAAAGAAACAAATTTCAGCCTCGGAACAGTTTTCGAGAAAAATGCGATTTTCGAAAACACTTTTTTGAAAAAATATCAAGTAACTTACGAAAAAAAAAATATTTTCACGCGTATACAAATTTTCCTTTTTCCAAAAAATGTTCATACTTTTTTGAAAATTTTAATATTATCAAAAGTCTTATATATTTATAATATTTTTTTTTAATTTTTGGAAAAAAAGTCATTCTTTTTGGAAAATTCGATATCTCAAAAACCGGCGCAATGTTTTTTTTCGAAATTTAATTTCCATTCGTACAGTAATAAAACTTAAAGCTAGCGCACGATTTAAGGAGATTTTACTTAAAAACAATATTTTTTCGTTCCACGCTTAAAATAAGTTTTAAGCGTTTTCGCGTTTTTCCTTTCATACGTGGATTAAAAGGCACTCCCTAGATCACGAATATGTAATTTTTAATTCTGTAGGATGAATAGTTTGGCCAGAAATCACGTTTGAAAATGTCAACTTTGAGGGGTCTACGAGGCTCCGTTTAGCCGCAAATCGCTTTAAAGATAAAAATTCGTTTTTTGATACCAGTTTTTCAAATTTTGACATTTGACAATTTTCTCATTATCGAAATAGGGATTTTTTATAGAGATGCTTCCAATAAGTTTAAAAGCATTGCATCTCAAAGCTTTTAAATTTTTTTTTTTAATTTTTGGAAAAAAAATTGTTTTTGAAAAATCAATGTCTTGAAAAAGTTTGAGCGATCAATTTTTGAAAATATGTATTTCCTATAATCTTTATTATTAAAATTAATATCCCAATTTTTTTTCTAGAACAATTTTAAAGAAATTTCTTATATTTAAAATTAGTTTAATAATAAAAGGTTTTTTAAACTTTTTTTGCATAAATTCTTACTTTTTATATTTATATTAACAAAATAAAAAAAAAACAAAATTTTTATTTTAATGAATTAATTATTTCCAAATTTGATGAAAATTCGTAGACAACATTAAAAGAAATGTTTGTTTGTTCAAATTTCGCAGGGCAAATATCTTATTTTTTACAAAATACATATATGGATAAAAACTATTTTTTGTAAAAAAAAGTTTATTTTTATTTTAAAAATTTTTCATGTGGGGTGCATCAATAATTTCTTAAAATTGACACCAAATTCCTTTTTTTTTAATTTTTCAAAAATTGCTTATAAGCAATATGTAAATGCATACAAAATATTTTTTCCAAAAAAGGTAGATATCTGATTTTTTTTTAAATATTATGTCAATAATAATTTTATTCTATATTTTTAATTACCTAATTTAAGTTTTCTAAAATTATTTTTTTCTCGAAAAACTTATTTGATTTTTTTTTCAAAATAGCTTTATGTGAATATTTATGAATTTCTGAAATTGTTTAAAAAATTTCCATGTTTTTTGCAAACAAAGTTTATATGAATAAATTTTAAAAACTGGTCTACCTATACCTATATCAAATTTTTTGTTTATATAGGTATTTAATTATATAAATACCTATCAACGCATAACAATAATTTTTCGTTTTTGTACCTAATCAAAATTATTATTTTAATTTCATACAATTTTCTATGGGTATGTACCTACATAGGTAGGTACTATGCAAAAGCTATTTTTTTTAATAAAAATATAGGTATACCTATAAGATTTTCTTAAAGAAATAGTTTTCTAACTGTGTATGTACATATCTATATTAATTACAACAAAAATACAATTGCCACTATCTAACTACCCACTGCATATAATTATTATAAAATTATTATTATAAAATTATTTTGGTTACCATAACGAAATAAAGCCAATTTGAAATTATTTAGTTTTCAAGACGAAATAAAACCATTTGAGTTTATTAAGTTCAAATTCTTTTAGATCTTATTACAAAAGTCAATAAAATGGCAACTCCCGTAATTAATCGTATCAGAATTCAAACAAACCAGATTGCACGAGTAATAAAACAAAATTCACAAAAACTCTCATACACTCTCAATACTTTTTGCTTGTATTCATTTCGCGCCTCGCATATGCAACTTTATATACCTACCTACAATTGATTCTGAAAGCAAAAAGAAGCGCAGATAATATTTTCTCCCTTACCCTCATTATTGTTGTCAGAATAAATATATCTCTACCTCGTCTCTTGTTTTGCTTATATTTTCTCCTTCCACATCAACTCTGCACAGCTTAACATAGCCACACTTACGATTTTGCGGCACAATAATAAAACTTTTTTTCGTGTTCCATGAGAGTACTATAAAAATATATATACAATGGTGTTATTTGCTACTGTCAACTTAACTTTCGTAAATATATTAGCAGTATTATCAACAGAGCTAATTCCACACTTGGGTTCCTTAAACGCTGGTCCAAAGAATTTTTAAATCAGTACGTCACCAAGTCCCTTTATATCACCTTTGTAAGACCCCTTCTAGAATATGCCTCCCAGGTGACCATACTATCAAATTCATAGTGAACGTTACGTGGCCTTAGTTGGGATGACCCATTCCACTTACCTCCCTATGAAAATCGTCTTAAACTTATAAATGATAAATTATTTTTATACACCAGCTTTTAAGTGGTGGCTTCGATTGTCCAGCTCTTTATGAAAAAAATTAATGGAACGTAAGCCAACGCTTGCTTGTATTAAGCTTATATTAATACAAATAGTTTCTTGTCTTTCATTATTTTACCGTTACTTCTATAGACAATGCTCTAGCGAAATAGCCAGTTGCATTCCTCCCCTTAAACAATTTAACCGCAATACTCGCGCTTTTAGGAATGCTCATCAGTTTACCCTTGAGTCTACCTTCGGACGTACTGTGAAATACAGAGATTCTTTCTTTAGCAGGATTACACGAATGTGGAATGCTTTACCCAGCTCTATTTTTCCTTCCCATTGTAATGTTCAAAAATTTAAAACTAATGTGCATCGGTATCTCCTTTTAAACCCCTCCTTATTTTCCTAATGCTCGTACTGTGTAGATCATTTTAAGGGTAGCAATTAGACGATGATCAAAGATAACACCAAGGACCTTTACTTTAGTTAGCAAATTTAAATTTTCTCCATTTATATTATAATTGAAAATGATTGGGTTATTATTTCGATAGAAAGACATAACATCACATTTTTTTAACATAATTTTGAGACCATTGTCGCAAGACCATTCAACAATAAGATCAAGAGCCTTTTGAAGTATAAAGTAGTTATTTAAGGAACGAATAGATAGGAATATTTTTAAATCGTCGGCATACTTAAGTGCTTTAACAAAAAATAAATTGGATAGTAAATCATTTACGAAAAGTATGAACAAAAGGGGACCCAATTGACTGCCTTGAGGAACGCCAGAACTTATTTCGAACGACTTAGAGTATATATCACCAACTTTGACCTTTTGCTCTCTTTCCATTAAAAATGAATACAACCATAACAGCAAGCTGGAGTGAAAACCAGAGGCTCTTAGTTTATTTAGTAGAATATTATAGTTTACCATATCAAAAGCTTTGGAAAAGTCTGTGTATCACAACGTAGTTTGAAAATGATATTAAATTAGTTGAAATAGACCACCCGCTATTGAACCCATGCTGATTTTCAGAGATTATGTTCTTTTACTACAAAAGCAATGTAATTTTTCACAAGTGCTTCGAAAAGTTTGGTAAAAGCAGATAATTTAGAAATACCTCTGTAATTTTTAACATTACTACGACAACCAGATTTGTTAATGGGCAAAACAAATGATGGTTTTCATTCCTTCAAAAACACACCTTGAAATGATTTATTAAAAATTAAAACGCGGATTCACACTAGGAACTATGAAAATTACCATCAGGCCAATTATTATAAATAGATTTAAAAAAGTTAGCAAATAATTCGCAGCTACTGTGAGAGTCAGTTGAAAATGAATTTTCGTAAAAAATTGATTTTGGTAAGCCGTTCGTTTTACTTTTTGAGTTTACAAAACTCCAGAAACTTTTACAATCAGTTTTGATTTTGATTGAACTTCGGGAATATAGTTTTTGTAAAAACAACTATTAAAATAAAAAAAAATTAAATCTTCTTTTTTTTTGCAAACAATAACATTTCTACTTTCTGTATTTACCATTTCCGTTTTAACATTGATTATATCACAAAAGCCTTTGTGGTCACTCAAAAAATGCAACAATTCAAAATACCACAGTGAAGTTCGATAGAATCCATTAACGTCCGGCACAACAGCATTTTGACTTTCTTTAATTTTATTCCACTCTCGCCGATAACTGCATCTTAAGCTATTAATTTTCCTTCGTACAATTTCACGATTTGCATTTGGTTCAATTGTTTTTAATTTCAAAACAAGTATTTCATAAGCTTCATCTTTTGATTGGCGATTTTTATAAATTTTACTTTTAACATTCCACAGAACCGGTAAAGATTCGTAGGTTTTAATAAAATCAGTCCAAAATGCTTTCGAACCACCAATTACCGGTGACATTATATTTAATAGAGTAGTTCTTAACAGATGCACCTTCATACACAAAATCCTCGCGTTAAACTAAAGGAATATTGCTGTAACTTCAATTTTTTTGCTGGTTTTTCATTCAAAATCCAGGTTAAGTGGAAAAGCCTTTAAGGCTCATTAATCTTCTATTTATGTGAATCTATGAAAATGTTTGAACGTTTGTGCAGTTAGTACTTGATATGAAATGCTTTTCAGCATGTTTAGGTATGCGCATACGTAGATGCAAATATGCAATGGGTTTTTTTTTTACAACTTTAGGGCATATTATGGATTTGTAAAGTTTTCAAATAAAACCACAATAATGATAATATCGAATTTTAATAAGGATAGAAATGATAAAAATGTAATACGATGTAAAGTAAGTAAAGTTGAATAGAATGTAAAATCTCCACAAATCAACAGCTTTTATCTAATCTTTATAGTTAACAATCACCTACAAAATCGACTATTGCAAGCAAGTTGGAACGACCCAGCATTGTACTTTATTTTATGAAAGTTTATGCAAAAATTATTCTGTTTGTACTTGATGAACTTTTCTAAAAATAAGTTAGCAGATTTGTTTTTAAATATAATTTTTGTTTTCGAAGGGACATCATAAAATGGCACACAAATAGTTATTCAAGTCACCAAACAAGATGTATTACAAGAGGAGTGCACTGATTTTTAAAACAAATATATTTCTAAAAAATAAAAATGATGAGTTCTCGATGTAATATTTTTAAAATATATATTTAGCTTAAGGTGGACAGTTGTTTATTTCATAATATAGATAAGATATTTAGCTCCGTGGAGGAGGCTGGAGCAACAAAATTTCCTTAATTTATTTTCAAAATGTTACTTTATTAATTAATATTATTATTCTTATAAACTTCTTGTCATACACGAACAACCAGATGGTCAAAAAGTTTTTAAGAAAATCAAACTTTTTCTTAGAAAAATATTTTTCTAAGTATACGAGTATAGTACATTCCCACCGTAACATTTGATCACAATTGATTTTGAATTTATTCATCCTTAACAAATTGTTTTACTTAAACACGAGTAAAATGACCGGGCTGGCGCCCCAGGAACGACAATTCGTGCTTTAGTAAAATTAAATGTTCTGCGTTTTCTTCACTCTTCAATTTTTTCGCAAATTGTCGTTTTAATGACAACAGGAGTGCTTCATTACGCCAAACAATTTCATTTTAACTGTAATTTTGATTTGGCTTGATTTCTCTTTCCACCGTTCTATGTATTTGTCATTTTATATCTCAGATGCAGCGTTCGGACTTTATTGCGAAAGCAGTAGATCTACTGCACTTTTTTCTTATTTTTTAAATCTACTGCACCACTGCGCTTTTCCTACAATCTACTGCGATTTTTCAGATTTTTTGATGTGTAAACATCTTTCCCGGCGGCGCACTGTGGTCCGAAAAGGAAAATTTCGTGGCAAAAATACTAATTTCGATGTTTTATTTTTAAAGTTTTGTTTTTTATTTCTAATAGAAATATAAACGGAGCTTCAAAAACAGCAAACAAAAAAATTTTCCGCTAACTAGTTTGACCTATAGAGCTTTTCAAAGTTGGTCAATTTCGTTCTAGAGTTAAAAGAAAGCAGAAAAAACTAACTTCTTTGTTTTCGTATTTGAAATTTTGGCATATTAAATGTAAAATATTAATTTTCTATAGTTTATTCTAGTTGTATTATTTGTGCGTAAATAAAAATTTTAATTAAAAAAAAAATAAAAAAATATTTAATATTTTTAATAAATTAAACAAAAAACATCCTTTTTTAGCAGATTTTTACGGTTTGAATAGAGCTACAAAAAAATACTCGCGAGTTCGCGCGGAAAATTGACCATGATAATTTACCCTAACTATTTCTTAAACCATATGCAAAATTGTAGCTGCAACTATTTGCAACCTTCAGAGAAATTGTAATTTGTTTAAAAAAAGTCGTGTTCCCAGTGCTGACCTTTTGGTCTTAAAAGCAAATTCCCTTATGGAAAATTTCAATTATTTTAATTATTAAAATAGTCGAGAACGTGAAATTTTCTTTTTAATTAAAAATCGTTTTATTACTATCTTGATTCTGAGAAAAAAAACCGCCCACTTCTACGCCTCTTTTTATACAAATGCCAATTATTATTAAAAAAAAAATATAAAATATTGTACACAACTTATTGATTACTTTATTAAACATTAAATTTTTTTAATCCGCCCACTTTGACGACCCTCTTTGAATAAATTCCCCTTAACTTAAATTATTGTAAATATTTATTGATCTTCTTCTAATAGTACCTAAACATAGATTAACTTGCCAAAAGAAAAGGATTAATAGCTTTATTGCCTACTCCATATACAAAGTTGAAAGAATTATTTCATTTTAGATTATTATTTTATGACCTAATAAAACAGGTAGGAATAATAATTTTCATCCGATACCCCATATTGTTAAGCTTAAATTTCACAGGTAAAATAATCCTTGTGTATATACATTATGGAGATATATATAAACTATGACAATGGATATAAATGGATTTTTTGAAAATCCAGAAGTTACGTCAGCTATAACCCGAGTAGAGAAGGATCTTATAAAGAAACTGCAAGTTATTTTAAATGCGCTGTCATCTAAAGAATCTATTAATGTATATAAATTCAACGAGTATACCAAAACCACTTCGGATCTTTTAAAAGCCAAATACAGCTGCAAACTCCTGACACCAACTCTGCACAAAATTTTGGACCATGGAAGGGAACTTATAAGACATCAAATTTTGCCAATCGGGGAGCTTTCAGAAGAAGCACAGAAATCAAGGAATAAAGACTACAAGCGATATCGATACTCCAATACATGCAAAGTCTCACGGAAACGACAAAATGAAGATTTATTTAATATGCTAGCGATATAATCAGATCCACTTGTTTCATCTTTAAGACACGTTAGATCAAAAAAAGAGCTGAAAAAGAGTTACTGCCCAGAACTAATAGGTCTATTAATTGTGGAAAATGATAACGATGCCGATGAATTTTTTTCTGAAAATAAGATCTATAGTAGTTAATTGTAAACAAATATTAATAATGTATTCTATTTTATTTTGTTAATATAAATTTTATATTCTATTTGATTTTTTTTTTTCGTCCGTTTACTTTTTTCCTACATTGTTTCATATAAAATATATCAGTCAAACAGCTTATAGAATAAACTGATGCCCCACAACATGAAAAAATACTGTTTTATAATACTCCTTAAAAAATATTTCTGAAATTGGTGCGTTAACTTTAAGCATCCACTGTTGTTATGAATTCACTTGAATAGTCAAAAACTTTTTTTTTACAAAGTTTTAAAAATTTAGAACTGTTTTTAAAAAGTTTACTTTCAGACTTTATTCTGTTAAATCCTTTTTCTAAGAAAATCTTACATCAACCAATTATTCTGAAACACCCTGTAAAGTAATTTTCTTAAAATTCACAATTTGTATAGCCTTGGAAATTACCTTTAAGGGAAAAAAAAATTATTGCGATAGCTTCACGTGTTCAAAAGTTATGATTTTTGCAACGAAAAAAGTCATTTTGGACCACAGTGCGGCGTATTGCCAAACTGTATATAAGTACAGAGCTCCGACGGTCTATAATAGACTACAGAATGCTCATTCAAATTAAGAGCATACTATATCGTCGTCGTTCTATGAAAACTCCCTAAGTCCATTTTTGGTGTTTTGAGATATTTGCATTTAAACTTGGAAATTAATATAAAAAAATCCAAAAATTATCAGAAAAGCAAGTTCTCAGGCTTTAATTGTAGAATGGGCTTGGCGTAGCCATTGTGCAATAAAATTTTTTTGCAAATGGTTTATCCGAAATGAATTAAATAAGAATTGAATCACATTTTTTTTTAAAATGGACTTAGGGAGTTTTCATAGAACGACGACGATATACTGTGTCAGATCAAAAGCAGATTTTTCTGTGTTGGTATACATTTTGCTCAGGAAACTAAGAGCAAAGTACCTGTGATTACAGAGCCATCGTTCACGTTGGTATAGTTATTGTGTGTGGTGAGTTCTGGGTTGGTATACATTTTGCTCAGGAAACTAAGAGCAAAGTACCTGTGATTACAGAGCCATCGTTCACGTTGGTGTGGTTATTATGTGTGCTGTGTGGTGCCGTGACATAAGGCCAAGTGACAAAAGGCCAAACATAAAATGTTTTGTCTTGAGCAACAGTACCTTGGGTGGCCCGCTTCGCGGGTTTTCAGGATTTTAAATCCCTTTTCGGGGCTCACACCCGCTCACGCAACTCCGTTGCTCCGCTTAGGGTATGTTCAGTCGCCAGGCAGGCGCCTGTAGCAACAGTTTTCCTGAGCAGCAGTACATAACTGTTAGTTGTTTACTCCAATTAATGTAAAATACAAAACTGTTGCTACAGGCGCCTGCCTGGCGACTGAACATACCCTAAGCGGAGCAACGGAGTTGCGTGAGCGGGTGTGAGCCCCGAAAAGGAAGTTAAAATCCTGAAAACCCGCGAAGCGGGCCACCCAAGGTACTGTTGCTCAAGACAAAACATTTTATGTTTGGCCTTTTGTCACTTGGCCTTATGTCACGGCACCACACACCACACATAATAACCACACCAACGTGAACGATGGCTCTGTAATCACAGGTACTTTGCTCTTAGTTTCCTGAGCAAAATGTATACCAACCCAGAACTCACCACACACAATAACTATACCAACGTGAACGATGGCTCTGTAATCACAGGTACTTTGCTCTTAGTTTTCTAAGCAAAATGTATACCAACCCAGAACTCACCACACACAATAACTATACCAACGTGAACGATGGCTCTGTAATCGCAGGTACATTGCTCGATCTGAACTAGCATATAGTTTGCTTCAGCTTTTTTAATATTTTACAAGCAAACTGCATGTGACCACAGAGCGCTCTGTGGTAGCATACAGTTTGCTCTACAATACTTTCAAATTCGGTGAGCAGAAAATGGCTGAGCACAGACTATGGAGATCTGTGCTGATATACAGTTTGGCAATACGCTTCCCGGCGGTAGAGTGAATCGAAAACGTGTGTAAAACTTATACGTCCCGTGTAACCCGTTACGGTTACACGTTACGGTTACACGTTACGGTTACACGTTTCGGTTACACGTTCCGTGTAGCAACCTACCTTACCGACGATTGCATTTAACACCCTGTTTACATTGTAAATAATGCGTACTTACGACATCGTGTTTACATTGGAGACTTTGAGTACTAAAATCTCGATTTTATTACTTTCCATTGCTGGCTAGAACTTAATTCAATCCCTCAACATTTCTTTACCTCTCGACCAATTAGGCCTATTCTGCCACATTTGTTATTCTGCTATAGATTTTCTGTTATGAATCATAAAAGATTTCCACCTTAAAAGATCTTTTATGATTGGTATTCAGAGGTTCGAACTTTTATAAAAGTCTGTTAGGCTAGTCGCGCACTGGCAACTGTGATTGAAATCAAATAGTTTAATCACCAGTTGAAAGAGAACCGCGCACTGGCAACTCTGTACTCACGCTCACACTCTTTTCTCTCTTGCGCTTATGGAAAACAGCTCAACTATTACGAATTAATTTTAGGCAATCGTTTAGTTTATGTCAAAACAAAAAGTTTTTAGTTGCTCGAATCGTGTTGCTTTAAGTGCGCGGTGTCCCATATAAGCCCATATGTTTCATTTTAGCAACTAAACAGTTGCGAAACTAAAAATTGAATGCGCGCGCCTGGCCATATGCTACTTCGAAAACGAGATCTGTTATAAAACTGAACTAAATCTGTTATGTGTAAAATATTTCATCTGACATAATTTAAATGGATGACGAACAAAAAAGTAAACTCTTAGGCTAGGCGCGCATATTCAATTTTTAGTTTCGAAACTGCTTGGTTCGAGCAACTAAAAAGTTTGTGTTTTGACACAAACTAAATGATTGCGCGCACATTCAATTTTTAGTTGCACAACTGTTTGGTTGCTTATAGAAAACAGATGAACTATTTAGTTGAATGTCCGCGCAGGTGCATATAATTATATGTTACACAGAGTAGCGAACTCATTTTAGGCAATAGCTTAGTTTGTATCAAAACACAAACTTTTAGTTGCTCGAACCAAGCAGTTGCGAAACTAAAAATTGAATGTGTGCGCCTAGCCTAAGGCTATTTTGTGTAAAATAATAATTATATGCACCTGCGCGGACATTCAACTAAGTAGTTCATCTGTTTTCTATTTCTATAAGCTACCAAACAGTTGTGCAACTAAAAATTGAATGTGCGCGCCTAGCCTTACACACTAAGGATATCCATACAATGGAACACGATTTTATCTCATTATGTTTCTGGGAATACCAAGGCCATACTCTACTTATTTCTTTATATGATATGTGTTTTGATACATTTTCTTTCATTTGTCTCCTTTAAAGAACATTTGATAGACGAAAGACAAGATAAATATTCATTATTACTTGATGCACCTGTGTAGTGTGTACTTATTTAAATCTTTTATGATAAAAGTAACAGAAGTTTGTCTTTTATTCTTTTATGATTTTTAACAAAAATGCTATTCGTAAAAGATTTTTTCTATGTTCGAACGTTTGACAGTTCATAAAAGTTTTCTTAGCAGATTTTATAACAGATTTTAGCGTGCTGAATACCAAAATTAAAGTTCATAGAAGATTTGTTGACAGTTCAAACATTTGTATGGAAATTCATAGCAGAATAACAGAATAGAAGAATAAAAGATCTCGCCGAATAGTCCTAAATATGTGAAAAAGACGAAACACAAATCAACTGGTGTAAAATTTCATAGCGGGTTCATTTAATGTCTTAAAAAATCCACTTCACGTTATTGACGGACGATAACATTTTATTTTATGCTTGCAAAAAATGCATTTTCAGAGTTGAACTTTAAAAATCCAAAAAATGTTCTTCAGGGCAATCAGTTGACATCTGCAATGAAATATTCTCGATACGTCAAAATTTAATTTGTCCCTTATCTGTCATACCATATAATTATTTTAATTATCGAATTAGATATACTTTATTATATTAAAATATACTTTTAGCATTCATCAATATCAAAATATAGATGGTTCTCCATCTGTCAAGCCATGAACTGGATGACGACTACGACTTCAATGTATTAAAAAAATTAGTTTTGCCACTTATAATTCCATTACAAGGTGGGAATGATGTCAATCGGTCTGTAAATCTCTGACAGAGGGAGTAAGATAAAGTACAGAAAGCTAAAAAAAAAGTTAAGGGATTTGTTTGATTTTGGTAAGGTGAACGCTCCATCTAGTGGTTTGTCAAAAAAAAAGTTTTGACTTTTTCGCTGCATGACAAGTACATTTGTTGGCGGCGTTAAGCCAGGTATACATTGTTCAAATGCATGAAAAGCACGTACAAGTCTATTATTTCAGTGGCGAGAGAACGTTGCCCTTTGTGGTTTTTTTTTCAGCAAAATTGTGTTTTTACGAATTTCTTTGAGATTTTTGTAATTTTATCCGAGTAATTTGTTTTATTTTGTCTGTCCATTTTATCATACAGCTTTCGTTTGCTGTATTAATATTTTAGTCAGTGCTTATGCTGTGCTGTGTTCTCATCTCTTCAACGTACTATACGCAAATGAACCAATAAATACATGATCAATCATCAACCTTGCATATACAATATTTCTATGCAGTACGCTAGATTAAAAAGATTTTGATTTTTCTTCAAGCCTACATCCAATCTATATACGTGTGACTTTTTTACTAATGCACTTACAATTGCTGAGAAAAATGCGATGTTATTCTTCATTCTTCTTTGTGGTTTTCTTTTTTATATTTGGCGTTCGCTCAGTGCAATTCGCTTAACTGAGTAGAGTAAATAGTGCGAAGAGATGACTCCTTTTCGCATGAACAAAGTTAACTTATATTAAAAATCGCTGTGTTTAAAAGCACAGATGCACTCGAAAGGAAGTCAAAACAGAAACAGAGATTAAAATCAGATTCGTGTAAGAACAGTCTATTTTTTATCAGATAACATCTCTGTTTGAATATAAGGGTAAAAATATAATGCTGTCACAAGCAACATCCCTGGTTGAACATAAGTCAAATAAACTTTACGTTACGTAGCGGAGTCCACTCACTCCTAACACACGAACTCATTGACGTATTATATTATAATAAGTCAATGCACGAACTACTTCATCGAAGTCGATAAGGTTTTTGGGTCGTGTGAAATGAATATTGTGCGACATAGCAGTGCGAACTCTGGGAATCGAAGTAGTATGCCGACATGGCGTGTAAAAAGGACCGAACTATTTCGTAGAAACAATTTTTTATGATGTTATTCGGTTTTAGTTGTTAAAATTTACAAATCGCCTGAAAAAGCAAGAATAAAATTCAATCTCCTTAAGCAAGAATTCAATAAAGCTCTGGATCAACGCAAAAAAGTGGTTCTGGAGCATTAAAATTCAAATATGTTTCGGCGGTCATTTTCACTTTTCATTTAAAATTTTACAACTCTACCATTTCACAGCTGATTTTGGCATGTACTTCTACGTCGGCGTATTGGTGTGTAAATGCCCATACAAAAGCGAAGTACTTTGTCGATTAGGTTGATCGATGTGGCGTGTGTGAGGGGTATATTCTAAAGTCACAAACTAGTACGATTGCATTGTATGTTTATTGGGTACGTTCGATAACAAAAATTCGGCACTCGGACGAACGTTGATGTTTACACATCTTAACCGTGAGTCCTGGCACTCACACTTTTTTTTGAATAGCAGCACTGATCATAGAAATAAATGTGCTCATAACAAAATGTCAAAATTTAAAAAGATTCTCGTCTCTTAATGCAAGTCTTGTCAGATATATACGTTTTTAGTTCTACTACTCTTTAATTTGTTCTTGTTTCAAAAAGTACAAATTTGTAGATTGTAAATTTATTTTGATTACCTAGCTTCATACATTTTTGCTTAAACTATACATTTTCATTATCGAGTAAGAGAATATTTGTTCACACATTCTATATAAATGAATCGGTGATTGTTTAGACAAAATAACTGAAATTTTATTTTTTTTTCACATGAGATACAAAAAATCATACATTTTTGGAACCCATTTTTTTAACCCAAGAATCTTATAAGAGTGTTTCGACTTTTAAGCCATTAAGGATTTTTTAACATGTTTTTTTTCTCTTCCGTAAAAAATTAAAATATCACTTATGTTGTTTTAACAAGCAACGATAATTTAAATGTGATTTAACCTTGGTTTCCTTGCTTATAATTTTTTGTTACCTAGTCAAAAAAAATATATGTATTTCTACTGCGAAAATTTTGGTTTTACTGCGATTTCTTGGCCTATTTATTGCGATCTGCGATTTATGAAGTCCGAACCCTGCTCAGATGTCAGTCGCTGATGAACAGTACCCCAGGTAGGCTGTAGTTCTTGAATGCGAGAGCATAAGATATGTACTAGGGTGATATATCACCTAAAGTTCCGAAAGTGAATGCTCAGAACTTACAGATCATCATTCAATAGATTCTGAAATTGATGATGTTATAAGTGGAGAGTATTCAAAAAAGGAAAAAATAGTTATTTGTGGTCTAAGCACCCATCTAAGCCTCATATAGAGCGACGTATAGCTAAAAATTTGAAACAAAAATTATTTGAAAAAAAGGGGATCTAGCACACCCACTTGGAGGTGACCTTCTAAATTACAGAAACAGCCGGGGTATGTGATTCGTCCATGAAAACATGAGTGTAAAAGCAAGATTTCATGCTTAAAAATGCAATGTCCTATATGTCCTGAATACAGGAAAGAGATATGCATTAATTGCATTTTATTAATTGTATCTCCTGATAATAATTTTTGTAAAAATTTCCTGTTAAAGATTATGCAGTGCTATGGTTCAATACATAGTTTATGTTATTCTTAAAAGCATTTTTTTGTTTTGGGTGGGTGTTATACCACCCCGGTTGTTGTGTATGTACATTTCAAATGTGTTGTTATCGGAAGGTTAACTATCAATTCCAGAGCCATTTTATTTTACTGATTTTTTAATAAAATGTTTGTCTTAATTTTTCTTTCCAAGTCTGAGTGCTAAGACCTTGAGTGGGTATTTCTTGTTAATTTCAGAATCATACTCACTTCTTCTCCGGAGAGGTTCTGTCATTATGAATGGCAATCGGCTCTATCGAGGTAACCGTGGGAATTCTCTCCGATTTCCTCCGAATCGGAGACATTTTGCTTCGAGGTATTTCTCCGATCAGTTGATCGGAAATTCTGTCCGACGAAATTCAACGCATGCATTTGTATGCGATACTTTACGAAGAAGTACTTCTAATGTTTTTATTTTTGACAGATACAAAGAAAAAATTCTCCAGTACTCCGACAAGTTCTTGTTGCGGAAAATAAAGAAATAGTAAATTAAAATGTAAGTAGTAAAGAAATTAACTTTATTTGCGTTAACTTGTGTTACCTATTTATAATAGACTTTTTGTTTTTAGGCAGAACGAAAAAACAAGTTCACATCAATATCAGCAAAATTTATACAAAAAGGACGCCAGAAATTGTGACTTTGTTTTGGGAAGATCTGGCAAAACATTTTAATTCATTGGGACCAAGACGAGTGGATGTTGAACAGTTGACATTCTTCATCTGACATCTGTAAAGATATCCAGTTGCTGCACAAGGTCTCTTCCATTATATCTAAAGTTTACTTTAAAATATTGGAAAAAGTCGACTGGGAAACTGTACATTCAAAATCTTTTCCAACACCATGTTGGTAGTTTGCTTCCGCGAAAAATGTGACACAATCAGACCGATGATTTGTTTTGTATTTGTGTTGAATCTGCGTATATTGCTTTTGTTTCGCAATGTTCTTCTAATTTCTTATTTTTATTTATTTCGTGCCCTTAGCTCGTTGGATTCGGCATCCAAAAGTAGTCCTACACTATCCATTTCTTATTATTATTGCTTGTATTAAATCAAATAAATATATAATATTATAATATTGTGTTTCCAAAGTTTCTTTTCCATTTATTATTTGTTTGACACTTCAAATGGAAACAAAAAACATACGTTTGGAAATAGGGAGGGGACCTTATTCGATAGTTTGATTTAAAAATCGGTGCATCTAATTACATTTCTTAAAAACGCTAGCTCATTACAATTGAAAAAAATATTTTTTATAAACATTAATCTACACTCTCTCACCGATTTTCCATGGTTTAAAACGCTTATGGTGTTTATTTTATAAAAAATTATCGAAAATATATCGCATTTTCGATATATCGGTTAATTAGTACATATCTGTCTGAAATGTATATCCATCGCAATGCGTCGCTGGATTTCTGTAAAATTTCTTCCGATGAAAACTACTTCGAACTGAAATTGAATCTCCGACGAAGGATGTGTTGCGGAGAAAGTTCCGCTCCGACGGTTACCTCAATAGGGCCGAATATATCACTTTCAGAAGAGTTTACACGCATTCCAAACGCTTCTGGATTGCCAATCGAGGAGGCCATAAATAGTTTTGAATTTAAAAAAAAAACAAAATGCCATTTGATTATTTGAGTAAATCAGATTTATCAAAAAGCCTATCGTACCAAAATTTTGAATGTTTCGTTACGTTACGAATATGAACAAATTCACAGAAACCGTCTATTCTCTGTTTCTAAATCAGTTGACTGACATCAAAATATGAAGCAAAATATGAAAAATAAATTTTGTATTGCCTTTTCGCCTGTTTAATTGAATATTTGGTTAAAGCAATAGCCTTACATTTCCCCTCTTAATACTTAAGTTAATCGCTTGGTAATGCAAAGTTTTTTTTAACAAAGTCAGTTAACCTTTGATATTCAATAAAACATTTTTTTTTAAATAAGTTCAGTTTGCCGATTTTTTGCTCAAAAACTCATTTTCAAAAAAAAAATATTTTCTCTGGGAATGTAATGGCTTGTAATATTATTAGACTTTTTATTCTATGTAAATAAAATTGATAGAAATTAGTTAAGTCGTTACGAAAATGTGGAAAATTAAAAAAAAAGGTTCTATAGTTGGTACTGTAAAACATAACAATGAAATTCAGGACTTTCTTCAAACTTTTGGCACCCCTAATCCGCTTCAGTAACTTGAGGTTATGTGATCATGGCAGGGTGGAGGGCAAGATCTTACTCAAAATTCGCCATATTGTATACTGAGATATGACCACGCAAACATTTTTTTTTCACATCCCATACCCCCTAGCACTACCCAACCTTTGTTCTTTTATTTATTTAAATTCGTGGGAAAAATATTTCATTTAATACTCGTACTTTCTAGCTATTTCCAATTTATATCCCATTTTCATTGTAATAACACGGGTACGCAGTTTTCTAGTGTACGAATTTCAACGAAAGAAATTAATATAAACTTAAAAACAGATTATCTAACTGATTAAATTATGTAAATAATTTTTGACAAGAATATATTCAAGAAAGCTAGATAATCTCTTACCCATTTGGAAGCATAATCGCTTGTTATCCCCGTATGATCATTAGGAAACGTCACAGTGCTCGGATTGTCATAAGTATTTACTACGGGTTTTTGCATAGCAGTTTTCTTGAGTCTATTCAGGTTTCTTTTAATCTTATTATACTCAACCAAATGAGCAGCTTCCTTCATGACATCGCACTTCCGATCGAAGATCTGCTTCGTCGTAAGATTAGATCCGTCATTCGTCAAGCAATAGTCTTTCATTTCATTGAGAACTTTCATTTTTTTATAAACATCCGATTGATCTGGATGCAAGTGGAATGTACGGTATAATTTCACAATCTTATTTAAATAGGTGTCGAATAATAAACTCGCTTTGCATGATTTAGAGTAACACGTATATCGATCCAAGTGTTTATGAGCGTATTTTTTTGTAAACAATTGCTTTTCATCAACTAAATATATTAGAACACTATTTCTTCGATAACCGGCAGTAAATTCAAATTTTACATTTCTACCGTCCACTACATTTCTAACAGGTTGTACATTACTATTACCACCGTGGGCTGCATTTTCAGCGACTACATCATATTGGATATTATTTCCATCTTCTGGTTCTTTGCCAGCAGATAAATGATAGATTTCATTTCGATTTTCTATTTCATATTCATCTGACATATCATATTTTATATTTCCAACTTCAACTTGTATATCATTGTCAGCACTTGCATTGTAATCATAGTTCAAGTATCTTTCTTCCATTTCATCAGTAAACTCAGATTTTATATTTACATCCTCCATTCTTTTAACAGGTTCAATAATTTAATACCAAAAGATAGACTTTGAAGCTTAATATGCGCAACTCAGAAAATTTCACGTTTAAAAATACAACAGTGTCAAGAAAAAATACTTCTCAAATAAAGACTATTCTATCAAGGGTATTAATATAATATTCCCAGATGAAGACCGAAACACAACACAATTAACATAGAAGCCACAAAATATCTTAGCACACACAAATATAAGCCACCCCCAAAAACAATCTCCAATTCAACAACTGAAAAGCCACACCGCTTTACACTACCAGTCAGCTATGATGACAAAAATTTACTAAATAACAGATGCCATAATCCCACAATTCAACGTTATGTGCATACAAACTTAGTTTGTGTTACATTTATTAAAATTCGAACCTCTCCCCCCGAATCCCAAACACTAAAACCCATAAAACAAAACAAAAAGTGTTGCTTTCTTGTATATAACACCACATCGGAGTCAAAGCAGAATGAACGGGAGAGCAAGCACTTCCAATTACATTGCGGAATGTGGACTTGTGACTCACACTCACAAACTCAGTGTAAATCATTTAGTCTACACACGTATGTACTTGTATGTACATAATGCTTCGTTTTTGTATGTAATCAAACAATAAGACATTTGACCGTAAAAATAAACAAATAAAGCTGTTAAAAATATGTAATATGCGAGCCATAGGTTCACATTATTGATTAATGATTAGTAGAAAGTAGGTTTTCTAACATGATGATGGGGGTCATTTTATCATTTAGTTGTGGGCTTTTGGCTTAATTTTTTTCGCACATGCGCCATAAGTTTTATTCTTATAAGATTATGGCTTCATTCTGTATCATATCAACGATAGAACTGTATGGGTTTATATTACACCATATAACTGGAATTTCCACCACATTTCGTAAAAACAAAAAGTAAAGGGTACACCTGAGTCGCAAGAATTAGTCACATATGCTACTGATGCTAAAACCTTAGTATCTATAATTCTACAACATATAAGTATTTATTTTCAATATTATCTCGAGAATTGCTTAATGATTTTGACGAAATCCCACGTAACTAGCTAAGTTCTTTTATCTGGAAATGTCTATTCAAACCTTAAAGTAAAGGAATTTTATTAGTCATAAAAGTCTTATTGGAATATCTTAAGCAGTTTTGATTGAAGTTTTACTAGTCAATAGTTGTTGTATTAACAAGTACTCAAAGTAAAATAAAAAGATTCGAAGTTATTTTAATTAATGGAGATATATGAAATACGAAAATTATTTCGGTTTAAGTGGAGTAATTGAATTTAATTAGAATGATTGAATAAGTTTATTTAAATTTAATAACGAAGACAATACAATACAATACATCGTAGACAATACAAACAGTTAGTTTTTTTTTTTAATGATTGTGTAACTGGCTCGTTACCCATGTACAATGTTGTTGGATCCTTTAGATTTATAGATCCAAGTTCTTTGCCAATACATCGAATATCTCCAATTGTAGAAACAGCAGCCCGATATTCTGCTTCAGCAGATGATGTTGCAAAAAGACGTTGTTTCTAGGCATACCAGACCTCTCCTCGTACTTAATAAGAATACCGCTTGTCGAGTGACGTGTAGCAGTATCTCCTCTATAATCAGAATCAGGGGCCCTAGCACGTAACTTCATACGATCGAATTAGGTCGATACAATCGAGAACAGGCAGTTCTTTCTTATGATCAGCCGATTGTTTTCGATTCGATTGAATCAAATAATAAACTCCCTATATTCGATTACATCGACTAGACTCGATTGTATCGAGTTACGTGCTAGCATCCCAGTATAAGCAACCAATTTTTCACCTCGATTAAACAATATACCAAAGTTGACTGTTCTTTGCAAATACTAAAATATGTATATGTTTTACCATCTTCCAGTGACTTTTCATTTGGTTGTTACAGTTCTGACTCAGATAACTAACATCAAAAGTTATATCAGGGGAAGAGCCCAATAGGTGCTGATTTTTCCAATACCCTGTTGTTGACGAGGTTTTCTTCATCGGTTATCAGTCCACAGTCCATTGGATTTACAAAATTTAAATTGAATCGTTTTAAGATTGTCCTTGGTTTATTTACAAAAATACCGCTTGCACTGTTTTGTATCTGCATACTCAAATATTATATTTCCACCTTCATGAGCAACTTCAAATTCGCGATTCAACCTTTTCAAAACTGCAGTCATGTCTTCACTATTATTAGCAGCAATTAATCCATGGTCGAAAAATAATGCAAGGGTCATATATTCTGTCCCAGATTGAAGTTAACACACGGATCATCATCGGTATTTTCAAAGCCAAATATTTGTATAAATATTGTTATTTTGCCATTCCAGTTTTTAGTAACTTGCCTCAAACTATGCAGGCTTTTGTTTAACTTGCATATGTGAATGGTTCCACCATGAAATACTTCTGGCTTAACTTTCACTCCATTTGCAACTACAAACAGATCCTCCGATTTTAAAGTTAAATTCAACTTAAACCTCCAGGGGGTCAATTCTCTATCTGTGAAACTGTGAAGTGATAAGTTTTTTTACAACTTAACACTATTCGATTCGCAATTTATGAAAAAATTTAAAAAAATGTCAAAATATTTTTAAATATTAAATTTGTTTTCACACTCAAACGAATTTGTGAAAAGCCCTGATAAAATATGAAAATTACAAAAACAAAATTATACTCAAAAATGAGTATCGTGTATCAAAAATGAGAGCGTTTCTCATTTTAGTACTGTTTAGTACATGTTTTGACAAACTTATCACAATGAGTTCCAGAATCACATTATGTGAGTTCATGAAATGTAAAAATGAAAAATGGCTGTGAAAACTGAAATGATAACTTGTTTATCACTTCACAGTATCACAGTTAGAGAATTGACCCCCAGTAAACATAATTGATATTACTTTTTGAGTTTTCAGATAGTGTTTCGAGATGTTGCTTTGAGGGTGTCCATGACGATTCTGGGACTGGTGGCAGACGGGTCGACTTTCGAAAAAACTCATTGTTGGCAGACTCAGTTCGGACTTCTCTTATATAACTCTGACATAACACTCACCGGTCACCGCAATATCAAAATAATCTTTAAACATTTAATTTGGCGCTTCTGGCCAATAACCTGTTGGTCTTATATAATTATATATATATAAATATGTTTAATATTTTCATAATGAATCGCAAACAAAAATAAAATGCACGACTGGATCGCACGAACTTGCTCTTATATAAAAGTACTTTGGAATTTCAAATACATATAAAATATGGATTTAATGAAATAAAAATGTTCAAAAAAACCAAAAAATATTTTTTTCGAATATTTTTATATATAATATTAGTTTAAACTTAAGGGGACTTTTGCTGAAAATTTTTGGTTAAAATCGTTACAGCCCTTAATGAGAGTCGAAAATCAAAAAACCGGTTCTATGAGAGGTACCGTTAATAACATTTTTCCCCACACACCTATTTTTTTATCAACATCGTTAGAGCCGTTTTCGAGATAAATAAGATTTTGCATTATAGGTGTTTGGAGCTTTGGAGCTAAAAACAAATTCAATTTCCCCTCTAGGGAATTACAGAAGACCCTTAACTACCGAGATTGAAGAAAATAGGACCAGTGGTTTAGGCTGTAAGGCGAGGTACAGACAAACAGACACACTGAAACATATTTTTTGTGTACTAAACTTTTCGTTAAAATTTTTATAAAAAAAATTGATATGCAAATTGTTAGTATTTAATAAAATACATTTTAAAACGTAATTCAAAAATATAATCGTGTATCCGTTTTCCAGATATTGAATTTAAAAAGAAAATTTGTATTATTTTATTTTATTTTTTTTTTTTAAATCCAAAAACTATTTTTTCGAAAAAATTTTTAGATTATATTCTTTTAAATGCAAAGGAGCTCCTGCATAAAAATTTTGGTTAAAATCTTTGGAGCCTTTGATTAGAAATTCGACAAACAAAAAAACGGTTCTGACCAGGTACCGTTAATAACATTTTGCCCCAACATTTTTTTTTTGACCAAAATGTAGTCCATAATATCACAACTAATTTTTTTTTATCAAAATCCATAGAGCCGTTTTCAAGATAAATAAAGTTATGCATTACGGGTGTATGGGGGTACCGTTATTTTTAGAGCTAAAAAATATTTCAATTTCCTCTTTAGGGAATCACCGAAGACCTTTAAGTACCGAGTTTGAAGAAAATAGGTCCAGTGGCTTAGGCTGTAGATCGAGGTACAGACATACAGACAGACACGGAATTGTCGGACCCACTTTATTCGTGTTCGCTATAATCGTAATGTCAAAATCTCGAGTTCGATTTTTTTTCCAAATGCAGAACTTGCCCTATATATCGCAAGTAAAAAAGACATTAAAAAACAAGTATCAATGTTACAAAATTCAAATAATTAACTTCATAAATTAGTTGATCAAACCCCTTTTTTTATTTATTAAAGTTTACAAACAAAATAAGTAGTTATTCCGTATTCAAAAAAAATATTGGGTAATCATAATTAGGTAAATTTTGAAAATTATTTTTGTGGATACAAACGATTATTCTTAACGTCCACTTTATCTAAAAAATACGATACCTAAGGAACATTAAAAAAAATAAAAAATAAATAAAAAATGTAAAATATAAACATAAATATGATAAATAGGATTTTATCAATTATTTATTATTTATACTTTATTAGCCAATCCAAAGCAATAAAATACACTAATGGGTCGAATGAACTTGCTCTTATGTTCAAGATACTTAGAATTTTAAAAATAGTCGGCCGAACCCGCCCTGAAGTAGATCTAGGTATTTTGCTGTGGAAAGTTCAGGTGACGACCAAACTATCAAAAGTGACATGAGATTTCATATCTATTTCTTTTTTTTTCTTTGTCGTTTGTCGATTCATGTATTGCATGTTTTTGTCTATGTTTGCAATTGAATGTAGGTTGAACTCATTATCCTCATCATATGAAAAATTGAGTAGTAACGCAAAAATATTTTTATTCATTTTTAAAACTTATAACAAATCTAAAGTTTTATCAGAGCATAGAATTATTTGTTTCTTGCTTTTAGTTGTGAACAAATCAATTGACAGCTATTGGGTGTTTTTTGAAAACACTAAATTAACTTTCCCGAATTGCTTTCTTGCACCATCAAATTGAAGTCGGTATTGCGGACGACTTCAATGTAAACAATTGAAGTGGGCTCCGCTATTAACCCAACTCTCGAAGGAAGATATGTTGAGATTTTTGCTGAAATGCAGCGCTGTTATAAAAAGATTCAAATTCTTACATGACCAGAAAGTAAAGCAAAAAATCCTGCAATTTCCCAAAGGCAGTAGAAATTTCTAGTCATTTTTCAAGAACGTAAAAATTCACATTCACCTTCGGTTGCAACTCTCATCTACAACGACAAAAATGTACTCGCAGCTCATTTTGCTGCTAGCTCTACGTTGCTTGACAATAACATCGCCCCATCTTTACTTGAGAAAGTTAATCATTTAATGGAACAGGTATACTTCCGCACAGCTGCAAGATCCCTTTGAGAACTTAATATAAACAAGTCTGCTGGTCCTGATGATATACCGTCATTCTTCAGAAGAGGTGGTCTTCATACCTGGCCACCATTGGAACATTTGAGTAAGCTTTCCATCGGTCCTACAATTCTGAAATCTTCCCTATAAAACAACATTTTTGAAGCCTGTTCTTAAAATGGTGACTCTTTCTCCCCACCTCCTACCGACTAATTGCATTTACGTCGCTTTTTTCCAAGATCATTGAATCGCTGATCAATTATCAGCTCAAGAAATATCTCTAAGATCGAAATTTTCTGAATAACCGGCAATACGGCTTTCGCAATAACCGTTCCATTGGTGGTTTGATAGCATATCTCATCGAGAGTGGAACAGATCTGTACATTGTTTAGGAGTGATTAAGATTGTTGTGCTTGTTATTTCTAAGGCATTTGAAAGAGTTTGACACCTCTCTTATGAAAAATGCGTGCGTTTGGTATCACTGAAACTGGAGAGGATTTTAAAAGAAGATAACGATGCACATTGGTTTAGAATGTCAGAATATTAAAAGGGTACCAAAACTAGGCAAAACTATTTAAAATTCATTTTACTAATTAATCACAAAAATACTGAAAGAATAAGACAACATTTTCTTATAAGAAAATCGGTTTTTGTTTTTGTAATAATAGATGGATAGGTGATAGATAGTTATTTATTTATAAGAACTTAAAATTATAACAATAATTAGCATAATTGAATAGAATAAGGGCTGGCAGTAATACCTTCAACCCCAATTGAAGCTGTTACATAACATAAGTTTGCACTCTATCGGTTTATATTTGGTTTTTAATTGTAAACATTTCAAAATTATTTTCTTCTGTTTAGTAATATATTATTAAAAGGGAGGATCGCTTACGAAAAAAATAAGATTTGTTTGGTCAAAATAAAAATCAAAAATTCAGAATATACCAAAAACGATAGTTGCGGTTCAGATAAGTCAGCCAAAAGACAAACAGGGAAAATTGCGGGAGCAACTATTGTCTGTTCATAATGTGAGGTTTCCCACATTGCGCCTACGATTCAATCAAAGAAAACAGATAGTGTAAGCACTATGTTTAGAGCTCAACACTTTTGAAAATTATTACTACTTAAAGAGATCTTAATTCATTTTTCACTGTATGTACCTTCGCCAATGTGAAAACAAACCTTTAGAATTAACGACAATATCTTAGCCGTGTTTAAAATTATCCAAATTAGACAATTTTATTCCTTTCAAAACGGTGACTCTGAGTTAACATTGTTAAGAATTTTGTGTAAAATTTTATCTTACACCCCTACAACATAAATTAAACCTCTTGATCGTCTGAAACACCGATGCTTCCCCGATTGAGCCCTTCAATAGTTTGAACAAAATCTTGAACTCATAAACTTATGTGCATACATTATACATACATATAAGCAAATTAGTTTTTTTATATAAATGAATTCGAATTGTTATGTATAATACATATAAATGATGGCACTGGTACCAATACTAATGAAAAAAATATTGTCACCAAGTTTATTAACGACGAAAATTGTTTTGTTTAATTTAAATGTACATTAACAATTTTGAATGCTCGGCAATAAAGTAATTTTTATAACGTGAAAGAGTGTTTTATTTTCAATTATAAAAAAAGGCTACGTCTTGGTCATAATAATAATTCATTTAAAATTTATTTTGACTTTAACCTGGGAGTCAAAACATGGTATCTATATACAAGACCAATAAAGGCGACCGATAATTATTGTATTGCCTCCCGTGAAATAGTTTTGACTCCTGCCTTAACATCGTGGTAGCAACCATAAGTTGTCGTTCAGAAAATATTAAATGTAAATTGATTAATCCTTTGCAACAAAAGATGTTGCCGTTTTTTTACCTCCTTTCATGTTTTTCCCATATAAATTTTTATGTCTTAGGTAGAAATAGACAATACTAAAACTTCGTTAAATTTTGGTACCTATATCACGCCCGGTTAGACCTTGTTCTTTTGACAAATCGATTTTAGCTCTTTCGACACTATTTAAAGCTTTTGATCTACCCATTTTTTTTTAAATTCAATTAAACGGCTAAATTTCATTTAAAGCACTTCAACTTTTGATTTAATGTGTCAATCACCTCAAAACTCTCATTAACAATGAAGATAAGGATAATGACCGTGTGTCTATTCAGTTGACGCAAAAAAAATCATTTTTTCTATATGGAAAACTTTGCAAGAGAGCGAGAAAAAATAACGGTACTTTTTGAATTATTCTTTCTGATTTGTTTTCTCAACATCATAAGCAAACAGTAAGCATCTTCAAACGATAAATTAACGCTCAAAGTTTGAAAAAAAAATGAACGACATACAGACCTTAAAAAATGTTTGTGCTTATTCAGTTGAAGCGAAATGTATATTTTTGTTATTGAAAGAATATACGGAAGCACATTGGTGTTAATAGTCTGCAGGGGCCTATTTCACAAATCATACATTACATACAATGTATGATTTTGACAGGTTTGATGCATCATTTCTGTTTCACAGAATTGTTGTATGACCACTGTCATGCAACATTGTAATCGACTGGAATATTTCTAATGAGATTCTGTAATTTGATGTAATGTATGATAATCAATTTATTGTAATGATGTATGTATGTAATGTATGTGATGTATGATCTGTGAAACAGGCCCCAGATTGCAATGAGCAAACAAAATAAAGCCAGGTAAAGCATTCAACATTATTTGTTTTTCTAGTTGACAGTATTTTTGAAGTAAGGTTTAAACTGTGCATACTCTTAGCTGCAAATTTTTGTTTAAATTAATATGAAGTCTTAAAAATTCTATGTAGGTAGAGCATTTTATTTTGTTAGTATTTGCCTATGCAAAATATAAAGAAAAGTAAACAATAACTTTTCAACTTACCCGTTTAGTTGATTCGTATTGTGGCGTCTCTGCGAATGCTTTAAAATTAGGATGTTTACTTTGAATGTGTTTTTTCAAATTTGAAATTGTAGTTCTGTATGAAAATTTATTTTCACAGATGTCACATTTAGCAAACGTCATGTCAACACGAGTAAAATAATCCCATATTATACTAGTCTTTCTGCTTTTTGAGGTACTCATTTTACTCTCTGTCTTTAGTTGTTTTTATCTTAAAGAAAACTGTCAGTTTTGAATCTAAAATAGTACATAATGTATGTAATGTAATACAAAAATCACAAGAGTAAAAATTAAAACCACAATATTCCTACATTCCTGTTTATTCTAATGAGCAATAACAACTCAATATTATTAAATCTCTAATATCTATGAAAAATTATGTAGATTTTTCAGATAGGTAGGTACCTACTAATAAAATGCATTTTTGGAGACCCTTGAAGAAATTGAACCATAAACAGTTTCTTGATACAATCAAGATTATGGCTGAGTTCGTAATTGCAAAACTGCCGCAGTCCTGCAAAACTTGCGTTCATTATTGTAAACAAACAGCATCATCTCTGCATGAGCACGGCAACATTTTTGTGTTCATAAAAGTAAACTTACAGTCAACATGCGGTCAATTTGGCATGTTTTTTTTATGTTGCTGAATTTGCAGGAAAATGACAGAGGATCTAATGTGGGTAATTTTTTTTTTTTTAAATTAATTTATAATCGTACAAATATTGATTTGTACATCTTTGATAAGAAATTAATAACTATCCATCCACAGGATTGAATACGAGGCCAGTTTGGTCCGATGCTGATATCGTATCGAACTATTTTGGCAATTATGAACTCATTTTTAACAAAGTATGATGACTGCACACATGCTGTTGTAATTGTGTTCATAAATGTATTCGAAGCATATTTTAGGCAGGGCAGGGCAACAAACATTGCAATTGCGAACTCAGATTATTTCATATAATGTACCATAGGTAGGTACCTGCACCTACATACAGTGTTGGCCAAAACAAAAGCAACTTTAATTGCCTCCATTATTATGTATTTAAAAAACAAATTTAAAAATCTATCATGGTATATTTTTGTTTTTAAAATTTAAATAAATATTTACAGTTTCTAGTGGAAAATAAAATAAAATGGTTTTTGTAGTAGTTCATTAAATATAGCAAAATTAGTACAATTAGTTCAATATTAGGCTGGTCAAAACAAAAGCAACTTTTAACAAATACATATTTTTTTTAAAACTATATAAAATATTGCTAGTATTTGGTAGCAAACCTCTTGTTTTGTATCACTTCAGCACATCTTCGAGGCATGGAGTCAATTAAATTGTTTATTATGCTGTTTGGGATACGTTCCCAAGCCAATTTAATTTGTTGAAAGAGATCACTTTTATTTTTGCAATTAGTCCTTACAATTCGTCGATCTACAATTTCCCATAGATTTTCTATGGGATTGAGATCTGGGGACTGTGCTGGCCATTGTAACACCTCAATCCGGTTTTCTTGAAACCACGTCCTAACCGTATTGGACGTGTGCTTTGGGTCGTTGTCCTGCTGAAATATCCATTTCAGAGGCAACTGATCCTCGGCGTGTGGCAGCATTACACTTTGTAAAATGTCACGGTACATAAAACGATCCATTGTACCATCTATTTTGTGAATCGGTCCCAGTCCATGCCCTGAAAAATATCCCCACACCATTACGTTTCCTCCTCCACGTTTTACAGTAGCTTTGGTGTAACGTGGATTTAGTGCCTCTTTGGCTGGTCTGCGAACACGACGGAAACCATCGGAACCCTTGAAATTGAATTTGGGCTCGTCCGAAAAGAGTACATTCCTCCATTTTCTAACGGTACAGTTGATTTGGTCATGAGCAGACTTTAATCTCGCCAGCTTGTTTTTGGTTGAAATAAAAGGCTTTTTTACAGCTTTGAAGGATTTTAGTCCACCATCAACAACTCATCTCCGGATTGTTCTCGCGCTTACGCCCAGGTCGAGTTGTACTCTTTTTTCTCGCGATGATATAAAAGGGTCTTTTTTGATTGATTTTATTATAGCAGAATCTTCTAGTTCTAGTTGTTTTTCTTGGTCTGCCACCTCGATGAACCGTTTGGAATGACTTTGTGGATTTATAGAATTTTACTAATCGGCAAATCACTGATTTTGGAATGGAATATTTTTCCCATAAATTAATTTGACTCTTTCCACTTTTATAATCTTTTATAATTTTTTCTTTTATTTCGTTAGAGTATTTGTTTCGGGCCATTTTACAAACGTTAGCTAAGAACACAGATTAGCTTGCTCGTGAACTGAATAATACCTAATAAATAGATTCAACTGCACTTTTTGCCAACACCTTTACTATGAGCAATGAATTTTTTTAGTTAACGGTCTAACTTCTATTTATTAATAAGAAAAAGAGAGGTAGTAATAAAAAGTTGCTTTTGTTTTGACCAGCAAAAAATTGGGTTCACTGTCCTACTTATTTCATATTTAATGAACCGTTTTGAAAACTAATTTCTCTTGTTGTCTATTCAGAAGTACATACATAATGTATTAAATTTTAGAAAAAAAATTAACATGATTTGTTTTAGTTACTCATTTTTGAAAGACATAATGATGGAGGTAGTTTTAGTTGCTAATGTTTTGGCCAACACTGTAGCTCTTTATTTGGCTCAGTTTAATGTTTATTCCATTTTCTTGATGGTAGCAAATATATGCAAGTCGTTGATAGATAAGGAACTGCCTCTGTTCAATTGGGTCGACTAAATTTGATTGTACCAAGTTACGTCCTTTTGGTTATGCTTCCTTGGACACTGATCATTTTTTCTTTCCTATCATCAAATAAACTTATTATTATGAAATGAATATACAAATATTCATCGCTGCAAAATCACCATAAATTACTTCCTTCCCATTTCTAAGCTTTTTGACCACATCTTCCTCTTTGAAAGTAAACTTGAGTAAATATCTATAACTATTCTTATATTTGTACCTACATACATACATAGTATGTAACCTGCTCAACTATAGTAATCCTTTAACAGAAAACAGATAGGCAATAGGTACGAATAATGTAACATATATTTTTATTTTATCCATTGGTTTAAGTGGAAGATAAGTGCCTTCAAATGTTAACAAAATCGAAAAAACCAAAGCAACATTTTGCATTTCCATGATTTCAGCTAAATTCCACTTTTTGGAGTCAAATTTCAAATGTTTGTTTTGGATTTAAACTTAACTAAGATAAGAAGCTACATCGAACATATGAAACTGAATAATTATTTAAAAAAGAAGTAAAAACTGTTTGGAATCTTCGTTTGAAAAGTCACTCCTCAATTCATAGAACGCTTGGCTATGTTCAATCACAACCATATCACAGTGAATATTTTAAATTAATAATCACATTCTATCAATAATTATTGCAAATCACGAATCGTCTTCATCACTAGTAAATAAATATAATTTTTTATAAAATATCTATTATGAAATAAAGCAAATACCTATTAAAAACAAATTAGGAATCACAGACATCTGTCATGGCCTTACGAATAGTGAATTGATATTGCTACTTCAGAATCACAGAGATATGTTAAATTGCCGGCTTTCTACTGAATTAAAGTGGTTTATTTGCAAATTTAGTAATACCTTTTGTTTTGTATTTGGAAATCTTGTTTGAAAAAACCGCGTTGTGTTTTCACAAATGAATTAAAAATTATTTTATTAAATAAATTGAAGACTGCAAGACAGTGACTAGTTTGGCGGGATGTGATGAGCAATGGCTATTCACAATCACAATAATACAATCACAATCACGTTTCATTGTTCACACATATGATGATTTCAATTTCACAGGCAATGGGGAACAGCAGCATTATAAAATGGAAAATAGCAGGGTTAGGGTGACCATCGGTAGATAAATTAAATAACATTTTGATATACCAACATGTAAGACAATTGTTAAATTTCCACATAATTCGTTTACACATTTTTATAGTGAAGTTATTCGATTTAATGAAACTCTCGTTTTAAACTTTAATAGCTTCCAAGAGAAAATACAGTAAAAAATAAAAATAATAATAATAATAATAAGAATAATTACTTACTATGTATTTTAACGAAAATTGACAATTGGTTGGAAATAAAGCGGGAGATATTTCTATCGAAAATTACGAAATTCGATTCCAGTCTCATTTAATATTTCGAAAAGAGATTTAAATTTCATTACATGAAATTATACTGAACATTATGAATATTTTATCAAACAAAACTAAATTGAATATAAGTGAAATTATTGATAACCCATATATCTGCAGTGAATTTAGAAATCAGCTGAATTTTGACTATAAAAAAGAGTAAAATACAGAACTTGTTCCTATATCGCCACTTTTTTGTTGAATATTTTGGTATCGAAAAGTACATAAATAAAGATATTTCGGCTGAAAACTTTTGTTAGAACAAAAACATCTTTGAATTCCAACGAAATATCAATGCAGTCTTGCTACAATAAATAATTTGAAATCTCGAAATTTTTAAGCTGAAATGTCAAATTTTGGTTTCGTTGGGAACATAGTTTAAGATTTTGTGTTTAGCTTGTTTTAACTCTAAAGCCTAGTACGCAGATCGGGAAAAATTTTGTCTCCCATACATTTTTTTTCCTGGGAAAAATTTTGTCTCGGATATTTTTCCGAGCAGTACGCAGCTCGCGCGCAAAATTTATACTATTGTGAATTACTCTACAAAATGTCTCCACTAAATTTTGCCAGGAAAAAGAATGATACAAGCATTATTTTGCGGGACAAATTTTGACAGCCGAAAGTGATTTTGGTCAATAATGGTTTTATGTAAAAGGTGCTAATGCTTGTCTTGAGAGCATCAAGAGCAGATTCCAAAAAGGTATGAACGACTTTTGTAAGACAACGCGTTCCAGAGATACACTAAAAAACACAGTAAATTAGATTTCATCTCTCCAACTTCAAACTTTTGCGCGAGATTTGGAAAAGTTTTGTAGAGATTAAAATTGTAGAGATAAAATTTGTCTTGTCTCGATCTGCGTACTAGGCTTAAAGCCTGTTTAATAATTACTTATACTAAGTTAAGATGGATGAAATCTATTGTAAAAAATTTATAATGTGAAATAAAATATTAAAAATAACTTTTAAATAAAATTCTGATACATTCTGGTGCATGATCAAAAAGCACGGTAGTGCCCAGCCAATTTCTGGCATCATAATTAACAACAGGCCAATAATATTTATTTATGGATCAAGTGGATAAATATACCATTGTGGAATCTTGGCCCTATAGAATTCTTACTCTGCTTCAAAATGTATGGATCTTTATATAAACTTTGTGAAACAAGCTCTTAAGCTAGGAGCGCACATTCAATTTTTAGTTGCACAACTGTTTAGATGCTTATAGAAAACAGATGAACTACATATTTGGTTGAATGTCCGCGCAGGTGTGTATAACTATATGTTACACAAAATAACGAACTCATTTTAGGCAATCGTTTAGTTTGTGTCAAAACACAAACTCTTTAGTTGCTCGAACCAAGCAGTTGCGAAACTAAAAATTGAATGTGCGCGCCTATCTTTAATGTTTTTTTATATTTTAAAAATTAAAAAATTTTTGATTTTGACATTCTGGAAATTCTTCATTTTAACTAACTTATTTTTGTAAGATACTTAAGGTGACATCTATAGTGCACTGTAATAAAGTTAAGAGCTTCATAAACCTATTAATCAAACTATACGAGTGAATATTTATAAGCTCTTGTGCTCTTTTGATAGCACTGTCATCGAAAATTTCTAAATAAACTCTTATAGGAAGGCAAATAATATTTTCATAAGTTATGAACTTAATAAACTTAAGAGTGCTCGATATAATTATCGCACTTTAAACTTAAACAGCCTTATTTATTATTTTTCACTAATACTGGGTTCAACCTCGGAATAGTTAAACCGAGCCGAAGCACTTCGGGTCTACGCCACGTCAAACAAATCCTTATTTAAAATTATTTTCTTAGCCGTTTTAGCTACGCCTTCCTTATGTCAAATATACTGGGAAAAAAAGTGACAAATTTACAACTCTGGTTATTATACACCAAAATCAAACCCCAGTTGATTTCCATTATTATTCATTTTATTATCATTGTATCCACATTGGAAATTGGATACATTTAAAATTGGATTGTATAAAGTTCAAATCCAATAAATGAATGTACCAACCACATTGCGTTCCCAATACCGTTTGGAAAATATAAATAATTTATTAATGCAAAATATCTATTCTTTTTGTCTAAGTAAGAAACGAAAAAAAATTGCTTACACTCCTTTTTGTAAATTTCACAAGATGTCATCTCAAATTGACATTTAGATACTAAAACAGCCTTAAAGATCCTATGAACCAGTTTTAGCTTATTCCACCGGTTTTCAGGATTAGAGCCGTTGTGAAGTCGAAGTAACTTTACTCCGTCGCTAAAACGAGTTAGTAAATAAGGCTGAAAGAATTGTTAATGGAATATCTTTATTTTTTATTTTTCGCCTAACATGCTAAACATTGCTATGGACCCAAAGCTGTGGCCATCTACATTACGCATAAAGAAATTCATCACTCATCCAAAAAACGAAGACATCACACAAATCACACGAACAACTTAAATAATACTCTGATTCCACATCTCCTCTGCCCACCACCGCCTTCGTCGTCATCACCCAATAACCAGTTTTTCTTATACTACCAAAACACTAGTGGTCTTCGTACAAAAACAAATGAATTGTTTCTGCACTCTCTCGCTTCACAATATGATGTCTTGGCTCTTACCGAAACATGGCTCACTAATGATCATTACAGTGCCGAATTATTCGATGAAAGTCAATATAATGTTTTTCGTAAGGATAGATGCTTATTGAAAACAAATCTTACCAGAGGCGGCGGAGTATTAATAGCCGTACGATCTAATTTCTCTTGTGCGCAAATAGGATTGGATTCAGATGCTGTTAATTCAGAATTTGATATTGATCAACTATGCGTACGAGTTTCAATGAATAGTTTGTTTGATATATTAATTATTTTAAGTTATATACCACCAGGAAGTTCAATAGATTTATATAAAATACATATTAAAAATTGTCATTTACTATTTTCAAAATTAAATTACAACCAACACATAATAATATTAGGTGATTTTAATCTTCCCAATATAAAATGGAGTTTCGATGATGATGAAGTATGTTTAATTCCTTTTAATGTTAATTCAGAGCTTGAAAGCATTGTCTTGGATTCTTTTCATGAATTTGACCTTATTCAAATAAATAGCTTTGTTAATGATTTAAACCGAATATTAGATTTAATTTTTGTTGATAAGGAACTTTCTTTTGATATAATCAAGTGTATAAATCCAATATTAAAAAATTCAATCCATCATTTAGCACTTAGTCTGAAATTTTTTGGTTACTTTAAACCCATCTGTGATAAATTAGTAAAATTCAATTATACCAAAGGTAATTATAATGCCATTATAGAACATTTAAACTCGATTTCTTGGCAAACAATTTTCGATAATAATATTCTTTCTGATTCTTATAGTATTTTTATTAATCTGTTAAAAGGGGCAATTGATAGTTTTGTGCCTAAGAAAATGTTATCTTTAAAGTCAAAGTCTCAGTGGTCCAATAAAAGATTATGCAATTTAAGAAATAAAAAAAATAAAGCATATAAGAAATTTCGATGCTCCAATAACGATTTAACTTTATTATATAAATATAAACGTATTCAAAAAGATTTTGAAGTTCTAAATAAATTTTTGTATAAGGATTATCTTATTCGTATTGAATCAAATTTAAAACAAAATAGCAAATTTTTTTGGAACTATATAAATGGAAAAAAAAACTCCAATGGTATTCCCAACAAAATGTTTTATTTACAAAACTCTTCCACAGACATTTGTACGATTACTAACTATTTCGCAAATTTCTTTCAATCGGTTTACACCTCAACTGACATTCCTGACTCATCGGTACACAAGACCTTAAATAGCTTTCTAAATTTAGGAACATTGCAAGTTAATGTATCAGAGGTTATGGAAGTTTTGAACAGTTTGAAGCCAGAAAAACAATGTGGCCCAGATGGAATATCTCCTTTTATTTTAAAACAGTGTGTAAGCGCCCTTAGTGTTCCATTGACTCTCCTGTTTAATACTTCACTTAGAAATGGGGAATTTTTGAAAGATTGGAAAATTTCTTTCATTACCCCTGTCCATAAGTCTGGACCTAAACAGGATGTTTCAAATTATCGCCCGATTTGCAAACTATCTCTAATACCTAAATTATTTGAAAAAATTGTGTGTAAAAAACTTTCTTTTCTTCTCAAAGAAGTCATTTCACCTAATCAACATGGTTTTATATCAGGTAAATCTACCTCAACAAATCTTATGGTTTTCTGCAATAAGGTAGTCAGATGTTTTGAAGATGGCTCTCAATGTGATGTCATCTACACTGACTTTGCAAAAGCTTTCGACAGAGTCAATCACAAAATTTTAATAAAGAAGTTAGAAGAATTGGGTATCCACTCGAATCTCTTAAAATGGTTCCATTCCTATCTATGTGATCGTATTCAATTTGTCAATATTAACAATATTAAATCCCATCAAATTCAAGTTCCCTCAGGTGTTCCCCAAGGTAGCCATCTTGGCCCACTTTTATTTCTAATACTGATAAATGATATACCTCTTCGTATTATCAACTCTGAAAAACTGTTGTTTGCTGATGATTTGAAAATCTTTTGTCGTATTAAATCTATTTCCGATTGCTTACTTCTCCAAGAAGATCTCAATCGACTTGATCAATGGTGTAAACAAAATTTATTATTTTTAAATGTTTCAAAATGTCAAATTATGTCTTTTTATCGTTATCAGAGTCCTATCTTTTTCAATTATAGAATTGATAATGCACCTCTTACGAGAATTTTTGAAAAGAAGGACCTAGGTGTTTTATTTGATAGAAAACTTAATTTCAATCTACATATAGATTATATTGTTGCGAAAGCAAACTCGATGCTAGGATTTATATCGCGAAATTCGAAAGAGTTTTCGGATCCATATACTCTCAAATCGCTTTATATTGCTTACGTTAGGTCTGTGTTGGAATATTGTTCGGTGATATGGAGCCCTTTCTATTTAAATAGTTCTTTAAGAATTGAAAATATTCAAAAACGCTTCACTAAACTTGTAGTTTATCGTTTACATTGGAATATTCGAATGCCCTCATATGATTCGCGATGCCAACTTATTGATTTAACTAACCTGGCTAATTGCCGTAAATATTTCTCTATAATATTTGTAAGAGACCTATTATATAATCACATCAACTGCCCCTTTCTTTTAGCTTTAATTAAGTTATATGCTCCCTCAAGAAACTTGAGAATAAGAAACATTTTCTGTGAACCCTTTCATAGATTGAATTATGGGTTAAATGAGCCTCTTACAAGATGTTTAAGAGAAGCAAATTCGGTTGAGAGTTTTATAGATTTTTTTAATTCTTCAAATAGAAACTTATTCAAAGAAAAATTGTTGATCATTATAAGGTAACCTGGATGGTAATTAAGTCTATATATATTGTATCTAGTAGTCGTAAAGAAGTATATTGTTATAATTATAATGTATTATCTGTTAGATGAAATAAATGAACTAAACTAAAAAGTAATTTTTGTTAACTCTATGTAGAGCATTTTTTCTTGGATGAATAAAACGACATCTGATAGAAGGGATTTACACGTAAATGTAACAACTTATGTGACTTGAGTACCGATAAAAACTATACGATAATAATAATGGCGCAAAATTTTAAACAGCCTATTGTTAAGGTATTTGTATGATGATTTTTAACACTTTGCTATTTTTTTTTGAAATAGTTTACTAACTCGTTCTTAATTTTAAACATTTTCTAACTGGTATAGTACTAAAGCAATTTTCTCAATAAATTGCTTCTGAGCGCACCTAACACAATGACAATTCGCGCAAGAAACTAAGTAAACAGACCTTTTTTGACGTTTGTTAATGTCAAACAGTCATGTGAAGTTAGCACGATACTAAAAAAATATACTATTCGTAACGTATAGTCATTCGGAAGATGTTCACATTTACAAAAAAAAAATTATCGACACGTCACACATATTAATCAAAAAACATATTAATGAATGTGAATCCCGCAGAATTGTATACAATTTCAACTTAAAATCACTCAAAACTGAGAAATTTAGTTTGGATTCGATGGCTATTTCAATATGTATAGTAAATTAAGATTTAAGTCACTATTGAAGATAAATCGAGGACTTACCTCATTCCAATCGATAAGTTCTGAGTGTTTTTTCTTCAAGTGACGAATTAAAGTGCATGTGGATTTATTTGACACAGACAAAGATGAGTCACAGTATTTGCATGTAACTTTTTTGTCAGCAGTTATTGGCCTGAAATGCTTCCACACTTTACTTTTAAATCCCTTATTCATAATTTTAAATTCTGTAAATAAAAATTTTAATTTATTACTTGAGATGGATCGACTGTAAATGATATTCAAAACAATGCATACAAGAAAAATAAAATTTTCGAAAATACCATATTTTTGTCAAAAATTCTGATAATATGAAAATATTCAGATTGATACGAATACATGAAATATGTACCAAGAATTTTTTCGATTAATTTTGTGTAAGACAGAATACAAATGACTCGAAAAAGTTGAACACTTGAATATCATTTATAAATTAATCCACCATGATTAAATCTATAAAGAGATATGAGGACAGCTATTGTCAAAATGATATAGGATTAACATGTATAGTCTCCTGTTTCGTGGATTTAAGTTAATTTTCATGTAAATTCATGCTTACATTTTTTTTAATAAGGCTTTCGACCAAAATCGCATCATTTAAATTAAAAGAAAATAAGAAAGCATTTTAGATCAATTATACCTGACAAATAGGTCAAATGCAAATACCTATTGTGGGATATCTCTTCCTAAAACTTATTAAAAGTATTTTATCAAGTTAAGAATTAACATTTCAGAAATGAGTACTCTAAAACAAATAAAACATGCGTATGACTTGTATAAGCAAAAAAGTGTATGCCACCACTTCTAGCGTGTAAAGTTAATTCTTTTACATAAATAATTTTAATATCTCAGGCTTCGGTATCTTGTTAGATATAGTAGACAATAATTGTACGGATATTTGATTTACATATTTCCAAGCAATTATCATCAATTTTAAGTACAGACATCCTTGCATTAAACGATTTTCTCTCTATGCATTTGACACATATTATAAGTAATGACAGTTAGAGTATCGGAAATCCTCCTTAATTTTATAATAAATTTATTTCAGTATTTTTAACGAATTTTCGACTTCAGAGTCAGACAAGGTCAACTTACCTTCGTCCACCCCATAAGTATTGAGTGCTTATTTTTTAAATGACGAACAAGACTGAATGTATTTCTGTTTAAAGCAGACAGAAATACCCCACAGTATTTGCATTCTACTTTTTTGTCAGGCGTTATTGGACTGAAATGCGTCCATATTTTACTTTTAAGCCCCTGTTTCATTTCGAATGCTGTAAATAAAAATAATGTGTATTTTTTTTTTTTTTTGTGTATAATTCATTTTTCTATAAATATATTTAGTATTACATAGTTAGTGACCAGATTGAAATAATTACTAGTATTTCTAATAGTTAGGCGATAACTCTCGCCGGTTATATATTACTAGCTAATTCATTAACTTACAAACATTGATCATTCAAATCAATAGATGATAAATAAAATATTCAGATCTAAAGATGAAAAAGTAACCGTGTTTGCTATCAGTTTTAGCGCTCTGCTCTTGATTCTATCCAACAAATGAAGAGAAATTTTGGCTGCACCTGACTCTTGAATCCACTATGGAAAGAAAATCATTTGAAATTCTGCAACAAGGATATAAAATGGAAGGAAATGTGAACCAGAGTGGATTTCAAATGAACAAAATTTGATGTTTTGAAAGGATATAACCATTACTTTCATTACTTAAGGATGGAACTACAATTTTTGGAGCGTCTGGGTTGCTATTTTATTTAATGAAACTGATGGTTAAGAGCTTTCTGCACTTAAATGAACACAAACTCCTAAAAAAATAAGTTTGCAAATAGCTTTCAAAAATCAGGTAGAAATTATAAAGACTGAAACATTACAATCTACTCGTAAATAGAGGATAATAAATAACCTGTTTTTTGATTAAGGGTTTTTTGATTATTCTCCGGGCAGGCGCCTATATCAAGTTTTTTTTTTGCATCTTAATATCCTGGGTGACCTGCTTCACGGTCCCTTCGTTGGTCCGCTAAGGGTATGTATGTAATTGTAAAGCCGTCAGACAAGCGCCCATGTCAACATTTTTGTAAATCAACAATCAGCAGTACTGTGGGTTCAGAAAATTCCCTATTATCAACAAATAATTCCCTTGAAAATCAACAAAAAAGCAAAAATTCCCAATAATGTCCCAAAAATAACCTGATGCTGCTAAAGCCAGGGGTGGAATCGGCTAAGGTGATAGTTGATTATCAGTTTTTTGATTTTCATTTGGACTATATCTGTCTCTATCATATCAATAAAGAAATATAGAGAGAGCGATTGTCAAAACGACAATCAATTAATTTAATGATCACTTTACTCTTACGCGATATAGGCCCATGTATATATTGTGGAAATACATAACATGCACGTGCAAGTGTAGTTGGAAATTCAATCTTTTATCTTTACATCGACGGTTTGGGTGTGGTGAGAGGACGTTCTATTTAATTATTGCGCTTTGTGGGTTTTTTCGGCAAAAATTGTGTTTTACGAATTTTTTTGAGATTTTTTAAATTTTATCCTATCGATGATTTAGTTTTTCTATCCATTTCATCATACAATTTTTGTTTACTATTTTAATATTTAAATCAGTGCTTATGTTATGTTGTGTTCTCATCTCTTCAAGGTACTATATGCAATGAACCAATACATGCATGATCAATCATCAATCTTGCATATTTCAATGCAGTACATACGCTTGATTGAAGTAAAATCAAAAGATTCTGATTTTTCTTCAAGCATAAACCTAATCTAGGTATATGTGTGACTTTTTTCACTAATACACTTGCATGTACACGTGCTTAACTATAGATACACAAAGGCAAATGTCAAAATAAACAAAAGAAAAATTAGTTAAGCGAAAAAGCACTTCAAAAACTAATTAAGAATAATTATTAACGTTTCTTCACTTCAAAATACTGATATTTGTTATTAAAAAGTTCTAGTCTACCGAATAAAAAGATCCGCGCCTGAAAATTCGTGCTACCTTAAATTAAAGTTGAGCTAAATAATGCTCTAAACACTTCTTTTTCTTATGTAATAGTACATATTTTGTAGTGGCGATTGTATTTATTTTGAAATAGCTTCACTTATCTCCGATGTCATTTTTTTCTACCAGTTTTCTACGAATTTGTAATAAAAATCGCACTTAGTAATCACTGATCACTTTAGTGAAAATAATCTTTTATCTCCTTTTTATTTGTATATCTATTTCCCTAGATGTTAATTTCACTTCAATTTGGTGCGCTCGGTAGGGCTTCCGACTTTTTAAAGCAAAAATCAACGAAACTAAACGAAAGCTAGCTAACTTTGTAGTAATGCCATGTGATTAATTGTATTCTCTTGTTTTCGTGCACCCTTTTAAGTGCTGCCTCGACAATTACTTTAAAATAGTTAAATCAAAACACCGTAACAGAATACAGAAGACGGTAAAGTGGCAACACTCAAGAAGAATCGTTTCATTTCCACTCATGTTCTATTTTCCGTAGAACAAATTCGCAAATTCTTCACACCACCAGAAACAAAAATGAAACCTCAAAATGGCGTTTACTTGTCTATTTATAACCACGTTACGCTACGCTACGGCTATGTTATTCACATGTTTTATCAACAAAATAATATATAAATCACACTTTCTATATGAGTAGCCTTGTATTGGCATCTAATTACATATTTAGATGCAGTTTTGGTAAAATTATGTTTTTAAAAATCGCATTTGGTGGAAATGTGCTATTTTCTTTTCAAAGAAAACAAGTTACCTTTGAGCTATGATGTATGTACAAAAATAAGTACATACATATACCTACATAGGTATCTAGCTTCATCCGGTCACTAACTGTTTCCGTTATTATTGAATTTTTTTTTTTCAGTTTATCTAAGTACGTAAGATAAATAAATTCTTAAGGTTTCGACTTACTTGAATTATGGATTGAGTAAAGTATTAGAATTTAAATAAAACTTGATACTTGAATACAATTCAATTTATTAACAAACACCACACTAACTGAAACCGACACAGTAACGGACGCTGATGGACTAACTCAAGGTGTGTACTGTGTAGTGTAGTGTATTCATCACAAACACAATGGGGTGCGAGTGCGGTGTATCAACTCATTCTCATGGTGGGTGTGGTGGCGTGTAGCTATATAGCAGCACATTAACTCAACTCAATAGTGATAATTTGGGTGTGTTACACTCCTATTAACACTACAAGTACAAGTATCAGCTCAGCACCGCTTTGGTAAGTAAGAACTCAAGTAGTCATGGCACATGCAATATTAAGCTCTATTCTAAGGTCAGTGATGTCGGATGCACTACTTTAAATTTATTGTATCGTACTGCGTACTCTTGCATTTTTGTGATTAGATCTTCACGAATTTACATTTTGAGCTTATTAAAATTATAAAACAAAGAAATTTTGAGTCTTGCAAAGATAATAAGGTGATTATGTAATTTAAAAAATATGTACATGCATAAAATAAATAAATAAATTTGGTGGCGCAACAGCTCGAAGTGAACCAGGACCTAGTGACTTACAACTCTCAACAATGAGCAGCACTTTTGATGACAAGATATACTCTTGGAGGATTTGTCAATTCCTCGAACCTAAGACCTGCATGACAGTTCAACACACTAACCATTATGCCAAGGGGTAATACATGTACTACATGTACATGCATTGGTACGAAAAATTTTCATTTGGACTTTTTACTGATAAGTACATAAAGAATTTTAATTTTTTTGAATTTACAGAATTTCTTTGTGGTTCAGTCTCCATGTTGAGTGTATAACTTTGATTTTAAAGAATTAAAATAAACAAAATTTAAAAAGGAAATTTTTTTATTTTATTTATTTCGATTTGAACTTTTTTATCACAACGTATACTTTTGCTTTTTACTTATTAAGCGACGCGTTTTGTATTTGCATCCTTTTTAAATTTTGTTTATTTTAATTCTTTAAAATCAAAGTTACAGAATTTCAATTTTAATTAAATATCAGTTTCTAAAAAATGGATCCATGTGTCTATTATTGTACAATGACAACAAATTATCTTGAAATATATGTATATAAAAAACATTCAAATTAATAATGTAAATATATGTACATAAACTCTATAGAGAGGTAAACTCTACTCTTCCTTTCATCGATATCTTGCGACAGCGCTGATTTACCACAAACAAGTTTCAGCACACAAGCACATGTGCCAGCACAACTCATATATTGTAAATGAGTGATTTTGTCGGTTGCTTTCGCTGTGCTCCAAATATTTATGTATAGTATTAGTATATAATGAGATGACTAAAGATTCAACACAGTGGAACTAACGTGTCAGCGTCAATGTTACCTTTAAGAGTGTGAAATCTAAATATAAAGCACAGTACGCACTATTGATCGAGATTGGCACTATTTCTATCATGGTAATTATTTATTCTCAACAACAAATTTGTTAGAAAACTTGTGAACAAAACTGTCACTCAGGAGGTCAGGAAAAAAGATGTGTACCGCTTTTAGTACCGGATTTATACCACTAACAAGTCCACCTATTCTGATTTGTTACATACCATTTTCTTTTATAAAAAGCACATTTTTGTTAGGCTCATACAATATGTATGTATGTACATAGAGATCCCAAAGTCAGCACTTTAAAGATGCCATGGGAATATAGATTTTTAGATTAGATTGATTTTATTAAATTAATCATTTAAATATACATTTTATATAATTTATACAAAATCTTTATAGGTAGCATGGCAAAATGCCATCCTCTGCCAGATATCCTATATCCTATATACCTATCCTAACATTTTAAATTTACATAACTTCTACTAAATTATTTTAAGCAATTTTTATAATATTTTAAATTTTTGAATTATGTAGCGCAAACATCACTGTTATTAACATGTATTTTTTTCAAAAATCAAAAATCGATCCCTATACTTCAATGCAATTTTGTAGTACTCATACATTTTTTGGTACATTCATCTCATAAAGCTTTGATTGAGCCTTCTGTAGATTGATCTGTACAGCGAACTAGATGTTTCAGCTATATATTTCGCTCTACATTGCTCATCTACTTTTTCAATTATTTCGTAAAGATGACTTTTACTACTCAACATATCTTCAACGTTAATGCTCCAACTCATATCACGTCCTGGGGCTAATTCCAACCAATCTCCATACCAACTGTTTTTGTCCTGGATAGCTTTGAGGATTATTTTTCTGGTAAGACGGGTTTCAGGCATCTCTAAGACTTTAAGGCGATATTTCTGTCTCTAACATAATAACGTCGTTTGGCGGGTTCTTCGGTAGATGAAATATTCTCTTCACATAGTGCCTTAAGAGATTCTCCACTCAGTCGAACTTTTTCCATCCCCAAATCTGTGATCCGTATAAAAGAATTATTTCCAAAACCTCTTCAAACACCTTATATTTGCTGCTATGCGCTATATTTTTGTTCATAAAACATCTTTTCCATGAAACGTTGATTGCCGGTATTGGCATTCAAGAGTTTTTCTTTGAAATGCTTCTCCAAATTCAGATTTTTCGTAAAATAAACAAAACCAAGATGCCACCATCAAATTGCGGAATCAGCATCAGAGCATCGAGCGATAATTCAACATCAGCTTAATTCGATGATAGTATGATCATCTCATATAAATATGTAAATTCGGCACCGTAGGTTAAGTTATCAATTGTATCTATAAGCTTAGCTTCAAATCAGTTCTTGTTTATACAGCAAATTAAGAGGATCTCTCAAGATCCAATTATAAATTAAAAAACCTCGTTGTCGACTTGTTGTGTTTATATTTTTAGCATAAAACACGATTCCTTAAATGTAAATAAGTAACGAAAAGGAGATCGTTCTTTTGAGATTTAAGACTAAAATAAAGCATTCCTAATTCCAAACATTGTTTTAACTAAAAAAGATTTTTAATAGATGATGAGTGTTAATCGAAAGATATTGTGCCTGCGTACACGGGATGAATTCTGCCGGCAGTAAACTCAGTTTTTAGGAGAGGGAAGCAAAGTGTGCAGATTGAAACGTGTGCCATTAAAGTTAGGTATGAAAGCGATTTTCTACATGGTAGAATTTATCTCGTTTGCGGTGAGCCACTGATCTTGTTGTAGAATGAAATTCGAAGGAGTTATCAAATAAAAACAAAACCAAGATTCAAGATTTCGACTATTCTCTAACACCTACCATCCCAAAAACTTCGTTTTATAACAAGGAGTTGTACACAATCAAAAACCAAAAACAAATTTTATCCGAAAATGATATTTCATTGCAGTTTTTCGACTAAATTTACTTTACAATGTTTTCCACATATACAAAAAATATCAAATTCTTTTTTGATAGTTCTCGTCCTTCGATATCTCTAAAAAAAATTAACCACGTTCCGAATCTCGGGTATTTTGTTTAAGCAACTACTTACATAAGACATTATACAAAATACATATCGTCGCTGTATATCGAATACCTCGTAACCCAGAAAAGTCGATTTTTCAGGAGAGACAAAAAGCTTATTATCAAATCAATGAGAGACGTGTTGTTAATTATGCGCGTGGCTCTGCAATTATAGTTTTTAGGTTCACAGGATATTTTTCATTAGATCCGGAATTTTTTTCACAATATAATTGCATCATTACCTAAAAATCGTTTTTTTCTGGGTTACGAGGTATTCGATCTACAGCGACGATATACATAGCTCTCCGCCAGAATTCAGGTCGTAATTTGTTATCTAACTTTCATTGGCTAATTACATATTTTACTTAATAATTTATTTTTACTGGTATTGCTTTTGAACATTTTGTTGGTTTTTGAAATTTAAAATAAAGCTTTTTCGTGTTGGTTTATTTTTTAAAATAAATCATAGAAATAATCCAGACCTTGTCCAAGTTCCCAAATCGATATACCAACACCCATTTCTTGTGCAAGTTTTATGCGTTCGTTAATTGAAAACAATGTCGGATAGAAGACAATGTGACGCCCATCAGTCGTTCTTAAAAAGAAAAATAAATCAATTTTTAAATTCAAAACATCATGAGAATTTAACTAACTTGATTTCAAAGAAGTTCTCAACATCATGTTCATCGTAGGTAAGGCGCTTCTTAACATTTTTCACCAAGTCCAGATATTGCCCAGCAACGATGGGACCACCGCCATCGGGGGTGTAATCATTGCCATACATATTCATTCCCATCAGGATCTTCTTGCGTTTTATTTGAAAATGTTCAGCCGTCGAGGGAACAATATTTTCAATTGATGTCCGTATCCAATGCAGAGGAGCATTAGCACCTAGAGAGACACACAAAATTGCTTATTTGACTGCAGAAACGATTATTGAACTCACCCGGCCGTTGAACATTGGAGAAGTCATACGTCATCAATGAAAAGGCAGTCACATATGGATAAAGATGTTCGAAATGCTTTTCACTGAACAAGTTGTGCATTTCTTCGCGCATTGGAGGGATGACCAAAATAAGCTTCAAACCGACTAGTTGAAATTCTTTAGCTACAAAAAATGTAAAATTGAGAAAGGTTCCTACATCGATATCGAATGAAATGAAAACCTACATAAATCAATAACAAGGTTATACAGATATTGGTCGTCTACTCGAGCAGCGAGTTGAGACCAAATTTCAAGGACGATTCCATCAAACTGATGAACTATGCAGGTTTTCACGATCAACTCATTTACCAAACGTCTTTCGGTAGCGCTCGATAACAACCTGGAGTAATCTTTCTCTGTGAATTTATCAAATATCACTCGTGGGTAAACTGAAAGAAACAAATGGCACTAAAGTTATTTCAAGACAAAATGTTGAGTTCATTACATTTTAAGTTCTTCTTGCCAGAACGTCCAGCTTTTCGAACATCTTTTACCCAGCCGGCATCGATGTCATGTTTGCCAGCGAATTCATACCCACTGCTAGATTTGAGAATTTGAAACCAAACAGGTGAAATGATGTCGAATTTTTTTGCAAAAATCTTTGCCACATCGTAGCCATGCGAGTTCCACTAGAAGCAATTAAATAAGTCAAGAGCCCTTTTTCGTACAAACAGAAATTAAGCATTTGTTCGCAATCATTTACCGCTGTAACATAACCCAGAACAGTTCCATTGAATCTTCTTATCGATGTTTCTTTATGATAACCTGCATTTTCGATAATTATATCTCTTGCTGCTGGTTCTTCATCGATTAGATTTCGGTCGAACACATTATCCTCTTGGGGTCCTTGCTTAACTTTAAATTGTTTAATTGCTTTTGATTTGCCACCTCCTGGGGATATGGTTGCAATTGATTGTGCTACAAATGTTGCTATAATAATCGCAATTGTGCACTGTAGCGGAAATTTCATTTTTTTATCACAGACAAATTTTATTTGGCAGCTGAATTTAAATTACTTTATTGAACGGCATCCACGTAATTTGTTTTCGTTTGCCAAACAAATCAGGAAAGAGGTCAACTTCTGATGATAAACAACTGGAAAATCTATGAAATGTCATTTGGAAAAGAAGCAGCTCTTTAACGATCATAGCGCTGCGGTTAGATAAAAATCGGAATATATGAACAGGGGTGGTATATACATACACTTCGCGATTCTATAAAAACATTTTCACATATGCGTTTAACGGTATATTTAGGCCTATTCTGCCACATCTGTTATTCTGCTATAGATTTTCTGTTATGAATCATAAAAGATTTCCATCTTAAAGGATCTTTTATAATTGGTATTCAGGGGCTCGAACTTTTATAAAAGTCTGTTATGCAACTTCGAAAACGAAATCTGTTATGAAACTGAACTAAATCTGCTATCATAATCAGCTGTGATTAAATAAAATAATTCATCTGACAAAATTAAAATGGATGACGAACAAAAAAGTAATCTCTTCTCTTACACATTATTGGTGTCCTCTACTCTACTTACATATACATATATGTTTATATAATACTCGTATGTGTGTAAATATATTTTCTTTCATTTGTCTCATTTTAAAAAGGTTTCGTTAACGAAATATAAAATATATCGTCGTCGTTCTATGAAACGTCCATTCTTAACAAAAATGTAATTTAATTCTTATTTAATTCATTCCAGATCATCCATATTTGCAAAATATTGTATTGCACAGTGGACGACGATGATATATCAATTTTTCATTGATATACTCGTATCTGTGTATGTATTGAAATCTTTTATGATAAAAGTCACAGAAGTTTGTCTTTTATTCTTTTATGATTTTTAACAGATTTCATAACAGATTTTGGCATGCTGAATACCAAAAATGCTATTCGTAAAAGATTTTTTCTATGTTCGAACGTTTGACAGTTCATAAAAGTTTTCTTAGCAGATTTTATAACAGATTTTAGCGTGCTGAATACCAAAATTAAAATTCATAAAAGATTTGTTGACAGCTCAAACATTTGTATGGAAATTCATAGCAGAATAACAGAATAGAAGAATAAAAGATCTCGCCGAATAGGCCTAATTATCTATCTACTCTGTATATGAGTTTTCGCGATCAAAATCAAAAGTTGTTGTTATTAAAAAAGAAAAATCAGATTTTATTGGTACAAAAGTTAATTTATTTAGAGCAAAACTAAAAACACGACTACTTGTGGGAACGCAAAAATCAAGACGAGACAAAGAGTTCGTTAATTCAAAAAAGACATATGTTACAACACGAGCGCCATCGTGCTATTGAAACTTTAACTAAACCATTCTTAAGGCGCATACAGATTACATTAGGTGCGTTTTATTATTCACAAATCTATCTGGATCCGGATCTGGATTAAGTTTTAACATGTATTACAAAAACAATTTGGGATCCTGTTTTCTATCGGGATCTATTTCAAAGATCCAAAAATTAGTTATTACACTGGCGAGTAGATGGCTTTTTATGGTAAGGTAGTGTAACCTATAGTGTGAAGAAAAAAGACAAGACATAATTGAAAATTTCCAAACCCAAGGATAAAAAGAGACGGGCTTATAACACTGCTGTCAGTAAGATCCGTATCGTTTTATTTTCAAGGGATGATCCAGATCCGGATCCAGATAGATTTATGGATAATAAAACGCACCTATTATTTCAATAAAAGTTTGTTCACATTTAAATAAAGAAGTAAATGTTTTCTCATGGAAAAGGAGCTGCATGAATTTCCTACGGAATCCTATCAGGATATACAGGAAGGAGGTACACACTTTCCCGATGCATATTTTCTGGTGAAATCACTATGCATCTTCGATTTCATAGGTAATTTTTGTGTCTGAAAAAACTGGTTCTAGTGATGTGATGCTTTCCTCAATGGAAATAAGTTAATGAAAAGTGAGTCAACATTTAGGCCGGTATTCACCGAGCGCTCATAACTTAAGAAGCTCATAAACCTATTCACCAAGCAATATTAGTGAAGATCTACGAGCGCTCTTAAAAGTTAGGAGTGGTCCTGACCACTCCTAACTTACGAGCGCTCTCTTCGAAAGTTTGTTCGCTTGTGCGTGTGCCACGCACGCATTTGACTCGAATCCATGTAAGCAATGCCAAGTAGAAGAGTATCCATTTGCTGTCAAGACCAACATTTCACAGTTTGGGTATGCCTGAACAAGAGAGAGTGGCTCTCATTTTCGAACTTCGAAAAACACTTGCGAGTGGTTGGTGAATACCCCACAGAAATTTCAAGTTAAGAGCCTCGTAAAGTTAAGAGCCGTTTAGGAGCGCTCGGTGAATAAGAGCCTTAATCAATCGCCTGAGGGAAAGAAGCATAGAAAATACTGATTATTCATTACAGAAATGTGTGCATTTCTGAAGTCTGTCTCTTCAGTATTGAAAAAATGAATGCATTTAGGGGATATTTTATTAGGAGAAGGAATATGAACTGATTTCTTCAATAGAAGAAGTATAGAATCGTCTGAAATGTAGGCAAATTTATCGTTTGAATGAAAAAAAAAACAAATTGAATTTATTTTATGTACGTATCTATTTTATTAACTATTATAATACATTTTAAAGAAATTAGTAGATATATACAGACTAACATTGTTTTCAAAGTTGGATGGTAGTATTTGGGAAGCAGCTTTGGGATTAATCATCTGCATTATCCTGTTCATTTGAGATTTAAGAAAAAGAGGAATATCTACTTTTTCAAATCATTAAAAAGAATATAAGGAATTTTCCGTTGGTTAATTGTTTTCATACGTAACATACATAAGCAATTTATTAAAAACACTTGAAAACACGGAAAACCACGCACACAACTGTTTTCTTTGAGCATGAAATCGAAACTAAATCATTCCAGAACAAAATAAATGACTAATGACAAAAAAGGACCTATTGAGCGTCGCCGATCCATCGCGGGAAAAACTAAAAAAAAAGTATTTTTTATTGCAGGTCAAAATCTCTCTCTCTCTCTCTTTGCTCTCAGCTGACGTAGAATAGCAAACTAAGTTCAAGAAAAGATACATTCCTTTTCCCTAGCGATATCACCATAGTTTAGTTCTATTGAAAGGTTGTTTACTGATTTTCAATACCAAAGAAAAGGAAGGGTTGTTTTCTCTTTCACTTCGCATTAAACACTTAATGGTCGAAAAGATGCAGGAATAATTATTACGTGTTCAGCATTTTTTTCATTAGCATTGCCGTTAATGATGTCAAAAAGGATATTACTATGTTTCTTGTCTTTTTCACCTTCTTTCGAAAACAAAGCACAAAATGCATTTGCAATTGCAAACTACCTCATGATTTCTACTCGGAATTCACCTTTATTTTTCCTTGAGGAGCAAATTTCCTACTAGGTGTTCAAGTTAAAACTTAAGATGTATAGAAAATAATTTTATGATTCTTACGAAAAAATCTTTGCATCTAGAGATGACATTAATCCGTATTTTATTATCGCTATAGAACATCATATAAAAAAAAAACGATACAAATAACAGTGACTGCAATGCTATATTTCCGTCCCCGCGTGTTTGCTTAGTTCTCCCTTCATGTTCATGGATTAAATCTGGTTGAAGATTCCACTAAATTTTAGTTTCTCTCTAAATATTTACTCCAAATATTAACTTGTTAATTTTGGCATAATATTTTCGTCCAGAATATTTCACATAAAACAGATGTTCTCTAAAAAGAAATTATATCCGAATTTTTCACAGAATTTGTTTTTAAGATTAAGATTAAGTTGAAGCTGTATATCTCTCGGTTAAGTGTTTTTTTTTAAACATTTTTGTTATAATGTTTCGGTTAAAAAGAGTTTCAAGACATATGATGAGAAAATTTCTTGTTTTTGGCATACAGTGGTGACCAAATTATTACGGTAACAAGCAAGAAAATAAAAATTTTTCGAACGAAAATGGAAACAACTTTGTGTTTTTTTTTCATATACATGCATATATTTATAAAAAATACGAGTATATACATATGTACATATATCAGCTTATTTTAATCTTTAACATGAAATAGACTTTTTCTTTGTTTCCACCAAAACGAAATAGGAGATTTTATTAGCTTTTTCAAATTGATGGATTTCAACTGAAATTTTGGTGGAACATAGTATTACGACCAATTCTAGCAGAAAACACTAATAAAAATCAGCAAAATTTAAATTTTTACCAAAAATACTTGGGAAGAGTGGAAAACAAAATAGGAATACATCTTTTAAAGCTTGTGACCTTTACGTTTTACTGACATAACCATTAAACTTACTAGATACTGACTTCATGAAGCCAACTTCACTCTAGTTCCATTTCCAGCTGTTCAACAAGAAACGCTATTGGTGCAAAGAAAATACTCGTATTATTCATACAAAATAGAGTTTGAAATGCGAATTTTGTGTCAAGGAATAATTTTTAAAATTAAAATTAAATTTTTAAATTAAAATTAAAACGATAAATCGCGTTACCATTATACTGTGTTACATCCCAACAGAGCGAAGGTAAGGGAGGGATGTCTTTTATAACTTGCTGTGTGCTGTTGATAGTTCACCACGGGGAGACATTATAATAGTAAATGGAGATGAATGCCAGGTGACAACGCTGGACTAAAGCATGTTATGGAAAAACATGGTGTTGGCAACCGAAACGACAATGGTGAAAGGTTTTTCTTTGCTTCCGTAAGACTGCATACAGCTACTGTTTGAGGATTTCATGTTTTAATACTGATAGAGTAAAAAATCCCGTAGACCACCACTTCCCAACGATTGAGAGCAATATCATACGTAGGGATTCTACTCCATCGAAAACATTCATGTGAAGAATGTGTTCATATCCTGTGCTGAAATTATAGTCGATCGTTCGCAGATTTTCGTGGTCACCTAAAATCAAAAAAAAATTAAAAGAATATCAGGATTACTAAATATGAATATGCACAAAAACCTCAAATATTTAGATTTTTATTTACCATTGGGATACCAAGAAGGGGTATATGTATATTTTTAACCTCAAGCTATAATGTTATCCGCAATGTTTTTATAGTTGTTGATGAATGTTGGGGTTTGAGTTCAGCTGCGACCAATAAAAAATCGATTTCTGGAAAGGAAGTTATTGTATTTACATAGGTTACCGATTATATTCCTTTTTTTTCTTTTTTCGTGGTTGGCGTACCTACGTAAAACCAAAACATACCGATTTTCATTTGTTATGACGTTTTTTTTTCAGATTTATGTTGATAAAATTATTATTCGCAGGCCATGTAAACGTTAAATTAGTTTTATTATCAGTTTTATTAAAAAAAGCACTTGAAACCTAAATCAAATTGAAATTTTTCAAAAACGAATATACAGTCAAAATCGGTTACAACGACATCGGTTATAACGACGTATTGGTTATAACGACCAAATTCTTAGGTCCCGGCTGAGTTCCATTATAATCCCATTGAATAATAAATCGTTTATTACGACATCGCTTACAACGACATATCGGTTACAATGACCGGATTTTCCCCTTTTTTAATTAAAATGTTGGTTATAACGACTAAAACCGACGCAGCTGTTGATGCGATTGCGTATTTTTCTAAACGGTAATCTGTTTATCTGTAGATGCGTTGTATGTAGAATTTCGGATACATACATATTATGTATGTTAAAGCTTACTGTTTGTTGATATGTTATTCTTTTTGTTTTACGTTATTATTTGTTTTGAGTTTGTTCAAGTAGGTGGGAAAACTACTTAGTGCAAATTTGTCTGCGTGACGAATGGTCGTAGAAGTTTTATTTTATTCGGTTCGCATAAATTATCTAGTACATATTGGAAAATGAGTCAGAAACGAACCTCAACGTGCCTCAACAATAAATAAGAATTATAAATTATAAAAAAGGGTCTCTACTTGAAAAGAAATTAATTTACTTGATATCGGTTACAGCGACCTATCGCTTATAACGACTAAATTCGTCAGTCCCTTGAAGGTCGTTATAACCGATTTTGACTGTATTTGAAATACGAGAGCCATCGTCCTCTTGTCGATCCTCATTTTTATTGCCAACAATTGCCAAGAGCCTTGATTGAAAGCTTATCAACGAGATAATAGAAACTGATCAACTTCCTTTTGCTCACCTCTTGCAACCAAAAAGGTAGTAGGAGATGGCTTTTTATGGTAAGGGGTAGTGTAAAATACAGTGTAAAGAAAGAGGACAAGAAACATTTGAAAATCAACAGACATAAGCAAAAGAGAGAGTGACAACTGTCAGTATGATCCGTATCGTTTTATTTTCGAGGGTTAATCTATATGGATCTTTGGCGATAATAAAACGCGGCTTATTTCATAGATCCAAAAATTAGTTCTTACTCTGGCAGGTAGATTGATTTTTATGGTAGGGTAGAGTAAACTATAGTGTAAAAAAAAGACAAGAAATAATTGAAAATCAGCAAACATAAGGATAAAAGAGATCAGTGGCGGCTGGTGGGTTGTTGAACAGGTGATGCACTTTACTTGCTCACTAAGTAGGTATTAAGATTATAAATCGCAAAAAAAAAACAACAATTTACATGTATATATTGATTTTTTATTATTTTGTATGATTGCTCGAAGAATTTCGACCATGTATAAAAGTGACACACTTATTACATTTAGCAAGGAATCATGTTTTTTTATTTTTTCACTTAAATGCGTCAAATCGTGGGTTCAGGTTTCTGTCTAAATCGATTCTCCGCCAAAAATATTGCATGTAAAATTTAAAAAGCGTCTTGGAGATCCGGCTAATTTTATATTATCTTTATTTTAAAAAGATTTATTACTGTCTTTAATATACCTAATCACTGTTCATTTTATCCCACACCACACACTGTACACAGTACAGAATCGAACTAAAAACCAAAATAAAAAACAATTACTAACCTAACTCCTACAAACCAACACTATTTAACCAGTCACGGATAGAGCGAAACAACATTACATATTCGCAGGCGCAGCGCATTCTAGTCAAACATCGGTTAATCTTCGGTTCTCGTGCGCCGCACGAGACCAGGCTCATTTCTCCATACATTTCAATGAAATATCTTTTGTCTCACGCGTCAGGGACATTAGCTTGTAACTCATACAAGTTATATTAGCAGTCCTCGTGCGCTCGCCGAAGCGCACGAGAATTTTTACTTGCAGGGAAAGTAAGTCTTAAAAGTAAAGCAAAGCGCTTACATTGTTTCCTCATAATTGGAAATTTTACTTGTTTATGTTCTTGTATGTTTAAAAAATAAATATTAATATGGTAATCTAAAAATAAAGATGCAGTAATATTTTGTAATTTTTAAATCTTTTGAATTGGGTGTTCAGCGCACGAGCGCACTTAAGGTACAGCCGCCACTGAAAGAGATGGACATATAACACTGCTGTCACTAAGATCCATATCGTTTTATTTTCAGGAAATAATCTATATGGATCATTTTAGATTAAAAATAATAAATTAAAGACGTAAAATCTAAAGTTTGAATTCATTTGGATAGGACACCGGTAAGCCGGCGAGTAAATCCCCAGCATTTGACAAAATAACATCAAATAGTTCTTTTAACGCACTGAATCCCAACAACAACAACGATTTTTTAAATAGTCTTATAATGCAATGGTCCAGCTAAGCCCACTAAACATGCAACCATTTTCATGAGATTAGTGCACACCACCTCCTACTTACACTTAAGGTTTGAATCTTTTTATTCCTCATTGGATGGTGGTCACTTTAATGGCTCTGCGTTCAGAAGCCTTAGACATTTAAATGCCACTTCCACCAACCTTGACAGAAAAATTCAAACGGTTTGTAATCAAGAAATTCCGGAAACAAAGATAATAAAGTACCATCGGATAAAAAAGAAAAATAAAAATAAAAGCCTATCCAAAATGAGCTATTGTGAATGTATTTTCATCCTTCGCTGAGTCTATAAACTTAGATTAATCTGACAGCATACAAAAATCTATTAATGACAATTGTGTAGATTAAAATTTGGCAACTCGCCCATTAATCACACCCGAAAACAATTTTCCTAAACCTCCTTCCTTGCATGTCATTGGAACTTTTAGTAGCCTATTGCTTATTTTCCACTTTTTCTTTCATTCATTTTTAATTTTTTTCAGTAATTTCCTTCTTGATACATACATACATATATCCACCCCGCATCGCGCACCCGAAACTTAAAACCTTAAAAAGTTCATTATCATTTGGGTTCATGCGACTTGCTTTACTCTCCTGTGAGCACAAGTTTTTTTTATAGGAACTTAGGTAGCATACAAGATTAAAAACAAATGTTAACTTAAGCATGGTATTTGCTAGTATAATTTACTAACAACATAAATACATACATGTGTCTATCGGAAATAATAGCGGAAAAAGCGGGCTTAAGTGGCGTATGTGCAACATTTATAAATTGCATTTTTCAATTCATATAAGTTCGAAGTCAAGACTGCTCAAAAATGTCTTACCTCGATTTTCATTGCAAAACTTTAAACATAATAGTATACTTGCATTGTTCACAATTCACATACCTTTATGACACATTTTATTTAACATTTAAGCCATGCAATGCAACTAAGCTCAACAAACGGAATCCCGTATCAAGAATTTGTTATTGAATATTTCGCCATTGTAAATTCCTCGAGTATAGGTAAGTATATCTCCGAAGTCCAAAGATACTTTGAACCAGCTACGTACTCTCCCAATCAACTCTTAACATCACCAAAAGAAAGTCATTTTCTCAGCCAGCTGCGCTAGTAAGAGATGCATGAACTGAGCATCTCTTGGAACCACCACTAAGGCACCCATACCCATTGTCTGCTTCGAAGTCTATAAAAGATCTGCGGTCTCAAACCTAAACTTATAGTAGATGTCTTCCATTCGATTCGTTCGTTTGATCGCCTAGTCGAAGAAGAAAAACGCGCGTGTGCCGGTTTACCAACATTATTTCGAGTGCAAAAGTGATTAATTTTAATTAAAGTTATTAAGAAAAAAAAAAGAAAATTACGGGTATTTCGTGTTGAAAAGTTGTCTCACGGTAGAGCATTTCATGCATTTGGCGAAATTGTCGAAAGTTTTTCCATCTTCTGAAGGTCGGAAAACAGTTAACCCTGACGGCTCAGTTCGATTTAAATATCAGTAATAGGACCATGTCAATGTGGAGTACATCATTAGTTATCGCTTTAATCGTTGGCGCTGTTGCAGATGGTAATTTGTAATTTGGACATTTTCTGTCTAAACTTCCATAAAGCGAAGCGCGGTTTCTATTTTATTAATATGTGAAAGTTGCTTGTGAATTTTCTTTTGATTTTTATTTCTCGAAAAAAAAAAAGAAATGAGTGAATGATAACAATGTCTGTGACAGTAATTAAGTAAACAGATGGCGTTTTCAAAAGCTGTTGCAATACATGCTAAAATATTTTTTCCCTAAAACAGTAGTTACATAATGTTGTTGTTTTTTAATTAAAATTGTTTGGTAATAATATGTTGTTAGTGACGGACAGAGAGTGAGATTTCCCATTTAAAACATGAATTATTGTTTGAAAAAAGAAATAGGTGATACAAGCAAAACGGTCATTGGCAGTTATAATACGGAAGGAGTTATGGATTTAAAAGTTTTTTTTTATTTAAAGAGCTAACTGAAGAGATAACTATCAGTCAAACCAGATCAACCAGTAGCGAAGATAATGATGAACAGCTGCTGTCATGGAGTGATGCATTTTTGATTGATTTGTGATTTTTCTTGTGTTTGTACATTCAGCCGTGACATGGAACTTTCGCACTATTTATGTTTAAATGGTATTACAAAGTTTAGACAAATTGCGTCTACGAACTTTGTTTGAATCAAGAATTTTAGTCGTATAGATTCGTAGATTTGGTATTGAAAATGTAGCGAGATGTTAAAAATTCAAAACAACTTATGTACGAGTACATATTATCAAATAAATCTAAGGATTATAATTTATTTAGAGCCTCTGAATAAATTAAAGACACGACTGCATAGTATGAACTTCATTTTGCGATCGAGAACATAACTTGGAGATGTAGGGTCATGGTTATTGAATAAAATGACAAATGTAAAAAAAGTCAAAACTACAAATTAAAAAACTGATTTTTCTTTGATCCTTTTTTTACAAAATAAAACAAAATTTATTTAAAATTTGGAAATGTGATATCCTTTTAACTGCCTATTTATGTATGTAAAAATTCATTAGTAGGTTCGTGTTTGCAAAATTGGCACAAAATAGGTCGTTCCATTAAAAAAGCCAGTTTTCTCAAAAAAAAAAAAAATCGAATGCCTATTTTAGTCAAGGTGGAGCGAAATTTTATCAAATTTTGTAAGGCTATATTTGAGAAAATTTAAAAAATTATACTACATACATACATACATTGTTAGCCCGCCATTATGAACCGTTTGATCATTTCTCCGGGCACAAAAACGAGCTATAATTCGAGAAATCACGGTATGGCCTATACCAAATTAATTTGCAATTAATACAATTGATTCACCTTAGTGAAATCAGACACTATTTTTACTTGCGACTTATAGGTACATACTATAAGGCAAGTTATGTATTCGTAAAAAAAATAGAACTTGAGATTTTGATCAAAGTTGACATTACGACGATATCGAAGACCAAAAAAGTGGGTCTCGCAATTCTGTCTGTCTGTCTGTTCGACTACAGCCTAAACGGCTCGGCCGATTTTCTTTAAACTTGGTAGATATCAGTTTTATTTTTTCCCCCACACGTTTTTTTCTTTTTTTTTTTAAGACCAAAAATAACGGTACCTGCCATACGATTTTTCGAAATTTTATAAATATTTTTTTTTTCTCAAAAACTGTTCGACAGATTTAAAAAATAAAAATACAGAAAAATTTCATTTAGTTAAAACTACTAAATTAGTTGAAAAAAACTTGCGAAAATGGTTATTGAGGGTACCCCCCATGGAACCATTTTTTTCGTTTTTGATAATTTTTTTTTTTGCTAAAGCTCCCCAAAAATTTAAAAAGAATTGCCTATTCAAATTTTCCAAAAAATTTTGTTTGGATTTTTAAAAAAAAACTTCAAAATTTTTTTTCAAAACTCAATATTTCGAAAACCCCACGCTAGATTTTCTTTAAACTTGATAAATAAAAGTTTTTTAATGATAATATAGATGTTATGATATATAGATGATACAAGATGTGAAAAAAAAAAATTATTTTACCTAAAAATAAAGGTACCCACCATACAAATGTAAAAAAAAATTAAAAAATGGTTTTTAAAAATCGTGTTTTTCTCGAAAACGGCGCCTAGAATTTTGATAAAATGTTTTTTCAATATTTCAAAAACGGCTCAATATTTTTTTTGTTAATTTAATTTTTATTCGAACAATAATAAAACTTTAAATTGGCGTACCAACATTTTTTCTTAAAAATGTTTAAAAATTTTGTATATAAAATCTTATTTTTTTAAGAAACCACTACCACGACTTATAATTTTTGTTTTTATATAAATTCATATTTGCATAACATTCTGTTTCTATCTCTTACTACTAAAAGAGTTTAAAAAATAAAATGTATCCTTATGAACAGTTTTCTCTAGTAACAAGGTGGGATCCTGTTTTCTATCGGGATCTATTTCAAAGATCCAAAAATTAGTTACTACACTGGCGAGTAGATGGCTGTTTATGGTAAGGTAGTGTAAGCTATAGTGTAAAGAAAAAAGACAAGACATAATTTAAAATTTACAAACCCAAGGATAAAAAGAGACGGGCTTATAGCACTGCTGTCACTAAGATCCGTATCGTTTTATTTTCAAGGGATGATCCAGATCCGGATCCAGATAAATTTGTGCATAATAAAACGCACCTATTCATTTTTAAATTCCTAGTCTAGTCGGTCATTTTATTTTCGTTCGTTCGTTGGAATATTTTTTACGAGCCATTTTATCACTTTTTTTTTAAATAATCTACGATGACATACAATTGATTTTGCTCATTGTTGAGATCATATGTTCAAAAAGAAAAATGCAGTGAACTGAAAATTGACTCAACGCAGGTGAATTGCTCTTAAAATAGAGTACTTGTGCTTTAGTTTTGTCCACTTACCCTTTAATAGTTTCTGAATTATTTTGTTGAATTTTAAATAAGGTTAGAGTAATTATATTATATTTAATAACTGTTAAACTGTTGGACGTATAGAGTCTGATTAAAAAAAATAATTATGATATTATTATTGGTTTTCTTAATTTTGTTTACTTTTTTTTAAAGTGAAATCAATTCGTGCTTTTGTTTTGGCCAACACTGTATACAGGGTATTTCGCATATGAAAAATAGAATTTACGATTGGATCGCACGTACATATGTATATACATACTTACCTTCATGTAATATTACTTTGGAATTTCAAAATTGTATTTATCTATAAAAAAATGGTATAATTAGATTAAAATGCATAAAGTTCAGATCCTCATTATGAATAGCGAATCGAACGTTCGACAATATTATTAAAAGCGGACTTCAACGTTCGCTTAAAAATAAATGTCAAATATCAGATAAATATTTTATTGAGATAGATGTGATGTTCTTTCTTGGTTAAGATTGTGTAAAAATATATAAAATGATAAGCGAAATTGATTTGAAGAATATACTAATGCGAGAGATATAGACAAGAAAATATTAGAATGATTAGGTTGAGAAAAAAAAAATTAAGGACAGTTCTAGCCCTTTGGAGATCCCAGATCATCTGTAAGTTATATCAAGTGTTATTTTGCTAAAACATCTCCTATAATGGTCTGTGGTTAAAAAATAGAATGCCGTTTGGTATCTGGTTACCATTTTTATAATCCATTCATCGAGAATTAGCTAGCTTTTAGGAACAGTTTTTGGGAAAAATTTCGAAAAAAAAAAATTGTCTTGGAGCTACCGTTATTTTTGGTCTTAAAAAAGGCAAAAACGTGGAAAATTTTAAAAATGCTACATATCTACTAAGTTTAAAGAAAATCGTCCAAGATGTTTAGGTTGTAGTCTATAAAACAGACAGACAGAATCATAAGACTCACTTTTTAAGTCTTCCCTATCATCGTAATATCATGCCTAAACGAAGAGTCGAGTTCGATCTTTTTCACGAATGCATAACTTGCCATACCGTACCTTAACATAATGACCATCGGCAGTAAACATGTTAAAAAACAATGGTAACACCTACAATGTCATACAATACATTTTTGTAAGGCCAGAAATCCCTTCTTTTATTTTCTTTTTTAATAACGTTCTTTTGTGAACAGTTTTAAAAAAAAATAATTTTCAAACACAAAGAAAATACAAGAAGAGATTTCTTTCCAAAAAAGTATTTTATGTCATTGTAGGTGTTACCATTTTGTTTAAATATTTTTAACTGTTTTAATTCAATTTTTTAGAAACTTGTCTCTCCCGGAAAAACGGGAGGGGTGTAAAAGGCCTCTCCCACACTATTTTTTTTTTTCTAAACCCAATTTACATGCTCTAGCTTTTTGTCATACCTTATGTGAATCATCCTGTATACGAGCTACCAGCGTTGCCGCTTTGTCGCTATATGTGACGATATTTCAACTCAGTAATCGAAAACACATTGGTGCAAAATTTTAAACACCTTAGTATTTAGGTATTAGTATGATACTACTTAGCAATTTGCTAACTTTTAAGTAGATTACTAACTCTTTCTTAATTTCAAACATTTTTTAAATAGTATAGTGCTAAGGCTATTTTTTTAATAAATAGCTTCTGAACACACTTAGGCTAGCCGCGCACTAGCAATTTTTAGTTGCGAAACTGCTTGGTTCGAGCAACTAAAAAGTTTGTGTTTTGACACAAACTAAACGATTGCCTAAAATAAGTTCGCCATTTTATTGAACATATAATTATCTGCAAATTCACGGACATTCAACCAAACAGTTCATCTGTTTTCTATAAGTAACCAAACAGTTTCGCAACTAAAAATTGCTAGTGCGCGGCTAGCCTTAGAGTAATGGCAGTTTATGCAAGAAGCTAAATAAACAGACCTGTTTTGATGTTTGTAAATGTCTAAGAGTCATATGAAGTTAGAACGATACTAAAAAATATAAAATAGGTATTCGATGATTTCAACTTTAATAAAAGGGAAGAGAAAGTATTATGCTAAATTCAAATTAAATTTGCAAAATCTTCGTTTGAAACTAGTTTCATACTAAAACAGCTTTAATACGAAAAAAGCTCCTAAATAGTTGGAATATTAATATTTATTCAGATTTTCCAACTTCTTCGGACTTTTAAAAAAAAATTAAATTTTGTTTGAAAACCCAATATTTCGAAAGCCACATGCTTGATTTTTTTTTAAACTTGATAGTAAACAGTTTCTCAATGATTTCGACAATATATAAGAAAACAGCTTTATTTTATCTTAAAATAACGTTATCCACTGCATAAATGTTAAAAAATGTTTTTTTTTTTTAAGGGAATTTGGAATTTTAATACAAAATTTACTATTTAAACGATTTATACATAATTCAATGAAAACAAAATTGAAATAAGACATGAAAGGCAAAAGCAAAAAAAATGCAAAATTTATTTTAGAAAATTTGATATCTCAAAAACAGGTCGATGTTTGTTTTTTAAATTCAATTTTTATCTGCACGCAAATAAAAACTTAAAATTGGCGTATCAGTTTTAAAAATTGTAAACGCACATAAACTTATTTTTTTTTATAAAAATACGATTTATAATTTGTGTTCTTGTATATTTCCTAGCTCTAACTACTAAAGGAGTTGTTTTGGTCATTTAAAAAATGAATTTTATGCTTATGAACATTATTTCATAACAAGATACATTTTTAAAATTCCAAGCCTTTTTTAGCATAAAAGCAAGTTCCAGTCGTGCGACCCAGTCGTGCATTTTATATTATTTTGCACACCAATTAAATTTTTTTAAAAGACATTTTTCCAACTACTTTATTGAAAGAAACTAGTACAGACTTTCATGGAAAAGGCTGGCAGTCATCGTTATAGCAAAACCCACTCTTTGTGGACTTCTCCATTAATACAAAGTTTAATTAAAAGACTGAACCAAAATCGATATGGTATTGGCGTCTTGTCCATCTTCTTCATTTTGTAACTAATGGGATTTCGTCGGTTCCTCAGGCATGTCATTATCCCTGAACGACACTTTCATAGAAGAAACCGAAAAACTGGCAATGTGTATCAACGACGATCTTTATTAGTATGACTACATTCTCGAGACCGCCATAAACGCATCTAAATGTTTAGGAATTCTATTTCGGTGAAGGAAATTTTTCACGCTTTCTTATCTGGTAACAATTTTCAAGGCGTTTTAAACTAAAACTATACTCGAATAAAACTAACATCTTTAGACAATGCTGCCCAAACTTCTCATTTACTGGATAGAATTCAGGACAGAGCATTAAAACTGATAGGTAAAAGAACTATCATGGAATCATTCTCATACCGTTATATACAGATATTCGTTTTTTTGCCATTTGCAATCTTTTAAAACCAATATTCATCAATACCTCCTTTCTCCGCTCCCTAATTTTCGCCATCGCTCGTGCAATAAAGGTCTTAAATGGCTTATCGTTCCAAAGTATCTTAACAGCAAAGAACTGCGGTTCTTCTTGAACTTTTGCTAACATTTTTCAAAAAAAAAAAACTTAATCCGTTTCGTCCCTGAGTCTCTTTCTCATATTCATCAATGATCTTTTATCTGAAACTGGGGGTCAATTCTGTATCTGTGAAACTGTGAAATGATAAGTTTTTTCACAACTTCACACACTATCCGATTCGCAATTTATGAAAAAAAATTAATAAAATGTCAAAATATTTTCAAATATTAAATTTGTTTTCACACTCAAACGATTTTATGAAAAGCCCTGATAAAATATGAAAATTACAAAAACAAAATTATACTCAAAAATGAGTATCGTGTATCAACAATGAGAGCGTTTCTCATTTTAGTACTCTTTAGTACATGTTTTGACAAACTTATCAGAATGAGTTCCAGAATCGCATTATGTGAGTTTATGAAATGTAAAAATGAAAAATGGCTGTGAAAACTGAAATGATAACTTGTTTATCACTTCACAGTTTCACAGATAGAGAATTGACCCCCTGCTAATCGATTAAATTGTTTTACTAACGACAGTAATCTTGTTTCCTCATATTCGTCTGCAGATTGGCGTCGTTGTTCTTCGGATGCGGAAATATAACGTCAGCGTATGATAAATTCTGCATATATGGGTCATTTTTTAAAAATTGACATTTTTTTTTGATCGTTTGAAAAATTTTTTTTTTTCAGTTTTTCTTGGGTTTTAGTTTCTAAATCTATAGTAAACAAGTAGAAAAGGAGTTCTCCGAGTTGCGCAAAAATAATTTCAAATATTTTCCATTTTACGAGTATTTTTTGATAAAAATTTAAATTTTAAATTTCGAATGTACTAAAAATGTTCTTTTCTTGCATAAAATAACAATAATCCACAAAATAAATAGTAACAATAAATAGTTGAAATTTTGTGAAAAGCAAATAAATTTAATAGGATAATTAATAAAAAAAGATCCCTGTGCAGGGACGGGTTAGAATATTCCTGCAGCGCCTCCCCGCTTGTCGTAAAAGGCGACTAAAGGAGTAAATACATCTAGGCCACAAACAGCAAGGTGAACCTAGCGACACGTAACACCTATAAACTTTCCCAAAAGTGTGCATGCCAGTCCCTGGGTTGGCACGACTGGAGATCACCGGTGCCGTAAAAGAGAGATCAAATACAAAACTGGAGCATGCACACGTCGATACTCGATAATTTTGTGAATTCAAGCATTATGGAAGTACTCGTCCGAAATGACACTACCCCGCCAGGCACTACCATTGTTACACATGGTACTGATCCTGGACCGAGCAGCAATGCTCGGGTCAGAGCTAGACGGATTCCGGGGGCTAGCAAAGTAATGCCGCAGATTATACAAAATCTGAGAGTTGCGAGTTGGAACGTTGGCAGTATGACAGGTCGAAGCTTCGAACTGGAAGAGATGATGAAAAGAAGGCGAGTGGACATCTTATGTGTTCAAGAAACAAAATGGCGAAACACGGGAAACAGGGCCCGTTTCTTGGATACGAGGACAAAAAACTATAAGATGTTCTACTATGGAACGGAAAAGGGTAAAAACGGAATCGGAATCATCCTTGCAAAACATCTATTAGGCAGCGTATTGACCATTTCGAAATCCAGCGACCGTTTGATGTCCCTTAAATTGGTGATTAAAGGAAAGTTGTGGAATATTGTCACTGCATATGCTCCCCAAATTGGATGTGAGCAGGTGGAAAAAGATGCATTTTGGCTAGACTTTCACAATCTACTTAAGGACATCCCAAAGGAAGAGTTTTTGTTCGTGGGCGGAGATTTGAACGGACATGTCGGCAAGACAAACGAAGACTATGAAGATTGCCATGGAGGCCTCGGATACGGCACCAGGAACCCTCCTGGTGAAGATATCCTGAGCATGTGCAAAACATACGGTCTTATCGTACTAAATACCATGTTCGTCAAACAAAGCCGACACCTGGTCACTTACAGCAGTGGTGGAAATGAAACCCAGATTGATTACCATTTGGTATCTAGTTTCATGAAACCCCGGGTAAAAGATTGCAAAGTGATACTAGGAGAAGCGATCGCCCACCAACACCGTCTCCTACTGACAGAATTTTTTATGGAGACAGTGAACGACAACAAACATACAAAAACTTTTGGGAAGATCAAATGGTATAATCTGGATAAGGAAAAAGGCGAAGCTTTCATTTCGAATATGCAAAACGTTCTGTATAACAACACCGATATAGTTCGAAATGAAGAGAGTACAGCACAAAGTATGTGGGATCTCCTACAGAGAACTTGCAAAGAAAAAGCCAAAACACTGTTAGGGGTTTCAAAAGGACACAACCAACAAGGCAAAGAAACATGGTGGTGGAATGATGAAGCTAAATCAGTTATAAGTAAAAAGAAAATGGCTTTCAAGGCTTGGTCGAAGTGCCCCTCTAATGATACAGAGCAAAAGTCACGCCTCGAAGTGGAATATAGAAACTGCAAGAAAGAAGCGAAGAAGAAGTGCGCCCAAATTCAAGCAAAGAATACAGAAAACCTGTATCGGGAGCTGGATGAAATTTCTACCCCGACAGCTGGTGCTATTCAAGAGCTACGGCAAAACACGAATAAGGGCGCAACTATCTTCAAAATAGCCGCTCAAAGAAGAAGAAATGCCCAGGAGATTTGTTCGCCAAAGTTCATTAACAATGCTCAAGGCCAACTTCTTGTGGAAGACAACGAAATTCTTCACAGGTGGCGACAGTATTGTGACGGACTTCTAAACGAACAATTTCCAAGGCTGTACTTTCCAATAGCTTCACCTAACTTAAGCGAAGTATCCGACGTCACAGTCGAAGAAGTTAGTGAGGCGGTAAAATACTCCAAAAAGGGAAAAGCTGTTGGCCCAGACGAAATACCCTCAGAGTTTTGGAAAAAGATGGGAGACATCGGGTTTAGATGGCTCATGATTCTTGTCTCCAAACTTATACGAGGTGATCGCATGCCTAATCAATGGAGGGAAAGTTACCTTCTTCCAATTTATAAAGGAAAGGGTGATACTCGAAGCTGTGATAATTACCGTTCGATTAAGCTGATGTCACACACCATGAAGATCGTTGAGCGAGTCTTGGGTAGCCGACTGCGAAAAATAATTAGGCTATCTGATGACCAGTGCGGGTTTGTCGGGGGTAAGTCAACCACGGATGCAATCCAGAGTATAAGAATAATTATGGAAAAACATCGGGATTCTTTGGAGGATTTGCATGTCGTATTGGTTGATTTTGAAAAAGCATTCGATCGGCAACCACGAGATCTAATATGGGTGGCCCTCAGGCAACGAGGAGTTCCAGAAACCTATGTGCGGATAATTATGGACATGTATGATGGAGCAGTTACTAAAGTAAGATGCGCAGCTGGAGTCACCGAAGAATTCGAAATCACAGTAGGTGTACACCAGGGAAGTGTCTTGAGTCCCCTGCTCTTTATTACAGTTCTTGATTACCTGCTTGAAGGCAAAGTGACGGATCCAAAAGTGCATCAGTTATTCTTTGCTGACGATGGAGCCATCATAAGTGAAGACCCGATATCCCTACAACGAGCACTTGACGTATGGGTGGATGTTCTAGAAGGAAGTGGGTACCGCATAAGCGCGAAAAAGACAGAATACCTATGCTGCCCATTTTCTGATCCACACAGGCCTATTCCTGACATTTATTTGAATGGAGTAGTGCTTCCCAAGTGTGAAAAGTTTAAATATCTGGGGTCTATGATAAATAACGAAGCTACTTGTGATGACGATATCAATCATCGCGTAAGCGTAGGGTGGATGAAGTGGCGGGAAAATTCTGCTATCTTCTGTGACCGAAAAATGCCCCCTAAGCTGAAAGGAAAGCTCTACACTTCAGTTGTGCGTCCAGCACTCACATACGGTTCACAATGTTGGACAATGTACAAAAAGTATGAGAGTAAGCTAACGGCAGCTGAGATGAAGATGCTTCGTATGACAGCAGGAGTTACAAAGCTTGATCGAATTAGAAGTACGAAGATCCGAGGAAGCCTTCATGTTAAGAATACCATTTCCCAAAAAATTGAACACGACCGACTCAGTTGGTATTGCCATGTTCAAAGGAGAGATCCTGAGAACCCCGTCAAAAAGGCAATATCATACAACGTTCCAATTCGGAATAAAAAGAAAGGTAGGCCTAAACACTCCTGGTACAAACAAATGCAAAAACACCAGCATTCAGTTGGCCTCAGAAATGGAACAATACAAAACCGGGAGGCTTGCCGCCGATTTCTGAGGTCAACCCGGCGAACCCCACAGGCGGATCACTAGTGTGAAGCAGATACGTGGGAGAGTTATGATCCCCTCGACATCGAGATCATAACAGCGCCGAAACAAAGGAAGAAGAAGAAGAATTAATAAAAAAAGTTGTTTGTTTACGAAATGATTTTGTTTAAAAGCATGAAAGAGTCAAAAAAATATTTTTAAATAACGGCAAATAACTTTCTTGGAACTTTTACGGTACCAATACTGTAAGGAATGATGAAATTCAGTATATTTATCTAGAATATAAAAAAATTAATAATAATATGAGCCACTATAAACTAAAAAAACATTTATTAAAAAACAAATACGAAAATGGCCACGGAGATTACAGGCCACGGAGATTACAAAATCGCCTATTTTGTAATTTTAATATAGTAAATGTAATTCAATGTCATACAAATTATATTAGGTTCAAGTATGAGTAAATACCTTTCTTTTGGCGGTGGTTAGACTAAAAAATATTTATACGGTACAAAGATAACAAGGCCACGGAGATTACACTGAATTTTTACTCGGATGAAAAAATTATTTTGTATGCAAATTTTAAAGGAATTAACTGCAATAATTAAATTATAATAAAACATGAAATTGAAGGTTTTTTGACGTACTATAAGATAATGCATCGTAAAAAATTATTAAAAATTGTCTAGTTGTGTGAAAAAGCGAAAATGTTTAATTAGGTTTTTTTTTCCAAATCTTGTCACACTCGTTCAACTAAGTATTCGGACAACAAATACATTTTTTTTTTTTTGGCATATCATAAAATTGAAGTTTGAGAGAAGGCCTTTCAAACGACAAGGCCCAAAATTAAATAAAAAATCATTTTCATCATTAAAAATATTAATAAAACTGATTAAGCATGAAAATCACATCCCAAAAAGGCCACGGAGATTACACATTATTAATTACCATGGCTATTCGTTACCATCAATCGATCTGCAAATTTGTTCTTATAATGCTGACATATAAACACACTTCCATGCCAAATTTCAAGTCTTTAAATTGAAATGCAAAGAAAATAGAAGCTATAACGCTAAAAATGTAATTTTTTTAAAACGACCCATATATGTATGCGCGTACAAGAAACACTTCAACTATCGCAGTTATTTTTTTATTACTTGATAGTGAACTTGGAATGTTTAACTACAAAAAAATTATACCCAAACTAACCTGGAAGGTTTAAAGTGTCTTCTTGATAAGTCGTAAGCCATATTATACTCATCTGCTCATCGTCTTATTATTTTTAATAGAAAAGAAATTAGCTCACTTTGGATCATTATAAATTAAATAGATATTTGTATGTATATTTTTATTTTCTATTTTCTCTGAATCTCCAAGACATGGAGGTATCCAAAGCTAACTAATCGAAGTCATCGGTCAACGAGTACGAGATAGTCAATTATAATGTGCAACTTTTCGAAGAAAGATCATTTAAATCAATCATTTCGATTAGATAAAATGTCCAGTTTGTTTTCTGTTTCCAGTTGATTGCAGCAAAAACGTGACCAAGCGTAGCATACGCAACACGGTGGAGTGCCATGAGGATGGTCGTTTCTACAGAGATCCCGATAGACCAGTTCATAAGATCTGGACAAATTCAGAATGCTCTAAGTATTACTTGTGTCTAGAAAAGGAGGTGTTTGAATTCAAGTGCTCCGAAGGTTTATTATTCGATGTGGTGCGACAAATTTGCGACTTCAAACAAAATGTTGATAATTGTGATGTAACTGCGGGTAAGTTTCGTTCAAGAGGATTGATACATCTTTGTAACAAACATTAAAACTCGTTTCTTAGAGGCTCGTGTACCTAAACCTCTTCTCGCTGATGCTAAGTGTCAAGATGATACCCAACTGGGATGTGCTGATGGAACTTGTCTACCAAATGAATATTTCTGTGACGGATCAGTTGATTGTCCTGATGGATCAGATGAGGTAACTTAATAATAGCGATGAAGATAAGTGTTTTTATCAAGAAGTTTTTTCTTAGGGTTGGTGTGACGTTGACAGTGATCCAAACGCAGCTGACGCTTGCGATCCGTCTGCTTGCAAACTACCCGACTGCCATTGTTCCAAAGATGGAACAATAATTCCTGGTCGCTTGGATCCGCATCAAGTTCCACAAATGATTCTTTTGACATTCGATGATGCCATTAATTTCGATAATTGGGAACTTTTTTCGAAAGTTATTTTCACTCAAAATCGAAAGAATCCCAACGGATGCCCCATAAAGGGGACATTTTATGTATCGCATCAGTACACTAACTATCAATTCGTACAGAAACTATGGAACGATGATCATGAGATCGCTGTTCACTCTGTAACGTAAGTTCCTGCATTTCTGATACATACTAGTTTACTTTGACTTTTATTTTATTCCCTCTTCACTCTCAAGACATCGTGGCCCGGAATTGTGGTGGTCCAAAAATGCCACCATTGAGGATTGGTTCGACGAGATGGTTGGCCAAGCAAATATCATTAATAAATTTGGAGCCGTTCGAATGGAAGAGATTCGTGGTCTGCGTGTACCTTTTCTGCGTGTTGGCTGGAATCGACAATTTCTAATGATGAAAGAATTTGGTTTTATTTTCGACTCGTCTATGGTGGCACCATTCACTAATCCACCACTCTGGCCATACACACTTGATTTTAAAATGCCACACAGTTGCACTGGAATGAACCAAAATTGCCCTTCGAGAAGTTATCCCGGCATCTGGGAAATGGTAATGAATCAGTTGGAAGCTGGTGAATACACCTGTGGCATGGTAGATAGTTGTCCTCCGCATTTAAGTGGAGAGGATGTCTATCGAATGCTAACTCATAACTTTAAGCGTCACTACTTAAGTAATCGAGCTCCGTTTGGACTATTCTTCCATTCGACGTGGTTTAAGAAAATCGATTACCTTGATGCGTTTTTGGCAAGTAAATCGAGTAAATGAGCCCAGAAGTAAACAGCTAACAGTTGTATTTTCTAGAAATTCCTTGATGACCTGCAAAAGCTACCTGACGTGTACTTCGTTACAAAGCATCAAGCCATTCAGTGGATGCGTCATCCGACTCCCATAAATCAAATGCACCAGTTCGAAGCTTGGCATTGCAAGTCCAAGTCCCTGGAACCTCAGGAGGTTGTGTGCAACATTCCCAACACTTGCAAACTTCGTAGCAGAGTTCTGCAGCAGGATCGTTACTTCTATACTTGCAAGGAGTGTCCCCCACAGTATCCATGGCTACGAAATGAGTTCGGATTGGACTAAAGTTGACAGCACGATTAACCATTTATACTTTTATGTCTAGATAGATAATCAACTTATTTATTTTCTCATCCTTAATCTAAGCGAATTACAATTATTATTCTGAAGCGGCTTTGTTAAATTTTTCTTTTTTTTCGTATGAAATGCTTTACAAGCTTCGAAATAAAAACAAAACAAGTTTCTGTGAATGTCAGTGGTTGTATTTCTACGCATCTTGAGAGATGAATGGATTTGGTATGGATTCCATACCATCCTGAGGACAAATAAGGACCAATGCCGTCCCCCGGCAAACTACCAGACCCAGACTGCGTGTCTCTTCGGCCAGTTTGAAGGGTTCGTCAACATCTCGTAGGTATTCGACTGTATTATCCAGAACCAAGTTAAGAAGGGCATCGTAACCTTTAAGGACACCAGCAGCTTCTCGTCCGCCAGCAAATTTAACGCGAATCATTTTCTCTAGATACTTGGACAGATCAAGGATAGATTCCTTGCGACGTTTTTCTTTGTTGTCATTACCTCCTTGGGGCTGATACAAAAATACATAGAATATTTTTTATTGGGAATTTTTTTTAAATATCCATATTTTTCTACCTTTCCTTTGTTTTCCATTTCTTAATTATTTTTCTTCAAATAAGAACAATTTTCAATATTTAGTAGTAAACAAAACGTTTCGTTTATACTTTCACCGCTAAAAAATTTGAGGTTATTTGAAGTTTGTTTTGACTTTTGACAGCGCAGCGCATATGACAGTTGGTAAGCGTTTCGAAAAAAAATTAATTAATGTGCTTCATTCACAATAACAAATATAGAAAATAATTGGAAAACATTTCAAAGGCTGGTCCAATAGTTTTTATTTCAGTGGGTTGTGCATTCAAGTGAAATCGATAAATATATGACATTTAGGCCTATTCTGCCAAATCTGTTATTCTGCTATAGATTTTCTGATTTTCTGTTATGAATCTTAAAAGATTTCCACCTTAAAAGATCTTTTATGATTGGTTTTCAGATGTTCGAACTTTTAAAAAAGTCTGTTATGCTACTTCGAAAACGAGATCTGTTATGAAACTGAACTAAATCTGTTATCATAATCAGCTGTGATTATGTAAAATATTTAATCTGACATAATTAAAATGGATGACGAACAAAAAAGTAAACTCTTAGGCTAGGCGCGCACATTCAATTTTTAGTTTCGAAACTGCTTAGTTCGAGTAACTAAAAAGTTTGTGTTTTGACACAAACTAAACTATTGCGCGCACATTCAATTTTTGTTTGCACAAATGTTTGGTTGCTTATAGAAAACAGATGAACTATTTGGTTGAATGTCCGCGCAGGTGCATATAATTATATGTTACACAAAATAGCGAACTCATTTTAGGCAATCGTTTAGTTTATGTCAAAACATAAACTTTTTAGTTGCTCGAACAAGCAGTTGCGAAACTAAAAATTGAATGTGCGCGCCTAGCCATAAAGTCGGAAAAGGAGATAGTTCATCAGTTTTATAAAATTTATTACTTTGATTGATATTTTGATAAATTGTATAAATATTTCTTTTTTCTATTGTGAATTGCGGAATGCGGAAATAGCAAAAGATTAAATAAAATTGCATTGCTTAGACTGCTTTTAAACGATTCAATATTACCTGTGTGGTGACGGGGGTACACAAAATTGCTGGGATTGGAAAAAATGCAGAGTTATCGTTTTTTTTTCTTTATGGTTTTTTTATTTGTCAGGTATGTTTCATTTCTATTTGGCGTTCGCTCAGTGAACTTCGATTAACTCACTAGAGTAAAGTGTGTGAAGAGATGACTCCTTTTCAATAGAACAAAGTTAACTTATATTAAAAATCGCTGTGTGTAAAAGCAGTCGATGCAATCGAAAGGAAGCCAAAAGAGAATCAAAGATTAAAAATCGCTTTCGTGTAAAAGCAGTCTTAAACGCAATCATTGTGAATAGATTTCGGTATTATATTGTATTTCCAACTTAATGTAATTTTAAACAAGATCCAAGAAAAACGACGCTGTCAATTCAAATGAAAATAAACAAATCTTTTTCATAATTTTCGAAATGGCTGAACTAAATAACAGGTGCTTTATGAATAAATAAACAAACAATTTTTAATACAAAAAATCAATTTATTAGGAAAAGGAAACTTTCATCCGAAAAAACAAAACTTGGATGTGAAGAGGATGCCATTAAAAAACAGGATACAAATGAAAATGCTTCTGTTAATGTTGAAGTGGTAAGGTTACATTTACTTCTTTTTTGTTATTAAATCAATACATTTAATCAAAATATTAAGGAAACAGATTCGGATACAACATCTACAACAAAATCCGATGAAACACAGCTTATTTCTAAGTCTGCAATTAAATCCTTTTCACGACTCCTTCCACGAAATGTAGTCGGTACGATAGGCAGAAAAACAGCATTATTCACTAAACGCACTCTACGTTCTGGTACTAGGCGATGTGCCTTACAAACATCAAATCAAGGCTGGGATACCATTAGCACGTTGTCGTGCTTAGAAGACGACGTAAATTCACAGGGAGAAACCACCAAGAAACAAAATAAAGCCCTGTCTATAAACTGCACACTTAAACTGAGAAAACTCAAGGAAAAGTTCAAAACAAAACGCCAACTAAAAAAAGATCGACTTCGATCTGTGAAAATCAAATCTTGCAAAGAACTTAACCAATCAAAGGTAGAACAAAATAAACAAGGGAAGCTTTTAGAGAAATTATTGGAAAAACATAATAAACATTTGGAGAGTTTGTAGGATCGTACTAAGTAAAATAATTTGTGTTTTTGTTATTGTCAAGTTTTTAACTAAACTACACAAATTATTTAAAGTATCCAGGCTAAATGCAATTGAAGTACCCAGTGCAACAACCGGATAACTCCACTTTTAGAAATGTTGAGAAAATTAAAAACAACTATCTCAAAAATAAGAAATAAGAAAAATTTTCCAAACAGTGATAATTCCAAAATTGAGTTTCAATATCCAAGAGCCAACTTAGATGTCTTTTTTTGCACACCGAATGACTCAGGTTTTTTTTTTGTATTTCTGCATTAAAAAACATTTCGCAAAAATGTGGAGTTATCTGGTTGTTGCACTGGGTGCTTCGATTGCAATAATCATACTCATACCAAATCGGAGAAAGCTATGGTAAATGTCTATCTTCAACATATTTACTTCTTAAGTGTAACGAAGAATGGTTGTATGATGTGTGGTCTAGGTATAAGTATAAATAAATTCGAGGACATGGTGCCTCTAATGGTGGTGAGTCTAAGCCTTGTGATTTACAACTCTGAACCATTTCTGTGTTCGTGTTTGGATAAATGGAGGGGACTCACAATTTTCTGCCAACTCCGAATGGCTAATGAGCAACACTTTTCATGACGAGAGATACTCTGAGAATTTGTCAATTCCTTACAAGGGGTAGTATACCCCTAAAAAACGGAGAAATGTACCAAAGACCTTCTGTATAACTAGGGATAAGTATAACAGCAAAATATTGGCTCCTTAAGTGCATATTTCACATTTCCAGAATTAGATCGTTGTATTAAAGCTACCATAAGGTAGATAAGCCAGTTGCCCGGCGACTAATCGACAAATTCAGAATTTCTCCAACACTATCTTGGATGGACTTGTTATCGCGTTTGTCTATGAAGTAGTTAGTATTTGAACAAACGTTTCAAAATGTTGAAATCATTATAAGACTAGAAAAAAACTCATAAATGTTTTGGTCTTCAATCTGAAGCGCAAGAATGATAAAAGTAATCATGCGAAACTGGTGAAAATTAGAAGCTGTACAAAAATGCATGCTTACCAACTATTTTGTTAGGCCTCCAATTCTTAAAAAATATTTTTTCATCATATGCAATGTATAATAAATATAAAATGATTTATTTTTAATTTTATGCTCTTATGTCAGAAAACTGCTGCAATGCTGCTGAATTAGCGTTTGCAGACTTGATCGAAGATTCCTCATCCTGTTCAATGCATGGTACTTCTTCTTGAGGGTCTGAAAACAAAAGTAAAAAATGATTCCTTTCAGAAGCATGTTTCGAAAGAGTTTCAAGGAACTAATACAGAAATGAGAATAAGTAGGAGCGTCCAGAACGCTACAGCGGGCTGCGGTCAAATAATTTCTCGAAATTTTCAAAACTTTTATTACTAAAGAAATAAATAATTACGAATACGAAGACTGATGGATTTTTATATGTGTGATATAACAGTGTTCGTTGTCCCTTTTTATTATTGAAATTCTGAAGAGTAAATATTTTATTTCGCAATTGATCGCAGTTTATACGATTTTGAAAAAATCTTTTCCTTTTTTGATACCTTGAAAGGGTCAAACGCAGTACTAGTCATAGGTCTCTGAGCGACTAAACAATTAAAGGATGAGATTGTATGGTTGAAGCCATATAGTCTTAGAGCGGGAAGCTATATTTCTAAGCGACATCCTAATGTCCGAAATTAACTTGGAAAATGATTGATTTTAGGCTTAAAAACGCTCATATAGTTTGGCAAGATTTAATTTCAATTTATTTAAAAACCATGTACAAGTAAGACCTAATCTTTTATAGTACTTAACAATACGGATAATGGTAATAGTAAATTAATCTAAAATAAAATATTAGACGTAGGTAATTTATCTTTTTGTTTGGCTATTTAATAATTTTATTTAATTATTTAACCTGTTTTAATTTGTATTTTTAAGTTTTTGAAAATATTTGAGTTTTCTTTTTTAATAAACTTATCGAAAATGAGAAACGATTACAATTTTAAAGTTTGCAATACCAATTATTCTTTTGATTGTACGAAGAAGAGAGTTCCATAGCTTGGTTGCATAAATAATGAAGAACCGTAAAGAATTCAAATACAGTTGAAAGTCGGTGCAAAGAGATTGGGCAAATTTAAATTAATCATAAATGTATAGCGGTGCTCTATTTTATATAAGTTTGTGAAAGAAAGAAAGAATATACAGCATCTAGCATCTAGAAACTGCTGTAGCGAGCATCCAAAGAACAGTGGATAATATATGTGATAAGTGTTGGTATCTCCGGAGATCATAAACGTATCTTATGCGCGAAACAGATTAAACCAGCAACAGCACCAGCATCGTCAACAGCAAACAGCACGCTGACCAGCAAAAATTTCTCAAACACATTGCCACCAGCAACGTCATTTCATCTGCTTGACATTTCATATGGAAAAAAAAGCTTTTCATTTCGGTGCCACTGAATATTGCAGTGGGAAAGTTGACAACACCGCACCAGCAACAGCAAATTTAGGACTTTGGCCTAACGACGCTGTTGGCGTTGCTGTTGCTGTTCTAATGTGTGTTGAACAATTGAAATACATTGGCTCTAAATTAATGGCGGCCGCTGTTGCTGTTGACGGTGCTGTTGCTGGTTCAATCTGTTCCGCGCTTTATCATATCGTTAAAAGCCACAAGAACTTTTTGTTGAGAATGTGAGTCAGGCTTAAAACATGTAGATCACATTAGTTTGGTATTAACTGGAGTTATGACAGAAAATGGCCAGACTAGAGTAGATTCTACCCACTGAAAGTGACCGATTGATTCTAAAACTAAAACTGGTAACACATTCAACAAACCAAAGCTGGAATTGGAAGAGAAAAACTGGGGACAAGAGTGAGTCAATATCCTGTTTACATATAGCAATAAGTTGAGACTTAACCGTAATATGTGTTAGACCATAGTCAATGGACCACTTAGTAATTGCCATAAGATCTTCATTTATCCTACATATAAGATCTTCCTGTAGACGAATCGGCCGGGACAAGTAAATTTTTACATCATCTGCATATAAATGCAGAGCAGGACACTAGAAGACACTATGCAAAAATGTATAAAATTTACAAGAAGATGTGGAATAATCATTTTTATGAAGTACAATGGCACCCATCCTCACCAAGAGCATCAGACTTCAGATTCTAAGACAATATCAAACCCAAACACTGCCGGTGGATCACAAATGATTTGATCGTTTGATTAAGACTTTCGACATCTCTCAATATTAATGTCATACTTAGTTGGATCAGAGGAACATGTTTTCCAAATAGTTCAATAACCAATGATTGAAAATAATCAACTTTTTCTATAAAAGATTTGAATTAAAATCGCCACAAATAATAATGTGTTCATAAGTTGCAGAGGAAAAAAGATTGTCTTAAATAATTTAAAAATAAAATTTTGATATATATGTTGTAAAGTACGCACTTTACAATCTTCTTTGTTCATTACCCTATCCGTCCATCATTCTATTAAAATTCAATAACGCAACCACTTTTAATTCCCATACTAATCATTTTCGTTAATTAACCAACTCAACCACTTCAAATTCCCACACTCATCATTTCCTTTAATTGCCCAACTCTTCAAAATCTCCATATCATCATTTTCATTTTCTATATCCAACGATCAACGCACTCCGAATCGTCGCGTCGGTTATAACTAATTCCTATGAAGGGAGAATTCACCTTTTAGATTTGTGTAAAGAACACGACCATTAGGCTAGGCGCGCACATTCAATTTTTAGTTTCGCAACTGCTTGGTTCGAGCAACTAAAAAGTTTGTGTTTTGACACAAACTAAACGATTGCCTAAAATGAGACATACAATTATATGCACTTGCACGGACATTCAACCAAATAGTTCATCTGTTTTCTATAAGCAACCAAAAAATTGTGCAACTAAAAATTGAATGTGCGCGCCTAGCCTTAAACAGTGTGAGTAAGAAAACTAAAAAATTACAACGATAAATTATACCCGGGAAAAGATATGTATTAGCGCACCTAACTTACAATTTAAGTTTTTAATCTTTTTTTTCAGAAACTCGAACACCATTGTTGTTTGGTTGGACAAAATAGCACGCAACTAGCAATAATTACAAATTCTGCCCGCACCTTCGGCATGCCTTCTCTTAACCGAGCCTTAATACTTTTTTAAATAACCGTCGCCAGCACTGTCTTCTTCCGTCGGATAAATTTGTTGGAAATGTCAGAAAGTATTGTCCTGACATTTCGGATAAAAGAACAAACGTCAAAAAATTTCAAAACAAAAAATTACCCTTGCTTAAAATGCTAACTAGAAATAAATTGTTTAAACCAAATTTAAATATTTTAAAAAACATATTACAATACTCAAATATTGCCAAATCTGAAACTCGACCCCATATACCAGTGCTATTTGAAGAAACAATAAACTTCCTAAATGCAGGCCCATCTAAGGTTTTCATAGATATGACTTTTGGTGCGGGTGGCCACAGTCGCGGAATCTTACAAAGAGCCCCCGACGCCAAAATATACGCCTTAGATCGAGATCCAGTTGCTCATGAACATTCTAAACAACTAGCTGCCGAATATCCCGATGGACAAATCATCCCCCTTATTGGAAAGTTTTCTGATCTACCACAGCTTCTGAAAGAACGCAACATAAAGCAAAACTCCTTCGATGGGATTGTATTCGACTTGGGTGCATCGTCGATGCAATTCGACGAATCAGAACGTGGTTTCTCTCACTCGAAAAACGCCTTCCTAGACATGCGGATGGGTCAAGAACAAATCACTGCGGCTGATTTTCTAGCTAAAGTTGATGAGCCAGATTTGGCGAAGATTCTTCGAGTATACGGAGGAGAAAAGTCGGCCAAGAGAATAGCAAGAACCATTGTTGAGTCCCGATCTACATTTGGTAGAACCGAAACTACGCAGCAACTTGCTGAATTAGTTGCATCGAGCGTATCACAAACGTACCGATTGAACAAACTGCAAAGACCCACCCACATAGCAACACTAACGTTTCAAGCTATTCGAATATTTCTGAATAACGAATTGAATGAAATCAACTACGGAATGATTGTTGCCCAGCGGTATTTGAAGAAAGGCGGGAGACTTGTTATCATCACTTTCCATTCACTGGAAGATACAATTGTGAAGAGACACATTAATGGCAATATTATCGAAGGTATGGCCAATCCAGTTCCTCTGAAGTACAGTGGACATGATATGGTGCACGACCAGGATATAATGGAATCGTTGACAGAGAAGACCTGGAAGCAACTGCATAAGCACGTGATTGTGTCCTCGGATAAGGAAGTTGCAGAAAATTCAAGAAGCCGTTCTGCTAAGTTGCGAGCAGTAGAAAAAGTTAATTAATTACCTAGGAAGTAAAATAAACTTACTTATGTAAAAGCTATAGGCAACGAATCCAAGTAGGATAATAGTCAGTTTTGTTATTTGGAAACGCAAAACGTTGTTTTCTTACAAAGTTGATAGATTCAATATCTACAGTCCAGTAGTAAATTAAAATTTGACTAAAAGATGCGTGTATATAATAAAATATAAAGTTATATATATATAACGTTTGTTTTATTAAAAAAAGAATATTATCAATGTAGCGGCAAAATTTTAAGCTCTCTTTGTCCAGATACCATGTTGCCAACATTTAAAAAGTCTAGATCTGTTCAGTTATCCTGAATAGCAGATTGGATTTTGAGTTTACGTTTGAAATGATTGATCATACTTGAGACGAAAACTATCGACAAAACAATTCCTTGATCGTAGATCTTGGTGTCCTCCAAGGTTCAGTATTAAAGCATTGCTATTCCTTTTTTTATAAATGCAAATAATTTTATGGGGAAATGATACAAATTGTGCCTCTTTAAGTTATTTGCGGATAATGCTTTAACTTATAAAATTGAATACGATTACAAATTGTTGCTAGAGGGCATAGATGCAGTATTTCGCACGACTCCTTCCACTGCACTGGACATTCTGTTCCATCGAACACCTCTCGAGATACTCGAGACAAACGGCTGCAAGCACAGCTATTCCTCCCACAACCTCCTTGCAGTGAATCAATAAATTAAATTGGCAACTCTATTATCCTTCTGAAATCATTCGAATCCCTTCCAAATAGCATCGATTACACCAACCTTCGGGTTCAGTTTGATAAAAACTTTCAGGTAACTATCCCTTCTAGAAAATTCTGGGAGGACATGGCATTCCTGTGAGATGATTCAATTCATTTTTAAATCGATAAATCAAAAAGTAATGATGGGATTGGTGGAGATGTATACTCAGGCAGCCTAAATTAAAGTCTCCCTTTTCATCTTCCCAATCACTATAGCGTGTTCCAAGAGCAACTTTTGACGAATAAAGAAGCCCTGTCTTGGCTTGAAGAAAACTTCATATTAAATAAAGACATCCGCAGCTTCTCGGACAGTCATTAAACCACTTGATTTTATCTAACAGCCCTTAACAACCGATTGTCTCTGACGCAGATGGCACAGCAGTTTAAAATTTGCTTTGGGAAATTTTCCTACGCTCTCAATGCCCAACTGACTACTCAAAGTACCTTGGTGCTTATCTTCAATTCAACGAACTGTACGGTTTTCTCTACCAACAATATTTACATAAAACGAAATCTAACCTTATAAACGATCCTAAATCCTTTTTTCAATTCGTTAATTACAAAAGAAAGTCAGATGGTTACCCATCCTCTTTGTCATTCAATAATGAAACCTCCAATGATAATCTCACTATAGCTAATTACTTTGCATCATTTTTTAAGGACTCATTTTCCAAGGATTCTTTTAAACCAGATTGGACCTATTTTGAATATTTACCGAATTTTTCGCTGGTTCCATTCTTACCTGATTGCATTGCTCCTTTGGCCATTGAAAACAAATTTTCTCAACTTAATGATGAGTTCACTCCGGGCCCTGTTGGTCTTCCTGCCATTTTCCTAAAAAAAATCCTCTATCAAAAATTTTTCATTTATCCTTATCTCAGTGAACATTTCCCAAGATATGGAAAACATCTTTCAAAACACCAATTCACAAGAAAGGCCCGAAAGATGACGTGAAAAACTATCGACCAATTGCTAAACTTTCACATATCCCAAAAACTTTCTAAAGTATTTTATATGAACTCCTTAGTTTCCGTTGCAGGTCCATAATTACCCCAGCATAGCATGGTTTCTTAAAAAGCAGGCATTCTCTTTTATTCTCACAATTAACGATTTTCAAATATCCCTTTACGCTGATGATACGAAATTTTTCAAAATGATCGCGGCACCTGAAGACACATCTCTCCTCCAAACAGATCTCGAAAGTTTCTCAACCTGGTGTACCAATAATTGCTTAGAGCTCAACATTAGCAAATGCCAGACAATGACCATTTCACGTAAACGCATTAAAACAACTCCCCGTCTGTACTATCTTCATAATCAACCCATACAAATAGTAGAAAAGATAAGGGATATTGGCCTTTTATGTGACCGTGAACTGAAATTTCTATTTCATATTGATGAAATAATCTATAAGGCCAACTCAGCATTAGGTTTTGTAAAAAGATGGTCTAAAGAATTTTCCAACCCTTACGTGCCCCGATCCCTTTACATAACGTTTGTCCGACCTTTACTTGAGTATGCGTCTCAAGTTTGGTCTCCATATCAAGATATACCTATATCAAGAATAGAAGGCATCCAACGACGATTCCTTCGTTTTGCACTTCAATGCCTTCCGTGGAATAATCCTTTGATCTTACCCGCTTATATACAGGAACGTAGAGAAATTGCTGATATACTTTTCATACATCGGCTTCTCTCTGGATCAATTGACTGCTCCTCTCTCTACAACTCCATTTCTTTCAACACTAACACCCGTAACCTGAGAAACCATCGCCTTTTCTATTTACTATCACACCACACCTCCTATGGACTTTTTTGTCCCACCCCCACTCTTAGTTATAAGTTAAACTTATAGCTTGAATTAAGGTCAAAAATGGTTTTTTTTTTGTTCGGGAGAAATTATTCCGAACCCAATCAATTACTTATACATCAATAACATCCCGAAGTTGGTCACATGAGAACTAACAAGGCCCACCCACTATTCAGTGTATAGAGAATTGTGATGACAAGGGTTTTGTTAACTTCAATGAACAATGAGTAAGGACATTTTTTCAGACGAAGCATTCCAAAACGTGTCGGCAAGGAAACGTCGTAGAATAGCAAGTAATTACGTAATTACGTAATTAAGCATATTTTGGCATTTTATTTTAATGAGGTTTATGCAATGCCATCTCTTTCAATTAAGGTATGGAAAATTTCTTCGGCTCCTTCTCTGTGGTATAGACCTCTTCCTGGTCGCCACACAAACATTCTATATTTTCGTTTGGTTCTTTGCAAGAAGATTGCAACTTCCTTTTTTTTTTGAATAAGCAGGGAATCCAAAACGTAGGCAATCACTATGCGTTTTAAATACCCCATAGCAATATCGGGATATTTATCCATACTACTTACAAAAAGATCAAGTTACATCTTATTCTTTTTACCTATTGTTTTACTATTTTAATAAAACAAAATTAATCGGCCCTAGCGAGGTATCCGTTCGGAGCGGAAATTTCTCCGATTTTGTACGATTCGGAGGATTTTTGCTTCGAGGTATTCTTCCGAACAGCTGTTCGGAATTTTTCTCCGACATTATTTTAACGCACCCGGCGAACTGCGTTGAAGTGCGATCAAGTGCTTTATTTGTGAAATTTCTGAGAGCTTAATGCAATTGTTATTCCGATTTCGTCCGACACAAATTCTTCGCGGAACAAATTGCGACAACGCATTTGTGTATTATTATTCTTTCCGATAGGATACCTCGAAAGCACTTTGAACCTCCGATGAAGTATGCGTGGCGGACAATTTTCCGCTCCGAACGGATACCTCGCTAGGGCCGAATTACATTTTCCGCGCTATTCGCCGGCAACTTACTCACGAAAACTTTTTGAGTTAAAATGATTATTAATAAAGTTCCCAGGGAAAGATCATTCACAGTAGATACTTCGCGAAGGGAAACTTTTTTCTTCCCTTCCAAGACGATTCACGATACCAAATCTCCCTCAATGGGAAAAAACTCTGGAGAAATTTCTTTCGCGATAGGGCTGATTATTTAGAGGCTAGTAAAAGATTTCCTCGAGGAACGTATCTATGGGCCTTATTGCGAGTATCATCAACGTTGGATTCGATATAAGTAGATGCGTTAAAATTCGTTTCCAACTTTATCTGGATAATTTTATGTTGTTGTAACCACGTATAAAAACAGAGCATATGGTATATCGTCGCTGTAGATCGAATACCTCGTAACCCAAAAAAGTCGATTTTTCAGGAGAGACAAAAAACTTATTATCAAATCTATGAGAGGCAATGAGAGACGTGTTGTTAATTATGCGCGTGGCTCTGCAATTATAGTTTTTAGGTTCACAGGACATTTTTCATTAGATCCGGAATTTTTTCACAATATAATTGCATCATTACCTAAAAATCGTTTTTTTCTGGGTTACGAGGTATTCGATCTACAGCGACGATATGATACAAGAACAACTTCAGATATCTTAATTTTTCGATGATCGATTTTCGACAAAAGTCGTTGATCGATTAACAAACGACACTCGCAATAAGGGCCTACATATATTATGATCAGCTAATGAAGCAGAACTACTGAAGAACTAAACGCCTCCAATGTGTACTTGTATTAAAAATTCACCAAATCCTTTCATTGGGACAATTTGTATGAGATTTTCCACTACGATGAATTCTGTAATGACTTTTTTCGGGATTCGTAATAATAAGATTCCGATTACGATTGAATTCGTTATAAGGCTGATTACATGAAGTTTCTAGCTCTTTTGGAAAAGTCACTTTTCTAGCTGACCTAGTTGATCGATTGCTGCAATAATGAGCCTTACATTAATATTAATAATCAATGTTGGCGGTAGGGCCGTCCGTAAATTACTTCGCATGAGTTTAAAAATTTTGACACCAGTATTTACAAACACTAAAAAATACAAAAAAAATATTTTCAATACAAATGTTATTTTTTATTTTCCTATTAACTAGTTACTTCTTCTTCATAAAAACAAAACATGGAGAACAGAAATAAACGTAAATTAAAAAAAAAATCTAATTATAAACATAATACATGTTATGGTGTTGTAATGAGAAACTTAATATTATTACACAAAATTAGACACAACCTAAGGCACAGAGTTAGTTGCTATCGCAATGGGCCACGTCGTTGGCCCCTTCAGCACAATATCCTCCAGAATTTGTTTGATTTTAATAAATCGTCTTTTGAATTCCAAACCACATCCTTTGGATAAACGGAAATCCAGCAAAATCTTGCCATCCATCTCGATGATGTGGGCCTTAAACACAAGGCGCAGTTTTCTTCGATCGATCGTCGATATTGTTACTACACTATCGTCATTGATTTTCCGAGTATAACCGAGTTTGTCCAGCGTAGTGAAAAGTCTTCGAATTGTATCGTCCCATTGTGTGGTTACGAAGAATCTTGTCATGCGTCGCACTAGTCTTTGGAATACATTTTGACTTGCCGATTGTGTCTGATTCATTTGTGTACACAAAATTAAATCATCCAACAGAGCCGGTTGGGAGAAACAGAATCCATTCCGAGCTTCGAAGGAAGAATTGTTATGTGAGCCTCGGTTGATTCCACCGCCACCAGCCGCAATGTCAGCCTCTACATCGTTCCTCATTGTCGGCATTGGCTGAGAGCAGTAAACCCGCGATATAGAATCGTCGAAAGGATGTGAGAAATCTGAGCTCGAGCGCTGCCGCTTGGACTTTGGCGAGCGTAGATCTCCATCAGTAACATCGCGGGATTTTAAATCTGTGAATAGTAATTTGAAATTAAATTTTAAAAACAAAAAAAAATAAAGGTGAAAAGTATTGATATGCATAAATGTGTTAAAATATTGGTGACAAATTAAAAATTATATTTAAAAAAAAAATAAAGATAAAACGAAAAACCGCAATCATTTAGTTTTTGGTGATAAAGCTCTATGGAATCTAAGTTAACTAACCATACAGCTAAAATCACCAAAGACCAAATAAAAGCGAATAAAGGTAAATCATAAAAATATCACAAAATGCGGCAAACAAAAAAAAATGAAAACACTGCAAACAAAAATTATAAACAATTTAAATAAAAAAAAGAAACAGTAAACATTCGTATGCGAGTGCGTCGACGGAAACGGTTACAACTGACAACGACAAAAGGATGAAATGATTGATGGATTAGCAGATATTAATTTTGATGGAAATGCGAAACCTTCAATGCTTTGGTAATCTAGCTTTATGAAGTAAACAATCTATCATACAGCTAAAGCGCCAAAGCAATGAAAATCGGCGTGAAATCAATAATTACGCTTTGTTATTTATGTTTAATCGTAGTGACACTTCAGACTTGTTACTTTTTAGTGAAGAGTGAAGATCATGCGATGCTTAATATTGCTACATGTTTTAATATGTACATCTCAATTGACACAAAAAACTTTGTTTGTTAATAGATTAGTAATCTGCTTATATATTTTTGATGTTGTTTACTTCATTCGGTATTCATTTGAAAACGAACAGTTATTTACACTTTAACACTCAATGTGCGTTTGAAGTGGATAACTTTTATTAAGGCACAAAGTTACTCTCAGAATTTGTATTAAACCCACTGAGAGTCACTAAGTACCTGAACAAATGTCACCAAAGTTAGAAATTATTTATATATATATATATTTTTTTTTATTTTATAAAGCCAATAATGATTTGAGTTTCAAAAGATAAAAACAACAATTCTTACCACAATCAATAAATTGCATGTTGCACCATTTGTGATCCAAAATTTTGTCTAAGTTTATTCTATGGGCGGGTTGAACGGCTAGTACCTTGCGTAGCAATGATATAGCTAGTGTGTCTAATTTACTCCATGGCGTTTTTGTTGTCCATTGGTCGTTTTCTTTCCAATTTACAAACTCTTGGCAATTGGTAGAGGGCTGGTCCCAAGGAAGTTCTGGAAAAGAGAAAAACATTTACTACTGTGTTGATACATATATCGAAGCATAAGATTGTAAGTTTCTAGTAATAAACAAATTTAGATATGCGTTATTTTAAAATTCATTAATTTGCTATTTTCATTACCTTAGAAAATATATTATTTAATTCCATACAGTATACTGGCCATACTTAAAATAGCCATTTCAATCAATTCATTGACAATACAATTTATCGATCGATCGTAATATAGGTATTATTCATTCTTTAATATTGTTTTCTCAAAAAGCTTGATATTAGTTCACTAAGAATTTGTGATTGATCAACAATATGAAAAATTATAAAATCTTTGACAAAGATAAATGCGTTTCTATTGATCCTTCGATAGAATTTTTTTTTTTACATTTTGTTCGAAAACTGAGACTTTTCTACCTAGGTATCTGTTTCGATTAGCATAAAGATCCTATAAAATGGAACGCACATCACCGTACTTATGTATACAAAATACAAAGAAATTAGGAGAGTTTATCGAGAATCGTATTAGATTAAAAATAAAATAGTAAGTTCTCCGAAAAATTAAGATAAACCTGCAGTAGACCCTCGAAATTTGTGTAGTGTACATACATATATTTTGAGGTCAGTGCAAGATAGGTGCCGAGAATGCTCACAGTGCTTCAGAAATAAGTGCGAGTCGAATGCTCTTGTTTCCAAGGCTACTGTACGAGAATTTTGTTTCTAAGATGTTATTTATACCAAAAATTTGGAAAATAAAAGATCTTTGAGCTTTTTCCAAAGAAAGTTGTTTTTTACAGTTAAATAAAAAAAGTAAATAAGGAAAAATAAAAATAATTTTAATTAAGTTAGGTCTATTTTTAAAGGTGATACCACTATACATTGAACACCCCCCTCGTAAGTACCAACATTAAAAAGTAAGATCTTAACTATGTATACAATTCACAATTGACGCACAAATATAAAAAATATAGCTGCTAGATAACGACAATACAGAATAATAAACCTTGTTGGTAGACTGATAAAATTTTAACGTAATTTAGCTAAACCCTGTTTTAAACTTCAGAAATTATGTGGTTTTATACTGAAGAGAGCGCTGAAAAGAGGTCATATCATCTCTATTTCTTGACAGTTTTATGAGTTCCGTCAAAAATATCAGTTTCTGGTAAGAAATCATCATATTATCATAACAAAATGTACTCTAACTAAATTAACTTTTTTAACTTGATGTTCAAATGGTAGACATGTGCACCCAAGAGGACAAAAGCGCCCGTATGTGTTTCTCAAAACCCAACTCCTACTTTCACCTGTAAGATTGTGAGGCAATATACGAGAGGGGGAGATGTGTTCCACTAAAGCATCCCTACTTTCATCCTAGAGGAAGAATTTCCCAGATGGAATAAACGGTGACGGTTGTAGTTTCAGTTAGGCAGAACTACTTTGTGATAAGTGCTTAAAATGTTACTACGACATATTCAAAGGTTAGGTCTGTAAGGAGTGGTTTATTCGGCTCGACATCTTTGAAGTTACACTAAGGATCTTACGTTCTAGGTTGGGTTTTCCGTCGGGCTGACTTGCCACCCTCATAAAACATTTTAGTTGCGGAACGGATGTACTGATGATGCACCATGGTGCAAAAAATAAGGACAACGAACTTCGGATTTGTACGTAGAATTAATAGGCCACGTGCAGCCGAACAATTAGTGGATGCCCTAAATACGATGGGAAAGATTTTATTTATTTATTAACTTCCCATAGGGAGTTATTGTAATCGGTCCGATTTGTCAAATTGGAATTTTTGACATTTCTCGACGTTTCAAGGTCCCTAGAGGCTATATCAATCATTTTTAGAGAGATGTCTGTGTGTGTGTGTGTACGTACGTTCGTACGTTCGTACGTTCGTACGTCCGTACGTTCTTGTACCATTTTTCGTCGTCGATATCTCAAGAACGAGTAAAGATATCGACTTCAAATAAATTTTGTTGAATAGGTAATAACTTCGAAAGAGGCTGAAAGGGCGTTTATTAAAATTCAGTTAGTAGTTTTTTCACTACAACGCACAGTGGTTCCACTCCCGAACAAAGGCGGCCATAATTACTAACTCACTTGATAAAATATTAAAACGATTGGTGCTCAAATGTTTTGAGCTCTCTGATTTTGAATCTGCAATCAGTTTCAAACTATCTCGTCACGACTTTGAGATACGTTCGATAAAAGGGTTGAAGATCGGTTTAATATAGTTTTATTTAAATATAATTTTTTACTTGCGACTTATAGGTACTATAAGGCAAGTTATGCATTCGTAAAAAAAATCGAACTCGAGATTTTGATCAAAGTTGACATTACGATGATAGCGAAGACCAAAAAAGTGGGTCTCGCAATTCTGTCTGTCTGTCGGTTCGACTACAGCCTAAACGGCTCGGCCGATTTTCTTCAAACTTGGTAGATATGGGTTTTAATTTTTTCCCCTCGGACGTTTTTTTCTGTTTTTTTTCAGACCAAAAATAACGGTACCTGCCATACGATTTTTTTTCGAAATTTTATAAATATTTTTTCTTCTCAAAAATTGTTCGACAGATTTTAAAAATAAGAATTCAAAAATATTCATTGAATTAAAGCTAGGTAATGGTTGAAAAAAAAATTCCGAAAAATAGTTATTGAGGGTACCCCCATGGAACCTTTTTTTTTTTTGTTTTTGATTTTCTCAAAAACGGTACAACCGCTAAACCATAAATAGAATTGTGTACTCAAATTTTCAAAAAAAAAACTGATTGGATTTAAAAAAAAAAAACTTCAAAATCTTTTTTAAAAACTCAATACATATTTCGAAAACCCCATGCTAGATTTTTTTAAACTTGATAAATAAAAGTTTCTCAATATAAAAAGAAAAAAAATTTACTTTACCTAATATTAAAGGTACCTACCATACAAATGCTTAAAAATAAAAAAAAAATGTTTTTCAAAAATCGTATTTTTCTCGAAAACGGCACCTAGAATTTTGATAAAATTTTTTTTCTTTCAATTAATTTTTACGATCTTTAATTTAATAAAAAAAAATCTGAAACTAAGATATTAAATAATTGATATTTTCAGAAATGATACGTACTTCCTTTGTATTAAGCCACCCTGAATAATTTTTAACAAGAAGGCATCTCTTTCGGCAAGTTTTTTTTACAGAAATACGTAAGTTTTTTACAAACATATGCGATTCTAGTTTCCAATACTCTATAATCTTCATTTGGAATGTCATCTAAGGACTTGGAAATGACGTCTAATATTGAATGGGACTTATTTTTTTCGGTTCCATCAGCATTTAACCAATGCTGAAGCAGAAACATTCTCGTAAATGAGACTTTAGTTAAAAGCCCTAAACTACAAAAAATGAGAGTTTAGGTGGTTCAAAGATTAATTAAAAGTGAATTCGCAAGTAATCGCAGCTAAATCAACATGCATTAAAAAGTACATGAAATTACCTTTCTGGTAATATATAACTTTGTGGGGGCGTAACGGGGCGTAACAGTTAAAAGTTTAAAACAAACAACATTAAGCTAATTTATTTTTATTTTTATTTTATTTAGTCCCAATTTATAAACTCTTATGCTTAGTCGAAAAATGAATCATAAAAAATAAATAACAAATATCTTACCTTCCACTAATATATCCATTATAAAAAAAAATAACGCAAACAGATGAAAAAAATTAATTAAACAAATGCAGTCGCACTTGCTCTTAGAGCACTAAAATTCAAATGCCATGTGTTTGCAATGTTATTACTCTGAAGATAAAAATCTAACGGTTTTTCTTTTTCTATTTCTAATTAGTTTGGAATGTTCTCAGCTCATTTTAACCGTTTTATATAATAATCGCTACAGTAATGTTTTTAGAATTTTGGCCTACGGTGGAACCACAGTGCAACGGTTTAAAAAAAAAGGAAAAATTTTGGTTAGTTTCAAATATCTCACGAAAAAATAAAGCTATTGACTTCAAATAAAATTTAATGTACTCATTATAAGGTCATACAGATTTGGTATAAATTTGGAAAAAAATGAACATACCGTTATTTTTTTAAATAAAAAAAACTGAAAAAAAAATTTCATAACCCTGATATTCTAAGAACGGAAAACAATTTGAAACTCAAAATAATTTTATTTTACGAAAAATAATGTGTTTGACAACTGGTGAAAATTTCAAAAAAAATCAGTTTATAGTTTTTTTACAAAAAATAAAAAACTATATAAAATTCTATTGAAAATTTCTAAAAATTGTTTTTCGACTCAAATTTCTCGAGAACTAGTAGTGATATTGACTTCTAATTTAGTTTATTTTATACATAGTATAATTTTGTACAATTGGTAAAATGTTGACAAATATTGAATAAATAGTTTTTTTTTTTTTTAATAAAAGAACTATTAAAAATTCTAGTGAAAACTAGTTAAAATTGTATTTCAAGTCGAATTTCTTGGGAATGAACACCGATAGTGCCTTCTAAAGTATGTTGTTTTATATATCGATACCTTCCCGTAAGAATGTATACTAAACGACATTTCTAAAATTGTTCAGGAAACGAAAAAACGAAGAAAGTTCTAGTTGAATCATAGTGTGCTAAGATACAATTTGAGCTAAACTAAGTGACATCTAACAAATTTTTTTGTTGCTCACGACAATGAGATCTTTATTAATGTCGCTTAGCATAATTTTTTTGGCCGATAATACAAATTTCAGGGGGCAACATTATTTTAATGAGAAAACATGGCAGTTGATAAATTTTTTTATTTGTACTCTAGTTTCCTTTTCATGCATAATAGGTTGGCGAAACCCAGGCCAAAACGTGGCCCTTAACATATAGTATATTTCCTCATCAAAAAGTCATTTTCGAAAAAAGTGTCGCTTAGTACATTCTTACGGGAAGGTATCGACATAATACAATTATTAACATATGGTTAAATTTTGACAAGTATCGAATTGTCAGTTTTAACAAAAATATAAAAAAAATCTACTAAAAAGTCGTACCTAATATTTGTTTTTCGACTAGAATATCTTGAGAACGAGCAATGATATTGACTTTGCCATTATTTAATTGTATACATAATACAATTTGTAACAAATGGTTTATATTTGACATATATCGACGGTTAACTATGAATACCTCCTATGTCGCATTTTGTAAACTTTAAAGGGGACACAAAAAACTGTCAAAATTAAAACGCATAATAATAAAATTTTACACATAATTATCAGTTTTGAATGGCTATGATGTGAAATAGTTTAAATTTTAAAAATTCAGCGAAGCAGATGGAAATTATTAACGAAACTGCATCAAAATGTAAATTTCACAAAAATGTATGTTAGGAGATATTCATAGTTAACCGTCGATATCTAGTTTTAGAGCGGATATATTTTGTAAGTACCCTTCCATCAATAACCAAACCATATCTTTTATATTTGAATATTTCGTTTTTAAATTTTTTTCAATTAAAATGTTTGGAACCGAAATAATAAAGTAATTTCTATAATAAAATACATAATTTTATTATCAACTTAGTTTTTAGAAGCATGTATGTACTGTACATACGTATATGAATAAGGTTTTTCAGTTGTACCCAAGTCCCACATATTCAAATTCCATTAATAGCTTATACATCAACAATCCCAATTTCAAATCTCTTTAAATAATTAAAATGCTTTTCAATCTTAAAATAATGTTTGTTTGAATTTTACAGCTAAAGTTTGTTTCGCTGAAAATTTGGTTATTTGAAAAAAACTAAATATAAAGTTTTCAAGACCACAAATGGGAAGTTATCAGTGTGGGTCGCACCCAGCCTCTTTTTTGGCAATATTTTTGCCATTCAAAAAAATCATTACAATCATTTGATATTAAAAATTTTAAATAAATCTATTTTTAACATTTCGAATGTAGCATCATGTTTGTGGTACTACAGTTTCTAAACCTTAGTAACCTGAAATCGCAGAAGGGTGTACATCACCAACAAAAGATACATACTCATAAATAAATTGCCAATATATTAAATTTAATTTTAAATACAAATATTATCACATTATACATAATTCTTTGATTAACACTGACATATATCTTATCTATTGAGAACGAAAGCAGCGTTTAGGTGCGGCAAGAAGACTTTAAATTCAACTATGTAAACAAGAAATCTGCATCAAAGCAAAATACGCAAACATGAACCTCATTTTCGCGCATGCCACACAGAAAAGAAAGACGAAGACACCAAACACATGAGGCATGGACAATGTCAAAGGTGGGTGAGTACGCTATAGCATGTTTTGAGAGGAAAATTCTCCGGTTCATTCCTTTCCTGCCTGGTCCCAATTTGCTCAAACAAATAAACGTTCAACGAATTAAATGCCTGGGTTATGTAGAACAATCCTGCCATCCCGCGGGACGGCGAACACAACGACTCTGGGGCGTAGACAGGTGGGAGAGGACCCAACTTTATGTTCGAAACTGGACGAAGCTGGCATGCGAAGCCTGTTGGTTGAGGCCCTGTTCCAACCGGGACTGTGGGGTCACCCTAGTAACTAAGTTAACAACTTAAGTCATACTAAACTGCATCACTCTACCATCATTATCACCTCAACTTTTTTGATTATAGCTAAATTATAAATTATTATAGCCTAATGCGGGCGATTTTTTGAAGATAATGCTAAAGTAAAGAAGCTGTTCCTTTTATGTCCATCTTATCAAAAGATGGCGAATGTGTATTGAGATTGATTTACTAATGTAGAAAAATGATAAGTGTTGTATGATTTTGAATGACGCAAAGAAAAACAAGGCACATGTCGAAATAGCGAAAATATCGCAGCTTCAATTAAAAATGAGCCCAATCAATAGAATCTTTCAGCGAATTTTGCGGTAAAGACCTTGACCTTAACAAATATAAGATAAAATTAACTTAACGAAAAAAAACTGTAGTCTCTTTGTGATTTGAAACGAAACTTATCCGACTGGATTTTGTGAAAATTTTTAGAAAATCTTAAATTGTATAATCCCCCTTTTGAAAAACGATAAATTAAACAACGCTGATAGGCATACACCTTCATTCAACATTAAACCAAATTTTTAGCAATAATAATGCGAAGACTGTGCTAAATCTAATTTAATTCCCAAGTTGACCTTAAAGTTCAATAAATAAAAAGTTTTTAGATGGCAAACAGTTTGAACGCTCCCGATTCCCCATTTCTTAAAAAAAAAATTATTTATATCTATCACGGAAATTCTTATATGTATATAAATCATTATTTGCAGTAAATTTGCAATGAAATAAATCAGAGTCCTCTCGTGCATAAGATTTTTCTTAAGATAAATAAAAATATTAAATATAAACATTGCAGAGCGATTTAAAATGAAAATAAATAAAAATGTGCAGCAAGCAATTTAAGCTGGAGCTTTGGTATAAAAGCTTTAGATGCTTGCAAATATCAAATCTACAGCTAGAATACCAAAGACTCAGCAAAAATGTTCAATGAAAAATATTTATTATTTATATAAAAACAGAAATAAAATCAAAAAATATACATACGCAAACAAATCAAATAAAAAATGCAAAAACAAAACAGTTAATAGTGCCAGAAAATTAATAGTGGTGATTGATTGTTGTTAATTAATTGAGTTTCAAAAGTAAACAAAAACGCATTCAAAATATGCAAATAAAAGAATGTATGCATTTATATTCATTACTCACCACCAGCCAGCATTGTGACGAGAATAACACCACACGACCAAATATCTGCCGGCTGTGCATGGTACGGCTTGACCAGCACCTCAGGAGCAACATATGGCAGCGTTCCGCAACGTTTGTCCAATAGACGTTCTTTGCCCTTCATTCTACATTTGACCAGAGAAGTCGGCATCACATAAATTGAAAGGAGAAATGCAATTTGTTTTAACTTTATATTAGTATAATTCAACAAGCTCAATTGAGATTGATTAATAGTGTGGTGTACCTAATACCTAAACATGGTCGCCATTCCAAAGTCTGAGATCTTAATGTTGTCATGTTCGTCCAGGAGCAAATTCTCTGGTTTCAGGTCACGATGGGCAACGCCTCTTGAATGCAAATACTGCACCCCAGATAGTAGTTGTGTGAAATACCTTTGCGCTTCATGCTGTGGCATACCGATATCAGGCTCTGCAGAAAGGAACAAAAAAATATAAAAATAACAATAGTTTTCTCACAAAGCATTATTCTAATTAGAGAGTTGTGTATGCATGTATGTAGTAGTGTCATTTATCCTATCTACGCATTCAACGATGTATTAATTGACTATTCTGAGAAAGCAAATTGAAAATCAATATTGTAGGTACTTGACTTTCCAAAAGTATAAGCAAAGGAGTAAAACCAGGGACATAAAAACGCCCAAAAAAACAAATTTATCGTCAACCTTGAACTAACTTCAATACTATATTTCAAAGAGAACAAAAAACAGCTTACAAAAAGAAACATCATCATTCAGTGTTATTCGTGCAACAGTGTAACTCATTAAACTTGCACTCCTGCTGTTGCTGCACACCAAGATGTATCTCAAACAGTGCCATCAAGTCCGTCCGACTAAAGCTAAAGTACAGTGAATGCACAATTAAGTGGTTGTACGTGCTTTAATGAATCACATTATTATAATGATCATCGTTGTTATTAGCCTTCCGCAGTCCTTTGAACAGCTTTATAAAGGACGCTCGACTACAACTTTTCTTCTCTCGCCAGAGATGGATGAACCACACCCTAAATCAACAAGTTTATTTACAATTTTGTGAGTACGTTTCATCAACAACATAAAATAAGTCGATTCATGGCGTTAGCTGGCTACAATTATACGGTTTTCGTTAAGTCATTCGTTGCACTTCTTTTTCCCTCCAAACATTTCAAAAGCTGTTGATTGTTTATAGTGTTGTAAAGGTTTCTTCAATTGCACTACTCGTCAAAGTGATAAATGCTCGAATTTTTTTGTTACTTAAGCCCTTAATCCATATGACGCTATAAATATTGTCGACTTATTTTAAAATTCACTAAGTTACATTTTAATAAATTTGAGATGATTGTATTTGATAATTTTTCGATATCCAGAGTACTCAGCAAAGTTTACATCAAATGTTTTGGCCTACAAATTTCTTGACGCCTCTCATGAACATATCTTAGCGAGAGATACTGTGAAGTTCCGCATTCCACAACTGAAGCAAGGAAAACTTCTAGAAGTAACCCATAACAACCAGTACTTCCTGCAGAGCGAAGACCAGTTTTAAGTCAATATCATAACACTATTGTAGTTGGTCGTTTATCAAAAGAGAATATAGCGTGGAAATGTATACCCCTGCTGCCCCTTATTTGGGGGAATTATAAAAAGGAGGTGTAAAGTCTATTAAAACCCAACTCAATAGGGTTGTTGGTGACTAAAAATAACAATAAACGCATTTTTCTGCACAAAACAACCTTTATTTTTATTTTTATATTTTGTTTTCATATTAATATTTTGTATCATCTGATTATACAAATACAAAGAATGGAGGAAATCTGCATCTCCAAAAATTGTAAATAAAATGCAAAATAAAATAAATGTATACCTGTATACATGAATAAGTTAGGTGGAATTGGCTGTCGGCTGGGAACCGATACACTTAGATGTTGTGATACCACATGGATCTACGAAAGCTTTTCCCTATTTGTTAAGTCATTTTGAGATCCTTATGAAGTATTTGACATATCACTCGGACCATTGTAATAGAAGCTCCCAAATGGAGTCTTCGTCTTTAATATAGGGCAAAATAAACGGGCTGACGAACTAGCCAGGGCAAGTATTAGTAAACATTTTTCTTGGTATAATGAAGAGCAAAATCTACCCAATTTTTTTCACAGAATACAACAGCATGTGGAGCAGTTTTGCATTATATCTAATAAGTCCCGGACAAATGACCTTATATGTAATTTCAGCATGCTATGGACACTGGCCTATAAGGGAATATGCAGCGATTGTTGTAGTTGTTGGGATGAGAAAAATAAACAGTCATTTATTTCTAATATAAATGTCCCTGTAAATGTCCTGCTCTTGCAAGAATGTGAGTCCAACTATTCGAAAAGTTATTCCTCGATGACCTTAACAAACTATCTGAACTGAAGATAACACGACGAAGAGGCTCTGAGACGAACCTCGATGACTTTTTTAACGGGTACTCCTCGATTTAAAGACAACAAGCTAACGAACTTCAGGTAAAGGAAGCTCATGAATCTCTCTCCCATTAAATCCACAGATCAAACGAGTTTATGGTATCAAGACGGTGCACTCAAGCGCTAATTGGGTCACCCACAGTATAGAGTATACTCGTAGACCAAGATATGTTCATAGAAGGTAATGCATTTTTTTATCTTCATCCATGAAGCTTCTGCAGAAATTGTTTGAATAGACACGCCAGTGCCCGATTGTGACACCTGTTACGGATTTAATGTGCAATCTACTTAAAGATAAAAGATGCTTAGAACGCCCGAGTTACATCTGTCTTATCCAGGGCCGGATCTACCTAAGGGCTGTATGGGCTGCAGCCCAGGGCCCCCAGACCCCGCTGAAAACAATAGGCGATAATTTGAATTAAACAAAAATCTAAAATTAAAAAACCTACCATAAGGTTGGCAATGGCAACCCTGAGATCAATCAACTAATGTATAGTCCCCGGCAAGCTAGATGGCACTATTTTAGAGAGAGAGAGTAAATTCGCGCTTCGCTTTTACCTGGAAAAAGCGCTGCCTGGACTTTCTCTCTCTAAAATCGTGCTAAGTTTGATGCCGAATAGTGTAGATATGTGAGGGATGGAAAATGAAATTTTTTAATTGTACTGAAATCTGGAATAAAATTGTACTGAAATGATGTCAATTGTACCGAAAACGAATTTTGTATGAAAAAAAAGCAAAATCAATAACTCAACTATTTAAAAGTTTTCCAAAGTATTTTATTTAAAAAACCAAAGCAGAAATCATCAGTTTGTGTTCTTATAAAAAATATATGTATATAAATAGCTGCACAGACAAAAATAATACTCGTATCTTTATTTAAAAAGTATATGCATAACTATTGTATTGTATTGTAATGACGAAACTAAATCTTTTACTTTACCATTTTTGCGGCACCAGCTTATACAAAAACAAATTAAATATAAAACTGATATTCAGAAATAAAATATCTTAAAAATGCACAGACGAAAAACTACAAACACAAATCACATCCACAAGTTTACAGTTTAGTGTTTAGTAAACAAAACGATGCGCTGTCTGAAAAAAAAAAGCTGATCGATAAGGAGACAGAAAAGCAAGACGGCAAGAAGGGAAAAGAAAACTTTAATTAAGGCTTCGGCCGCGCACTGAGTCATTGTCAAGTGCAGGTGCACTTCGTCGTAGTATTTAGTGGAAATTCGCTTTCGTGTTTATAGAGCCTATGTAAGATCGAGAAAAGTAAGATTTTATATGCACCCCATTAATGGTGAAAGGAAAAATTATGTTTAATCTTATTAATGGTGAAAGGAAAAATTATGTTTAATCTTTGCAGACATTTATACTAATTTTGGCAAGATTAACAAAACAAAGAAAACGAATTAGTGCAGAAAAGCGGCTAATTTTATTACTAATGTTAGTTTTTTACTTTTTTGTTCTTAATTTTTATTTTTAGTTTTGCCAAAATAACATTCTGAAAGTCACTTTTTATCTCTAGTTTTTCGAACCCGTTAAATTTTTCCCTAAATGGCAAAAGACTTTTTAAAAATTTTATTTCATTGCAGACCGACTAGTCGCTTAGGGCTTATGTGGCCACCGCCACACTATTTCATGTGTTTGAATTTTTTTGCATCGCTTAATCGCTCAGTACGTGGCCGAAGCCTAAGAGTTATAAGGACTAACAGCTGAGAGTTATTGTTCTGGTATGAAAATGAATACATTCAGGCCGGGATGAAGTATTTAACTTTCAATTTCCTTTTATCAGGTTGCCTGGAAGAGATTGCTACCACAGCAATAATGTCGCCGTTTGCACAACTAATGCTTGCGTAGATTTAAGTAAAATTTATGTTTTTTTGTGCAATAAAGAATATAATAATAATAATATATCATTATAGACACAGTTTTTTTGACATGGCTATTAGTTGAGTACTTAGGTAGGCCACTAAATAGTTTCAGCCCAGGGCCCCACAAATTCACGATCCGCCTGTGGTCTTATCTGTTAGAATAGGCTATGTCGTTTCACTTTTAGCACTTTTAGCAATACATATCATGTACATCGAGGAAATGTATCGATTATATTTTTGATCTGTTTCAATTCTTTTTCAGATTTAACTTTTCATTCGACCAAACAAAATCGAGGTACATATCTGCTTTAATTTCAGGTCTATTGTTTAAATCTCGATTTCAAGTAAGATTTACACGCATTTGCAAACACAGAGCGTTACTTATTTATGATGAGAAGGTAATGTTAGTTGGTCAATTTCTTCACTGAAAAAGTAACCACTGACAATTTAAACAAGGCAATCAAAAATCTGTGTTCTAACAACCACTAAAAATTTAGGATCTGGGTCCTGAATCTGCATTGTTTAATGGAAATCGACATTAGTTTTGCCTTAATTGGAGCACGCAATTTTTTGAATTGATCTTAATTTAAGCTTTAAATGATTTTTATCTCCTGTAAAACTAAGTCAATTTAACAGCTTAACACAATTAGCTGTCGAATTATCATATTTTTCACAAAGAATAAATACGAAAAGAAAAACAATGCATTAATCAAGCTGCATTGCAGACGCATGAATAACAACCACACTACAACGACTCAATTCTTTTCTCAGCTCGACTTTGCGTGGTCACAAGTATAGAAAGATACTATTCGTATATACACCTAATTTTCCATTGAATCTAAATAAATCGGTATATACAAATATAGGTACACAGAAATTTATTTCTCGACTGTAAAATATTTCTCTTTGTATTCATTTGTTTTATTATCAATACCTGAAAACAGGATAAATAAGTTAAATTCTTCTTTTTATTATCTAATACTAAAATTGTCTATGGATTCTATCACTCAATTTGGAAAATTTGGAAAAAAGTGCTCCTTGTACACCTTTTTATTATCGTCGAAATTTCGCCCATTTCTGATATTCCGGATTCCGCATCCACCCCATGCTCCATTCATTCATCCGTGCTCTAAGTACCCTAAGTACGATTAATACATTGACGACAAGAAAACAATAAAATCGAGATGAAATGTACATAAATCACAATATTAATTGCAAATAGCTAGACGAAAAACAATCGGACAATGAGGGAAAAAATATAATACAACAAAGTAAAAGCACTCGTTATTCGCACACACATCCATCCTTGAGCTCACGGGGTTTAAATTCAAAAGGCGGAGCGAGTGAAATAATATATTAAACACGATAGGTGGTCGGTCGGTTGGGTCGTCGATGTTGGTTGTCGTGGTAGTGTAGAATAGAGTAGTAGAAAGCCTAGAGTTCAGTTTTTCGGCAGCAAAGACGACGATGATGATTGTGTGGGAGTTAAAATCGATATTAAAATAAACAAGAGACGGTGAACATGCAAAAAGGAAACTCGATGGCGCTGACGGCAATTGGAATATATTTAAAATAAAGCACATATTTTCGTATTTCAGGAGGTAAAAGCAAACAAACAAAAAAAAAAAAAAAAATTGAAAGAAAGTCAATTTATTTCTTTAATTAAATCAAAGAGTGGCTACTTTGGGGTAGGTATAGGTTACTGTTTTTGTTTCATTTTTCTTCGTCTACTTACCGATTCGATCAAAGAGTTCACCACCAGCAGCATACTCCAGAAATATATACTCGATATCACCTTGCGAACGTTTGCCAAAATAACGCAAAATATGCGGGTCCTGGAGAATTTTTTGAATGCAAACTTCCTTTCGCACGGACAGCACAGCATCCGGATGCTTTTTTAAATCTACCATTTTCATAGCAACAGCTTCGCCGGTTTGCCGATTTATCAACAATTTTACTCTAAAAGATAAAAAAAAGGAAGAGAATGAGAAGAGAGAAAATTAAATGAGATGCGCGAAAGGGGAATTGACAAACAAAGAAAAAAAAACTGAATAAATGGAGAAAAATGAATAGTTTACAAGGGTTGGTATTTGAAATGAAGGATAATCGTGACATTGTTTCTTAAATCACAATCTGCAAAGCACTGTGAAAAATATTATGTAACTTTAAATGCAACTAGAGAGCACGCTTCGATAATCTGTTGTAAATATTAACTTCATTATCTGTAATGACAACACTATGTGTATATAAATTTAGGGATAGTAACTGTTTTTAACATTACTCAATGAGGGAAAATATGGATTATAGCTACAGAAGGGATATTTCGAACGGAAGCAGCTCTCAGTGCTTGCCGATTCCACATACCATTGTTTGCTTTAACGAAAACTCGTCAATTCATTTGCCGATAGATACAATTTCGCTTTATAATACATATATCACTTTTATCTTTAGCTCGGTTCTATTTGGATTGTGTTTTTTGTTTCTTGGATTTCCATACAAAAAAACGATTAAATTTTGCTCACGATTTGAAAGTTAAAAACTTTTGGTGAGACAAACTTATCTTAATTAAACAACCACTGTTAAGAATATGATTAAGCCAAATTTTCCTAAAAAATCATGCCCACAAATAAGGAGGCCATGGTTTCAGACTGGTTCCCAGAAAACATTGGAACTAAACATTTTCGAGGAAAACTGTCTCATTTTTAATTTCGTAACATAGTTTTTATGTTAAAACAGTTTTACGGCTAAACGTAACTTTAACATTCTATTTATGTATAAAAACGTAATCGTGTATGGAAATGATTGCAAAAGAGGACGACCGCCAACTAAAAAGGTATCAATTAATTTTACTTTGGTAAAAATTTAAAAATCAATGTATGGTTATTTTCAAATGCCGTCGAATATATTCTTGAATTTCCATCAAGTTTGAGGGAATGTATCCAATATGATTTAGGAATCCATAACTAAATATAATTTAATCATATCTTTCAAATAGTCCACAGATTTAGATTCCTTTTTGACACCTTGTGGAAAATGCTTTATAAAACTTAAGACCATTCTGGACTAAGATGATAAGCAGCACCATACATTTTATCATTATAACGGGTGATTTTTTAAGAGCTTGAGAACTTTTAAAAAAAAAAAAAAACGCATAAAATTTGCAAAATCTCATCGATTCTTTGTTTGAAACGTTAGATTGGTCCATGACATTTGAAGATAATTTCATTTAAATGTTGACCGCGGCTGCGTCTTAGGTGGTCCATTCGGAAAGTCCAATTTTGGGTAACTTTTTCGAGCATTTCGGCCGGAATAGCCCGAATTTCTTCGGAAATGTTGTCTTCCAAAGCTGGAATAGTTGCTGGCTTATTTGTGTAGACTTTAGACTTGACGTAGCCCCACAAAAAATAGTCTAAAGGCGTCAAATCGCATGATCTTGGTGGCCAACTTACCGGTCCATTCCTTGAGATGAATTGTTCTCCGAAGTTTTCCCTCAAAATGGCCATAGAATCGCGAGCTGTGTGGCATGTAGCGCCATCTTGTTGAAACCACATGTCAACCAAGTTCAGTTCTTCCATTTTTGGCAACAAAAAGTTTGTTAGCATTGAACGATAGCGATCGCCATTCACCGTAACGTTGCGTCCAACAGCATCTTTGAAAAAATACGGTCCAATGATTCCACCAGCGTACAAACCACACCAAACAGTGCATTTTTCGGGATGCATGGGCAGTTCTTGAACGGCTTCTGGTTGCTCTTCACTCCAAATGCGGCAATTTTGCTTATTTACGTAGCCATTCAACCAGAAATGAGCCTCATCGCTGAACAAAATTTGTCGATAAAAAAGCGGATTTTCTGCCAACTTTTCTAGGGCCCATTCACTGAAAATTCGACGTTGTGGCAGATCGTTCGGCTTCAGTTCTTGCACGAGCTGTATTTTATACGGTTTTACACCAAGATCTTTGCGTAAAATCTTCCATGTGGTCGAATAACACAAACCCAATTGCTGCGAACGGCGACGAATCGACATTTCACGGTCTTCAGCAACACTCTCAGAAACAGACGCAATATTCTCTTCTGTACGCACTGTACGCATTCGTGTGGTTGGTTTAATGTCCAATAAAGTAAACTGAGTGCGAAACTTGGTCACAATCGCATTAATTGTTTGCTCACTTGGTCGATTATGTAGACCATAAATCGGACGTAAAGCGCGAAACACATTTCGAACCGAACACTGATTTTGGTAATAAAATTCAATGATTTGCAAGCGTTGCTCGTTAGTAAGTCTATTCATGATGAAATGTCAAAGCATACTGAGCATCTTTCTCTTTGACACCATGTCTGAAATCCCGCGTGATCTGTCAAATACTAATGCATGAAAATCCTAACCTCAAAAAAATCACCCGTTATATGGTTGTTTTTGAAGTGTACGTTTGCATATTGCTCAAAAAATTCATAAAACAATTTAGAAGTGAAAATTATGTCAGAATTTCAGATACGTTTTGCCACAGAAATATGAATTTTATATAATCGAATATAGAAGGAGAGTAGTACCCCTTGGCATAATAGTTAGTTCGTTGGATTGTCATGCGGAAGGTCTTAAGTTCGATTCTCAGCAGCAGCAAAACAAAGTTTTTCAGGGATGTACTGCCTCTTGCGAGGAAGTGCCAAATCCTCTAAGAGTATATAATCTTTTCATGAAAAGTACTGCTCATTAGCCGTTCGGAATCGGCAGAAAATTGTAGGTCCCGTCCTTTGGTGGTAACACGGACACAGAAGTGGTTGAGAGTTGTAAGTCACTAGGTCCTGGTTCTCTTTGAGCTGTGGTGCACATACGAGTATTTTAATAGCTAGGAATTGATTTACTAACACATTTCATCAATGTTGAAGTTTTGTCAAACAAATTGCCATCTAAGGAGCTTATTGCGAGTATCGTTTGTTAATCGATAAGATATCCGACGTTGTTCTTTTATCAATTGCCATAAGTTGTGTTTTCATAAATAGTTACAACAATATTAAGCTATCCAGATAGCTTTGGATACAAATTATAACGCACCCAACTGACCCAACGTTCCGATATGTCAAAGTATCAAAGACAGTGGTGTTAAAACTTTGATATGTAAGCAACTTTTGCTCACACAATTTGAACCTTAGGCCCAAGTTATACTTTTCATTGAAATGCATCAGTGGAACAAATCCGTGGAATGCTGACTTTATTTTTTTGACAAGACAGTTATAGCAATCATTGAAAAATTGGTTTCAGTAAAAGATCATTTCAGTGACTGATAACAACCAATTCTAGGTATTTGAGATAAGAGTTGATCATTGGAAGCAAAACTGACATTTGAGAATAGAAAGAAAATCAAAACATTCAGTGGAACGATTGTGTGAAAATCAGCTGTTCATTGAAATTGATTTCTATTAGTGAAATAATAAAAAGTTGATTTAGGCCCAATTATTTCAATGATAGCTATATCTGGCCTGTTAAAGAAAGTTGAAATCACAATATTGTATTTTTTAGAGTAAACAAAATTCAATTAAAGCCATTACAGTTTGTTTAATCGTCTTAAAAATGGAAATGAAAAATTTAAATGATGCATTTCAATGATAGCTATAACTGGCCAATAAGCCCCTAAACAAAATCTATTTCAAAATATCGGAAGACATCTTTTGCTATCTCTTTAATGATTTTTCCTTTTCTGTAAGTAAATACAATTTCATTGGTACTATTTGACATTAACTTAGGGCGGGATCTCACGATCTCAGATGATCTCAAATGAAAAACGGGTCAATGTAGGCCGAAACCAATATTATGTATGGCATTGATTTCAGAAGTACCCCTTAATGAGATCAATTCCCGACAGCTACTACCTAAAAATGTTTTTTTTAGGTGTATTATCCCTTGCGAGGGAGTGCTTCTCATCTTAATCTGTTCCGAATGAGAAGAAAATTGTAGGTCTTCTCCATCCCTGTCAAAAACACTGACACAAGAATGGTTGAGAGTTGTGACTAGATTCAGGTTGTTTAAAAGATGTTTTGCCTTTAATTTATTATCGATTTCAGCAGTAAAATCAAACCCATGCATTTTTCTAGAAACTACCACTCTATTTATTTAACTTAAAACGACACTCACAACTTGAAACAGTTACCCTACCATTCAATTAAAAAAATTCACAACATTTACATGCTTATAATGAAGCCCATGACAATTCGAATTATTAGAGGAAGATCAGTTTATCACATCCGTTTGATGATATAATATTAACGTAGTAGCATTAATGTGCAAAAATGTGTCACAAATAGTCTTCTGAAAACGAAACTCTTGTCACAGACAAGTACAAGATTCGTCATTCAACGAAAATTCCTCCACGACTATCACGTCTCGTCGTTGACAAAACTCCAAAAAATGTTGTGCAAAAACGTGCAGCATAACTTTGGTTGTCTAATGTACTTAATGTGAGCTGCATACAAACGTATTACGCCGGCAAGTTGAGATGCTATTTGTGCGGAAGGCATTAATCGAAATCCAGGTAACTTAATGCCGCTCCAACGATATCTATATTCATGTTTATTTCATAAAAATTAATAATGAAAATTTTTTTATAAACACATCTTTTAAATCAGGTTAATTGCACCAACTTGTATTAAATAAAAGTATTGAAAACTCTAAAATGTATTTAGATAATACTCTCAAAAAGAATAATTGAAAATCATTATTTGAGCACAATTAACTTAATGTGTTTAAGAACTCTCCAAGTTTTTTTCCGGTTATTTCTGCCGAATGTTACCAGGCTAGTAGCAAGAGCTAAACAACTAGTATTAAAATATATTTGTTTAATTGTTCATTAAAAAAAATCTCATAAAGTTTCATTGTATAGTACTAAACAAAATTTTAAATAAAAAAAATCAATCGCTCCATTTAATTTAACTAACACATTTTGGGGAGTTGCTTCTTTTTAAAACAAACAAAAAAAAATAACGAAGACTATTATGAAACGAAGAGGGAGATTATGAAAATTTCACGAGTCGATTATTGTTTTTATTTTTTTTTTGCAGGCAAATGAGAGTGCCATGAGATTGTGTTTCTGCGCAAGGGTTGTGGATGGTACAAAGATAAACGTGGGATGATTTAAGGTAGTTAGGGTAGGATAAATGCAACAAGAAAAGGGAATTTTACTTTTTTTCTTTAATTTCAGATACAAAAGACCAGCTATAATATGAAATCATGATTTTTTTTCTTTGTCTACTTACTCGCCATAAGCACCTTCACCGAGAGTTTGCGCAAGTGTCCAGCCTTCAACAAATTCGCGATTACTGCCATTTTGTGTGCAGGACGACATTATTTCTGGAAATTTAGTTTGTTCTCCTCGTTGTGGATTTATCAATGAAAAATGTTGGTCGTCGGCGTTTTCGTCGTATTCTCGGAGATTTTAATCGTCTCGTTATCATTCAATACACTTAACAAACAATAATTTTTCAACTTAGCGCATTTTATTATTTAAGATGCTCTCCTCCCCTATGTGTGTAGACTCGTACTACCTGCTACTTTGTCTTACGGCCACCGCATTGATACAGATGATGATGGTAGGTGATGAATATTTCTTCTATCAGGATATCTCTAGAATAGACAAAAGATATAAAATAATGTGAGTATCCTTTCCGGAATGCGCACTACAGTCTGTTTTATGAGTAACAAAAAGAGAGAACATCTAAAAATGGGGTTGTTAACACAGGGGAAAGACTGCGACACACAAAAAATAACCATTTCAAAAAGATAGTCAAAGGATATAGACAAAGCATGTATCTATATATACTTTTACTACCGCTTTCTAGACAAGTTTGCTCAACAGGCCACTTAAAGTATATTTAAAAAAAATATATGTGGGAGCGCTTTGTCTGCGAATATGTGTAATAAATTGCATTGTCTTGCGACGTAAATCAGTTCATGTTCCTTCTCGATATGCTAGCCAGTTAAGGTTACCTTGCATTGTACGAACATTTTTCCACTGTTTAACGCACTTTTTGTAAAATTTTCGCCATTTTTTGCACAATCTCTTGCCTCCGATACGCCGCGCAAAACGAGTATTCTACCGACAAGGAAAAAAATCCCCTTAGCAACCGACAAAAACTTTTCTCGCGCGAGACACAATTTTCCAAGGAGGCTGGTGTGGTGGACTGGCTTTGAAGTTCCTCCTTTTTTTTATTTTTACATCTTTTTTAAACAACTTGCAGCAGCACAGAGCACGTCGTGTGTCCTCGTCGAATGTCTACTACTGGCAAACCAGAACCAAAACCAACCAACCGACCACGTCAATGCACATCCACACTCCGCATTGCAATCATATGCTGAAGAGATTCCTGTGTTCACAGCGCAGGAGGCAGACGACAGGGAAGCAAGAGTGAGAAAAGTAAAGGAACAAAAATGAATTAAATAAAATAACCTCCGGATCAAGACTGATTTTCACGAGACGAAGATACACCGGCTCCAATGATGTGTTGCTGCTAAAGCTGGAGAGCCCAAAGTATCTCCTTCCTATCGAAATGAATATGCGGCCGCTGCTGCCGCCAACGAGTACTATCACCACGATGTGTATATTCCTTTTTTTCTACATATTCCTGCATTTCAAGTTTTAAAAACACGAGAAGGAGGCAAAAAAAAAACAATAAACGACAACGAGGAGGAAGAATATCCAAAAAGGAGAAAAAATAATAATCCAATCCAATGTCACTTTTTTCCGCTCTCGTCGATTTCGAATGCACAAGCGTACTATAACCTAATCTGTAGCTAGTATACATTTCTCTGACAGATTCAATAATTTTAAAATACTTTATTATACATATTTTAATAATAAGTCAAAATTTCAAAAGATTATGTTTTATCGCTGATAAAGTCAGCCACTCTTAAAAGTTAATAATGTTCGACATTATTAACTGATCAAAATGATGTTTGGAAGAAGGATGTTAAAGCATCTTTTTTAAGAGATATCGATACCACAGGTGTAGAGAGGAATAAAAGGAAGAAGACTGCCCGAAAAGATAAGACTAAAAAAGAAACGTGAGTATGACTTCTTGTAACAAAATTGAGAATTATTTTTTTTTGTTGCTGTTGGTGATTTCAACGAATACTCGTATTGACTAACTTAATATAATATATACATAGGTATGTATGCATTTGACCAACGGTCTTGACTATTCATACTCGTAATTGAAAAAAATTGTTGACAGACTGAGAACCATGTTTATTACATTTCCCTACATGAATCTTTTAAATATTAGTTTCCCAATTGCACTTTCTATTTCCAATTAAACAAGATTATCCATTATTGTTTAGTAACTATGTACATTATGTGTGTTCGTACATACATACATATTTATTATATTAAAAATAAAGGAATAAATATTAATAGGTTGCAAAATTTGAGGACGAGGCAATAGCAACAGAGAATCGATATATTATTTGTGAAAATTCAAGCAAGGGTAAATTGCTCCTGACAACCAACAAAACTTTGTTAAAAGTTATGCTTAGGCCGATAAGCTTTCTTTTTACTTCAAATAAGAAAAATAAATGTTGGAACGAGGGTCCAATTTCAAATCCAAATTTAATCTTCTGGACAATGGATTATTTCTGAGAAATTTTTTTGTAACTTAACCAAAATGTTACAAAATGATATACATACATATCTCGTAAGTTAATTATGATTATTTTAGTATTGGATTTTTTTATTGGCTTGGAAAAAAATGCATTTACAAAATAGAACAAGGACTAATATCTTGCACAGAATTCGTTTTTATTTTTGTTTATCAACGGTTATATCGCTAGCTTGAATCTGCTCCTTTTATTATAAATACATATGTATGTATGTAACCAGACAGTGTTCAAGAAGTATACCAAAGTTAAAATTACTACAAAACAGATTTATCTGATTTTTATGTTTATGAAATAATTCACCTAGGCCATCACTCAATCTTATGTACGCCTGGATGCACAGAGAAACAAATAGTCGGATGGTATGGAATCACCAAATTACAATCTTTAAAATGTGGTACTTTATGGCGGTAGAATAAATATACTTTGTAGCCAAGAATCAAACTCCGGCATGTACTAATGAAATCTATAGTTGCTTTCTATTTAGGCCAAGGACATTATCCTTAATAGATATTAAGGAATGCTATTCCAGATCTGCTGTTCTTTTGTTTAATTCTAAACTGTTTTTTCCTAAAAGCAGAAATAATGGAGTTATAATTAGACATTGCATCCTGTACAAACAATAACTATTTCGCGACACTGGGTCCCACGTTTTTTTTTTTAATTTTTGGCGGAATAAAGGGATTATGACAACCTTAAAATCTCTAAGCACAGTGCGAGCGTTTAGGAAAGTTGGAGAATGTGTGAAAATCATAATGCTAGGGAAATATTGAGTCAGGTTAAGTATTTCACATTCGTTTAGTGCGTCTAAAGAAAAAACCTCAGAATTTAACAGTAATCCGAAGTTGAGTTCAAGGGTAAACTGAAGCGTGTGTATTACGGTTAAAATGTTTGAGGGAAGGAATGCAAATTTAAAATTAGTAATTTTTCTTCTTTTTGCAAATCTAAGGAACTTGAATTTCTTTGCCTTTCACACTGCGCATTAAGTCCAGAAGAACACGATTGATGTGTGCGGAAAAAAAGGTACAAATGTTTCCCTTTTGGAGTTTTGCATGAAACTAATAAGCAGAAGTTATTTATTTCGAGCATAAAGAAAAATCATCTACTGCCCACAGAAACTAGAGGAAGAATAAAGAAAACGTCTGATACCCTAGATCGGCAGATAGTAAAAATAGCTAAAAAAGACCCTTTCGTGACTTCTTCTGAAATTAAGAAAACATTAAATTTAAGCGTGACGACAAGTGCTGTAAGAAACAGGTTGATAACAGCTAACCTACGTTCTCGATCTGCTAGGAAGACGCCATTTGTGTCAGAAAAGTATTTGCAGATCAGCTTAAGGCATTCAACGAAAGGGGCATAGAGTTTTAAAAATATTTTGTGGTGATGAAACGAAAGTCAATTTATTTGGTTCGGACAGTAAGCATTACGGAAGACGACCTCCTTGTAATGAATTCAACCCAAAGTACACCCACCATTAAGCACGGTGGAGGAAATATAATGGTATGGGGCTGTTTTTCCTGGTATGGTGTGGGCTCATTATTTTGAATTAAGGAAACTATGAATCAGGATAAATACGTAGAAATATTAGAAAACACCATGCTGCCTTACGCTGAATATGAAATACCGTTGCTTTGGAAGTTTCAACAAGACAACGACCCAAAGCACAAATCAAATAAAGCGAAAAAAATATCAGTTATTGATTGGCCTGCTCAATCACCTGATCTTAACCCGATCGAGAACTTGTGGTCTGAGGTCAAGAATGTTCTTGCTCAAAAAAAAAAAAATTTCGAACAAGACTGCATTATGGGTTGAGATCAAAGAAGCTTGGGAAAAAATTCCAGTGCAAAAGTGCGAAAAATTAGTGGAATCCCTGCCGCGGCGTTACAAAGCTAAGGTCATCTAACCAAATATTAGTTTAAAACTAAGTTTTGTACCGATTTTTAATAAATTTATGAATTTTTACATTATTCTATGAATCACACCTATTATTTTTTCCAACTATAAACATAAATTTTATTGTTTAAGAAAAATTAACTACTTTTTTATGTTTTCTATATAACTATTTTAAATAATGGCATTAGACTTATAATAATACTGAAATACAAATATATATAAAAAAATGTTAATATCAAAATTTTTGCGTATTTTTCGTTCACACCTATTATTTTTTTCACCACTGTATGTGAACCGAGTAATCTCAAGAATATCATTGATAAAAATTGAGAATAGAAGTGATCCCAAAACAGAACCCTGGGGTACTTCACATAGAAAGGCTAAATGTATCACTTTCAACTCTATGATTGTACACTATTTTGAAAATTACAGCAAACGAAGAGCTAGAAAGAAATTACAATCGAAGGCCTTTGAGAAATCTAAAGCATCCAAAGCTAAACGAAGACAGGAAGTTACTTTTATAACTGCTAATTCGCAACTATATTTGATCCTAAAACCTGACTACCATTTGCAACGTGTGTATCAAAAGGAAGTCAAATATTTGGTTTCTCAGATATTTTTGAAAGATATGATAACACACTAATGAATCTAAAATCAAATGGACCACGTAGACTAAGTTTTTTTTATCTATGCCCACGGCTATGTGGTAGATAGGTCATGTGGGATATATGTATGTATATATCTGTGGTGTTTGGGAGAAACATGATAACTCCATTTTAAAATTTGCGGCTTTACGACCACCTTAGATCGAGCTAGAGCCTATGCGCGTGAACCAATTTTCTTCAAACTTGAAATACGATTTTTCTTAGATTATGTTCATATATATGTATTCCAAATTTAAAGAAAATCGGTACACTCGTTTAGGCTCTAGGTCGATGTAAAGTGGACGCAAAGACGCAAATTTTAAAATGGAGTTATCATGTTTCTACCAAACACTACAGATATGTACGTCGCTTATAAAAAGAAATAATAAAATTCATTTTTTGTTTGCAGTATCTTGGGAAAACGGTAGGTACCACTGATTTGATATAAAGCTTTCCCATAAAGCCTGTACTGACAATTTTTATTGGAGAGTATAGGATAGTCGCATAAATTATCCAAACAATCAACCAATGTTCAATAAAGGGACAACGTAAAGTAATTTTTGTTTAAATGTTGAATACAAATCTGAACCGGAGAGAAAAAGTTACACTACCTATCAAAAACAGAAAAATATTCCAAACAAATCTAGTACCTACTTAAAACAAATTCGCATTTGTTGCATAAAGGAATCTCACCAAAAATCAATTTTTTTTTTTCTAATCAACAAAACGCAAGATATTTCCAAAATTGCACAATATATTCATAACAATTTGTATCGATAACAGTTTTACGATGAGCTACTTCAATCTATATGTTCTTTTAAATATCTTAATAAATATTATAAAAAAAGCATTTACAATTTTTTTTTCATTAGTACAAAAAAGAAAACAATACAATCTTGGGTGTAGTTACTAAAATTAGTTCAGTTTGACAAAAATTTTCATTTAAAAGAATTTACAACAATTTTGTCAACTAAATTAGTTCAGGCTTGTTATGCAAAACTCGGTTAAAATTTGACCAGATTTTTCAGAAAAAAATCAGAAACTCTCGTGTAAGCACACAGTAAAATTTGCGGGTTTAGGGCTCAAAATTGAATTGATTTTTTTTTAATAAAAGCAATGCTATTACAGTAGTCGCTCGATAATGTGAATCACCGATAATTTGAATTTTTCTTAAATGTGAATCGCCAAAACTTTACATTGTCATCTCTATAATGCGAACTTTAGAAATGTAAATTTCTGTTTGTATTTTTATATTTTTCTTCTTAGTTTTGCGTGCGATCAAGGGACTAACTAACTGTTATTTGTTTAGACATATTTCAAGGTTTTGAATGCAGCTGCACTTTACATTGTTGTTTTTTGTTATGATATTTTTTGATCAGTTTGTGTAATGACACCTTAGAAAAAGTCGATTTCTATCTATAAAGAAGAACTGAAAAAAAGTTCCAGTAATGTGAATCCCTCTAAAATCCGAAATCGTCTTGTGTTAATTAGTTCACATTATCGAGGGATTACTGTACTATAAATAAAAGTAAATACATTTTATGCGAAATATTAATACTTTAAGTGATGGACGGTTACTGTAATCTAAATAAAAGGAAGTGACTGGATATTAGATTTTATTCCACTTTAAAAAATTGTATCTCTTTAGTTCTTTTAAAAATGTTACAAACTTTATATTTAGGTATTCATATATTTTTTTCGGGACAAATTTGCATACAATACAAAATTGTTTATAGCTACAACGTTGGGTATGATTAATGCAAATATTTTGAAAATGTCATCGAGAATTTTTGATGATTTATCTATAAGGCAAAGTTTTAATATTGAATATTTAGTTTCCATTATTTATGATTTAAAATTTAACTGACCGGCCGGGTACTAGTGAAAATGCACTATTCTTACATAAATTATTTTAGTTTTAGCTGCATTAAGGCTATTGCTTTTTAAATATTTTTAATTTAATTAATAATGTACATATGTAGGTACCTATGAGATTAAATTAAATTAAATTAATTTGTTCAAACAGATCACTTTATTTTTGCAATTAGTCCTTACAATTCGTCGATCTACAATTTCCCATAGATTTTCTATGGGATTGAGATCTAGGGATTGTGCTGGCCATTGTAACACGTCAATCCGGTTTTCTTGAAACCACGTCTTAACCGTATTGGACGTGTGCTTTGGGTCGTTGTCCTGCTGAAATATCCATTTCAGAGGCAACTGATCCTAAGCGTGCGGCAGCATCACACTTTGTAAAATGTCACGGTACATAAAACGATCCATTGTACCATCTATTTGGTGAATCGGTCCCAGTCCATGCCCTGAAAAATATCATCACACCATTACGTTTCCTCCTCCACATTTTACAGTAGCTTTGGTGTAACGTGCATTTAGTGCCTCTTTGGCTGGTCTGCGAACACGACGGAAACCATCGGAACCCTTGAAATTGAATTTGAACTCGTCCGAAAAGAGTACATTCCTCCATTTTCTAACGGTCCAGTTGATTTGGTCATGAGCAAACTTTAATCACGCCAGCTTGTTTTTGGTTGAAATAAAAGGCTTTTTTACAGATTTGAAGGATTTTAGGGCCATTTGCTGATACGAAACTTAAATATTTATGTTCAACTTAAGCGCTTATGTTCTACTTTTTCCTCTACGTAAACTGTCACATAAGAGTTTATGTGGAACATAAGTATTTATGTTCCGTATCATCAAATGGGCCTTAGTCCACCATCAACAGCTCGTCGCCGGATTGTTCTCGCGCTTACGCCCAGGTCGAGTTTGACTCTTATTTCTCGCCATGATATAAAAGGGTCTTTTTTGATTGATTTTAACATAGCAGAATCTTCTAGTTCTGTTGTTTTTCTTGGTCTGCCACCTCGATGAACCGTTTGAAATGACTTTATGGATTTATAAAATTTTACTAATCGGCAAATCACTGATTTTGGAATGGAATATTTTTCCGATAAATTAATTTGACTCTTTCCACTTTTATATTCTTTTAGAATTTTTTCTTTTATTTCGTTAGAGTATTTGTTTCGGGCCATTTTACAAACGTTAGCTAAGAACACTTATTAGTTTGCCCGTGAACTGAATAATACCTAATAAATAGATTCAACTGCACTTTTTTGCCAACACCTTTACTATGAGCAATGAATTTTTTAGTTAACGGTCTAACTTCTATTTATTAATAAGAAAAAGAGAGGTAGTAATAAAAAGTTGCTTTTGTTTTGACCAGCAAAAAATTGGGTTCACTGTCCTACTTATATCATATTTAATGAACCGTTTTGAAAACTTTGTCTATTCAGAAGTACATACATAATGTATTAAATTTTAGAAAAAAAATTAACATGATTTGTTTTAGTTACTCATTTTTGAATGACATAATGATGGAGGTAGTTTTAGTTGCTAATGTTTTGGCCAACACTGTGATCTTTTGTTTTGTGCATTGATATATTTCCATTGTGATTAAAGTACCTATTAGTCAAATAAATATAAAATATTATTTTTCAAGTTTTTTTTTTTAATTTATTCTTTTTTTGACACTTCAAATGGAAACAAAAAACATACGTTTGGAAATAGGGAGGGGACTTTATTCGATAGTTTTGATTTAAAAATCGGTGAATCTGATTACATTTCTAAAAAACACTAGCGCATTATAGGTAATTGAAAAAAATACTTTTTATAAACAATAAACTACACTCTCTCACCGGTTTTTAATGGTTCAAAACGCTTATGGTGTTTATTTTATAAAAAACTATCGAAAATATATCGCATTTTCGATTTATCGGTTAATTAGCACATCTCTGTCTGAAATTTATATACATCGCAATGCGTCGCTGGATTTCTGTAAAATTTCTTCCGATGAAAGCTACTTCGAACTGAAATTGAATCTCCGACGAGGGATGCGTTGCGAAGAAAGTTCCGCTCCGACGGTTACCTCAATAGAGCCGTGTGACTTCTTTCAGATTTGAGATCTATTGACGAAAACAGATTGCAGCAAACCATTATATCTACGAAGACTTACCAAATATATTGGCCGGTGCATCAACGCAAGAATCGAAGTGCACTAACGCATTGACTTATTTTTTTGTGTCGGTTAATTCAATGCACAAATTTACAAATTTCAATTCATAATACCTTTTTATCAATTTATTTATTGATACATTTTGGAAACTAGCAGAGTATTGATTTTTGACAGGTGTTTAAGGGGAGGTCCTCCTTTTTCGGCGACCAAAAATGCATTTTTTTCTAGTAAAATATGTGTAGAATATGTAGCTAAAACTGTTTGTCCGAATACTTTTTTTCATTTATAGAACAAAAACGAGAACTACATTATAAGGTGCAAGACTTTTTAAGAGGAGCTTTAATATTTAAAAGACGTGTTTCCTTTTCGATCGCTTTATTCAAACTGTCCAACTTACAAAAGTTATAATAGCTATGTACATATATACTTAAGAGAACATAATACATAATGAAAGTTTTAACGGTTAAGTCATACGATTTTAGATGATAGAATGATAGATAATAGAAATACTATATAACGTTTCTTATTTAACATTGAGAGTACATACATATATTGTACAGGGTGTTCGTTAAATTAAATATAAATAAAAAGCACATTTGAAACATTTAAAATAAAAAGCTCTTACAACTCGATCTCCCTGACTAAAAATCGTCCTCGATTTACTATTTCTTTTGGGAATGTGAGCAGCGTTCTTGAACTGTCTTATAAAACATAGTACATTAACAGAGTACTTAGGTAAATAGTAACGAAATTACTAAATTTTATAAATTTTCATGTTGTTATATGTATACATATTAAATCAGATTACATAAAACAAAGATCTTATTACAGAAATCAAATTGACCTTTAAACTTACATAATTTAATATAAAAAGAAAATAATATTAATATGTGTAATAAGCTCTTACGCGGTAACATAAGGTTTCATATTCTCTGGAGAAGCTACGCCATTATAAGGAATACGAGAAATTTGTAAATTTTCAATATCTTTTATCAAATATCTATCATTAGGAAGTGTTTTAATTATCTCGAAAGGACCTTTATACTTTGCTAAAAGTTTTTTATTTAGGCCAGGAGTAGTGACAACATTTTTAATCATAACATAATCCCCGACATTATATATATGTGGTTTCTTATGACGTTTATCAAAATAAAGTTTATTTGCCTCTTGACTTTTAACAGTTCTTTCATTTGCCTTCTGCCTCACGGATTCTAAGTTTCTCTGCTCTTCAGTAATTATATTTTGCTCTAGATACTCTCGGATTTTGTCGTTAACCACCCCTTTTTGGGCAACACCAAAGAGTAACACACTTGGACTAAAACCTGTACTTTTACTTTCGATGTTATTAAGAGCGAATTCAATTTTATTTAGATGTTTTGTCCAATTACCAGGTTCCATCTCGCTTTCCTTAGATAGCATTGGTGTTAAACTCCTGTTGATGCGCTCGACTTGTCCGTTGGACTGAGGTGAACTGGTAGCTATCTTAATATGCTGGATGCTATACTCCGTGCAGAAAACAGCGAAATCTTCAGATGTGAAGCAACTACCTCTATCCGAAATAATGCGTGACGGTTTACTATAAACTGAAAAATAATTTTCTAAGCATTTAATCACCTCATTTGTGCTGGTGCTTTTGACTGCGTATAATTTAGTAAATTTAGAGAAGCCATCGACAACTAAAAATATATGCCTTCTAGAGTTTCGAACAGCGGAAGGTAACGGCCCATAATGGTCAATATGAATCGTCTCAAAAGGTTTGTCTCCTTTGGGAATGTTATGCAAGACACCTTCCTTTTTGCCAGTTAGTGGGGAGAAGTGAATGCACTTTAAACAATTTTTTATAAAGTTTTTGATTTTCACCTTCATACAAGGAAACCAGTAGGTTTTTTTCAAATAATTGTAACACTTTTCTACACCAACATGACATAGGGCATCGTGATGCGTTTGGATAACATCTCTCTCCATCTGAGAAGGAACATAAAAATATACTTTATCGTTTATCTTTCGATATACTAGCCCATTAAGTAATTCATAGGAAGAGCTTTCTCTTTTTTCCAACATTTCTACCAAACGCCTTATCGTTGGATCTCTTTGTTGGGATGCAGCAAGTGCATGCTCAAAAGAATCAGGCTCGATGATGAGAATGTTGTGAGATCGGCTTAGAGCATCAACGTGCTTCATTCTGTTGCCATCCCTATGCTCTATTGTGTAATCATAATCTTGAAGCTCAAGAGCCCAACGAGAGATTCTCGGATTGAGTATTTTCCTATTAAGGGTTAGAGTCAGTGATTTGCAGTCTGTTATTATTTTGAAGTGTATACCAGTAAGGTAAATTCTAAATCTTCTGAGGGCGTATACAATAGCCAAAGTTTCCAACTCATAAGAGTGGTATTTTGATTCTGGAGTTGTAGCACGTTTCGAATAAAAGAATATTGGGTGGAGTAGTTTATCATCTTGGCGTTGCAGTAAAACTGCCCCAAACCCTAGACTGCTAGCATCACAGTGTAACTCTGTTTCTGCTGTGGCGTTATAAATGCTTAGTATCGGAGCATTCAGCAATTTTTGCTTAAGTGCTTGAAAAACCAAGAGTTCTTTTTCACCAAAAATGAACGGTACACCGTTTTTTAAAAGATCATACAATGGTTTCGAAAAAATCGAAAAATCCTGTATGAACTTCCGAAAATAGGAACACAAACCTAAGAAAGAATGCAGGCATTTAGCATTTGTAGGTGTCGGAAAGTCAGAAACCGCTTTCAAGCCATCGGTATTTGGGCCTATTCCGTCAGCAGATACTTCATAGCCCAAGTATTTTATTTTTTCAAATACAAACAAGCACTTATCGACACGTAGCTGCAAATTATTTTTTAAAACCTTATTTATAACTTCTCTCAAAATTTCAAAATGTTCATCTTTTGTTTCCGTGGCAATAAGTAAATCATCGATGTAAACTAACAGTTTACCACAATTAATAAGATCTTTGAAAATTGAACTAATGTATCGCTGAAAGACAGAAGGCGCGTTCTTAAGCCCGAATGGCATTCTTAGGTACTCAAATTGACCTAATGGTGTTATGAACGATGTGTACTTCACCGATTCCTTCGACATCTTCACATGGTGAAAGGCACTTTTCAAATCTAAGAGTGAAAAGAACCTTTTTCCACGGAGTCTGTCTAAGTGGTCTTCAATCAAAGGAATCGGGAAATTGTCCTTCAACGTCACCTTGTTCAATTGACGAAAGTCTATACAAAGCCTTAATTCACCCGTTTTCTTTTTGGCCAACACAATTGGTGATGCAAACGGTGAGTTACTCTCACGAATTATTTTCTTCTTAACTAAATCATCCAAAATTGTTTGCAGTTGCAACTTATGGGCATATGGCAAACGCCTTGGAGTGCAATTGAAAACACTGTTAGGGTCAATTAGCATTATTTTCATTTCAAAATCTAATGTATCATCTAAAAAAATATCGTTTTTTTCAATACTCCCGGCCACTAAATTTTTTACTTTCGTTTTCTCTTCATAGCTTAAGTTCTCATTAATGTTTAAAAAAACGGTTTCATCGCGATCATCACACATATCGATATTTAACATTTCACAAACTTTTTCATCAAATTCTTTTTCTTTAAAATTATCTTTAATATCATTTTTATCTTCTAGTCTAAGTGTTATATTATTTTTTTGCAAAAATTCTCTTCCTAAAACTATAATATTCTTCATGCTATCATCTTTAACTACATGCAAACAAATATTAACATAATCATCATATAATTTAATCTTGCAAAACACCTTACCGAATATGATAAGCTTACTATTATTAATACCCACAAAGTTGTTAGTTGAATGGTCTAGAGGTGTCATCAGGAAAGATGGAATGTAACGTTGCTGGACAAAGTTGATAGGACTTCCAGTATCGATCATCGTTATCGCGTTCATCTTGAAATTGACAGCTCCACTCTCGTTGTTCAGGAAAGCGTATTCGAATAATCCTTGAAAATTATTCAAAAATGAAGACGTCTGTCTCTCGTTTTCGGGTTCCGTACTCTGGAGCGCCAAAACTGAAGTAGATCGTGGACAGTTTTTGGCGACGTGTTCCTTTTGTCCACATATAAAGCAAGAACCTTTCTCTCGCCGCGGCTTTGGACAATTGGTGGAAATGTGCCCTTTTTCATTACAATTGAAACACTTGATAGCAAAGTTCGGTTTTGCTGCAGGCTTTGACTGTGACACTGGCAGGGCTCTTACATAATTTGATGTTGACGGCTGTATCTCTAACTTGATTTTTTCATATTTTCTTAAAGTGTTCTTCAACTCCGAAATACTGTTGGCCGTTAGCAAAATTTGCTTGTTGTACATGGAGTCGGGAATACCCTTGATTATATATTGTATGACATCCTGCTCCTCGATGTCGGATGCCGAAGCTATTTCTTGCATTGTAAGCACGTACTGCTGAAAGTTTTCTTCTTTGCGTTTCTTCCGACTTCGTAAAGCGTTGTGAACATCCGTTGCGGTTGTGTATTGGCAAAACTCAATCAATAAAGCTGCCTTTAACTCACACCAAGACCGGCATGATGTTTTTCTCAAGAATAACTTGGCTGTTCCTCTCAGTAGCCTTTTCGCATAAATGAAGCATTCGGATTCATTCAAATTATATATAAGTTTTGAATCATCAAAGCTTCTGATCCATCTTGCAATTGGATAACTGTCGTCTCCGGAAAACGTTTGCATAGACTCTTCAACATCACGAAAAGAGTATGAAGATCTGGTTTCATCAACCGGTTTATTTAATTCTGCCAACCTCTTCTGCAGCGAAATTATTTCTTCCTTTCGTCGTATCGATTCACGCAAGTTCTCTAGCTGCTGTACTTCTGTTGTCTCTTCCTCATCGGCGTCGGCATTATCGTCGTCTACTTCAATGCCACCCAGAACATTAGGAGGAAACAACTCTTCCATTCGATTTTCATTAGCCGCAATACCTTCTTGTAATCTTATCCTTAATGCTGCTTTTACTCCATTTGTGGGCAAACCCAGATCACTCAATTTGTCCTTAAGACCTTGCACTGTTGCGACTTGCAAAAACTCCTCCGCACGTGCAACAGCCATTTCAAAAAAAAATTAATTCACACCACGCAATAAATTAATAAGTTAAATTAAATTTCATAAACTTCAACGTAAATTGAATCAAGTACTTCTAAAATAAAATGCGTGAGGATAAAATCCCACTTCTGAATAATTATAAGGTGCAAGACTTTTTAAGAGGAGCTTTAATATTTAAAAGACGTGTTTCCTTTTCGATCGCTTTATTCAAACTGTCCAACTTACAAAAGTTATAATAGCTATGTACATATATACTTAAGAGAACATAATACATAATGAAAGTTTTAACGGTTAAGTCATACGATTTTAGATGATAGAATGATAGATAATAGAAATACTATATAACGTTTCTTATTTAACATTGAGAGTACATACATATATTGTACAGGGTGTTCGTTAAATTAAATATAAATAAAAAGCACATTTGAAACATTTAAAATAAAAAGCTCTTACAACATATGTACATATGTACCTTTTTGTCTCGAAAATTGACATTTAGCGGTATTTTGATTTGACATGAGCCATGACTCGAAAAAAAACTTTAAACGCGTTTTTCTCGAAACCACGTTTTTCCAACTGTTGGCCACGATTACTTTAAAACTAATTGACGGATCGTCATAATTTCTTTTTGTTTTAAAGCTTATTAAATTTATTGGAGTCTGGACCAAAATCTTTTTTTTTGTACAACGCTCAGAAGAGCGAAAGAGGTGGTCTCGTTCCGAGGCGCATTGTTTTTTAACGGCCCGGTATTTTTTGATGAAAAAAATTATTTTTTGTACATAATATGATAATAAATTGATTTATTATTCCCTCCATGAAAAAAAAAATTCATGAAAAAGTGTAATTTTTGACACTGAAAAAGGAGAACCTCCCCTTAACAATGTTTGATTTCGAGTTTTTTTTTTTTTTTTTTGTATTTGGGGTTTGTTGAATGAGTACTTTCTCTATGCTTTCTATTAGACATTTTAAAACTAAAATAAACTTTTAAGAAAGTGCATTTCACCTGTACGCGTCCACCGATGTTCAGTAGACCGTGAGTTAAATTCTATTTCAAAAAGAATTTAAAACTAATTAATCTAATAATTCTTTGATGTAATGGTTATTATATTACTTTGGACCGCCATGCAGAGGGTATTAGGTTTGTATCTCTGCAGATGCAAACATATTTTTTCGGGGATGCTCTGCCTTTTACGAGGAAGTCACGAATCCTCGATCCTAATCAGCTGTTCTGAATTGACCGAAAGTTATAGGTCACTTTCATTCCTGCTAACATGTACACAGGAATGGTTGCGAGAAAGTCACTACGTTTGGATTCACTACGAGACGTAATAGCTTCTTATTCTGAAGCTTCATTTCATGATTTAATACCTTTTAACGCACACTATTTATCGACCTTTAAATAACCAGACATTCTTTAATATGAATATTTTACTTAGCACAGAGTTTTATTTTGCTATTTTCCGCGTCGTGAAATCTTGCAGGTACACCTACTGCCTTCCGTTAAAAGGAAATGAATGTTTCAAACTGAAAAGGAATTTTCTTGAGTACATATTTATACTGGCATTAAGAAACTATGTATATCGATTAATTTGTATTAATATTTTCAATATTACTTTTAGTAAAAAAAAATATCAAACTAATTAATTCACTCTCGATACCGCCAAAACTAACGTCTTTAGTTAATTGCTTTTAATCACAAATTACATTTTATACCTACGGTTCAAACAAACTTCACAGCTTTTTATATCAAATGGGAGATAAACGTTTTACAAATTTTGCTAAAAGGTCCAAAATAATTTACAAAATGTATTTCAACATGGCAGTGTTGGGAATTCTTATTACAAATGAAAAATAGTCAAACTGGTTGAATGCTTGTGACTATCTGGACACTGGTACAGTTTGCATTACAGTATCCCGGCAACTTATTTAAAATATAGCTTAAAAGGCGCTTTAGCACACGTACTAAAATTTAAGAAATTTAACATTTTCCAAAATATGTATAGAAATCTAGACTTAGTACCGGGTTCCTATAATAAACATTGATGACCTTCTACTTAACACATCTTGTAAAAATTAAACAAAGACCACAATTTGAATTTGAAAACAATTTAAATCATTTTTGTTTTAATAAAATCATCCTATACAAATACTTTATGAAACTTCCTTCGACTATCATCAATTCGACTCCCCTCTCATCATGCGGTACTGCAATTTTGCTCTTATGTTGCACGACGACGACGCGAACCGTGGCCATCCTCTCCTCTTGGTATGGCGCACTTTTATGAGGTGAGAACAGATTGCTACAGACTATCAAGCAGTTCGATTTTAGTTTGTTTTAAAAATTCTTTCTTCTGAGCACATTTTGCCATAGAATATGCGGCAAGAAAACAAGTTGATGACGAAAACGTCGTTTTATATGAATTTGATTTTGTTAGAGGCAAAGGAAAAGAACAAATAGCTAACCATTTCACATAGAGGAACTTGATTGCCAAACATTTAGCAAGAGATAGAAAATGAAAGATTAGGTGACGTTTTCTACTGCTCCGGATGATGGTCGTCGTCGTAGGTCGTGGCAATGAAAATGCCTGCCGGTCATTGAAAACTAGACAAACTACCAAGAAACTGATGAATCGTCCACAACGGCCAACCAGCCAGCCATTTAGAGAGCAATACACGAGAAAGATGATGTCGATGACGACGGCCATGCTTCGGGGCGAAACCTTGTACAGAGCGCGCATTGTCCACAAAAGGCATTGACACCGCATTTGCAAGTAGGTATAGCAAAAAAAAAAATCACGCTTCTCCAGGAATTAAAAAAAAAAAAGACAAAGGTACTTACATCTCTCGTTATTGAATATATCGTTGGGGTCCATTTTTCGTCAATCATATCACAAAGTATTTACCAAATAATACAAATCTACCATTAAAACTATTTAATTTAATTTTTATTTTATACAAGAAGAAATTCAACTCAACTCTGAGAAATGTATAACTGAATTTCTGAATTTTGACTTGGACTTGTCTGAATCAGAGTGCAAAAAAAAAGTACAGAAATCTCGGTGTCTCCCTCTGTATTGTAAAATAATTGCAGATATTAATATTGCTATCTCACTTGCTCTCACTTACTGTATATGCAACAATTGCGCCAAAAAAAAAACATCGCCGCCGCCGATAAAATTCCAGTATCTCGTTCGTAGGAGATCAAAGGCAGAAGAAAGATTTTTTTTTCATCTCAACCGATGGATAAGAAAATAAATGTTTTGTGTTAAATTATTCTTATTTCTTACCTTGGACAGCGAGTTTTTTTTATTTTAACAAAATTTATTTCAGATCACAGATTATAATTTGTTCACGTATTAATAACTAAAGCAATTAGCAGTGCTTCTGCTTTACAATATTTTAAATAATTGATTTTATCTCGACTTGCACTTGCAGAGTACACAAAAATTAACAACGACGGATGAAGAAAGAAGATGGAAAACTGATATTGAATGAATTCAAAATCAAATGAAAATGGGCAAGAGCCAGAGCAATGAGGAAAAACGAACAAAAAAGAATGTGATGGAACGTAGAAGAAGGAAAGCCGCCGAAGAAAGAAGAAAAAAAAACATAGAATAAGTATGGGTAAACTGAAAACAGAGCTGCCACTTATTGAAAATAAAGCGATACGGATCATAGTGACAGAAGTGTTATATGCACAAGTCTTTTTCCGTATGTTTGTTAATTTTCAATTAGGCGTGTTTTTTTGGCAGGTTCATAAGGAATTGTAGAAAAAAAAACGACATCGTGACTATGTGCTTTACATGTAAATAGAACAACTACTCTATACGGACTTAAAGGCACTATATACGATATTACAAATCATATGTGTTCTCATATGATCTGTCAAAAAAAAAAAATCAAATCGTTTGAACGCACTCATTAAGCTCATCATTCCTCAAACGAAAAAGCATATGGCTTTTTTGACATTCGGACTGTAGCTAATTCCATTTGAGAAGTCATACGAGATTTGTTGTTTTCGTGGGAAACATTGAATTGAGTGTTGAGAGTTGAATAAAAAAATGATAAAATTCTGAAAAGGTAACTATGTATGTATGTGATTTTTTTTTTAATATTTCAGATCTTATTAACACATATATTGTAATATTTTGAATTAATACAGCAAACAACAAACAACAAATTTATTTCTGTTTATAATGTTCTACTTATTTTGGTACTCTGAAAATGAAAGGGGAAGTAATAGAAGTGTAAAGTATGGAATCATTTGATAAATCATACAGAAAATATGGTGACAGGTCATATATGACTTCTATTATCGAGTAAAGTGGCCTTTAGCTAAGACCAGATAATTTTCAAGACTAATGGTAGATTTACATGTATCTGCATTTGATTTCTGCAAAAAAGGGATGCCAAATACAAAATTCATATTTGATAGATAGAGAGAAAAGAGCAAAATGCAGAAGAACTTTATATCTGCTTTATAGGAAATTCGGGAAATGATGAAGTCAAGATTATAGTAAAGACGAACATGTTCATCTTTATTATAGCATCTTTGTCTGCGTTTTGTACATTTGCGACATTTTTCTATATTTTTTGACGGGCTCATGATATAAAAAAACATTAAATCGAAATGGAAAAGAACGGAGGTAAGTTCAATTTTCATTGTATTGTTTCATATTAACAAGTCAACAAGTTATAGCAGTTTATAGGAAGTAAAAAAGAGTTACCACCTGTGTATTCTCTTCTACTTTTGGGTTTTAACATACATCTGACTCTCTCTACTTTTCTGCATTTTGCAGATGCAGACACATGTAAATCCACTTTTAATCTAACAGCCCGATTCTCCCCCTTGTGAGGAGTCATAAGTCACAAGCTCTTGTGACTATTCCTTGTGAGGATTGTTGTGACTCAATAACATTTTGGTATTCTCCCCCTAATCGTCACAAGAAAACTCACAACGAAACTTACCACAGCATGGTGAGATTTTTAAGTGTCATTATTTAGACAGCTGATTATTCAAAACGAAGAAATTACTTTATAAATGTATTGTTTTGGAGACCGAATGGTTTATTTGTATCTCTCAAAGTTTTTAAAAGCCGTCGCGTCGGCGCTCCAAGCTTCTCGATACGATTACTTTTTGAAAAAAATTTTTGCTTTTGTAAAAATGTTACTTTTCATTTTCGTGGGAAATTTTAGAAATAATATTCACCAGAAAAAACAAAGTCCACTTCCATTTTTGTATACTCGCAATTATTCACGAATCTAGAAAATTTTCTTACAAAATATACCCAATGTCAATCCAAGAAACTTTAAAATTTTATGAGTTGT